>CP125977.1:62898242-64120134 GCA_030063025.1 Avena longiglumis | reverse complement strand
CCTCGTGATATCCGGATCCCATCAAGACTCGAACAACATTGGTCTCTTTCTCATAATACCATAACTACTCAAACAACGTGAATCCTTAAGTGTGTCTCCCTACGGTTCGTGAATTATGCGGACATGATCGAGACACTTCTCCGAACAATAACCAATAGAGGAATCTGGAAATTCATATGGCTTCCACATATTTCTACGATTACTTTGCGATCGAATGAACTACTTACATACGATACCAATTTCCCTGTGTCTCACGATAATTTACTTATCCGAGGTTATGATCGTCGGTATCTCTGCATACCTAGTTCAACCTCGTTACCGATAAGTACTCTTTTCTCGTTCCCGTGATATGTGATCCCTTGTGAGCCAGTCACATGCTTGCAAGCTAATTGGATGACATTCCACGAGGGCCCAGTATATCTATCCGTCATATGGATGGACAAATCCCTCTTGATCCATGTGTTTCAACCAATACTTTCGAACACTCAATGCCACCTTTATAGCCACCCGATTACGGTGTGGTGTTTAGCGACATCAAAGCATCCATCCGTAAAGGTGATATGCATGATCTCATGGTCGAAGGAATTAGGTTACTATGTATCAGAAAGCATATAGCAATTGAACTATTGAAATGACTTGATCTTTATGCTACGCTTATCTATAGGAGTATGTCCACCACATCATTCTCCTAATGATATGACCATTGTTAATAACATCTCGTGTTCATGATCAGGAAACCATGATCATATATTAACCAACAAGCTAGTTTAACAAGAGGCTTTACTAGGGACTTTTATTTTAGTTTACAAATCACACAAGTATTAATGTTTCCGGTTAATACAATTATAGCATGGTATGTAAACATTTATCATAAGTGTGAAGATATGATAATAACCACTTTATTATTGCCTCTTGGGCATATCTCCAACAATGTGTGTGAGTGTGGTGCAAGGTTGGTATAGGTGATTGCATGTGCCCCCTCATCCATGCGCTCTAACCTAGAAGCGAAATGTTATGGACCTGTTTAAGGGGGAATCTCCCCGTTCAGGTGAAACCGGGCCGTATAGTGCCCCAACTTGTGAACCAACATGGTTTCACATCATCCTATGACCTAGTCAGACACAAAACAAGAGAGAGATCATGGGCTACCTGTCGGAAGAATGTCTAGGGGGTAGGCGATCAGGCCCATGAGATCATCGGGGTTTCACGGAGTAAGTCCACGAGAACATCGGAATCATCGAAAACTTGCATGTGTCCCTAGCATATGTGTGTGAGTGTGGTGCAAGGTTGGTATAGGTGATTGCATGTGTCCCCCTCGCATCCATGCGCTCTAACCTAGAAGCGAAAGGTTATGGACACATATAAGGGACTCTCCCGTTCGGTGAAACCGGGCGTATAGTGCCCCAACTTGTGAACCAACATGGTTTCACATCATCCCATGACATAATAAAACACAAGAGAGAGAGCTCGCGGGCTACCCTTGCCAGAAGAATGTCTAGGGGGGTAGACGATCCGAGGCCCGCAGATCAGGGTTTCGCCGGAGGAAGTCCAAGAGAACGTCGGAATCATCTGAAAACTTGCATGTGTCCCTAGCATATGTGTGTGAGTGTGTTGCAAGGTTGGTATAGGTGATTGCATGTGTCCCCCCTCGCATCCATGCGCTCTAACCTAGAAGCGAAAGGTTATGGACCTGTATAAGGGGGAATCTCCCCGTTCAGGTGAAACCGGGCCGTATAGTGCCCCAACTTGTGAACCAACATGGTTTCACATCATCCCATGACATAATAAAACACAAGACAAGAGAGAGCTACGCCGGCTTCCTCTGCCAGAAGAATGTCTAGGGGGTAGACGATCCGAGCCATGAGATCGAGGTTTGCGGAGGAAGTCCAAGAGAACGTCGGAATCATCTGAAAACTTGCATGTGTCCCTAGCATATGTGTGTGAGTGTGGTGCAAGGTTGGTATAGGTGCTTGCATGTGTAACCCTCACATGCATGAGCTCTCACCTCGAAGCGAAAGGTTATGGATCTGTATAAGGGGGAATCTACCCGTTCAGGTGAAACCGCGCCGTATAGTGCCCCAACTTGTGAACCAACATGGTTTCACATCATCCCATGACATAATCAAACACAAGACAAGAGAGCTACATGGGCTACCCTGCCGGAAGAATGTCTAGGGGTAGGCGATCCGAACCCGCAGATCAGGGTTTCACGGAGGAAGTCCAAGAGAACGTCGGAATCATCGAAAACTTGCATGTGTCCCTTGCATATGTGTGTGAGTGTGGTGCAAGGTTGGTATAGGTGATTGCATGTGTCCCCTCACATGCATGCGCTCAAACCTAGAAGCGAAAGGTTATGGACACATAAGGGGAATCTCCCGTTCGGTGAAACCGGGCCGTATAGTGCCCCAACTTGTGAACCAACATGGTTTCACATCATCCCATGACCTAGTCGGACACAAAACAAGAGAGAGATCGCGGGCTACCCTGTCGGAAGAATGTCTAGGGGGTGAGCGATCCGAGGCCCGAGATCATCGAGGTTTGCGGAGTAAGTCCACGAGCGTCGGAATCATCGAAAACTTGCATGTGTCCCTAGCATATGTGTGTGAGTGTGGTGCAAGGTTGGTATAGGTGATTGCATGTGTCCCCTCGCATCCATGCGCTCTAACCTAGAAGCGAAAGGTTATGGACTGTATAAGGGAATCTCCCGTTACGGTGAAACCGCGTATAGTGCCCCAACTTGTGAACCAACATGGTTTCACATCATCCCATGACATAATCAAACACAAGACAAGAGAGATACGCGGGCTACCCTGCAGACGAATGTCTAGGGGGTAGACGATCTGAACCCGCAGATCGGGGTTTATGGGAGGAAGTCCAAGAGAACGTCGGAATCATCTGAAAACTTGCATGTGTCCCTAGCATATGTGTGTGAGTGTGGTGCAAGGTTGGTATAGGTGATTGCATGTGTCCCCCCTCGCATCCATGCGCTCTAACCTAGAAGCGAAAGGTTATGGACCTGTATAAGGGGGAATCTCCCCGTTCAGGTGAAACCGGGCCGTATAGTGCCCCAACTTGTGAACCAACATGGTTTCACATCATCCCATGACATAATCAAACACAAGACAAGAGAGAGATACGCCGGGCTACCCCTGCCAGAAGAATGTCTAGGAGGTAGACGATCCGAGGCCCGCAGATCAGGGTTTCGCCGGAGGAAGTCCAAGAGAACGTCGGAATCATCTAAAAACTTGCATGTGTCCCTAGCATATGTGTGCGAGTGTGGTGCAAGGTTGGTATAGGTGATTGCATGTTTCCCCCTCACATGCATGCGCTCTAACCTAGAAGCGAAAGGTTATGGACCTGTTTAAGGGGGAATCTCCCCGTTCAGGTGAAACAGTCAGATAGTGCCCCAACTTGTGAACCAACATGGTTTCACATCATCCTATGACCTAGTCGGACACAAAACAAGAGAGAGATACCGGGCTACCCTGTCGGAAGAATGTCTAGGGGTAGGCGATCCGAGGCCATGATTATCGAGGGTTTCATGGGAGTAAGTCCACGAGCGTCGGAATCATCGAAAACTTGCATGTGTCCCTAGCATATGTGTGTGAGTGTGGTGCAAGGTTGGTATAGGTGATTGCATGTGTCCCCCTCGCATCCATGCGCTCTAACCTAGAAGCGAAAGGTTATGGACACTATAAGGGGGACTCTCCCCGTTCAGGTGAAACCGGGCCGTATAGTGCCCCAACTTGTGAACCAACATGGTTTCACATCATCCCATGAAATAATCAAACACAAGACAAGAGAGAGCTACGCCGGGCTACCCCTGCCAGAAGAATGTCTAGGGGGTAGACGATCCGAGGCCCGCAGATCAGGATTTCGCCGGAGGAAGTCCAAGAGAACGTCGGAATCATCTGAAAACTTGCATGTGTCCCTAGCATATGTGTGTGAGTGTGGTGCAAGGTTGGTATAGGTGATTGCATGTGTCCCCCCTCGCATCCATGCGCTCTAACCTAGAAGCGAAAGGTTATGGACCTGTATAAGGGGGAATCTCCCCGTTCAGGTGAAACCGGGCCGTATAGTGCCCCAACTTGTGAACCAACATGGTTTCACATCATCCCATGAAATAATCAAACACAAGACAAGAGAGAGCTACGCCGGCTACCTCTGCCAGAAGAATGTCTAGGGGGTAGACGATCCGAGGCCCGCAGATCAGGGTTTCGCCGGAGGAAGTCCAAGAGAACGTCGGAATCATCTGAAAACTTGCATGTGTCCCTAGCATATGTGTGTGAGTGTGGTGCAAGGTTGGTATAGGTGATTGCATGTGTCCCCCTCACATGCATGCTCTCTAACCTAGAAGCGAAAGGTTATGGACCTGTATAAGGGGGAATCTCCCCGTTCAGGTGAAACCGCGCCGTATAGTGCCCCAACTTGTGAACCAACATGGTTTCACATCATCCTATGACCTAGTCAGACACAAAACAAGAGAGAGATACGCCGGGCTACCCCTGTCAGAAGAATGTCTAGGGGGGTAGACGATCCGAGGCTTTCAGATCATCAGGGTTTCGCCGGAGGAAGTCCAAGAGAACGTCGGAATCATCTGAAAACTTGCATGTGTCCCTAGCATATGTGTGTGAGTGTGGTGCAAGATTGGTATAGGTGATTACATGTGTCCCCCTCGCATCAATGCGCTCTAACCTAGAAGCGAAAGGTTATGGACCTGTATAAGGGGGAATCTCCCCGTTCAGGTGAAACCGGGCCGTATAGTGCCCCAACTTGTGAACCAACATGGTTTCACATCATACCATGACATAATCAAACACAAGACAAGAGAGCTACTGGCGGGCTACCCCGGAAGAATGTCTAGGGGTAGGCGATCCAGAACCATGAGATCGAGGTTTATGGGAGGAAGTCCAAGAGAACGTCGGAATCATCTGAAAACTTGCATGTGTCCCTAGCATATGTGTGTGAGTGTGGTGCAAGGTTGGTATAGGTGATTGCATGTGTCCCCCCTCGCATCCATGCGCTCTAACCTAGAAGCGAAAGGTTATGGACCTGTATAAGGGGGAATCTCCCCGTTCAGGTGAAACCGGGCCGTATAGTGCCCCAACTTGTGAACCAACATGGTTTCACATCATCCCATGACATAATCAAACACAAGACAAGAGAGAGCTACGCCGGGCTACCCCTGCCAGAAAAATGTCTAGGAGGTAGACGATCCGAGGCCCACAGATCAGGGTTTCGCCGGAGGAAGTCCAAGAGAACGTCGGAATCATCTGAAAACTTGCATGTGTCCCTAGCATATGTGTGTGAGTGTGGTGCAAGGTTGGTATAGGTGATTGCATGTGTCCCCCCTCGCATCCATGCGCTCTAACCTAGAAGCAAAAGGTTATGGACCTGTATAAGGGGGAATCTCCCCGTTCAGGTGAAACCGGGCCGTATAGTGACCCAACTTGTGAACCAACAGGGTTTCACATCATCCCATGACATAATCAAACACAAGACAAGAGAGAGCTACATGAGCTACCCCGGAAGAATGTCTAGGGGTAGGCGATCCGAGCCCATAAATCGGTTTAGCGGAGGAAGTCCAAGAGAACGTTGGAATCATCTGAAAACTTGCATGTGTCCCTAGCATATGTGTGTGAGTGTGGTGCAAGGTTGGTATAGGTGATTGCATGTGTCCCCTCGCATCCATGCTCTAACCTAGAAGCGAAAGGTTATGGACTGTATAAGGGGAATCTCCCGTTCAGTGAAACGGGCCGTATAGTGCCCCAACTTGTGAACCAACATGGTTTCACATCATCCCATGACATAATCAAACACAAGACAAGAGAGAGCTACGGCTACCTGCGGAAGAATGTCTAGGGGGTAGACGATCCGAGACCCGCAGATCAGGGTTTCGCCGGAGGAAGTCCAAGAGAACGTCGGAATCATCTGAAAACTTGCATGTGTCCCTAGCATATGTGTGTAGGGGTTCGTAGCATGGAAAACAAAAAATTTCTATTGCATACAAACAAACAAGCCAAGATCTATCTACTAGATTGTAGCAACGAGTCGATGGAATAACTTACCCTCGAAGATTCCAAAGCGGTTAACGAGAGCAGATTCTCGTGGGTGATGTAGTCATACTCTTTCCGATCTCAAGATCGCGTAGACGATCCTTCCGGCGCTGCGTTCCGGCAGCGCTCCCGCAGTCGGTCACACGTTCGGTACTCGACGAAGACCTTCCTCTCCCTTGTTCCAGCAGGCAGCGGAGGTTGTAGCACTCTCCTCGCGATTCCGAAGACAACGACGACGTGGTACCTAAGTAGAGGGAGATCCCAGAGGCTTCGCCTTAAGCCGAGTATGGTGGAGTATGAGAGAGCTATTAGTGGTCTAGAGATTAGACACACCAATTAGAAGGCTCTAAACCGAAGGCTAGGGCAATTAGAAGCTCTAAACCAAAACGGCTCTAAACCGGAGATTAGAGGATAGGAACTTGTGTGTCTAGAGGAGGAGGCCCTGCCCCTCCTCTTATAGGTGGGAGGGGCGGCCAAGGGGAGAGGAGTCCCTACCCAAGTCGGCCTTGGTTGGCGCGCCGGCTTGGAGGGACTCCTCCCCCAAGTCGGTTCCAACCACCTCTTGCTTGTTTCCCACAGTTTCCTGTTTTAGCCGTTTGACTTTTAAACTGGCCATTTGACTTTTCTGTTTTAGGATTCAATTTAATCCTTTATTTGGAACAGCAAGAACACTTAGTACATGATGCAATCATTCCAATATGTAATGAAACATTCATGTACCCCTTCCCCCCCCACACCTAGAGTGCCGGACATTCCGGAACCTTCTAGAACATTGCCGATGAAAACACCGGAATCATTTCCGAACTCCGAAACGGGACTTTCCTTATATGAATCTTATTCTCCGGACCATTCCGGATCACCTCGTGATATCCCGGATCCCATCCGAGACTCCGAACAACATTCGGTCTCTTTCTCATAATACCATAACTACTCAAACAACGTCGAATCCTTAAGTGTGTCTCCCTACGGTTCGTGAATTATGCGGACATGATCGAGACACTTCTCCGAACAATAACCAATAGAGGAATCTGGAAATTCATATGGCTCCCACATATTTCTACGATTACTTTGCGATCGAATGAACTACTTACATACGATACCAATTTCCCTGTGTCTCACGATAGTTTACTTATCCGAGGTTATGATCGTCGGTATCTCTGCATACCTAGTTCAACCTCGTTACCGATAAGTACTCTTTTCTCGTTCCCGTGATATGTGATCCCTTGTGAGCCAGTCACATGCTTGCAAGCTAATTGGATGACATTCCACCGAGAGGGCCCAGAGTATATCTATCCGTCATATGGATGGACAAATCCCACTCTTGATCCATGTGTTTCAACCAATACTTTCTGAACACTCAATGCCACCTTTATAGCCACCCAGTTACGGTGTGGTGTTTGATGACATCAAAGCATCCATCCGGTAAAGGTGATATGCATGATCTCATGGTCGAAGGAATTAGGTTACTATTTATCAGAAAGCATATAGCAATTGAACTATTGAAATGACTTGATCTTTATGCTACCCTTATCTATAGGAGTATGTCCACCACATCATTCTCCTAATGATATGACCCTGTTGTTAATAACATCTCTGTGTTCATGATCAGGAAACCATGATCATATATTAACCAACAAGCTAGTTTAACAAGAGGCTTTACTAGGGACTTTTATTTTAGTTTACAAATCACACAAGTATTAATGTTTCCGGTTAATACAATTATAGCATGGTATGTAAACATTTCTCATAAGTGTGAAGATATGATAATAACCACTTTATTATTGCCTCTTGGGCATATCTCCAACAGTCTCCCACTTGCACTAGAGTCAATAATCTAGTTTAAAACCTTTGTGTATATAACACCTATGGCTTTCCGGTGTTGTATGAACACGATTGCTAGTGGTCAACTGATCTCCAGATCTTTGATAATATTGTCGCACAATATATCTTCATAGTATTATCCCACTGTGAACTACACTTAGTTTGATAACAAACTACTTGACACAAATGCCCTCTTTTGCTGCTAAAATAGCAGTCATATACTTAGCCTTTTGTTGTAGTATATGTCACAATGTCTTAACTTTGGAACTCATCCAAATCCATTATGGAACTCACTTTCCATTATATTGTGCCACCTTTAGTTTAGATTGAGATAAACTTAATTTGTACTTTGTGACAAAGCTAGTATCAATGTAGTACTTTTACAATGAACTAACCATCTATTTGTCACTTCTACAAATATTATACTCTTAGTTCTTCCAAAAGATCATGAGAATATCCTTACTATTGTCCAATGATCATCTTACGAATCATTACGTATATGCTCACAATATTTAGAGCATAGGACATATCTGGATTTGTACATATCACAGTATGATTGATATAAATACTCTTTGTGATTTCATACATCAAGTATCAATCTATACTTGATTATTTGTTTCACTTTACCAAATGTCAATACACTTGAATATATCATCAACATTGAACTCATTCAATCCTTTCTGTGCGACAAGAACCTCTCTTGTAGTTTCTATATTGAACTCATTCAATATCTTGTCTATGTACTTCTGGCACAACCATATTAGCGTCTATTGATGCCAAATATTTGGGTTTTGCCTAAGTCTTTCATCGGGATGAAATTCTTAATATGTGTTAATAAAAGATACATTATTTCCAATCAACAATATGTCTTCCACATAATGTATTAGAAACATATCTTAGCGCTCCCACTTAATTTCTTGCAAATGCAAGCATCCTCATCGTCTCTAATGAACTTTTAAACTCCTTTAACAGTTTCATCACAGTGAAGATTCCAACTCCGCGATGCTCACTTCAAGCATTGAAGTTTGCATATGCTTTTAGCATCCTTTGAATTAACAAAACCCTATGGACCGTGTTATGCACATGTCCTAGGTAACGATTCTATTACAAGAACTTGTTTTGTTTATTCAACTACCATATAACAAATTATATGTAGTGGTTGCTACATTAATCCGTCTAGACTAAAAATCGCTATGAAAGATCAAATCTTGTCATATACAACCTTTGAACATTGTTGTGAACTCTTTCCCAACATGTCGACTATTTCATAGATGTGAAACATCCATGTCTATTTCTTTATAGATCCAAATACTGTAAGGTCTTGTACCTTCGGAGGGTCTTTCAAGTTCAAATCTTGATCTCTCGTATATGGAACTATCACGGTTTATGGCTTCAAGCCATTTCTTGAGTCGGGGCCCATCATTGCTTCTTTGCATGTAATACGTTCATTATTCTCGAATAATGATTCAACCCTCAAATCTTGGTATTTGATTGTTTACTCGACCTACTTGGTTCATGAAACTTTGACCTTCATAACCACAACCTTTGAGGCACATGAGCCATGAGCATTGTTTGCCTCGAACACTTTTCGGTCTTTGCGCAACTCTGCACATATAGCTAAGGTTCTTTTAACCTTATCAAAGTTCTATTGTCCTCCCACTTAACTTTTCACGAAAAATTCCTTCTAAAAGAAACTTGGCGTTCTAAGTGACAAACACTTTTGTCTCGGTGTTATGGAGGAATACTTAACAAAGACGAGTTCATCCGACTTTGGTTGCAAACATCTTTCTTATGCATAGCATACCAATGTTTAAGAAAGGACAACTTGGGTTTTATCCCAAACCATAACATATGGTGTCATTTCAACGGATTATGATGGAGCTCTTTCGGTGGAAAGCGGTAATCTCTAAAGCTTTTAATCTTTAAAATATAATGGCAGTTTATGAATTATACCTTTGATCTTACCATGTAAAACAAGGTTTAATTACATATCTCGAATGCTCCATACTCTTATGGTGTTTCGGGAAATGCAAATCCACGGAACGATTCCTTAAATCTTAGGTATTATGCTAAACTTGTAACTCAAATATCTTCCTTTATGATCTTATCATAAACTATTTATATTCTTGTTACAATGATTTTGCACTTCATCTTGAAAGTCTTTGAACTTTTCAAATGTTTCATACTTTATCCTTATTAAGTAAATATTCATATATTTACTCAAATTCTTGGAGAAAGCATATGAAGTTGAAATCCATCGCTTTTGACTACACATGATGGACTTTGTACAACAATATGTACAATTTCCAATAAGCTAGTCATTCGTTCCTTTTTGGACTATGAACGAAGTTTTAATTATCTCTAGGAAAGTTTCACAAGTGTCATTTGATCAAAAATCAAAAGACTCCAAAATTCCATCCACATGGATTTTCTTCATGTTTTCTTTCCAATATAATTTAAACGGCGATGTCACTTCCTAAGTGATCTTTCAATCAATTTGTCTTTCGACATTTTTAGCACAAGTTTTATGGATGTGATTTTTCCAACGAGATTTGTGAATCATCCATATTTTATGGATTACGACAATTATTTGAACAACCCTTTTGTTCTCATAATACCTGATAAAACAAATCTTGAAGGCAAGCTTTGATATTTAACGAGCAACACAATAACCCTTTATTTTGTTCTCGATGAACATCATCACATATTCTTTTGCTAGTTACTTAGGCCATTGTAGTTCATGAATTGTGTTGTTTCGTATGACGATTCACACCAACAAATTCAGTATCAAATACTTAATAACCACATTGTTTAATAAGCAAAGAATATAGCCATAACATGTATATCATCTATATACTTAAACTGAACAATTCTAGTCTTTTCTTTTCTGCCATATACTTATGAGATTCTCTTTCAATATTTCCTTTTCTGTTTGAAAGAATCTATCAACATCAATTAGTGGAGTCATACATATGACAGATAGTCCAAAGCGTGTATAGTTAAATACCAATGTCTTTGGACTTGCACTTTTAAGTAGATCACCATTATCAAATGTTTGGTGCTCTTTCAAATTCCTTTCTTTAGTAATCTCTTGGTGTAGTAAACATTTTACCTACATCAAATATTCACCCTCATCGTGGATTTATCCATGATCAAGCTACTTTTATCTTGTAACGGTGAATCACAAGTATAATGTTGCTCTCCAAAACCTTTTGGAGGATTAGGACAACTAGTGTATCCAACCTTTTGCAAATTCTCATCAAATATAAGAACATGACTTTTGCCATATTATACTCTATCATGTTGCAACCAAAACTTTGTTTCAGATATCACAATATCTTCCACACATCATGGTTTCTGAAACAACTCTTTCAAATCCTAGATAACCTTGATATTAGGAGAATCCTTTGAATATCAAGAATCATGGAGACAAACATGATACTTATATACTAACACTTGGAATTGTTACTCTTGATTTAATACTAATTATTAAACTTCATGGAGTAACCGGAACTTACTGAAAGTTTGCAATAGGACTTTTAAACTTTAGATTAACACTTCAAAAAAATACGATACCAGTTCGTAAAGTAACTAACCAGAATTCTATAGTTCTATCATCTCAATTATAACTAAGCGCAAGGTGGTAAACGGATGCCAATGACTACAACAACTATGCAAATTCACTTTGATTTAGTTTATGATAAATTGAGTTCTAATTAATAATTAAATTAATCTAGGTGAACTCCCACTCAAAACAATATCCCTCACATTGTTTTAGTGATCACATGAACCAAATCCACCACATCAAAACCGATCATCACGAGAGTTGATATAGCTTCAATGGCGAACAATCAACATGTTCATCATATCTACTATATGACTCATGCTCTACCTTTCGGTAATCCGTGTTCCTGAGGCCATGTCTATACATGCTAGGCTCGTCAAGATCAAACCTTAGTTTCCGCATGAGAAAATCTGGCTTGCTCACGTTGTATACACTTGTAGAATCTAACACACCCGATCATCACGTGGTGCTTCGAAACAACAAGCTTTAGCAACGGTGCTAACTAAGGGTGAACACTTTATGACTTGAAATTCATGTGCATGAGGGATCATCTTATAATGCTACCGTCGTCTACTAAGCAATACAAGATGCATAAAGGATTAACATCACATGCAATTCATAATATGTGATATGATATGGCCTTTCTTCTTTGTGCTTCCAATCTCCATCTTCTAGCACGAACATGATCTCCATCATCACCGACATTGCATCAAGGTCAATGATGCTTCTCCATGATTGTCGTCCACCGGCTTAAACTATTACAACTACTTTGAATAGACACGCGGGTCTTAACATAAATTAAAGACAACCATATGGCTCCTGCCGGTTGCCAACTTACAATAAGGAACATTGCATACATCAAATATAATCACAATCATGGCCATATCACATCACTGCACACCCCTGCAAAACAAAGTTAGACGCCTCTACTTTCTTTGCATGTTTTACGTGGTTTGGGGCTTTCAATAAGTGTCGTTCTAACTTACGAACATGAACCACAACATTGATACTAGTATTGTTAATCACCCATTGTAAATTGGATCTTAACTATGCTAGGAGAAACAGGCACCCGCAATGCCACTTATGCAATACAAGTTGCATGTCAAGCGTGGAGCAAGTCTCATGAACGATGTCATGTAAGGTTATCCCGCTTCACCCCAACATACCGCAAGATGCAAAGTACACAAGAAGCAATCGACAATAAAAGCATCAACGCCCACAATGACCATTGTGTTCTACTCGTAACAGATCTACATATAGACACGGCTCGATACCCTTTGTAGGGGTTCGTAGCATGGAAAACAAAAATTTCTATCGCATACAAACAAGCAAGCCAAGATCTATCTACTAGATTGTAGCAACGAGTCGATGGAATAACTTACCTCGAAGATTCCAAAGCGGTTAACGAGCAGATTCTCGTGGGTGATGTAGTCGTACTCTTTCCGATCTCAAGATCGCGTGAGCGATCCTTCCAAGGCTTGCGTTCGGCAGCGCTCCTTGATCGGTCACCGTTCGGTACTCGGACGAAGACCTTCCTCTCCCTTGTTCCAAAGAAAGCGGAGGTTGTAGCACTCTCCTCGCGATTCCGCAAGACAACGACGTGGTAGCGAGTAGAGGGAGATCATGAGGCCTTAAGCCGAGGCCGAGTATGGTGGAGTATGAGAGAGCTATTAGTGGTCTAGATATTAGACACACCAATTAGAAGGCTCTAAACCGAAGGCTAGGGCAATTAGAAGCTCTAAACCAAAACGGCTCTAAACCGGAGATTAGAGGATAGGAACTTGTGTGTCTAGAGGAGGAGGCCCTGCCCCTCCTTTTATAGGTGGGAGGGGCGGCCAAGGGGAGGGGAGTCCCTCCCCAAGTCGGCCTTGGTTGGCGCGCCGGCTTGGAGGGACTCCTCCCCCAAGTCGGTTCCAACCACCTCTTGCTTGTTTCCCACAATTTCCTGTTTTAGCCGTTTGACTTTTAAACTGGCCATTTGACTTTTCTGTTTTAGGATTCAATTTAATCCTTTATTTGGAACAGCAAGAACACTTAGTACATGATGCAATCATTCCAATATGTAATGACACATTCATGTACCCCTCTCCAGTCTTGGGACATTAGGAACCTTCTAGAACATTGCCGATGAAAACATCGGAATCATTTCGAACTCAAAGCGGGACTTTCCTTATATGAATCTTATTCTCGGAACATTCGGATCACCTCGTGATATCCGGATCCCATCCGAGACTCGAACAACATTCGGTCTCTTTCTCATAATACCATAACTACTCAAACAACGTCGAATCCTTAAGTGTGTCTCCCTACGGTTCGTGAATTATGCGGACATGATCGAGACACTTCTCGAACAATAACCAATAGAGGAATCTGGAAATTCATATGGCTTCCACATATTTCTCGATTACTTTGCGATCGAATGAACTACTTACATACGATACCAATTTCCTGTGTCTCACGATAATTTACTTATCCGAGGTTATGATCGTCGGTATCTCGCATACCTAGTTCAACCTCGTTACCGATAAGTACTCTTTTCTCGTTCCGTGATATGTGATCCCTTGAGCCAGTCACATGCTTGCAAGCTAATTGGATGACATTCCACCGAGAGGGCCCCAGTATATCTATCCGTCATATGGATGGACAAATCCCACTCTTGATCCATGTGTTTCAACCAATACTTTCGAACACTCAATGCCACCTTTATAGCCACCCGATTCGGTGTGGTGTTTGATGACATCAAAGCATCCATCCGGTAAAGGTGATATGCATGATCTCATGGTCGAAGGAATTAGGTTACTATGTATCAGAAAGCATATAGCAATTGAACTATTGAAATGACTTGATCTTTATGCTACGCTTATCTATAGGAGTATGTCCACCACATCATTCTCCTAATGATATGACCCTGTTGTTAATAACATCTCTGTGTTCATGATCAGGAAACCATGATCATATATTAACCAACAAGCTAGTTTAACAAGAGGCTTTACTAGGGACTTTTATTTTAGTTTACAAATCACACAAGTATTAATGTTTCCGGTTAATACAATTATAGCATGGTATGTAAACATTTATCATAAGTGTGAAGATATGATAATAACCACTTTATTATTGCCTCTTGGGCATATCTCCAACAATGTGTGTGAGTGTGGTGCAAGGTTGGTATAGGTGATTGCATGTGCCCCCCTCACATGCATGCGCTCTAACCTAGAAGCGAAATGTTATGGACCTGTTTAAGGGGGAATCTCCCCGTTCAGGTGAAACCGGGCCGTATAGTGCCCCAACTTGTGAACCAACATGGTTTCACATCATCCTATGACCTAGTCAGACACAAAACAAGAGAGAGATACGCCGGGCTACCCCTGTCAGAAGAATGTCTAGGGGGGTAGACGATCCGAGGCCCGCAGATCATCAGGGTTTCGCCGGAGTAAGTCCACGAGAACATCGGAATCATCTGAAAACTTGCATGTGTCCCTAGCATATGTGTGTGAGTGTGGTGCAAGGTTGGTATAGGTGATTGCATGTGTCCCCCCTCGCATCCATGCGCTCTAACCTAGAAGCGAAAGGTTATGGACCTGTATAAGGGGGACTCTCCCCGTTCAGGTGAAACCGGGCCGTATAGTGCCCCAACTTGTGAACCAACATGGTTTCACATCATCCCATGACATAATAAAACACAAGACAAGAGAGAGCTACGCCGGGCTACCCTTGCCAGAAGAATGTCTAGGGGGGTAGACGATCCGAGGCCCGCAGATCAGGGTTTCGCCGGAGGAAGTCCAAGAGAATGTCGGAATCATCTGAAAACTTGCATGTGTCCCTAGCATATGTGTGTGAGTGTGTTGCAAGGTTGGTATAGGTGATTGCATGTGTCCCCCCTCGCATCCATGCGCTCTAACCTAGAAGCGAAAGGTTATGGACACATAAGGGGAATCTCCCGTTCGGGTGAAAGCAGGCCGTATAGTGCCCCAACTTGTGAACCAACATGGTTTCACATCATCCCATGACATAATAAACACAAGACAAGAGAGAGCTACATGGGCTACCCTTCGGAAGAATGTCTAGGGGTAGGCGATCCGAGGCCCATGAGATCGGGGTTTGTGGGAGGAAGTCCAAGAGCGTCGGAATCATCGAAAACTTGCATGTGTCCCTAGCATATGTGTGTGAGTGTGGTGCAAGGTTGGTATAGGTGATTGCATGTGTCCCTCACATGCATGCGCTCTAACCTAGAAGCGAAAGGTTATGGACTGTATAAGGGAATCTCCCGTTCGGGTGAAAGCAGCGTATAGTGCCCCAACTTGTGAACCAACATGGTTTCACATCATCCCATGACATAATCAAACACAAGACAAGAGAGAGCTACGCCGGGCTACCCCTGCCAGAAGAATGTCTAGGGGTAGGCGATCCGAGAACATGAGATCGAGGTTTGTGGGAGGAAGTCCAAGAGAACGTCGGAATCATCTGAAAACTTGCATGTGTCCCTTGCATATGTGTGTGAGTGTGGTGCAAGGTTGGTATAGGTGATTGCATGTGTCCCCCTCACATGCATGCGCTCAAACCTAGAAGCGAAAGGTTATGGACCTGTATAAGGGGGAATCTCCCCGTTCAGGTGAAACCGGGCCGTATAGTGCCCCAACTTGTGAACCAACATGGTTTCACATCATCCCATGACCTAGTCAGACACAAAACAAGAGAGAGATACGCCGGGCTACCCCTGTCAGAAGAATGTCTAGGGGGTAGGCGATCAAAACCCATGAGATCATCGGGGTTTCGCCGGAGGAAGTCCAAGAGAACGTCGGAATCATCTGAAAACTTGCATGTGTCCCTAGCATATGTGTGTGAGTGTGGTGCAAGGTTGGTATAGGTGATTGCATGTGTCCCCCCTCGCATCCATGCGCTCTAACCTAGAAGCGAAAGGTTATGGACCTGTATAAGGGGGAATCTCCCCGTTACGGTGAAACCGGGCCGTATAGTGCCCCAACTTGTGAACCAACATGGTTTCACATCATCCCATGACATAATCAAACACAAGACAAGAGAGAGATACGCCGGGCTACCCCTGCCAGACGAATGTCTAGGGGGGTAGACGATCCAGAACCGCAGATCGAGGTTTCATGGGAGGAAGTCCAAGAGCGTCGGAATCATCTGAAAACTTGCATGTATATCTTGCATATGTGTGTGAGTGTGGTGCAAGGGTGGTATAGGTGATTGCATGTGTCCCCCTCACATGCATGCGCTCAAACCTAGAAGCGAAAGGTTATGGACATGTATAAGGGGGAATCTCCCGTTCGGTGAAAGCCGTAGTATAGTGCCCCAACTTGTGAACCAACATGGTTTCACATCATCCCATGACCTAGTCGGACACAAAACAAGAGAGAGATCGCCGGGCTACCCTGTCGGAAGAATGTCTAGGGGGTAGGCACGATCCGAACCATGATCATCGAGGTTTCTGGGAGTAAGTCCACGAGCGTCGGAATCATCTGAAAACTTGCATGTGTCCCTAGCATATGTGTGTGAGTGTGGTGCAAGGTTGGTATAGGTGATTGCATGTGTCCCCCCTCGCATCCATGCGCTCTAACCTAGAAGCGAAAGGTTATGGACCTGTATAAGGGGGAATCTCCCCGTTCAGGTGAAACCGGGCCGTATAGTGCCCCAACTTGTGAACCAACATGGTTTCACATCATCCCATGCCATAATCAAACACAAGACAAGAGAGATACGCCGGGTTACCCCTGCCAGAAGAATGTCTAGGGGGTAGACGATCCGAAACCATGATCGAGGTTTCGCGGAGGAAGTCCAAGAAACGTCGGAATCATCTGAAAACTTGCATGTGTCCCTAGCATATGTGTGTGAGTGTGGTGCAAGGTTGGTATAGGTGATTGCATGTGTCCCCTCACATGCATGCTCTAACCTAGAAGCGAAAGGTTATGGACCTGAATAAGGGGGAATCTCCCCGTTCAGGTGAAACCGGGCCGTATAGTGCCCCAACTTGTGAAACAACATGGTTTCACATCATCCCATGACCTAGTCAGACCCAAAACAAGAGAGAGATCGCGGGCTACCTGTCGGAAGAATGTCTAGGGGTAGGCGATCAGAACCCATGAGATCGAGGTTTCAGGGAGGAAGTCCAAGAGAACGTCGGAATCATCTGGAAACTTGCATGTGTCCCTAGCATATGTGTGTGAGTGTGGTGCAAGGTTGGTATAGGTGATTGCATGTGTCCCCCCTCGCATCCATGCGCTCTAACCTAGAAGCGAAAGGTTATGGACCTGTATAAGGGGGAATCTCCCGTTCGGTGAAAGCAAGACGTATAGTGCCCCAACTTGTGAACCAACATGGTTTCACATCATCCCATGACATAATCAAACACAAGACAAGAGAGAGCTACGCGGGCTACCCACAGGAAGAATGTCTAGGGGGTAGGCGATCAGGAACCATGAGATCGGGGTTTCATGGGAGGAAGTCCAAGAGAACGTCGGAATCATCTGAAAACTTGCATGTGTCCCTAGCATATGTGTGTGAGTGTGGTGCAAGGTTGGTATAGGTGATTGCATGTGTCACCCCTCGCATCCATGAGCTCTAACCTAGAAGCGAAAGGTTATGGACCTGTTTAAGGGGGAATCTCCCCGTTCAGGTGAAACCGGGCCGTATAGTGCCCCAACTTGTGAACCAACATGGTTTCACATCATCCTATGACCTAGTCATACACAAAACAAGAGAGAGATACGCCGGGCTACCCCTGTCAGAAGAATGTCTAGGGGGGTAGACGATCAGAAACCATGAGATCATCGAGGTTTCATGGGAGAAGTCCATGAGAACGTCGGAATCATCAGAAAACTTGCATGTGTCCCTAGCATATGTGTGAGAGTGTGGTGCAAGATTGGTATAGGTGATTGCATGTGTCCCCCCTCACATGCATGCGCTCTAACCTAGAAGCGAAAGATTATGGACCTGTATAAGGGGGAATCTCCCCGTTCAGGTGAAACCGGGCCGTATAGTGCCCCAACTTGTGAACCAACATGGTTTCACATCATCCTATGACCTAGTCAGACACAAAACAAGAGAGAGATCATGGGCTACCTGTCGGGAAGAATGTCTAGGGGGTAGGCGATCAGGCCCATGAGATCATCGAGGTTTCATGGAGTAAGTCCACGAGAACGTCGGAATCATCTGAAAACTTGCATGTGTCCCTAGCATATGTGTGTGAGTGTGGTGCAAGGTTGGTATAGGTGATTGCATGTTTCCCCCCTCGCATCCATGCTCTAACCTAGAAGCGAAAGGTTATGGACTGTATAAGGGGAATCTCCCGTTCGGTGAAAGCCGGCCGTATAGTGCCCCAACTTGTGAACCAACATGGTTTCACATCATCCCATGACATAATCAAACACAAGACAAGAGAGAGCTACGGGCTACCCTGCCGGAAGAATGTCTAGGGGGTAGGCGATCAGAAACATGAGATCGAGGTTTCATGGGAGGAAGTCAAGAGAGCGTCGGAATCATCTGAAAACTTGCATGTGTCCCTAGCATATGTGTGTGAGTGTGGTGCAAGGTTGGTATAGGTGATTGCATGTGTCCCCCGCATCCATGCGCTCTAACCTAGAAGCGAAAGGTTATGGACTGTATAAGGGAATCTCCCGTTCGGGTGAAAGCAAGCCGTATAGTGCCCCAACTTGTGAACCAACATGGTTTCACATCATCCTATGACATAATCAAACACAAGACAAGAGAGAGCTACGCCGGGCTACCCTTGCCAGAAGAATGTCTAGGGGGGTAGACGATCCGAGGCCCGCAGATCAGGGTTTCGCCGGAGGAAGTCCAAGAGAACGTCGGAATCATCTGAAAACTTGCATGTGTCCCTAGCATATGTGTGTGAGTGTGGTGCAAGGTTGGTATAGGTGATTGCATGTGTCACCCCTCGCATCCATGCGCTCTAACCTAGAAGCGAAAGGTTATGGACCTGTATAAGGGGGAATCTCCCCGTTCAGGTGAAACCGGGCCGTATAGTGCCCCAACTTGTGAACCAACATGGTTTCACATCATCCCATGACATAATCAAGCACAAGACAAGAGAGAGCTACCGGGCTACCTCTGCGGAAGAATGTCTAGGGGTAGGCGATCCGAGGCCATGAGATCGAGGTTTTGCGGAGGAAGTCCAAGAGCGTCGGAATCATCGAAAACTTGCATGTGTCCCTAGCATATGTGTGTGAGTGTGGTGCAAGGTTGGTATAGGTGATTGCATGTGTCCCCCTCACATGCATGCGCTCTAACCTAGAAGCGAAAGGTTATGGACCTGTATAAGGGGGAATCTACCCGTTCAGGTGAAACCGCGCCGTATAGTGCCCCAACTTGTGAACCAACATGGTTTCACATCATCCCATGACATAATCAAACACAAGACAAGAGAGAGCTACGCCGGGCTACCCCTGCCAGAAGAATGTCTAGAGGGGTAGGCGATCAGAACCCATGAGATCGGGGTTTCATGGGAGTAAGTCCAAGAGAACGTCGGAATCATCGAAAACTTGCATGTGTCCCTAGCATATGTGTGTGAGTGTGGTGCAAGGTTGGTATAGGTGATTGCATGTGTCCCCCCTCGCATCCATGCGCTCTAACCTAGAAGCGAAAGGTTATGGACCTGTATAAGGGGGAATCTCCCCGTTCAGGTGAAACCGGCCGTATAGTGCCCCAACTTGTGAACCAACATGGTTTCACATCATCCCATGACATAATCAAACACAAGACAAGAGAGAGCTACGCGGGCTACCCTGCCGGAAGAATGTCTAGGGGGTGAGCGATCAGAGGCCAGATCGAGGTTTCGCGGAGGAAGTCAAGAGAACGTCGGAATCATCTGAAAACTTGCATGTGTCCCTAGCATATGTGTGTGAGTGTGGTGCAAGGTTGGTATAGGTGATTGCATGTGTCCCCTCACATGCATGCGCTCTAACCTAGAAGCGAAAGGTTATGGACTGTATAAGGGGAATCTCCCGTTCGGTGAAAGCAAGCCGTATAGTGCCCCAACTTGTGAACCAACATGGTTTCACATCATCCTATGACCTAGTCGGACACAAAACAAGAGAGAATCATGGGCTACCCTGTCGGAAGAATGTCTAGGGGTAGGCGATCAGAACCGCCAGATCATCGAGGTTTCATGGGAGGAAGTCCAAGAGCGTCGGAATCATCGAAAACTTGCATGTGTCCCTAGCATATGTGTGTGAGTGTGGTGCAAGGTTGGTATAGGTGATTGCATGTGTCCCCCTCGCATCCATGCGCTCTAACCTAGAAGCGAAAGGTTATGGACTGTATAAGGGAATCTCCCGTTCAGGTGAAAGCAGACGTATAGTGCCCCAACTTGTGAACCAACATGGTTTCACATCATCCCATGACATAATCAAACACAAGACAAGAGAGAGCTACGCGGGCTACCCGCCGGAAGAATGTCTAGGGGGTAGGCGATCAAGAGCCATGATCGGGGTTTCGGGAGGAAGTCCAAGAGCGTCGGAATCATCTGAAAACTTGCATGTGTCCCTAGCATATGTGTGTGAGTGTGGTGCAAGGTTGGTATAGGTGATTGCATGTGTCACCCCGCATCCATGCGCTCTAACCTAGAAGCGAAAGGTTATGGACTGTTAAGGGGAATCTCCCGTTCGGTGAAAGCGGGCCGTATAGTGCCCCAACTTGTGAACCAACATGGTTTCACATCATCCTATGACCTAGTCAGACACAAAACAAGAGAGAGATCGCGGGCTACCTGTCGGAAGAATGTCTAGGGGTAGGCGATCAGAAACCATGAGATCATCGAGGTTTCAGGAGTAAGTCCATGAGAACGTCGGAATCATCTGAAAACTTGCATGTGTCCCTAGCATATGTGTGTGAGTGTGGTGCAAGGTTGGTATAGGTGATTGCATGTGTCCCCCCTCGCATCCATGCGCTCTAACCTAGAAGCGAAAGGTTATGGACCTGTATAAGGGGGACTCTCCCCGTTCAGGTGAAACCGGGCCGTATAGTGCCCCAACTTGTGAACCAACATGGTTTCACATCATCCCATGACATAATCAAACACAAGACAAGAGAGAGCTACGCCGGGCTACCCCTGCCAGAGGAATGTCTAGGGGGGTAGACGATCCGAGACCCATGAGATCGGGGTTTCATGGAGTAAGTCCAAGAGCGTCGGAATCATCGAAAACTTGCATGTGTCCCTAGCATATGTGTGTGAGTGTGGTGCAAGGTTGGTATAGGTGATTGCATGTGTCCCCCTCGCATCCATGCGCTCTAACCTAGAAGCGAAAGGTTATGGACACTGTAAGGGGAATCTCCCGTTCGGTGAAACGGGCCGTATAGTGCCCCAACTTGTGAACCAACATGGTTTCACATCATCCCATGACATAATCAAACACAAGACAAGAGAGCTACGCCGGGCTACCCACGGAAGAATGTCTAGGGGTAGGCGATCCGAACCCATGAGATCGAGGTTTCATGGGAGGAAGTCAAGAGAACGTCGGAATCATCTGAAAACTTGCATGTGTCCCTAGCATATGTGTGTGAGTGTGGTGCAAGGTTGGTATAGGTGATTGCATGTGTCCCCTCACATGCATGCGCTCTAACCTAGAAGCGAAAGGTTATGGACTGTATAAGGGGAATCTCCCGTTCGGTGAAAGCAAGACGTATAGTGCCCCAACTTGTGAACCAACATGGTTTCACATCATCCTATGACCTAGTCAGACACAAAACAAGAGAGAATACATGGGCTACCTGTCGGAGAAGAATGTCTAGGGGGTAGGCGATCCGAAGCCATGAGATCATCAGGGTTTCGCCGGAGTAAGTCCACGAGAACGTCGGAATCATCTGAAAACTTGCATGTGTCCCTAGCATATGTGTGTGAGTGTGGTGCAAGGTTGGTATAGGTGATTGCATGTGTCCCCCCTCGCATCCATGCGCTCTAACCTAGAAGCGAAAGGTTATGGACCTGTATAAGGGGGAATCTCCCCGTTACGGTGAAACCGGGCCGTATAGTGCCCCAACTTGTGAACCAACATGGTTTCACATCATCCCATGACATAATCAAACACAAGACAAGAGAGAGATACGCCGGGCTACCCCTGCCAGAAGAATGTCTAGGAGGTAGACGATCAGGCCCATGAGATCGAGGTTTCGCGGAGGAAGTCAAGAGAACGTCGGAATCATCTGAAAACTTGCATGTGTCCCTAGCATATGTGTGTGAGTGTGGTGCAAGGTTGGTATAGGTGATTGCATGTGTCCCCCCTCGCATCCATGCGCTCTAACCTAGAAGCGAAAGGTTATGGACCTGTATAAGGGAATCTCCCGTTCGGGTGAAACCGGCGTATAGTGCCCCAACTTGTGAACCAACATGGTTTCACATCATCCTATGACCTAATCGGACACAAGACAAGAGAGCTCGCCGGGCTACCCTTGCGGAAGAATGTCTAGGGGTAGGCGATCAGAGCCCATGAGATCGAGGGTTTCTGGGAGGAAGTCCAAGAGAACGTCGGAATCATCTGAAAACTTGCATGTGTCCCTAGCATATGTGTGTGAGTGTGGTGCAAGGTTGGTATAGGTGATTGCATGTGTCCTCCCTCGCATCCATGCGCTCTAACCTAGAAGCGAAAAGTTATGGACCTGTATAAGGGGGAATCTCCCGTTCGGTGAAAGCAGGCGTATAGTGCCCCAACTTGTGAACCAACATGGTTTCACATCATCCCATGACATAATCAAACACAAGACAAGAGAGCTACATGGGCTACCCTGCCGGAAGAATGTCTAGGGGTAGGCGATCAGAGGCCATGAGATCGAGGGTTTCAGCGGAGGAAGTCCAAGAGAACGTCGGAATCATCGAAAACTTGCATGTGTCCCTAGCATATGTGTGTGAGTGTGGTGCAAGGTTGGTATAGGTGATTGCATGTGTCCCCTCACATGCATGCGCTCTAACCTAGAAGCGAAAGGTTATGGACTGTATAAGGGGAATCTCCCGTTCGGTGAAAGCAAGCCGTATAGTGCCCCAACTTGTGAACCAACATGGTTTCACATCATCCCATGACATAATCAAACACAAGACAAGAGAGCTACGCCGGGCTACCTGCCGGAAGAATGTCTAGGGGTAGGCGATCAGAACCCATGAGATCGGGGTTTGTGGGAGGAAGTCCAAGAGAACGTCGGAATCATCGAAAACTTGCATGTGTCCCTAGCATATGTGTGTGAGTGTGGTGCAAGGTTGGTATAGGTGATTGCATGTGTCCCCTCACATGCATGCGCTCTAACCTAGAAGCGAAAGGTTATGGACTGTATAAGGGGAATCTCCCGTTCGGTGAAAGCCGTATAGTGCCCCAACTTGTGAACCAACATGGTTTCACATCATCCCATGACCTAGTCGGACACAAAACAAGAGAGATACATGGGCTACCCTGTCGGAAGAATGTCTAGGGGGTAGGCGATCAGAAACCATGAGATCATCGAGGTTTCATGGGAGTAAGTCCACGAGCGTCGGAATCATCTGAAAACTTGCATGTGTCCCTAGCATATGTGTGTGAGTGTGGTGCAAGGTTGGTATAGGTGATTGCATGTGTCCCCTCGCATCCATGCGCTCTAACCTAGAAGCGAAAGGTTATGGACTGTATAAGGGGAATCTCCCGTTCGGGTGAAACCGGGCGTATAGTGCCCCAACTTGTGAACCAACATGGTTTCACATCATCCCATGACATAATCAAACACAAGACAAGAGAGCTACGCGGGCTACCCACAGGAAGAATGTCTAGGGGTAGGCGATCAAAACCCATGAGATCAGGGTTTCGCCGGAGGAAGTCCAAGAGAACGTCGGAATCATCTGAAAACTTGCATGTGTCCCTAGCATATGTGTGTGAGTGTGGTGCAAGGTTGGTATAGGTGATTGCATGTGCCCCTCCTCACATGCATGCGCTCTAACCTAGAAGCGAAAGGTTATGGACCTGTATAAGGGGAATCTCCCCGTTCAGGTGAAACCGGGCCGTATAGTGCCCCAACTTGTGAACCAACATGGTTTCACATCATCCTATGACCTAGTCAGACACAAAACAAGAGAGAGCTACGCCGGGCTACCCCTGTCAGAAGAATGTCTAGGGGGGTAGACGATCCGAGGCCATGAGATCGAGGTTTCCTCGGAGGAAGTCCAAGAGAACGTCGGAATCATCTGAAAACTTGCATGTGTCCCTAGCATATGTGTGTGAGTGTGGTGCAAGGTTGGTATAGGTGATTGCATGTGTCCCCCCTCGCATCCATGCGCTCTAACCTAGAAGCGAAAGGTTATGGACCTGTATAAGGGGGAATCTCCCCGTTCAGGTGAAACCGGGCCGTATAGTGCCCCAACTTGTGAACCAACATGGTTTCACATCATCCCATGACATAATCAAACACAAGACAAGAGAGAGCTACGCCGGGCTACCCCTGCCAGAAGAATGTCTAGGGGGTAGACGATCCGAACCCATGAGATCGAGGTTTCGCCGGAGGAAGTCCAAGAGAACGTCGGAATCATCTGAAAACTTGCATGTGTCCCTAGCATATGTGTGTGAGTGTGGTGCAAGGTTGGTATAGGTGATTGCATGTGTCCCCCCTCGCATCCATGCGCTCTAACCTAGAAGCGAAAGGTTATGGACCTGTAAGGGGAATCTCCCGTTCGGTGAAACGGGCCGTATAGTGCCCCAACTTGTGAACCAACATGGTTTCACATCATCCTATGACCTAGTCAGACACAAAACAAGAGAGAGATCGCGGGCTACCCTGTCGGAAGAATGTCTAGGGGGTAGGCGATCAGAAACATGAGATCATCGGGGTTTCTGGGAGTAAGTCCATGAGCGTCGGAATCATCTGAAAACTTGCATGTGTCCCTAGCATATGTGTGTGAGTGTGGTGCAAGGTTGGTATAGGTGATTGCATGTGTCCCCTCGCATCCATGCGCTCTAACCTAGAAGCGAAAGGTTATGGACACATATAAGGGGACTCTCCCGTTCGGTGAAACCGGACGTATAGTGCCCCAACTTGTGAACCAACATGGTTTCACATCATCCCATGACATAATCAAACACAAGACAAGAGAGCTACATGGGCTACCCTGCCGGAAGAATGTCTAGGGGGTAGGCGATCCGAGAACCTGAGATCGAGGTTTTCGCGGAGGAAGTCCAAGAGCGTCGGAATCATCTGAAAACTTGCATGTGTCCCTAGCATATGTGTGTGAGTGTGGTGCAAGGTTGGTATAGGTGATTGCATGTGTCCCCCCTCGCATCCATGCGCTCTAACCTAGAAGCGAAAGGTTATGGACCTGTATAAGGGGGAATCTCCCCGTTCAGGTGAAACCGGGCCGTATAGTGCCCCAACTTGTGAACCAACATGGTTTCACATCATCCCATGACATAATCAAACACAAGACAAGAGAGAGCTACGCCGGGCTACCCCTGCCAGAAGAATGTCTAGGGGGTAGACGATCAAGGCCCAGATCGGGGTTTGTGGGAGAAGTCCAAGAGAACGTCGGAATCATCGAAAACTTGCATGTGTCCCTAGCATATGTGTGTGAGTGTGGTGCAAGGTTGGTATAGGTGATTGCATGTGTCCCCTCACATGCATGCGCTCTAACCTAGAAGCGAAAGGTTATGGACTGTATAAGGGGAATCTCCCGTTCGGTGAAAGCAAGGCCGTATAGTGCCCCAACTTGTGAACCAACATGGTTTCACATCATCCCATGACATAATCAAACACAAGACAAGAGAGCTACGCCGGGCTACCCTGCGGAAGAATGTCTAGGGGTAGGCGATCAAAACCCATGAGATCGAGGTTTCGCCGGAGTAAGTCCAAGAGAGCGTCGGAATCATCTGAAAACTTGCATGTGTCCCTAGCATATGTGTGTGAGTGTGGTGCAAGGTTGGTATAGGTGATTGCATGTGTCCCCCTCGCATCCATGCGCTCTAACCTAGAAGCGAAAGGTTATGGACCTGTATAAGGGGGAATCTCCCCGTTCAGGTGAAACCTAGCCGTATAGTGCCCCAACTTGTGAACCAACATGGTTTTACATCATCCCATGACATAATCAAACACAAGACAAGAGAGCTACGCCGGGCTACCACCGGAAGAATGTCTAGGGGGTGAGCGATCCGAGAACCCAGATCGAGGTTTCGCGGAGGAAGTCAAGAGAGCGTCGGAATCATCGAAAACTTGCATGTGTCCCTAGCATATGTGTGTGAGTGTGGTGCAAGGTTGGTATAGGTGATTGCATGTGTCCCCTCACATGCATGCGCTCTAACCTAGAAGCGAAAGGTTATGGACACATATAAGGGAATCTCCCGTTCGGGTGAAACCGGGCCGTATAGTGCCCCAACTTGTGAACCAACATGGTTTCACATCATCCTATGACCTAGTCGGACACAAAACAAGAGAGAGATACGGGCTACCCTGTCGGAAGAATGTCTAGGGGGTAGGCGATCCGAAACCCATGAGATCATCGAGGTTTCGGGAGTAAGTCCACGAGCGTCGGAATCATCTGAAAACTTGCATGTGTCCCTAGCATATGTGTGTGAGTGTGGTGCAAGGTTGCTATAGGTGATTGCATGTGTGCCCCCTCGCATCCATGCGCTCTAACCTAGAAGCGAAAGGTTATGGACCTGTATAAGGGGGAATCTCCCCGTTCAGGTGAAACCGGGCCGTATAGTGCCCCAACTTGTGAACCAACATGGTTTCACATCATCCCATGACATAATCAAACACAAGACAAGAAAGAGCTACGCCGGGCTACCCCTGCCAGAAGAATATCTAGGGGTAGGCGATCAGAACCCATGAGATCGAGGTTTCATGGGAGGAAGTCCAAGAGAACGTCGGAATCATCTGAAAACTTGCATGTGTCCCTAGCATATGTGTGTGAGTGTGGTGCAAGGTTGGTATAGGTGATTGCATGTGTCACCCCTCGCATCCATGCGCTCTAACCTAGAAGCGAAAGGTTATGGACCTGTTTAAGGGGGAATCTCCCCGTTCAGGTGAAACCGGGCCGTATAGTGCCCCAACTTGTGAACCAACATGGTTTCACATCATCCTATGACCTAGTCAGACACAAAACAAGAGAGAGATACGCCGGGCTACCCCTGTCAGAAGAATGTCTAGGGGGGTAGACGATCCAGAACCCAGATCATCGAGGTTTCGCGGAGTAAGTCCACGAGCGTCGGAATCATCTGAAAACTTGCATGTGTCCCTAGCATATGTGTGTGAGTGTGGTGCAAGGTTGGTATAGGTGATTGCATGTGTCCCCTCGCATCCATGCGCTCTAACCTAGAAGCGAAAGGTTATGGACACATATAAGGGGAATCTCCCGTTCGGGTGAAACCGGGCCGTATAGTGCCCCAACTTGTGAACCAACATGGTTTCACATCATCCCATGACATAATCAAACACAAGACAAGAGAGCTACATGGGCTACCCTGCCGGAAGAATGTCTAGGGGTAGGCGATCAGGCCCATGAGATCGAGGGGTTTCATGGGAGGAAGTCCAAGTGAACGTCGGAATCATCTGAAAACTTGCATGTGTCCCTAGCATATGTGTGTGAGTGTGGTGCAAGGTTGGTATATGTGATTGCATGTGCCCCCCCTCACATGCATGCGCTCTAACCTAGAAGCGAAAGGTTATGGACACATATAAGGGGAATCTCCCGTTCGGGTGAAACCGGCCGTATAGTGCCCCAACTTGTGAACCAACATGGTTTCACATCATCCCATGACATAATCAAACACAAGACAAGAGAGAGCTACGGGCTACCCTGCCGGAGGAATGTCTAGGGGGTAGGCGATCCGAGAACCCATGATCGAGGTTTCGCGGAGTAAGTCCAAGAGCGTCGGAATCATCTGAAAACTTGCATGTGTCCCTAGCATATGTGTGTGAGTGTGGTGCAAGGTTGGTATAGGTGATTGCATGTGTCCCCTCGCATCCATGCGCTCTAACCTAGAAGCGAAAGGTTATGGACTGTATAAGGGGAATCTCCCGTTCGGTGAAACCGCCGTATAGTGCCCCAACTTGTGAACCAACATGGTTTCACATCATCCCATGACATAATAAAACACAAGACAAGAGAGAGCTCGCGGGCTACCCTGCGAGAAGAATGTCTAGGGGGTAGGCGATCAGAGGCCATGATCATCGAGGGTTTCATGGGAGGAAGTCCAAGAGCGTCGGAATCATCGAAAACTTGCATGTATCCCTAGCATATGTGTGTGAGTGTGGTGCAAGGTTGGTATAGGTGATTGCATGTGTCCCCCTCACATGCATGCGCTCTAACCTAGAAGCGAAAGGTTATGGACCTGTATAAGGGGGAATCTCCCCGTTACGGTGAAACCGGGCCGTATAGTGCCCCAACTTGTGAACCAACATGGTTTCACATCATCCTATGACCTAGTCAGACACAAAACAAGAGAGAGTAACGCCGGGCTACCCATGTCAGAAGAATGTCTAGGGGGGTAGACGATCAAAGGCCATGAGATCATCGGGTTTCTGGGAGTAAGTCCGAGAACGTCGGAATCATCTGAAAACTTGCATGTGTCCCTAGCATATGTGTGTGAGTGTGGTGCAAGGTTGGTATAGGTGATTGCATGTGTCCACCTCGCATGCATGCGCTCTAACCTAGAAGCGAGAGGTTATGGACCTGTATAAGGGGACTCTCCCGTTCGGTGAAAGCAGACGTATAGTGCCCCAACTTGTGAACCAACATGGTTTCACATCATCCCATGACATAATCAAACACAAGACAAGAGAGAGCTCGCGGGCTACCTGCCGGGAAGAATGTCTAGGGGGTAGGCGATCAGAACCCATGAGATCGGGGTTTCATGGGAGGAAGTCCAAGAGAGCGTCGGAATCATCTGAAAACTTGCATGTGTCCCTAGCATATGTGTGTGAGTGTGGTGCAAGGTTGGTATAGGTGATTGCATGTGTCCCCCTCACATGCATGCGCTCTAACCTAGAAGCCAAAGGTTATGGACCTGTTTAAGGGGGAATCTCCCCGTTCAGGTGAAACAGCGTCGTATAGTGCCCCAACTTGTGAACCAACATGGTTTCACATCATCCTATGACCTAGTCAGACACAAAACAAGAGAGAGATACATGGGCTACCCTCCAGGAAGAATGTCTAGGGGGTAGGCGATCAAGGCCCATGAGATCATCAGGGTTTCGCCGGAGTAAGTCCACGAGAACGTCGGAATCATCTGAAAACTTGCATGTGTCCCTAGCATATGTGTGTGAGTGTGGTGCAAGGTTGGTATAGGTGATTGCATGTGTCCCCCCTCGCATCCATGCGCTCTAACCTAGAAGCGAAAGGTTATGGACCTGTATAAGGGGGACTCTCCCCGTTCAGGTGAAACCGGGCCGTATAGTGCCCCAACTTGTGAACCAACATGGTTTCACATCATCCCATGACATAATCAAACACAAGACAAGAGAGAGCTACGCCGGGCTACCCCTGCCAGAGGAATGTCTAGGGGGTGAGCGATCAGAACCCTGAGATCATCGAGGTTTCGCCGGAGGAAGTCCAAGAGAACGTCGGAATCATCTGAAAACTTGCATGTGTCCCTAGCATATGTGTGTGAGTGTGGTGCAAGGTTGGTATAGGTGATTGCATGTGTCCCCCCTCGCATCCATGCGCTCTAACCTAGAAGCGAAAAGTTATGGACCTGTATAAGGGGAAATCTCCCGTTCGGGTGAAAGCAAGACGTATAGTGCCCCAACTTGTGAACCAACATGGTTTCACATCATCCCATGACATAATCAAACACAAGACAAGAGAGAGCTACTGGAGCTACCTGCCGGAAAAATGTCTAGGGGTAGGCGATCAAGGGCCATGAGATCGGGGTTTCATGGGAGAAGTATAAGAGAGCGTCGGAATCATCGAAAACTTTCATGTGTCCCTAGCATATGTGTGTGAGTGTGGTGCAAGGTTGGTATAGGTGATTGCATGTGTCCCCCTCACATGCATGCGCTGTAACCTAGAAGCGAAAGGTTATGGACTGTATAAGGGGAATCTCCCGTTCGGTGAAAGCCGTATAGTGCCCCAACTTGTGAACCAACATGGTTTCACATCATCCTATGACCTAGTCGGACACAAAACAAGAGAGAGATACGGGCTACCCTGTCGGAAGAATGTCTAGGGGGTGAGCGATCAGGCCCATGAGATCATCGAGGTTTCGGGGAGTAAGTCCACGAGAACGTCAGAATCATCTGAAAACTTGCATGTGTCCCTAGCATATGTGTGTGAGTGTGGTGCAAGGTTGGTATAGGTGATTGCATGTGTCCCCCTCGCATCCATGCGCTCTAACCTAGAAGCGAAAGGTTATGGACCTGTATAAGGGGGACTCTCCACGTTCAGGTGAAACCGGGCCGTATAGTGCCCCAACTTGTGAACCAACATGGTTTCACATCATCCCATGACATAATCAAACACAAGACAAGAGAGCTATGCGGGCTACCCTGCCGGAAGAATGTCTAGGGGGTAGGCGATCAGAACCCGCAGATCGAGGTTTCTGGGAGGAAGTCCAAGAGAACGTCGGAATCATCTGAAAACTTGCATGTGTCCCTAGCATATGTGTGTGAGTGTGGTGCAAGGTTGGTATAGGTGATTGCATGTGTCCCCCCTCGCATCCATGCGCTCTAACCTAGAAGCGAAAGGTTATGGACCTGTATAAGGGGGAATCTCCCCGTTCAGGTGAAACCGGGCCGTATAGTGCCCCAACTTGTGAACCAACATGGTTTCACATCATCCCATGACATAATCAAACACAAGACAAGAGAGAGCTACGCCGGGCTACCCCTGCCAGAAGAATGTCTAGGGGGTAGACGATCCGAGGCCCGCAGATCAGGGTTTCGCCGGAGGAAGTCCAAGAGAACGTCGGAATCATCTGAAAACTTGCATGTGTCCCTAGCATATGTGTGTGAGTGTGGTGCAAGGTTGGTATAGGTGATTGCATGTGTCCCCCTCACATGCATGCGCTCTAACCTAGAAGCGAAAGGTTATGGACCTGTATAAGGGGGAATCTCCCCGTTCAGGTGAAAGCAAGCCGTATAGTGCCCCAACTTGTGAACCAACATGGTTTCACATCATCCTATGACCTAGTCGGACACAAAACAAGAGAGAGATACCGGGCTACCCTGTCGGAAGAATGTCTAGGGGGTAGGCGATCCGAGGCATGAGATCATCGAGGGTTTCGCGGAGTAAGTCCACGAGCGTCGGAATCATCTGAAAACTTGCATGTGTCCCTAGCATATGTGTGTGAGTGTGGTGCAAGGTTGGTATAGGTGATTGCATGTGTCCCCCTCGCATCCATGCGCTCTAACCTAGAAGCGAAAGGTTATGGACACGTATAAGGGACTCTCCCGTTCGAGTGAAACCGGCCGTATAGTGCCCCAACTTGTGAACCAACATGGTTTCACATCATCCCATGACATAATCAAACACAAGACAAGAGAGAGCTACGCCGCCTGCAAGAATGTCTAGGGGGGTAGGCCGAGAGGAGGCAGGTCGAGGTTTTCATGGAGGAAGTCAAGAGAGAATCGGAATCATCGAAAACTTGCATGTGTCCCTAGCATATGTGTGTGAGTGTGGTGCAAGGTTGGTATAGGTGATTGCATGTGTCCCCTCGCATCCATGCGCTCTAACCTAGAAGCGAAAGGTTATGGACTGTATAAGGGGAATCTCCCGTTCGGGTGAAACCGGGCGTATAGTGCCCCAACTTGTGAACCAACATGGTTTCACATCATCCCATGACATAATCAAACACAAGACAAGAGAGAGCTCGCCGGGCTACCTGCCGGAAGAATGTCTAGGGGTAGGCGATCGAGGCATGAGATCGAGGTTTCATGGGAGGAAGTCCAAAGAGCGTCGGAATCATCGAAAACTTGCATGTGTCCCTAGCATATGTGTGTGAGTGTGGTGCAAGGTTGGTATAGGTGATTGCATGTGTCCCCTCACATGCATGCGCTCTAACCTAGAAGCGAAAGGTTATGGACTGTATAAGGGGAATCTCCCGTTCGGTGAAACAAGGCCGTATAGTGCCCCAACTTGTGAACCAACATGGTTTCACATCATCCTATGACCTAGTCGGACACAAAACAAGAGAGAGATACGGGCTACCCTGTCGGGAAGAATGTCTAGGGGGTAGGCGATCCGAGTCCCATGATCATCGGGGTTTGTGGGAGTAAGTCCACGAGAACGTCGGAATCATCTGAAAACTTGCATGTGTCCCTAGCATATGTGTGTGAGTGTGGTGCAAGATTGGTATAGGTGATTGCATGTGCCCCCCTCACATGCATGCGCTCTAACCTAGAATCGACAGGTTATGGACCTGTATAAGGGGGAATCTCCCCGTTACGGTGAAACCGGGCCGTATAGTGCCCCCAACTTGTGAACCAACATGGTTTCACATCATCCTATGACCTAGTCAGACACAAAACAAGAGAGAGCTACGCCGGGCTACCCCTGTCAGAAGAATGTCTAGGGGGTAGGCGATCCGAACCCATGAGATCATCAGGGTTTCGCCGGAGTAAGTCCACGAGAACGTCGGAATCATCTGAAAACTTGCATGTGTCCCTAGCATATGTGTGTGAGTGTGGTGCAAGGTTGGTATAGGTGATTGCATGTGTCCCCCCTCGCATCCATGCGCTCTAACCTAGAAGCGAAAGGTTATGGACCTGTATAAGGGGGAATCTCCCCGTTCAGGTGAAACCGGGCCGTATAGTGCCCCAACTTGTGAACCAACATGGTTTCACATCATACCATGACATAATCAAACACAAGACAAGAGAGAGCTACGCCGGGCTACCCCTGCCAGAAGAATGTCTAGGGGGTAGACGATCCGAGGCCTGTATATCAGGGTTTCGCCGGAGGAAGTCCAAGAGAACGTCGGAATCATCTGAAAACTTGCATGTGTCCCTAGCATATGTGTGTGAGTGTGGTGCAAGGTTGGTATAGGTGATTGCATGTGTCCCCCTCACATGCATGCGCTCTAACCTAGAAGCGAAAGGTTATGGACCTGTATAAGGGGGAATCTCCCCGTTCAGGTGAAACCGCGCCGTATAGTGCCCCAACTTGTGAACCAACATGGTTTCACATCATCCTATGACCTAGTCAGACACAAAACAAGAGAGAGATACGCCGGGCTACCCCTGTCAGAAGAATGTCTAGGGGGGTAGACGATCCGAGGCCCGCAGATCATCAGGGTTTCGCCGGAGTAAGTCCACGAGAACGTCGGAATCATCTGAAAACTTGCATGTGTCCCTAGCATATGTGTGTGAGTGTGGTGCAAGGTTGGTATAGGTGATTGCATGTGTCCCCCCTCGCATCCATGCGCTCTAACCTAGAAGCGAAAGGTTATGGACCTGTATAAGGGGGACTCTCCCCGTTCAGGTGAAACCGGGCCGTATAGTGCCCCAACTTGTGAACCAACATGGTTTCACATCATCCCATGACATAATCAAACACAAGACAAGAGAGAGCTACGCCGGGCTACCCCTGCCAGAAGAATGTCTAGGGGGTAGACGATCCGAGGCCCATGAGATCGAGGTTTCTGGGAGGAAGTCCAAGAGAACGTCGGAATCATCTGAAAACTTGCATGTGTCCCTAGCATATGTGTGTGAGTGTGGTGCAAGGTTGGTATAGGTGATTGCATGTGTCCCCCCTCGCATCCATGCGCTCTAACCTAGAAGCGAAAGGTTATGGACCTGTATAAGGGGGAATCTCCCCGTTCAGGTGAATCCGGGCCGTATAGTGCCCCAACTTGTGAACCAACATGGTTTCACATCATCCCATGACATAATCAAACACAAGACAAGAGAGATCTACGCCGGCTACCTCTGCCAGAAGAATGTCTAGGGGGTAGACGATCCGAGGCCCGTAGATCAGGGTTTCGTCGGAGGAAGTCCAAGAGAACGTGGGAATCATCTGAAAACTTGCATGTGTCCCTAGCATATGTGTGTGAGTGTGGTGCAAGGTTGGTATAGGTGATTGCATGTGTCCCCCTCACATGCATGCGCTCTAACCTAGAAGCGAAAGGTTATGGACTGTATAAGGGGAATCTCCCGTTCGGGTGAAAGCAAGGCCGTATAGTGCCCCAACATGTGAACCAACATGGTTTCACATCATCCTATGACCTAGTCAGACACAAAACAAGAGAGAGATCTGGGCTACCCTGTCGGAAGAATGTCTAGGGGGTAGCGATCCGAGGCCATGCAGATCATCGAGGTTTCGGAGTAAGTCCACGAGAACGTCGGAATCATCTGAAAAATTGCATGTGTCCCTAGCATATGTGTTTGAGTGTGGTGCAAGGTTGGTATAGGTGATTGCATGTGTCCCCCCTCGCATCCATGCGCTCTAACCTAGAAGCGAAAGGTTATAAACCTGTATAAGGGGGACTCTCCCCGTTTAGGTGAAACCGGGTCGTATAGTGCCCCAACTTGTGAACCAACATGGTTTCACATCATCCCATGACATAATCAAACACAAGACAAGAGAGAGCTACTGGCTACCTGCCCGGAAGAATGTCTAGGGGGGTAGACGATCCGAGGCCCGCAGATCAGGGTTTCGCCGGAGGAAGTCCAAGAGAACGTGGGAATCATCTGAAAACTTGCATGTGTCCCTAGCATATGTGTGTGAGTGTGGTGCAAGGTTGGTATAGGTGATTGCATGTGTCCCCCCTCGCATCCATGCGCTCTAACCTAGAAGCGAAAGGTTATGGATCTGTATAAGGGGGACTCTCCCCGTTTAGGTGAAACCGGGCCGTATAGTGCCCCAACTTGTGAACCAACATGGTTTCACATCATCCCATGACATAATCAAACACAAGACAAGAGAGCTCGCCGGGCTACCCTGCGGAAGAATGTCTAGGGGGTAGACGATCCGAGGCCCGCAAATCAGGGTTTCGCCGGAGGAAGTAAAAGAGAACGTCGGAATCATCTGAAAACTTGCATGTGTCCCTAGCATATGTGTGTGAGTGTGGTGCAAGGTTGGTCAGCCCATGACATCTCATTTGTCAGTGGGCTGTGGCAGTAGTCCCACCTGTCTGTCTCTGAGCCTAGAGCGGTCCGTGGTGTTAAACGTCGTCTGCGCGCGTGTGAGTCCAGTCAGCGCCGGTCCCCTCTGTCGGCGACTGGGGCTAACTGAGCCTGGGTGCAAAAAGTTTTAGTTGGCTGTCTGTTTAAATTCAAATCTAAATCAAATTATTTAAATTCAAACTCAAATTCTGTTTTAATATAACTTTTAAAATACAAACTCAAATAATACATATAATATATGTTTTTGAATCAGAAAAATGTGAGGATTTCAAATATGCTATTCAAATTATATTTTGCACACCTTATTTTCCAAGTTGATGAAATTACAATAAATGCCATCCTTTCTTAAATATTTAATAACTTTTGATTTATAATTCCAAATTTAACAAATGATATGTCTAAAATGATCAGCTTGACGAGACCTTTCTGTTTATGCTACCCATGACTTCAAATGCAGCATGCATCATATAAATATAAAGTATACAGCAACTATTATGATAATAAAATGTGACCCAAAACGCAATAAAATGATTTATTCTTGTATTCCGCACCTCACCCATGCCATGCTACTTTATTGCCATGCAAATTGTGCATCATTCATCATGGCATGATTGTTTGCTTGTCACATTTTATTCATATGCTTGCGCTCTTTATTTATGTTGGCCCTTGTTTGTTTGGTTCTTCTTCGAATAGACCTTTGGCGGGGATATATCAAGAGAACCAGGAGCACTACCCAGATCCGTCTCTCGCTTCAACTGAGTCGCCAGGCAAGCACTACCACATGCTTGCATACATATAGTACCTATTTCCTCTATCTTATTCTTGCATCATTGGGTCGCGATTGCATTAAATTGAATCCCATGTATTGCATGGCCTTTACTTTTAAACCCCACCGAGCTTGTTCCTCCATCCCATGAGCCATTACTACAGGAGTTGTTTGAGACATGCGAGTCGTAGAACAGCATGTGTAGGGTTTGTGAGTGTCTGATGGATAACGAGGTACCTAAACAACTTAACCTGAGTAGTAATGGGATAACTAATGAAAGTGGCACCGGTGAGCAATATCTGCTATTTGGTTTTTCCTGCTCACTTGTGTCCCGTAAGACCCCGAGTACTTGATTCCTGTTCCAAGATTATTCGCGCTATCCACATCCGGGAGGCTTATGGGACCCCACAGCGAGCTTGATTTCGTCTTATTCCTTGGGGCCACAAACTAGTTTGAGTTTTATTTACTATCCTGTACTTATGCCATGCTCTGTTTATTTACGATTGTGCGAGGAGCACCTGTCTTCGCTTAGGTAAGCGGAATGTTTCGCGGTATCGACAAGCCCAGCCACACTTTGGGTTCCCGGTCGTTTCTGACCATTGGCAAACCTTGAGTCCGTCTCGAGTCGACTAACTCCGCTATGGGTCTACTCAATGGGGTGGCCCCCTGGAATAATTCTGAATCCTGTAATTGCTTTGTCGAGAAGGCCTCGTTGGGTTTTGATTTGGTTTTTCCGAGGTTGATCGAGTGTGTGTTGCTATTTGTGCACCCCTGCAGGGTAAACCTTTCAAAGCCGTGTCCATGGTTATGGACGACTTGGAGCAGTTTCGAACATAGACAATCATAACTAAAGTACCGCTTTAATCTGACTAAGTAATTGACTAGTAAATAGTGCAACACTCATGGAATGGTTAATAAAATTGCCAACGGATGGGGGGGTTGTTCGTCCGCTTCCTCGTTGGTAAGCGAGGAGGAGGATGGATCGATGAAATTCTTATAAGCTGTTGTCATTAATTCACGGACATCCGTCTATCTTTGGTTAGGCGGATGGTTAGCGTATCTATAGAACTGCTAGGGTTTATCTTTTGCTGCAATTCGTCACCCAGTTGTGTCCTTTAGAGGCATTAAGACTTGATGAGTACCCTTAGGGTCTCACGATAAATTATTGGTACAGATGAGCAGTACCGTCGCAGGACGGATACTGGGTGGAAGAGGCTGATGATGGGGGCAACGATCGTTCGGTGTAGAGATTCCGGGAACGGGGATCCGTGAGATCTGTGGGCGGGATGTGCTTATTTCTATGGCATCTTATGCCGATTTGCTTCTTATCCGTATTCGGACTTTGTTTTGCCGCTTCCGCTTGATACTCTGATGTGTGTTGTATGAGGAATTATCCTAACATATTATATCTATCTAGGTCATTTGAATCTTGTCGTATGGCGTTGCTATATTTCCTTTCTTTCTAGATGGTATGGCTCTGATGTACTCTTGTATGGTGGCTTGCATACATACTCATTTGTGTATGTAGTTGATCCCTTCGCCTGCCGATTACGCCGCCCGTACAGGTCCCGATGAGTTTGAAGTGGTTGGGACGGCCAAAAGGTCTACCCGTGAGTGGCTTTTGGGGCCCCACCGTACTATTTCAACCACTACCGCTCATCCAGGCTTGTATCTAGGAGCGTAATTCACCGAGGTAGTTAAAATTGGTATCAGAGCCATCCCGACCTTCAGGGTCTCAGCCAAACGGTCGTTGTCAGTCTAGCAAATATTTTGGTAGTTATGTATACTAGGGCAAAACAAAACGCGAGAGTAGGACTGCTTCCATTTTTCTTCTTACCCACCCACCCACCCTTTTCTGGTAAGGAAGTGCAACGTTTTCAATCCTCTTCTTAAAATTCAAACTAGGATTCACGTGTTCTGGGTTTCCGTAGTACCATAGGTTTTGTGTGTGTGTGTGTGTGTAATCCCTTGTCTATCTGTTGCATCCCAGTTGTTATCTAATCAGTCTTTGGTTATCAACTGTTGGTACATTCCATACCGACAGGCTTTTGTGAACCGACGCAATCTGTCTTACTCTTTGTATCCGACGTTATCTTGTTTGGGGTGTTCGTTCCGTAGTCACCAATCTTTAGGTTCAACGTGAGAAGAAGGGGTTAGGATATGTGTTCCACTTGTTCATGTGCGGAGTAATGATTTGAGTGCGGGATGGAGTCGCGACCATACCACTACTCTTATCATTCGCTTTTGTATATTGAATCGGTAGAGTCACTAATCTTGATTCGTTAAGTAATTTTGCGCATCTATTGGTATTTTAATGCCAAAATTTGTGGAAAAATTTTCTTTGATATATTTGTGTACCACACTCCTTTTCAGTCGTGTGCGATATGCTTAATATCTTCTAGGTGCTTTGAACTTTGTTGATATTTTAATATCATCTCAGTAAATTGTACCCTTTAATCTTGGTTAATTCCATCTTGGTACTATTTTGGATTATTATCATTCTCCATTATAGTACTGACTTGAGTTTTATATCAATCAAAGGATGGCTCCACCACGCCGTACTGATGAGGACATACCACCTGAACTGGGCTCCGCCCTGTCAAACATCGCTAATGCCTTGGCATCAATGCAGCAGAACCAGCAGCGCTTTGAGGAGAGTGTCAGGAGGAACGAGTTTGCTCCACTACCTCCACCTCCCAAGCGAGGAGACATCAAAAGCTTCCTGAAATTCAACCCTCGCCAGTTTGATGTTTCTGATCGACCACTGGACGCGGATGATTGGCTGCGTGAGATGCCAAGGTTGCTCGAGACTGCTGATGTTCCTGAGCAGGAGTGGGTCAAGTGTGCTACTCACCTTCTGAAGGGAGATGCAGCTCTCTGGTGGGAAAATTACTTGAAGGCAAGTCTGGTTTTTGACCTACTTGGGAAAGGTTCACTGCAGCTTTCAAAGAGCAGTTTCTCTCAGATATTGTAATGGAAAGGATGAAGGAAGCATTTCTCAACCTTAAGCAAGGAAATGATAACGTCAACACCTACATCAGGAACTTCATGAATCTTTCTCGTTATGGTGGCGATGAGGTATCTGATGACAAAAAGAAGCAGAAGAGGTTCAGGCAAGGGCTCAATGCATTGATCAAGTATGCAATCACACATGCAAGGCCGGCATCTTTCCTGGAACTCCAACACACAGCTCTGCAAGAGGAAGCAAGTCGGCAAGTGTTTGAGGAGTCCAAGAAACACAACCGGGATGCGTCAAGTTCTTCAGCTATGGCAGCTCCTTCTAAGCGGCGTGTCTGGGTTCCTAACACCCCACCGTCGCTCCCGGCTCCACCAAGACCTGCAAGTTACGCGTCAAGGCCACCAAACTTCACCACTGCGGCTCCCAGGGGCTACAACCACCACTACCCTGGAGCGCCTAGCGGAGTCCCTGGCTACGTTGCTCCACGTCCACATGGTGCTCGTTTCACATGTGGAGATCATGGACATCCCAACTGGAACTGTCCGTTGAAGAACAAAGCTCTCCCTCCACCGCCGCCAAGATCTGCAGCAAGCTCTCCTATGGTTCGTGCACCACCACCTCGGGCTCTCAACATCAACACCAAGCCCGGGTCTGCGGTTGTTCGTGCCAACTGTGTCAACGCCACTCAAGCCGAGCATGCACCTGGAGTTGTGATGGGTATGCTTTCCGTTAACTCAGTCCCTGCACGAGTTTTGTTTGATTCTGGTGCATCGCATTCTTTTGTTTCTCACAAGTTTGCAAATGAGAATGAGTTAGCAATGGATCCTATTCTTAAGCGGTTAATGGTCCTTTCTCCTGGAGCAAATATGATAGCATCTAAGATCAGCCATGGCAATCAAATTGAGATTGGTGGCTCTTCGTTCTCGGCTTCCTTAATTGTTCTGGGCAATTCTGACATTGATGTCATCTTGGGCATGGATTGGTTGACAGCAAATGCAGCTGTGATTGATTGTGCTGAACGCTCAGTTTCTCTGAAGATTCCTGAAGGCCATATAGTCTTTTCTCCAAGTCTGACTCCTGCTGTCCAGCTTTTCTCTTTGGCGGCTCTGAATGATGATGCTATGGAAGCTATTCAGAGTGTACCGGTGGTCTGTGAGTTCCCAGATGTTTTTCCTGAAGAGTTGCCGGGTATGCCTCCGGATCGTGAGGTTGAGTTTGTAATTGAGCTTGAACCTGGAACGGCTCCTATCTCCAAGCGCCTTATAAAATGGGTCCTTCCGAGTTGGTGAACTCAAACGACAACTTGATGAACAAGAGAAGTTGGGTTTCATTCAACACAAGATTTCTTCTTGGGGTAGCCCAACAATCTTTGTGAAGAAGCGTGTGACCGATAGACTTTGTGTTGACTCGGGCTCTCAATGCTAAAACCATCAAGAACAAATATCCCTCCCGCGAATTAATGATCTCTTGATCGCCTATTGGAGCCGTGGTATTCTCTAAGCTGGACTTGAGGAGTGGTTATCACCAAATCAAGATTCAAGGAAGATGTACCCAAAACAGCTTTCACCACCCGCTATGGCTGTGAGTACACTGTCATGTCTTCGGTCTCACCAACGCACTGCTACCTTCTCGAGGCTGATGAACTCGGTTTTCATGGAGTACCTTGATAAGTTCGTTGTGGTCTATCTGGATGACATCTGGTCTATTCTAAGTCCAAGGAAGAGCATGAAGAACACTGCGGTGTGTCCTAAACAAGCTTCGTGAGAACCGCTTGTGCAAAGTTCTCAAAGTGTGAGTTTTATGCCTGAAGTAACCTATCTTGGTCATGTCATCTCTGCCAAGGGCATTGCAGTCAACCCGGAAACTGTGAAGACAATTGTTGAATGGCTTCCTCCTGTTAATGTCAAAGAAGTGCGGAGTTTCCTCGGTTTGGCTAGTTATTGCCGTCGCTTCGTTCAGAACTTTTCGAAGATAGCGAAGCCTCTTACCGATCTCCTCAAGAAAGGCAAGAAATACCTGTGGACTCCTACGTGTCAAGCAAGTTTTGAGACACTCAAAGAGAAGCTCACTTCCACACCAGTCTTGGTTCCTCCGGATACATCTAAGCCTTTCCAGATATTCTGCGACGCCTCTTTGCAAGGATTGGGTGCGGTCCTTATGCAAGAGAAACAGGTGGTTGCTTATGCCTCTCGTCAGTTGAAGACGCATGAGATCAACTATCCCACACATGACCTCGAGCTCGCAGCAGTTGTCTTTGCTTTGAAGCTATGGAGGCACTACTTGCTTGGTAACCGTTGTGAGATCTTTTCTGACCACAAGAGTTTGAAGTATATCTTCACTCAGCCTGATCTCAACCTTCGGCAGAGGAGATGGATTGAAGCAATCAATGACTTTGATGTGACCATCAACTACACTCCGGGCAAAGCTAATGTCATGGCCGATGCTCTTAGCCGTAAAGCTTATGTCAACAACCTCATGATGGAAGAACAACAGCCTCTCTTGTGCGAGGAATTCCGTCAGCTCAACCTGGAAATTGTGGAACAAGGGCATCTCCTGAACCTTCTGGCTACTCCTCTCTTGGAAGAAAAGATTCGCTCTCGTCAGCTGGGTGATCCGCACACCAAAAAGATCATCTCTAAACTTGAGCTTCCGAAATATGAGTCCTTCCATGTTGATGATCAAGGCACGCTTTTCTTTGAACACCGGATGTTTGTTCCGAACTACCCGGGTTTGAGAGAGCAAGTTCTCAAGGAGGCGCATGATTCGGTTCTTTCTATCCATCCTGGCAGCACAAAGAAGTACATGGACTTGAAAACACAATATTGGTGGCCTGGTTTGAAATGGTATTGTGCCAAGTATGTCTCAGAATGTGATGTCGCGCAGAGAAAGCTGCCCATCGAAACCTTCGGTCTTCTTCACCATTGAAACCCGGAATGGAAATGGGAGAAAGTAGAGATGGACTTCATCACGGCTTTCCAAGGTCGCGAAGGGCAACAATGCAATCTTTGTTGTCATCGACAGCTCTCTAAAGTGGCTCATTTCTTCCCGTCAAGGAAACAATTTACGGAATTCATTGGTGAGCTCAGATCAACGAATTGTCTCTCTGTATGGGGTTCCGCTTGAGATCAGTTCGCACCGTGGAAGCATCTTCACGCCCAAGTTCGGGAAAGTTTCCAAAATGCTTTGGGAACAAAGTTGAACTTCAAGACCTTACCACCCTCAGTCGCAAGGACAAGTCGAAAGGATCAATCAGATTATGGAGGATATGCTTCGTGCTTGCGTCATCTCTTTTGGCATGAAGTGGGAGGAATGTCTTCCATATGCTGAATTCTCTTACAACAACAGCTTCCAGAAGAGTCTGAAGATGGCACCATTTGAGGCTCTCTATGGTCGCAAGTGCAGAACTCCGATTGGTTGGTCAGGTGCAGGAGAAAGAATCTGGTTTGGCCCTGACATTGTAACTCAAGCAGAGGAGAAGGTGCATATCATTCTTGAGAACCTGAAGATTGCTCAAAGTCGTCAGAAGAGCAACTATGACAGGAAGCACACGGATATGGTGTATGCCCCTGGTGATCTCGTGTACCTTCGTGTCACTCCCATGAGAGGCACACACCGCTTCGGTATCAAAGGAAAGTTGGCTCCTAGATACATCGGTCCTTTCAAGATTCGCGGTAGAAGAGGAGAAGTTGCTTATGCCCTTGAGCTTCCGGAAAAACTCAAAGTCCATGATGTTTTCCACATCTCTCAGCTCAAGAAGTGCTTCAAAGATCCCGGCAGGACTGTGGATCATGAGCTAATCGATCTCCAAGAAGACCTGTCTTATCAAGAACACCCCACCAAAATCCTTGAGACCGCAGAAAGAAGGACTCGCAACAAGTCCATCAAGTTCTGCAAGGTGCAGTGGTCACACCATTCTGTTGATGAAGCCACTTGGGAGCGTGAAGATGAACTCCGGGCCAACCATCCTACCCTCTTTGTGTCTTCTTCTTCCTAGAATCTCGGGGCGAGATTCCTGTTTAGTGGGGGAGAGTTGTAGCATCCCAGTTGTCTAACAACTGTAATGCTACTTGATCTAGTAATAAAAAGGCCACTTCCTACATATAATTGTTGCATCATCATCATGTCATGTTCATGTCATAATGCCACCTTGCATTTGAGCATCATACAAAAACCCTTTTGATTTGGTTCTTATCTCATATGCATTAATATTTGTATTTGCCTCTTGATATTGTATTTGGTTCTTGATATATTGTTAAATGCCCAAGTTGAGTTGGGGGCATATCTCTTATTGACTCCACCACCTTTTCTTCACCACCTTATAATTCCACCATCCAACTAATATGAGCTTGGCATTTTAATTGAGTTTACCTCTAGCTCATGTGGGTTGGTTGGATTCCACACATAACCTTATGCTTGGCTTTTTCCACCTTTTGGAATGCATGGGATAATGCCACATGATTTTATGTTGTTTTCACAATATGAATTCATGGCACTTATTGTTTGCATGGGCCATGCAAGTGCCACCTTTTACTTGACATTTGAATGTTATTTTTGTTTTGCTTGCATGGATCACCCTTTCCTTTGCTTGACCTTGTTTTGGCTTGTATAGTACCCCACCAAGCTATCTCTCTCTCTCTCTCACCCTCTAGTTAGACCCTACCCTAATCACCATTCCCATCCATGCATGCACATGTGATCATGTGGGTGTGCATAAGCCCTAAACCCCCACATCCCTCTCTCTTCCTCTTTTCTCTTGATCTTGCTTGATCTTTGTTTGGAGCATGCATGCTTCCAAAACCCCTCTCTCTCTAATCCTCTATCCTAGTTCCCTCATCACCATACCCCATACCCCATCCTAGCTAAAAACCCTAAGCTACACCTAATCTAAACCAAACCCTAAGTACCCCCCTCTTTCTCCCCTCTATAACCGAGCCTACCATCTACCCTAAACCCTAGCTCTCTACTAACCAAGCCTCCCCCCTCCTTCCCTCTCTGTCGTACAAGGTCCCACCCGACCCTAGCTCCACCCTCTCTCCTCTCTCTCTATGCCTAACCGAGACATCCCAACCTAGCTACCACCACACCCGATCCACCCCCCTCTCCTTTCTTGCTCTCTCTTTCTCACCTGCCACTCCGAGCCCCCTCCTCCCTGGCCCTACCTGGCAGCCCCATCCCCACACCTAGCTACCCCTGCCCCTGGCCGATCACGTGAGGAAGGACAAGGTGGCACCGAGGCCACCTTTTTCCATCTTCCCCTCCCCCACGCAACCTCACCTGCCCCTCTCGTTCTTATCCACCCCCTCACCCCTCTTGCATCCCCAGATCTATTCAGTGCCCTGCCTCTCTCCTCCCTTCTCCCTCGCCCACGGCCACAACGACCCCGACCACCACCCGTCGGCATCCTCACGAGACCATCAAACCAGCCGGCGGCGAGGTGCTCGAGGCTGTCGAGGAGGACCAGAAGGCCGACCTACTTCGCCAAAGATGAGCCGAGTAGGAGAAGCCTCGAACCAGCTGCAACGGCCGTCCTGCGAAACCCTAACAGCCGTCGCTGAGCCGCCGGGCGATCGTCTCGCGCCCTGCATCGACCACCCCGACGAACCCGCGGTGAGCCACACTACCTCCGGACATCCTCCCTACTGTTCGTTTCTGGATGAGCGGGTCACGGCGAGCACCCTCGGTGCACGGCGTGACGTCGTCGTCGTCTCGCTCCCGTGCGCGCCAAACCCTAGCTAGCCGCCTACCCTCCCTCCTAGCAACTACCCAGCCCGGCCGCAGCGGCAGCCGCCCTCTGCGCGAGCCAGCGGACGCGTGTTTGAATCCCACCTCGCCGCGCCGTTCTCGACGCCTGCCGCGAGAGGAAGATCCACAGTGGCGCGGGTCTTTTTACCGATAACCCCCTCGCGTTTTGTTGCGTCAACCCGCGACCCTTCCTGGTCCCGCCTGTCAGCCTCTGTGGCATTCTTCTGAAAAGGCTCCCGAAGATCCTAATACTCAACCCGCAGTCCCCCCTGAGCCACGTGGTCAGCCCGCAGCATCTCGCTGTCAAGTGGGCCTGCGCGCCAGCGGGTCCCACCTGTCTGTCTCTGAGCCTAGAGCAGCCCGTGGTGTTAAACATCGTCATACAAGGTGAGTCCAGTCGCGGTCCCCTCTGTCGGCGACTGGGGCTAACTGAGCCTGGGTGCAAAAAGTTTTAGCTGGCTGTCTGTTTAAATTCAAATCTAAATCTAATTATTTAAATTCAAACTCAAATTCTGTTTTAATATAACTTTTAAAATACAAACTCAAATAATACATATAATATATGTTTTTGAATCAGAAAAATGTGAGGATTTCAAATATGCTATTCAAATTATATTTTGCACACCTTATTTTCCAAGTTGATGAAATTACAATAAATGCCATCCTTTCTTAAATATTTAATAACTTATGATTTATAATTCCAAATTTAACAAATGATATGTCTAAAATGATCAGCTTGACGAGACCTTTTTGTTTATGCTACCCATGACTTCAAATGCAGCATGCATCATATAAATATAAAGTATACAGCAACTATTATGACAATAAAATGTGACCCAAAACGCAATAAAATGATTTATTCTTGTATTCCGCACCTCACCCATGCCATGCTACTTTATTGCCATGCAAATTGTGCATCATTCATCATGGCATGATTGTTTGCTTGTCGCATTTTATTCATATGCTTGCGCTCTTTATTTATGTTGGCCCTTGTTTGTTTGGTTCTTCTTCGAATAGACACTGAGCAGGGGATATATCAAGAGAACCAGGAGCACTACCCAGATCCGTCTCTCGCTTCAACTGAGTTGCCAGGCAAGCACTACCACATGCTTGCATACATACAGTACCTATTGCCTCTATCTTATTCTTGCATCATTGGGTCGCGATTGAATTAAATTGAATCCCAAGTATTGCATGGCCTTTACTTTTAAACCCCACCGAGCTTGTTCCTCCATCCCATGAGCCATTACTACAGGAGTTGTTTGAGCCATGTGAGTCGTAGAACAGCATGTGTACGGTTTGTGAGTGTCTGATGGATAACGAGGTACCTAAACAACTTAACCTGAGTAGTAATGGGATAACTAATGAAAGTGGCACCGGTGAGCAATATCTGCTATTTGGTTTTTCCTGCTCACTTGTGTCCCGTAAGACCCCGAGTACTTGATTCCTGTTCCAAGATTATTCGCGCTATCCACATCCGGGAGGCTTATGGACCCCCCTGAGCCAGAGCTTGATTCCGTCTTATTCCTTGGGGCCACAAACTAGTTTGAGGTTTTATTTACTATCCTGTACTTATGCCATGCTACTGTTTATTTACGATTGTGCGAGGAGCACACTTTGCATTTAGGTAAGCGGAATGTTTTCAGTATCGACAAGCCCAGCCACACTTTGGGTTCCCGTCGTTCTGACCATTGACGCAAACCTTGAGTCCGTCTCGGAGTCAGCTAACTCCGTTGCGGGTCTACTCAATGGGGTGGCCCCCTGGAATAATTCTGAATCCTGTAATTGCTTTGTCGAGAAGGCCTCGTTGGGTTTGATTTGGTTTTCGAGGTTGATCGAGTGTGTGTTGCTATTTGTGCACCCTGCAGGTAAAACTTTCTGAAAGCCGTGTCATGGTTATGGACGACTTGGAGCACGGTTTCTCGAACATAGACAAGCATAACTAAAGTACCGCTTTAATCGACTAAGTAATTGACTAGTAAATAGTGCAACACTCATGGAATGGTTAATAAAATTGCCAGCGGATGGGGGTTGTTAAATCGCTTCCTCGTTGGTAAGCGAGGAGGAGGATGGATCTGATGAAATTACTGTCATAACTGTCGTCATTAATTCACGGACATCCGTCTATCTTTGGTTAGGCGGATGGTTAGCGAGTATCTATAGAACTGCTAGGGTTTATCTTTTGCTGCAATTCGTCACCCAGTTGTGTCCCCTTTAGAGGCATTAAGACTTGCTGAGTACCCTTAGGGTCTCACACGATAAATTATTGGTACAGATGAACAGGTACCCTCGCAGGACGGATACTGGGTGGAAGAGGCTGATGATGTGGGCAACGATCGTTCGGTGTAGAGATTCCGGGAACGGGGATCCGTGAGATCTGTGGGCGGGATGTGCTTATTTCTATGGCATCTTATGCCGATTTGCTTCTTATCCGTACTCGGACTTTGTTTTGCCGCTTCCGCTTGATACTCTGATGTGTGTTGTATGAGGAATTATCCTAACATATTATATCTATCTAGGTCATTTGAATCTTGCCGTATGGCGTTGCTATATTTCCTTTCTTTCTAGATGGTATGGCTCTGATGTACTCTTGTATGGTGGCTTGCATACATACTCATTTGTGTATGTAGTTGATCCTTCGCTGCCGATTCGCCGCCGTCTGAGTCCCGATGAGTTGGAAGTGGTTGGGACGGCCAAAAGGTCTACCGTGAGTGTATTTTGGGGCCCCACGTACTATTTCAACCACTACCGCTCATCCGGCTTGTATCTAGGGCGTAATTCACCGAGGTAGTTACAATTGGTATCGAGCCATCCCGACCTTGTGGTCTCACCAAGCAGTCGTTGTCGATCTAGCAAATATTTTGGTAGTTATGTATACTAGGGAAAAACAAAAGCGAGAGTAGGACTGCTTCCATTTTCTTCTTACCACCCCACCCACCCTTTTACGGTAAGGAAGTGCGTTTTCAATCCTCTTCTTAAAATTCAAACTATGATTCACGTGTTCTGGTTTTCCGTAGTACCATAGGTTTTGTGTGTGTGTGTGTAATCCCTTGTCTATCTGTTGCATCCCGTTGTTATCTAATCAGTCTTTGGTTATCAACTGTTGGTACATTCCATACCGACCGCTTCGTGAACCGGCAATTAATCATCTTACTCTTTGTATCCGCGTTATCTTGTTTGGGGTGTTCGTTCCGTAGTCACCAATCTTTAGGTTCAACATGAGAAGAAGGGGTTAGGATATGTGTTCCACTTGTTCATGTCGGAGTAATGATTTGAGTGCGGGATGGAGTCGCGACCATACCACTACTCTTATCATTCGCTTTTGTATATTGAATCGGTAGAGTCACTAATCTTGATTCGTTAAGTAATTTTAGCATCTATTGGTATTTTAATGCGAAATTTGTGGAAAAATTTTCTTTGATATATTTGTGTACCACACTCCTTTTCGATCGTGTGCGATATGCTTAATATCTTCTAGGTGCTTTGAACTTTGTTGATATTTTAATATCATCTCAAGAAATGTACCCTTTAATCTTGGTTAATTCCATCTTGGTACTATTTTGGATTATTATCATTCTCCATTATAGTCTTGACTTGACTTTATATCAATCACAGGATGGCTCCACCACCGTCTTGATGAGGACATACCACTGGCTGGGCTCATGTCAAACATCGCTAATGCCTTGGCAGCAATGCAGCAGAACCAGCAGCGCTTTGAGGAGAGTGTCAGGAGGAACGAGTTTTCTCCACTACCTCTACCTCCCAAGCGAGGAGACATCAAAAGCTTCCTGAAATTCAACCCTCGCCAGTTTGATGTTTCTGATCGACCACTGGACGCGGATGATTGGCTGCGTGAGATGTTAAGGTTGCTCGAGACTGCTGATGTTCCTGAGCAGGAGTGGTTCAAGTGTGCTACTCACCTTCTGAAGGGAGATGCAGCTCTCTGGTGGGAAAATTACTTGAAGGCAAGCTGTACTGGTTTTCAGCCTACTTGGGAAAGGTTCACTGCAGCTTTCAAAGAGCAGTTTCTCTCAGATATTGTAATGGAAAGGATGAAGGAAGCATTTCTCAACCTTAAGCAAGGAAATGATAACGTCAACACCTACATCAGGAACTTCATGAATCTTTCTCGTTATGGTGGCGATGAGGTATCTGATGACAAAAAGAAGCAGAAGAGGTTCAGGCAAGGGCTCAATGCATCGATCAAGTATGCAATCACACATGCAAGGCCGGCATCTTTCCTGGAACTCCAACACACAGCTCTGCAAGAGGAAGCAAGTCGGCAAGTGTTTGAGGAGTCCAAGAAACACAACCGGGATGCGTCAAGTTCTTCAGCTATGGCAGCTCCTTCTAAGCGGCGTGTCTGGGTTCCTAACACCCCACCGTCGCTCCCGGCTCCACCAAGACCTGCAAGTTACGCGTCAAGGCCACCAAACTTCACCACTGCGGCTCCCAGGGGCTACAACCACCACTACCATGGAGCGCCTAGCGGAGTCCCTGGCTACGTTGCTCCACGTCCACATGGTGCTTGTTTCACATGTGGAGATCATGGACATCCCAACTGGAACTGTCCGTTGAAGAACAAAGCTCTCCCTCCACCCCCGCCAAGATCTGCAGCAAGCTCTCCTATGGTTCGTGCACCACCACCTCGGGCTCTCAACATCAACACCAAGCCCGGGTCTGCGGTTGTTCGTGCCAACTGTGTCAACGCCACTCAAGCCGAGCATGCACCGAGGTTGTGATGGGTATGCTTTCCGTTAACTCGATGCACCTGCGAGTTTTGTTTGATTCTGGTGCATCGCATTCTTTTGTTTCTCACAAGTTTGAAAATGAGAATGAGTTAGCAATGGATCCTATTCTTAAGCGGTTAATGGTCCTTTCTCCTGGAGAAAATATGATAGCATCTAAGATCAGCCATGGCAATCAAATTGAGATTGGTGGCTCTTCGTTCTCGGCTTCCTTAATTGTTACGGCAATTCGACATTGATGTCATCTTGGGCATGGATTGGTTGACAAATGCAGCTGTGATTGATTGTGCGAGCGTTCGGTTTCTGAAAGATTCACGAAGGCCATATAGTCTTTTCTCCAAGTCGACTCCTGCTTTGTCTAGCTTTTCTCTTTGGCGGCTCTGAATGATGATGCTATGGAAGCTATTCAGTGTCTGGGTGGTCTGTGAGTTCCCAGATGTTTTTCCTGAAGAGTTGCCGGGTATGCCTCCGGATCGTGAGGTTGAGTTTGTAATTGAGCTTGAACCTAGAACGGCTCCTATCTCCAAGCGGCCTTATAAAATGGGTCCTTCTGAGTTGGCTGAACTCAAACGACAACTTGATGAACAAGAGAAGTTGGGTTTCATTCAACACAGTACTTCTTCTTGGGGTAGCCCAACAATCTTTGTGAAGAAGCGTGACAGAACCGATAGACTTTGTGTTGACTACCGGGCTCTCAATGCTAAAACCATCAAGAACAAATATCCCCTCCCGCGAATTAATGATCTCTTCGATCAGCTAGCTGGAGCCGTGGTATTCTCTAAGCTGGACTTGAGGAGTGGTTATCACCAAATCAAGATTCGCAAGGAAGATGTACCCAAAACAGCTTTCACCACCCGCTATGGCCTGTATGAGTACACGGTCATGTCTTTCGGTCTCACCAACGCACCTGCTACCTTCTCGAGGCTGATGAACTCGGTTTTCATGGAGTACCTTGATAAGTTCGTTGTGGTCTATCTGGATGACATCCTGGTCTATTCTAAGTCCAAGGAAGAGCATGAAGAACACCTGCGGTGTGTCCTAAACAAGCTTCGTGAGAACCGCTTGTATGCAAAGTTCTCAAAGTGTGAGTTTTGGCTGCCTGAAGTAACCTATCTTGGTCATGTCATCTCTGCCAAGGGCATTGTACCAACCCGAGCGTGAAGACAATTGTTGAATGGCTTCCTCCTGTTAATGTCAAAGAAGTGCGGAGTTTCCTCGGTTTGGCTAGTTATTGCCGCCGTTCGAACTTTTCAAGATAGCGAAGCCTCTTACCGATCTCCTCAAGAAAGGCAAGAAATACTGTGGACTCCTGCGTGTCAAGCAAGTTTTGAGACACTCAAAGAGAAGCTCACTTCCACACCGTCTTGGTTCCTCGGATACATCTAAGCCTTTCCGGATATTCTGTGACGCCTCTTTGCAAGGATTGGGTGCGGTCCTTATGCAAGAGAAGCGGTGGTTGCTTATGCCTCTCGGCAGTTGAAGGCATGAGATCAACTATCCCACACATGACCTCGAGCTCGAGCAGCTTGTCTTTGCTTTGAAGCTATGGAGGCACTACTTGCTTGGTAACCGTTGTGAGATCTTTTCGACCACAAGAGTTTGAAGTATATCTTCACTCAGCCGATCTCAACCTTGGCGAGGAGATGGATTGAAGCAATCAATGACTTTGATGTGACCATCAACTACACTCCGGGCAAAGCTAATGTCATGGCCGATGCTCTTAGCCGTAAAGCTTATGTCAACAACCTCATGATGGAAGAACAACAGCCTCTCTTGTGCGAGGAATTCCGTCAGCTCAACCTGGAAGTTGTGGAACAAGGGCATCTCCTGAACCTTCTGGCTACTCCTCTCTTGGAAGAAAAGATTCGCTCTCGTCAGCTGGGTGATCCGCACACCAAAAAGATCATCTCTAAACTTGAGCTTCCGAAATATGAGTCCTTCCACGTTGATGATCAAGGCACGCTTTTCTTTGAACACGGATGTTTGTTCGAAATACCGGGTTTGAGAGAGCAAGTTCTCAAGGAGGCATGATTCGGTTCTTTCTATCCATCTGGCGGCACAAAGATGTACATGGACTTGAAAACACAATATTGGTGGCCTGGTTTGAAGCGGTATTGTGCCAAGTATGTCTCGAATGTGATGTGCGCCAGATAGTGAAAGCTGTCCATCAGAAACCTTTCGGTCTTCTTCAGCCATTGAAACCCCCGGAATGGAAATGGGAGAAAGTAGAGATGGACTTCATCACTGGCTTTCCAAGGTCGCAGAAGGGCAACAATGCAATCTTTGTTGTCATCGACAGGCTCTCTAAAGTGGCTCATTTCTTCCCCGTCAAGGAAACAATTTCTGGAATTCAGTTGGCTGAGCTCTATATCAACCGAATTGTCTCTCTGTATGGGGTTCCGCTTGAGATCAGTTCAGACCGTGGAAGCATCTTCACGTCCAAGTTCTGGGAAAGTTTCCAAAATGCTTTGGGAACAAAGTTGAACTTCAGCACTGCTTACCACCCTCAGTCGCAAGGACAAGTCGAAAGGATCAATCAGATTATGGAGGATATGCTTCGTGCTTGCGTCATCTCTTTTGGCATGAAGTGGGAGGAATGTCTTCCATATGCTGAATTCTCTTACAACAACAGCTTCGGAAGAGTCTCAAGATGGCACCATTTGAGGCTCTCTATGGTCGCAAGTGCAGAACTCCGATTGGTTGGTCGTGCGGAGAAAGAATCTGGTTTGGTACGACATTGTAACTCAAGCGAGAGGAGAAGGTGCATATCATTCTTGAGAACACGAAGATTGCTCAAAGTCGTCGGAAGAGCAACTATGACAGAAGCACCGGATATGGTGTATGCCCTGGTGATCTCGTGTACCTTCGTGTCACTCCCATGAGAGGCACACACCGCTCGGTATCAAAGGAAAGTTGGCTCCTAGATACATCGGTCCTTTCAAGATTATTTGTAGAAGAGGAGAAGTTGCTTATGCCCTTGAGCTTAGGAAAAACTCAAAGTCCATGATGTTTTCCACATCTCTCACTCAAGAAGTGCTTCAAAGATCCCGGGGACTGTGGATCATGAGCTAATCGATCTCCAAGAAGACTGTCTTATCAAGAACACCCCACCAAAATCCTTGAGACCGCAGTAAAGAAGGACTGCAACAAGTCCATCAAGTTACGCAAGGTGCAAAGGGTCACACCATTCTGTTGATGAAGCCACTTGGGAGCGTGAAGATGAACTCCGGTCCAACCATCCTACCCTCTTTGTGTCTTCTTCTTCCTAGAATCTCGGGGCGAGATTCCTGTTTAGTGGGGGAGAGTTGTAGCATCCCAGTTGTCTAACACCTGTAATGCTACTTGATCTAGTAATAAAAAGGCCACTTCCTACATATAATTGTTGCATCATCATCATGTCATGTTCATGTCATAATGCCACCTTGCATTTGAGCATCATACAAAAACCCTTTTGATTTGGTTCTTATCTCATATGCATTAATATTTGTATTTGCCTCTTGATATTGTATTTGGTTCTTGATATATTGTTAAATGCCCAAGTTGAGTTGGGGGCATATCTCTTATTGACTCCACCACCTTTTCTTCACCACCTTATAATTCCACCATCCAACTAATATGAGCTTGGCATTTTAATTGAGTTTACCTCTAGCTCATGTGGGTTGGTTGGATTCCACACATAACCTTATGCTTGGCTTTTTCCACCTTTTGGAATGCATGGGATAATGCCACATGATTTTATGTTGTTTTCACAATATGAATTCATGGCACTTATTGTTTGCATGGGCCATGCAAGTGCCACCTTTTACTTGACATTTGAATGTTATTTTTGTTTTGCTTGCATGGATCACCCTTTCCTTTGCTCTCTACCATCTACCCTAAACCCTAGCTCTCTACTAACCAAGCCTCCCCCCTCCTTCCCTCTCTGCCGTACAAGGTCCCACCCGACCCTAGCTCCACCCTCTCTCCTCTCTCTCTATGCCTAACCGAGACATCCCAACCTAGCTACCACCACACCCGATCCACCCCCCCTCTCCTTTCTTGCTCTCTCTGTCTCACCTGCCACTCCGAGCCCCCTCCTCCCTGGCCCTACCTGGCATCCCCATCCCCACACCTAGCTACCCCTGGCCCTGGCCGATCACGTGAGGAAGGACAAGGTGGCACCGAGGCCACCTTTTTCCATCTTCCCCTCCCCAACGCAACCTCACCTGCCCCTCTCGTTCTTATCCACCCCCTCACCCCTCTTGCATCCCCAGATCTATTCAGTGCCCTGCCTCTCTCCTCCCTTCTCCCTCGCCCACGACCACACCGACCCCGACCACCACCCGTCGGCATCCTCACGAGACCATCAAACCAGCCGGCGGCGAGGTGCTCGAGGCTGTCGAGGAGGACCAGAAGGCCGACCTACTACCAGCCGGGCCGAGTAGGAGAAGCCCTCAACCAGCCGGCGCCCGTCCTGCGAAACCCTAACACCGCCGTCATGAGCCGCCGGCGATCGTCTCGCGCCCGCCTGCATCGACCACCCCGACGAACCGCGGTGAGCCACACTACCTCCAGACATCCTCCCTACTTCGTTTCTGGATGAGCGGGTCACGACGACGAAGCGCCCTCGGTGCACGGCGTGACGTCGTCGTCGTCCGCTCCCGTCGCGCCAAACCCTAGCTAGCCGCCTACCTCCTCCTAGCAACTACCCAGCCCGGCCGCGGCCCGCCCTCTGCGCGAGCAGCCGGACGCGTTCAATCCCGCCTCCGAGCCGTTCTCGACGCTCTATCGGGCGAGGAAGATCCGATGGCGGGTCTTTTACCGATAACCCTCGCGTTTTGTTCAGGCCAACCCGCGACCCTTCCTGGTCCCGCTGGCCTCGTGGCATTCTTCTGAAAAGGCTCCCGAAGATCCTAATACTCAACCCGCAGTCCCCCCTGAGCCACGTGGTCAGCCCGCAGCATCTCGCTGTCAAGTGGGCCTGCGCGCCAGCGGGTCCCACCTGTCTATCTCTGAGCCTAGAGCAGCCCGTGGTGTTAAACGTCGTCTGCGCGCGTGTGAGTCCAGTCAGCGCTGGTCCCCTCTGTCGGCGACTGGGGCTAACTGAGCCTGTGTGCAAAAAGTTTTAGCTGGCTGTCTGTTTAAATTCAAATCTAAATCAAATTATTTAAATTCAAACTCAAATTCTGTTTTAATATAACTTTTAAAATACAAACTCAAATAATACATATAATATATGTTTTTGAATCAGAAAAATGTGAGGATTTCAAATATACTATTCAAATTATATTTTGCACACCTTATTTTCCAAGTTGATGAAATTACAATAAATTCCATCCTTTCTTAAATATTTAATAACTTTTGATTTATAATTCCAAATTTAACAAATGATATGTCTAAAATGATCAGCTTGACGAGACCTTTCTGTTTATGCTACCCATGACTTCAAATGCAGCATGCATCATATAAATATAAAGTATACAACAACTATTATGACAATAAAATGTGACCCAAAACGCAATAAAATGATTTATTCTTGTATTCCGCACCTCACCCATGCCATGCTACTTTATTGCCATGCAAATTGTGCATCATTCATCATGGCATGATTGTTTGCTTGTCGCATTTTATTCATATGCTTGCGCTCTTTATTTATGTTGGCCCTTGTTTTTTTGGTTCTTCTTCGAATAGACACTGAGCAGGGGATATATCAAGAGAACCAGGAGCACTACCCAGATCCGTCTCTCGCTTGATCGAGTTGCTGCAAGAACTACCACATGCTTGCATACATACAGTACCTATTTCCTCTATCTTATTCTTGCATCATTGGGTCGCGATTGCATTAAATTGAATCCCAAGTATTGCATGGCCTTTACTTTTAAACCCCACCGAGCTTGTTCCTCCATCCCATGAGCCATTACTACAGGAGTTGTTTGAGCCATGCGAGTCGTAGAACAGCATGTGTAGGGTTTGTGAGTGTCTGATGGATAACGAGGTACCTAAACAACTTAACCTGAGTAGTAATGGGATAACTAATGAAAGTGGCACCGGTGAGCAATATCTGCTATTTGGTTTTTCCTGCTCACTTGTGTCCCGTAAGACCCCGAGTACTTGATTCCTGTTCCAAGATTATTCGCGCTATCCACATCCGGGAGGCTTATGGGACCCCCCTGAGCCAGAGCTTGATTTCGTATTATTCCTTGGGGCCACAAACTAGTTTGAGGTTTTATTTACTATCCTGTACTTATGCCATGCTCCTGTTTATTTACGATTGTGCGAGGAGCACACTGTACTGTTTAGGTAAGCGGAATGTTTTCGCGGTATCGACAAGCCCAGCCACACTTTCGGGTTCTCGGTCGTTTACAGCCATTGACGCAAACCTTGAGTCCGTCTCGGAGTCAGCTAACTCCGTTGCGGGTCTACTCAATGGGGTGGCCCCCTGGAATAATTCTGAATCCTGTAATTGCTTTGTCGAGAAGGCCTCGTTGGGTTTTGATTTGGTTTTTCCGAGGTTGATCGAGTGTGTGTTGCTATTTGTGCACCCCTGCAGGGTAAAACTTTCTGAAAGCCGTGTCCGCGGTTATGGACGACTTGGAGCACAGTTTCTCGAACATAGACAAGCATAACTAAAGTACCGCTTTAATCTGACTAAGTAATTGACTAGTAAATAGTGCAACACTCATGGAATGGTTAATAATATTGCCAACGGATGGGGGGTTGTTCGTCCGCTTCCTCGTTGGTAAGCGAGGAGGAGGATGGATCTGATGAAATTACTGTTATAACTGTTGTCATTAATTCACGGACATCCGTCTATCTTTGGTTAGGCGGATGGTTAGCGAGTATCTATAGAACTGCTAGGGTTTATCTTTTGCTGCAATTGCGTCACCCCAGGTTGTGTCCCCTTTAGAGGCATTAAGACTTGCTGAGTACCCTTAGGGTCTCACACGATAAATTATTGGTACAGATGAACAGGTACCCTCGCAGGACGGATACTGGGTGGAAGAGGCTGATGATGTGGGCAACGACCGTTCGGTGTAGAGATTCCGAGAACGGGGATCCGTGAGATCTGTGGGCGGGATGTGCTTATTTCTATGGCATCTTATGCCGATTTGCTTCTTATCCGTACTCGGACTTTGTTTTGCCGCTTCCGCTTAATACTCTGATGTGTGTTGTATGAGGAATTATCCTAACATATTATATCTATCTAGCTCATTTGAATCTTGCCGTATGGCGTTGCTATATTTCCTTTCTTTCTAGATGGTATTGCTCTGATGTACTCTTGTATGGTGGCTTGCATACATACTCATTTGTGTATGTAGTTGATCCCTTCACCTATACCCCTGCCAGAAGAATGTCTAGGGGGGTAGACGATCCGAGGCACGCATATCAGGGTTTCGTCGGAGGAAGTCGAAGAGAACGTGGGAATCATCTGAAAACTTGCATGTGTCCCTAGCATATGTGTGTGAGTGTGGTGCAAGGTTGGTATAGGTGATTGCATGTGTCCCCCCTCGCATCCATGCGCTCTAACCTAGAAGCGAAAGGTTATGGACCTGTATAAGGGGGAATCTCCCCATTCAGGTGAAACCGGGCCGTATAGTGCCCCAACTTGTGAACCAACATGGTTTCTCATCATCCCATGACATAATCAAACACAAGACAAGAGAGAGCTACGCCGGGCTACCCCTGCCAGAAGAATGTCTAGGGGGTAGACGATCTGAGGCCCGCAGATCGTGGTTTCACGGAGGAAGTCCACGAACGTCGGAATCATCGAAAACTTGCATGTGTCCCTAGCATATGTGTGTGAGTGTGGTGCAAGGTTGGTATAGGTGATTGCATGTGTCCCCCTCGCATGCATGCGCTCTAACCTAGAAGCGAAAGGTTATGGACCTGTATAAGGGGGAATCTCCCCGTTCAGGTGAAACCGGGCCGTATAGTGCCCCAACTTGTGAACCAACATGGTTTCACATCATCCCATGACATAATCAAACACAAGACAAGAGAGAGCTACGTCGGGCTACCCCTGCCAGAAGAATGTCTAGGGGGTAGACGATCCGAGGCCCGCAGATCAGGGTTTCGCCGGAGGAAGTCCAAGAGAACGTCGGAAACATCTGAAAACTTGCATGTGTCCCTAGCATATGTGTGTGAGTGTGGTGCAAGGTTGGTATAGGTGATTGCATGTGTCCCCTCATGCATGCGCTCTAACCTAGAAGCGAAGGTTATGGACTGTATAAGGGGAATCTCCCGTTCAGTGAAACCGGCCAGTATAGTGCCCGACTTGTGAACCAACATGGTTTCACATCATCCTATGACCTAGTCGACACAAAACAAGAGAGATCGCCGGGCCACCCTGTCGGAAGAATGTCTAGGGGGTAGACGATCCGAGGCCCGCAGATCATCGAGGTTTCACGGAGTAAGTCCACGAGAACGTGGAATCATCGAAAACTTGCGTGTCCCTAGCATATGTGTGTGAGTGTGGTGCAAGGTTGGTATAGGTGATTGCATGTGTCCCCCCTCGCATCCATGCGCTCTAACCTAGAAGCGAAAGGTTATGGACCTGTATAAGGGGGACTCTCCCCGTTCAGGTGAAACCGGGCCGTATAGTGCCCCAACTTGTGAACCAACATGGTTTCACATCATCCCATGACATAATCAAACACAAGACAAGAGAGAGCTACGCCGGGCTACCCCTGCCAGAAGAATGTCTAGGGGGGTAGACGATCCGAGGCCCGCAGATCAGGGTTTCGCCGGAGGAAGTCCAAGAGAACGTCGGAATCATCTGAAAACTTGCATGTGTCCCTAGCATATGTGTGTGAGTGTGGTGCAAGGTTGGTATAGGTGATTGCATGTGTCCCCCCTCGCATCCATGCGCTCTAACCTAGAAGCGAAAGGTTATGGACCTGTATAAGGGGGAATCTCCCCGTTCAGGTGAAACCGGGCCGCATAGTGCCCCAACTTGTGAACCAACATGGTTTCACATCATCCCATGACATAATCAAACACAAGACAAGAGAGAGCTACGCCGGGCTACCCCTTCCAGAAGAATGTCTAGGGGGTAGACGATCCGAGGCCCGCAGATCAGGGTTTCGCCGGAGGAAGTCCACGAGAACGTCGGAATCATCTGAAAACTTGCATGTGTCCCTAGCATATGTGTGTGAGTGTGGTGCAAGGTTGGTATAGGTGATTGCCTGTGTCCCCCCTCGCATCCATGCGCTCTAACCTAGAAGCGAAAGGTTATGGACCTGTATAAGGGGGAATCTCCCCGTTCAGGGGAAACCGGGCCGTATAGTGCCCCAACTTGTGAACCAACATGGCTTCACATTATCCCATGACATAATCAAACACAAGACAAGAGAGAGATACTCCGGGATACCCCTGCCAGAAGAATGTCTAGGGGGTAGACGATCCGAGGCCCGCAGATCAGTGTTTCGCCGGAGGAAGTCCAAGAGAACGTCGGAATCATCTGAAAACTTGCATGTGTCCCTAGCATATGTGTGTGAGTGTGGTGCATGGTTGGTATAGGTGATTGCATGTGTACCCCTCGCATGCATGCGCTCTAACCTAGAAGCGAAAGGTTATGGACCTGTATAAGGGAGAATCTCCCCGTTCAGGTGAAACCGGGCCGTATAGTGCCCCAACTTGTGAACCAACATGGTTTCACATCATCCTATGACCTAGTCAGACACAAAACAAGAGAGAGCTACGCCGGGCTACCCCTGTCAGAAGAATGTCTAGGGGGGTAGACGATCCGAGGCCCGCAGATCATCTGGGTTTCGCTGGAGGAAGTCCACGAGAACGTTGGAATCATCTGAAAACTTGCATGTGTCCCTAGCATATGTGTGTGAGTGTGGTGCAAGATTGGTATAGGTGATTGCATGTGCCCCCCTCACATGCATGCGCTCTAACCTAGAAGCGAAAGGTTATGGACCTGTATAAGGGGGAATCTCGCCGTTACGGTGAAACCGGGCCGTATAGTGCCCCAACTTGTGAACCAACATGGTTTCACATCCTCCCATGACATAATCAAACACAAAACAAGAGAGAGCTACGCCGGGCTACCCCTGTCAGAAGAATGTCTAGGGGGTAGACGATCCGAGGCCCGCAGATCATCAGGGTTTCGCCGGAGTAAGTCCACGAGAACGTCGGAATCATCTGAAAACTTGCATGTGTCCCTAGCATATGTGTGTGAGTGTGGTGCAAGGTTGGTATAGGTGATTGCATGTGTCCCCCCTCGCATCCATGCGCTCTAACCTAGAAGCGAAAGGTTATGGACCTGTATAAGGGGGACTCTCCCCGTTCAGGTGAAACCGGGCCGTATAGTGCCCCAACTTGTGAACCAACATGGTTTCACATCATCCCATGACATAATCAAACACAAGACAAGAGAGAGCTACGCCGGGCTACCCCTGCCAGAAGAATGTCTAGGGGGTAGACGATCCGAGGCCCGCAGATCAGGGTTTCGCCGGAGGAAGTCCAAGAGAACGTCGGAATCATCTGAAAACTTGCATGTGTCCCTAGCATATGTGTGTGAGTGTGGTGCAAGGTTGGTATAGGTGATTGCATGTGTCCCCCCTCGCATCCATGCGCTCTAACCTAGAAGCGAAAGGTTATGGACCTGTATAAGGGGGAATCCCCGTTCAGGTGAAACCGGGCCGTATAGTGCCCCAACTTGTGAACCAACATGGTTTCACATCATCCCATGACATAATCAAACACAAGACAAGAGAGAGCTACGCCGGGCTACCCCTGCCAGAAGAATGTCTAGGGGGTAGACGATCCGAGGCCCGCAGATCAGGGTTTCGCCGGAGGAAGTCCAAGAGAACGTCGGAATCATCTGAAAACTTGCATGTGTCCCTAGCATATGTGTGTGAGTGTGGTGCAAGGTTGGTATAGGTGATTGCATGTGTCCCCCCTCGCATCCATGCGCTCTAACCTAGAAGCGAAAGGTTATGGACCTGTATAAGGGGGACTCTCCCCGTTTAGGTGAAACTGGGCCGTATAGTGCCCCAACTTGTGAACCAACATGGTTTCACATCATCCCATGACATAATCAAACACAAGACAAGAGAGAGCTACGCCGGGCTACCCCTGCCAGAAGAATGTCTAGGGGGGTAGACGATCCGAGGCCCGCAGATGAGGGTTTCGCCGGAGGAAGTCCAAGAGAACATGGGAATCATCTGAAAACTTGCATGTGTCCCTAGCATATGTGTGTGAGTGTGGTGCAAGGTTGGTATAGGTGATTGCATGTGTCCCCCCTCGCATCCATGCGCTCTAACCTAGAAGCGAAAGGTTATGGACCTGTATAAGGGGGAATCTCCCCGTTCAGGTGAAAGCAAGAGTATAGTGCCCCAACTTGTGAACCAACATGGTTTCACATCATCCCATGACATAATCAAACACAAGACAAGAGAGAGCTACGCCGGGCTACCCCTGCCAGAAGAATGTCTAGGGGGTAGACGATCCGAGGCCCGCAGATCAGGGTTTCGCCGGAGGAAGTCCAAGAGAACGTCAGAATCATCTGAAAACTTGCATGTGTCCCTAGTATATGTGTGTGAGTGTGGTGCAAGGTTGGTATAGGTGATTGCATGTGTCCCCCCTCGCATCCATGCGCTCTAACCTAGAAGCGAAAGGTTATGGACCTGTATAAGGGGGACTCTCCCCGTTCAGGTGAAACCGGGCCGTATAGTGCCCCAACTTGTGAACCAACATGGTTTCACATCATCCCATGACATAATCAAACACAAGACAAGAGAGAGCTACGCCGGGCTACCCCTGCCAGAAGAATGTCTAGGGGGTAGACGATCCGAGGCCCGCAGATCAGGGTTTCGCCGGAGGAAGTCCAAGAGAACGTCGGAATCATCTGAAAACTTGCATGTGTCCCTAGCATATGTGTGTGAGTGTGGTGCAAGGTTGGTATAGGTGATTGCATGTGTCCCCCCTCGCATCCATGCGCTCTAACCTAGAAGCGAAAGGTTATGGACCTGTATAAGGGGGAATCTCCCCGTTCAGGTGAAACCGGGCCGTATAGTGCCCCAACTTGTGAACCAACATGGTTTCACATCATCCCATGACATAATCAAACACAAGATAAGAGAGAGCTACGCCGGGCTACCCCTGCTAGAAGAATGTCTAGGGGGTAGACGATCTGAGGCCCGCAGATCAGGGTTTCGCCGGAGGAAGTCCACGAGAACGTCGGAATCATCTGAAAACTTGCATGTGTCCCTAGCATATGTGTGTGAGTGTGGTGCAAGGTTGGTATAGGTGATTGCATGTGTCCCCCCTCGCATCCATGCGCTCTAACCTAGAAGCGAAATGTTATGGACCTGTATAAGGGGGAATCTCCCAGTTCAGGGGAAACCGGGCCGTATAGTGCCCCAACTTGTGAACCAACATGGTTTCACATCATCCCATGACATAATCAAACACAAGACAAGAGAGAGCTACGCCGGGCGACCCCTGCCAGAAGAATGTCTAGGGGGTAGACGATCCGAGGCCCGCAGATCAGTGTTTCGCCGGAGGAAGTCCAAGAGAACGTCGGAATCATCTGAAAACTTGCATGTGTCCCTAGCATATGTGTGTGAGTGTGGTGCAAGGTTGGTATAGGTGATTGCATGTGTACCCCTCACATGCATGCGCTCTAACCTAGAAGCGAAAGGTTATGGACCTGTATAAGGGGGAATCTCCCCGTTCAGGTGAAACCGGGCCGTATAGTGCCCCAACTTGTGAACCAACATGGTTTCACATCATCCTATGACCTAGTCAGACACAAAACAAGAGAGAGCTATGCCGGGCTACCCCTGTCAGAAGAATGTCTAGGGGGGTAGACGATCCGAGGCCCGCAGATCATCTGGGTTTCGCTGGAGGAAGTCCACGAGAACGTCGGAATCATCTGAAAACTTGCATGTGTCCCTAGCATATGTGTGTGAGTGTGGTGCAAGATTGGTATAGGTGATTGCATGTGCCCCCCTCACATGCATGCACTCTAACCTAGAAGCGAAAGGTTATGGACCTGTATAAGGGGGAATCTCCCCGTTACGGTGAAACCGGGTCATATAGTGCCCCAAATTGTGAACCAACATGGTTTCACATCATCCTATGACCTAGTCAGACACAAAACAAGAGAGAGCTACGCCGGGCTACCCCTGTCAGAAGAATGTCTAGGGGGGTAGACGATCCGAGGCCCGCAGATCATCAGGGTTTCGCCGGAGTAAGTCCACGAGAACGTCGGAATCATCTGAAAACTTGCATGTGTCCCTAGCATATGTGTGTGAGTGTGGTGCAAGGTTGGTATAGGTGATTGCATGTGTCCCCCCTCGCATCCATGCGCTCTAACCTAGAAGCGAAAGGTTATGGACCTGTATAAGGGGGACTCTCCCCGTTCAGGTGAAACCGGGCTGTATAGTGCCCCAACTTGTGAACCAACATGGTTTCACATCATCCCATGACATAATCAAACACAAGACAAGAGAGAGCTACGCCGGGCTACCCCTGCCAGAAGAATGTCTAGGGGGTAGACGATCCGAGGCCCGCAGATCAGGGTTTCACCGGAGGAAGTCCAAGAGAACGTCGGAATCATCTGAAAACTTGGATGTGTCCCTAGCATATGTGTGTGAGTGTAGTGCAAGGTTGTTATAGCTGATTGCATGTGTCCCCCTCACATGCATGCGCTCTAACCTAGAAGCGAAAGGTTATGGACCTGTATAAGGGGGAATCTCCCTGTTCAGGTGAAACCGCGCCTTATAGTGCCCCAACTTGTGAACCAACATGGTTTCACATCATCCTATGACCTAGTCAGACACAAAACAAGAGAGAGATACGCCGGGCTACCCCTGTCAGAAGAATGTCTAGGGGGGTAGACGATCCGAGGCCCGCAGATCATCAGGGTTTCGCCGGAGTAAGTCCACGAGAACGTCGGAATCATCTGAAAACTTGCATGTGTCCCTAGCATATGTGTGTGAGTGTGGTGCAAGGTTGGTATAGGTGATTGCATGTGTCCCCCCTCGCATCCATGCCCTCTAACCTAGAAGCCAAAGGTTATGGACCTGTATAAGGGGGACTCTCCCCGTTTAGGTGAAACCGGGCCGTATAGTGCCCCAACTTGTGAACCAACATGGTTTCACATCATCCCATGACATAATCAAACACAAGACAAGAGAGAGCTACGCCGGGCTACCCCTGCCAGAAGAATGTCTAGGGGGATAGACGATCCGAGGCCCGTAGATCAGGGTTTCGCCGGAGGAAGTCCAAGAGAACGTGGGAATCATCTGAAAACTTGCATGTGTCCCTAGAATATGTGTGTGAGTGTGGTGAAAGGTTGGTATAGGTGATTGCATGTGTCCCCCTCGCATCCATGCGCTCTAACCTAGAAGCGCAAGGTTATGGACCTGTATAAAGGGGAATCTCCCCGTTCAGGTGAAACCGGGCCGTATAGTGCCCCAACTTGTGAACCAACATGGTTTCACATCATCCCATGACATAATCAAACACAAGACAAGAGAGAGCTACACCGGGCTACCCCTGCCAGAAGAATGTCTAGGGGGTAGATGATCCGAGGCCCGCAGATCAGGGTTTCACCGGAGGAAGTCCAAGAGAACGTGGGAATCATCTGAAAACTTGCATGTGTCCCTAGCATATGTGTGTGAGTGTGGTGCAAGGTTGGTATAGGTGATTGCATGTGTCCCCCCTAGCATCCATGCGATCTAACCTAGAAGCGAAAGGTTATGGACCTGTATAAGGGGGAATCTCCCCGTTCAGGGGAAACCGGGCCGTATATTGCCCCAACTTGTGAACCAACATGGTTTCACATCATCCCATGACATAATCAAACACAAGACAAGAGAGAGCTACGCCGGGCTACCCCTGCCAGAAGAATGTCTAGGGGGTAGAGGATCCGAGGCCCGCAGATCAGGGTTTCGCCGGAGGAAGTCCAAGAGAACGTCGGAATCATCTGAAAACCTGCATGTGTCGCTAGCATATGTGTGTGAGTGTGGTGCAAGGTTGGTATAGGTGATTGCATGTGTCCCCCTCACATGCATGCGCTCTAACCTAGAAGCGAAAGGTTATGGACCTGTATAGGGGGGAATCTCCCCGTTCAGGTGAAACCGGGACGTATAGTGCCCCAACTTGTGAACCTACATGGTTTCACATCATCCTATGACCTAGTCAGACACAAAACAAGAGAGAGCTACGCCGGGCTACCCCTGTCAGAAGAATGTCTAGGGGGGTAGACGATCCGAGGCCCGCAGATCATCAGGGTTTCACCGAAGGAAGTCCAAGAGAACGTCGGAATCATCTGAAAACTTGCATGTGTCCCTAGCATATGTGTGTGAGTGTGGTGAAAGATTGGTATAGGTGATTGCATGTGCCCCCCTCACATGTATGCGCTCTAACCTAGAAGCGAAAGGTTATGGACCTGTATAAGGGGGAATCTCCCCGTTACGGTGAAACCAGGTCGTATAGTACCCCAACTTGTGAACCAACATGGTTTCACATCATCCTATGACATAGGCAGACACAAAACAAGAGAGAGCTACGCCGGGTTACCCCTGTCAGAAGAATGTCTAGGGGGTAGACGATCCGAGGCCCGCAGATCATCAGGGTTTCGCCGGAGTAAGTCCACGAGAACGTCGGAATCATCTGAAAACTTGCATGTGTCCCTAGCATATGTGTGTGAGTGTGGTGCAAGGTTGGTATAGGTGATTGCATGTGTCCCCCCTCGCATCCATGCGCTCTAACCTAGAAGCGAAAGGTTATGGACCTGTATAAGGGGGAATCTCCCCGTTCAGGTGAAACCGGGCCGTATAGTGCCCCAACTTGTGAACCAACATGGTTTCACATCATCCCATGACATAATCAAACACAAGACAAGAGAGAGCTACGCCGGGCTACCCCTGCCAGAAGAATGTCTAGGGGGTAGACGATCCGAGGCTCATGATCGTGGTTTTTGGAGGAAGTCCAAGAGAACGTCGGAATCATCTGAAAACTTGCATGTGTCCCTAGCATATGTGTGTGAGTGTGGTGCAAGGTTGGTATAGGTGATTGCATGTGTCCCCCTCACATGCATGCGCTCTAACCTAGAAGCGAAAGGTTATGGACCTGTATAAGGGGGAATCTCCCCGTTCAGGTGAAACCGGGCCGTATAGTGCCCCAACTTGTGAACCAACATGGTTTCACATCATCCTATGACCTAGTCAGACACAAAACAAGAGAGAGCTACGCCGGGCTACCCCTGTCAGAAGAATGTCTAGGGGGTAGACGATCCGAGGCCCGCAGATCATCAGGGTTTCGCCGGAGGAAGTCCACGAGAACGTCGGAATCAGGGGGGTGCATGTATAGTGATCAAGACCACAATAACCTATCATCATATGTGTGATCTCATGATCCTATGAAATAATATCACCTAACATATATGTAATAAAAGCCTTGCTAATTAAAGAAAAGATAAAGGTGAAAAAAATTCTTTGCCGTGTGTATAGAAGAAAGCACACGGCAAAGATTCTCTTTACCGTGTACCTGACGGCGAGGGCACAAGGAAAAGATTCTGCCGTCAGCCCCTGACGGCGGGTGACCCTGCGAGGCCACGGGGCCCACATCTTTGCCGTGAGGAAAACTTTGTAGTGTTTCTTTATTGACTTTGCCGTGATTCTTTTCTTTGCCGTGTGTTCTAGTCGGTCCATTGCCGTGTTTCTTTCTTTGCCGTGTTCTGTTTCTGCTGTTTTCCGTGCACCTGTCCTTTGCCGTGTTCTTGTTGGTTTACACATGGCAAATATTCTCTTTGCCGTGTTCCGGGACTTTTGGCACACGGCAAAGGAGAGAGGCGACGACAGCGTCCTTTTTTCCCGTAGTGTTGTAAGTTGAAATGTGGTGATTGATTTGATTTCAACAATCCGAACCCTGAATTATGTAATATTTAATATTAAATGCAGAATTATCTAAAGCCATGTATTGATTGGTTACGATTTTAACATTGCTACAATGTTCATAGAACCAAAAGACAATAGTGTGGTTAGAACCATGAAGATTGACTTGATTTTTAATGGATTTATGTCCCTTGGATGACGAATGTAGCTATGTGACATGGTCATGGGGTCGTGGGTTTCTCAGCAACACAAAGGAGGACACTCAGCGTGGGGTTTCTCAGCTCCACGGCGTGGGCGCTCGGTATGTCCCCTCTCAACACCGCCTTGAAGCACAAACCAAGCGAGGATCGAGTGGAGAATATCTCTAAGGCTCTGTTTGGATGTATGTATTCACAGGCTTGGCATTGCATTGGCTCCAATATCAAAATCTAGGAATATTCGCATTGAGATTGAATACCAATAATTTTGTTTGGATGTTTAGGTATTTGGGGTCAAGAATTGATACTGAGCTTGAATATCAAATCCGGTTTGGAAGGTCAAAGTGATGTATTGTATTTATATCAACATTATTGTTGTGCTATCAAATCTAGATTATAAAAATAGAGAGAGATAATCAAGGTAAACAACACTTGATTTGTCAAACAGAGTACATTACAACTTTGGATCTTAAATCGTACGGTACAGAAAAATAAAGAGAGCAGTATCTTCACCAAACTTCATCAGCCGGAGGAACAGAACAAGGGTGACGGAGACATGCCTTGCCAAAGGGCCGACGCGTCGTTCTACGAAGGGCCGCCGTGCTGCTTACCAAACAGGAGAGGACCACACCGTTGACCTTCGGAGCGAGCCCGGGATCTCGGCAGCGAACAACAGGGGTGGGGCGGCGACGTCCAGAGAGGAGGATGGATGCGGCGGGGTCCAGCCTCGACGAAGAAGGTGGGGGTCAGGAGGCGGAGAAGGAGGGAGGTGGCGGCGGGGTCCAGCCTCGATGGAGAAGGTGGGGGTCGGGAGGCGGCGAAGGAGGGAGGCGGCGACTTCCAGCCTCGACGGAGCCGAAGAAGGCGGGGGTCAGGAGACGGAGAAGGAGAGAGGCGTCGGCTTCCAGCCTGGACGGAAGCGGAGAAGAGGGTCGGGAGGCAGGGGTCCGGAGCGAGGGCGGCGATTGCTACGAGATAGAAGGAGGGAGCGAGGGTGCCGAATTCCACACGATGTCGAGGGTAGAGGCTCGTCTTTCGGAAGGAAGGTCGCCCTGGCTTATTCGGCCAGCCTCAATATTCAGCCTGAATATCTAGCCCCAATATCTAAAACATCCAAACGACGAAAACGCTTCGCCCGCCACAGAGCCCCGCTCTCGCCGCCCCCCCCACCGCGGGCGACGGCGGGCGCCGCCGCTGCTTGTCCCCAACACCCCCTCTCCCCTGCTCTCCTCTGCTGCCGCCGGTGTGGGCCGCCGGGAGTCTCCAGCTGATCTTTGGCGGCTTTTTCCGTGCTTGGAGGAGGCGGGGTCCCGAAAGCGGGCAGCTTCGCCTGGCGGCGGCCGGCTCGGCGTGGAACCCGTGGGCTGGGTGGATTGGAGCGCGGCGGCGCCAGCGTTGGCGGCGGGGCTGGTCGGGTGCAGCCATGGTGGCTGGTTGGTGCCTTCCTAGGCCTAGATCTGGGCCCAATCGGGTCCCATCTGGGTGGGGTGGGCCAGCCTCCTGTGCTCCCCCTTTAGGCTCTCTGGAGGTGGAGGAGGGAAGACGGTGGTTCGGGGGTGGCGGTGGTGTTGCAGCTGACCTTGCTGCATCATGGCGACGGGGGCTTTGCAGGCCCATATGGGCCCGGCCAGGCCCGAGACCTGGTGTGCCCCTGTTGCTGCAACCGATCGGCTACTGCCACGACGGTGGAGGTAGTTCCCTCCCGGGCGGCTGCGATGCTACTATCCCCTTGTGCCCATTGCCTCCTTTGCTTGTGCCTCGAGACCTTGCGCCGAGATCTTCAATGAGATGATGAAGTTGGCTCCTTTCCATGGTGGCGTGTGCTGGTTGGCGGTGGGCGCAGTGGAGCGCTTCGGACTGTCCGGGGTTTTGGTTGTTTGGGGTGCGCGAAATCCCTGTCAGCCCCGTCCGGCACCGACGCGGTGACGCCTGCGGGTGTCATCATCCCTTCATGAAGGGCGTCGGGTTCCCCCTCCATCCCCTTCCGTGTACCGGAGGAAACTCTAGGAATGGTCCGGGCAGCAGTGGCGTCATGGTCACATCCCTTGTTGAAGGTGTTGCTTGGTACACGGCGGTTTGAAATGCCAGAGGAGTGGTGGAACTTTTCCGGAGGGCGCAGTGGTTGAGGGCCATCCTTGTTTCGTCGAGCTACCAATGTTGGCTTTGTTTCTCTCTTTTGTTCTTTTTATCTTCTTTTGGGCTTGGCTTGTGCTATTCGGCCCCAGCGGTGGTCGGAACTTCTTTTGGGCGTTTTGCTGTCTGGCCCAGCAGCGGTCTCACCTGTGTGCTTTATTTATAAAGCGGGGCGAAAGCCTGATTCGAGAGAAAACATCCAAACACCAAATTTTGATGTATTCGGGCCGTGAATGCCCGAATGTCTAATGCCAAGCCTGAATACATACATCCAAACGCAGCCTAAGAATTCTTCGGGTTGTGATTTATAATCGACTACATATCAGCTCTGTAATATTATGTTAGGACCCTCTCGCCGCCATCAGAAATGGCTTGACACATGTAACCTCATACATCTCATCTAAGAGACATCATCTGTCATCCACCATAAAGAGCTCTAGTCTTTATAGGGTATGTCCTCAGGCATACATTGAGATAATTTATATGCCACAAACATGATTAAGGTCTTTACATGCAATGTAACCGAGTCTCGAACTTGTATAAACTATGTGTCTCCTCTATGCTACCATCTGAGGGCTAAGCTTGTTGTCTTCATGGCTAGCCACAATTTTTTTCTAGGACCAGCATCACCCCACATGCCATCAGACTATTGGAGATATGTCTTAGAGGTAAATAATAAAGAATATCACGAAAAAGACTTAGGCAGTGCTTGTTGGTAACGGGATTGAACTAGGTATGGTGATACCCATGATCATATCTCGGACAAATTATGTATTAAAGTAACAAAGGGAATTGGATTCAACATTTATGGTTCATACGCCATTTAAATCGTGAAATGCGCAGGGTCTTTTTTCCGAGATAAAAACTGATGGAATTTTAGCAATGGCCAAACCGATTACAAACGACTCCACAAAAAAAGGAAAATACAACATAGACCCAGAAGACCACACACCGTACTTCCAAATCGCGGTCAAGCCCATCGTCCTCATCGTCACCACCCAAGTATCGGGACCGGATCCAGAAGCAGCACATCTTCAGCCACCATCGAATCACCGCCGCCACCTTCGCCACATTGGGATTTAAACACCGCTGGAGTGCCCACCCCGAGGAGTGAGAGCTAAGAGACTTTTCCAGACCATCGGGCAGGCAGGAGATGATGAAGATGTTGGAGATATGCCCAAGAGGCAATAATAAAGTGGTTATTATCATATCTTCATACTTATGATAAATGTTTACATACCATGCTATAATTGTATTAACATGAAACATTAATACTTGTGTGATTTGTAAACATAAAAGAGTTCCTAGTAAAGCCTCTTGTTAAACTAGCTTGTTGGTTAATATATGATCATGGTTTCCTGATCATGAACATAGGGATGTTATTAACAACAGGGTCATATCATTGGGAGAATGATATGATGGACAAACTCCTATAGTTAAGCATAGCATAAAGATCAAGTCATTTAATATAGTTCATTTGCTATAAGCTTTCTGATACATAGTAACCTAATTCCTTCGACCATGAGATCATGCTTATCACCATCACCGGAAGGATACTTTTATGACATCAAACACCACACTGTAACTGGGTGGCTATAAAGGTGGCATTGAGTGTTCGGAAAGTATGGGTTGAGACACATGGATCAAGAGTGCGATTTGTCCATCCATATGACGGATAGATATACTCTGGGCCCTCTCGGTGGAATGTCATCCAATTATCTTGCAAGCATGTGACTGGCTCACAAGGGATCACATACCACGGGAACGAGAAAAGAGTACTTATCGGTAACGAGGATGAACTAGGTATGCAAAGATACCGACGATCAAAACCTCGGATAAGTAAAATATTGTGAGACAAAGGGACATAGGTATCATATGTAAGTGGTTCATTCGATCGCAAAGTACGTAGAAATATGTGGGAGCCATATGAATTTCCATATTCCTCTATTGGTTATTGATCGGAGAAGTGTCTCGGTCATGTCCGCATAATTCACGAACCGTAGGGAGACACACTTAAGGATTCGATGTTGTTGAGTAGTTATGGAATGATGAGTAAGAGACCGAATGTTGTTCGGAGTCTCGGATGGGATCCGGGATATCACAAGGAGATCCAGAATGGTCCGGAGAATAAGATTCATATAAGGAAAGTCCTGTTTCGGAGTTCGGGAATGGTTCCGGTGTTTTCATCGGGAATGTTCTAGAAGGTTCCGGAATGTCCGGCACTCCGGAGGGGAAGGGTACATGAATGTGTCATAACAAGTTGCAATGATTGCATCATGTGCTAGGTGTCATCGCTGAACAAAATAAAGGGTTTAATCAAATCCTAGTTTGAAAAGTCAAACGGGTATTTTGTGAAGTGGAGGGAGAGAAGGAAACCTGGGAAGAGAAGGTTTCCCTTCTCTCCTCCAAACCGCCGACCAGCAAGGGAGTTGGGGGAGGACTCGGCTAGCCCTAGCCGCCCCTCCCGCCTATAAAATAATGGGAGGGGGCGCCCCCTCTCTCTACACCTTGTCCCTTAGCCGGCGCCCCTCTAAACCCTAGGCCAGCCGCCGCCCCCCCCTTCTAGATGCGGCTGCCCTAGAGCTCCTCTCAACCACCATCTAGCTAATCCCGAGCTGCTGGTTGCTCTAAACCCCTTGGTGCCTCTAAACCCTAGACCATCAAGGCCTCTCTCATAGTCCACCATACTCGCTCCGGCTTAAGGCGAAGCCCTGCGAGATCTCCCCTCTACTTCCGGTACCATGCCGTCGTCTTTCTTGGGAATCGCGAGAGTGCTACAACCTCCATTGCTGTTGGAACAAGGAGAGGAAGGTCTTCATCGAGTACCGAGCGTGTGACCGATTGCAGAAGCTGCCGAGCCTTGGCAAAGAAAGGATCGCTCTGCGATCTTGAGATCGGCAAGTGTACGACTACATCACCCATGAGAATCTGCTCTCGTTAACCGCTTTGGAATCTTCGAGGGTGAGTTCCTCTATCGACTCGTTGCTACAATCTAGTAGATAGATCTTGGCTTGTTTGTGTGCATGCGGTAGAAATTTTTTGTTTTCCATGCTACGAACCCCTACAGAAGACCAGGCAGTACCTCCAATCCAAGATCCCCGAGCAGAAGGTCCAATCCATCGACGCCATGTCGAGTCGTCTCCTCCCCTCGCCACCATGGCCAGCCAGAAGAAGCTTCAAGATGCGACAGCCGCATCTCAAAAAAAGTCCATACAAGACCATAACAAGGAAGGCGTTTGTACCATCCCCTTACACTCCCTCGCCACCACGACGGGCCGAGGGGAAGACAACAGCAACAACATCCCTCCGACTCCCGAAGTTCCACGGCAGAGTCGAAAAACGACCATGCCCGGAGAGACCACCCTCCCCAGATCTGTAGATCTGAGAGGATACCAGGCCAGCAGCTCGCCAGCGCCGCCAGAAGTGGCCTTGCACGATGGGGATCGAGCTCCCGCACCCTTTTTCGGACGCGACATCGCCTCCGCCATCCCGACGACGTCTCCCAAAACCATAGCAGAGTTCAGGCCGTCACCACCTCCATCGGGGGCAACCGCCGTCCATGAAGGGAATATGCCTTGAGAGGCAATAATAAAGTGTTTATTATGTGTATTCCAAGTATATGATAGATGTTTATTTTGTATTATATAATTGTATTAATATGGAACCCCCCTCCTCCTCCTATAAAAGGCACCCCTCCTCACTTCTCACTCACACCTCCTCGTGAAGGATCTCTCTCCCTCTCTAGAATTTATCCTCCATGGCCTCGGACTAGCGAGATACATGTTCCCAGTGGCTATTCGACAAGAAAGAGTTATGCTTCCGCTGCATTGCTGGAGAGAGGAGGCAGAGCTTGCTCGGTGTCTTGTACGTGTGTGCGAGCACGGATGCGCTGCTGATTTGCGGCGCTAGGACTTCCTCTCGATCTTGAGATTGGCAAGATATTGTCTACATCAACCACGAGTTTAACTCGTTAATATTTTTCAGACTTCAAGGGTATGTTCTCTACAGATATACATCCGCCCATTGTTTGTATCTAGTAGATAGATCTTGGTACATAGTTCCCATCGTAGGAATTTTTTTGTTTTCTATGCTGTGAACCCTACAGTGGTATCAGAGCCGGATCTATGCATAGATGTTTTACACGAGTAGTACACATATGAGTATGTGGGCGATGATGATCATGTTATTCTTCTTAGTTGTATTTTGGATATTGGTGGCATAGTGGGATAAAGCGGCCCGGACAAACTTTACATGTCCTCGCACATGAGACCTGTTCCACGCTTGACATGCAAATAGTTTGCATAAGTGTATAGCGGGTGTCTATCGCTACTACTATAGTTAATATCTAATTTGCAACTAGTTGTCAACAATTTGGTTATCCTCGTTCTGGTTCATCTTTGTAGGTATGAATGGTTACATCTTCGAAAGCCCTAAGCCACGTAAAACTTGCAATGGATAAATTAGAGGCGTCTCGATTAGATTGTTGTTGGGATAGTGTTATGATATGGTAATGTTGTAAGTAGAAGTATGAGATGATACTCTTACAACACACATAACGTGTAGGTTCCATAGACCTTGGCCTTACACATAGAGGTATGATAGTGATCATACCATGGTGCACATGATGGAGATCATATGCGGGAACCATATCATTCCACTTACAAACATGAGATGTTTGATTGGATCTTATATTGCTTGTTTGGCATTTTATTAGCATAATAAGATGATCCCTCATTTAAATATCAAGATAATAATGTGTTCTTCCTTAAGTATGCATCGATTATGTTTCATCGCTCCAAGACATCAAGTGATGATCGGGTGTTCTTGGATCCATGACCATATTATGGGTGTAAGACAGTTACACACGCGAATACTAAGGTTCTCACTTTGCGAGCCTAGCATGTATATACATGGCCTAGGAACACGTACCAAAAGGTTAAGCATGAGTCATATGGTAGATATGATGCCCATTTGATGCTCGCCTTTGAAGCTACACCGACTCACGTGATGATCGGACTTGGTGTAGTGGATTTGGTTCATGTAATCACCAAAAAGGCACGAGGGATGTCATTTTGAGTGGGAGTTCATTCGTAATGTGGATTAGTTGAACTCAATCTATCATAACCTTAGTCTAAACTTTACAGATTATGTTGTAGATGGAACCACCTGTTTTTAATTTCAATGTGCTCATGGAGAAAGAGAAACTTGCAACGAACGGTAGCAACTTTACAGAATGGGACATGAATTTGAGGATTCTCCTCTCTACTGCACAAAAGTAATATGCGCTAGAAGCGCCGCTAGGCCCCCCACCTATTGATGATGCCCCTAACGAGGAGAAGAATGTCTTTCAGACTTGTCAGGAGTACCACAACTTAGTTCATTGCGGCATATTGCATGGGCTAGAGCCAGAACTTCGAAAGCGTTTCGAAAACGACAATGCATTTGATACAAATGGGTGAGTTGAAAATGATTTTTGACACACATGATGCTGTAGAGAGCTACAATGCTTCAGAAAAGTTCTTTAGCTGCATGATGGAAGAGCACAGCTCCGTAAGTGAGCATGTACTCAAGATGTTGGGTTACACCGATAAGCTTGTGTCCTTGGGAATATCAATTCCCATTGACTTAGGCATCCATCGTGTTCTGCAGTCTCTGCCACCTAGCTATAAGAGCTTCGTGATGAACTATAATATGCAAGGCATGAAGAAGTCTCTCCCCGAGCTTCCGTCAATGCTTAAAACTGCAGAAGTGGAAATCAAGAAGGAACATCAAGTGTTGATGATCAATAAGAACACCGGTTTCAAGAAAGACAAGAAGGGAAAATGGAAGGGAAGTAAGGGCGGCAATTCGGTTGTCGTGCCTGAAAAGAAACCCCGAGTTGTACCTAAGTCTGATACCGAGTGCTATTATTGTAAGGGAAGCCCTTTGCCCCAAGTATTTGGCAGACAAGAAGGCCGGCAAGGAAAACAAAGGTATATATGATATACATGTTATTGATGTGTACTTGACTAGTACTTGCATTAGCACCTGGGTATTTGATACTGGTTCAGTTGCTAATATTTTTTGTAAGTCGAATCAGGGGCTGCTGAACATGCGACGACTAGCAAGGGGTTAGGTCAAGATGCGTGTCGGCAATGGATCAAGTGTTGATGTGATCACCGTTGGAACGCTACCTCTCCACTTACCGTCGGGATTAGTAATAAACTTGAATAATTGTTATCTAGTGCCTGCACTGAGCATGAACATTGTATCTAGATCATGTTTGATGTGAAGTGGTTATTCATTTAAAACCGAGAACAATGGTTGTTCTATTTATATGAATGAAATCTTTTATGGTCATGCACCGATGATGAATGTTTTATTTATGTTGGATCTCGATAATAGTATTACACATATTCATAATGTTGATGCTAAAAGAATTAAACTTAATGATGATATATCCGCATATATGTGGCACTGTCGTCTAGGTCATATTGGCGTTGAACGCGTGAAGAAGCTCCATTCGGATGGACTTTTGGAATCACTTGATTTTGAATCATTTGATACATGTGAGCCATTCCTTATGGGCAAGATGACTAGAACACCGTTTTTCGGTTCAATGGAACGGGCGATAGATTTATTGGAAATCATACATTGTGATGTATGTGGTCCAATGAGTGTGTCAGTGCGAGGTGGATATCGTTATTTTGTTACTTTCACGGATGATTTGAGTAGATACGGTTATATCTACTTGATGAAACACAAGTCTGAAACCTTTGAAAAGTTCAAGGAATTTCAGAGTGAAGTGGAAAATCATCGTAATAAAAAGATCAAATTTCTACGGTCCGACCGTGGAGGTGAGTATCTAAGTTACGAGTTTAGAATTCACATGAAAGAGTGTGGAATTGTTTCACAACTCACACCTGCCGGAACACCACAGCGAAATGGTGTGTCAGAACGTCGTAATCGTACTTTATTGGATATGGTTCGATCTATGATGTCTTTGACAGACTTGCCATTGTCATTTTGGGGTTATGCACTAGAAACTTCTTAAATCGGGCACCATCTAAATCCGTTGAAAAGACACCGTATGAATTGTGGCTTGGAAACAAACTTAAACTGTCATTTCTTAAAGTATGGGGATGCGATATTTATGTGAAGAAACTTCAACCGGATAAACTCGAACCCAAAGAGGAAAAATGCGTCTTCATAGGATACCCTAAGGAAACTATTGGATATTCCTTATATCACAGATCCGAGGGCAAGGTTTTTGTTGCCAAGAATGGATCCTTTCTAGAGAAAGAGTTTCTCACGAAAGGTGTGTGTTTCTCACGAAAGGTGTGAGAACTCGAAGAGGTTATTGAACCTTCTCTTCAAAGTATGACGAGTAGCGTAACACCGGAAGTTGTTCCGGAGTTGGCTTCACCATTTGAAGAGGGAACTAATGATAACAATCATGAAACTCCGAAAGAGAGTACTACCGAACCTCGCAGTTCTAGCAGGACGCGTGCAGCTCCCGAGCTGTACGGAAACCCATTCATGAATTTCATGGTTGATGAAAATGATGACCCTGCGATGTATGAAGAAGCGATGCTAAGCCTGGATTCCAACAAATGGTTAGAAGCCATGAAATCCGAGATGTAATCCATGTACGAAAATCAATTTGGAACTTGGTGGACTTACCTCACGACCGAAAGGCCGTGGAGAATAAATGGATTTTCAAAAGAAAAACTGATGCTGATGGTCATGTGACCGTCTATAAAGCTCGAATTGTCGCAAAGGGGTTTAGAAAAATTCAAGGAGTTGACTACGATGAGACATTCTCTCCCGTGGCTATGCTAAAATCAGTTAGGATTATGTTAGCAATTTCTGCATATTTCGATTATGAGATATGGCAGATGGATGTAAAAACCGCATTCCTCAACGGCAATATTGAAGAAGAGTTGTATATGATACAACCAAAGGGTTTTGTCGATCCTAAGGATGCTAGCAAGGTGTGCAAGCTTCATCGATCCATCTATGGATTGAAGCAAGCATCACGAAGTTGGAATCTCCGCTTTGATGAGGTGATCAAAGAGTTTGGATTTGTACTAACTTATGGACAAGCTTGTATTTGCAAGAAAGTGAGTGGGAGCAATGTGGCATTTCTGATAGTATATGTGGATGACATATTATTGATAGGAAATGATATAGAGCTTTTAAACAGTGTTAAAAGTTATCTAAACCGCAAATTTTCAATGAAGGACCTAGGTGAAGCGTCATACATATTAGGCATAAAGATCTATAGAGATAGATCTAGGCGCCTAATAGGGCTATCACAAAGTACGTACCTTGATAAGATTTTAAATAAGTTTAAAATGGACGAAAGTAAGAAGGGGTTCTTACCTATGTTGCAAGGGAGGACATTGAGTAAGACTCAAAGTCCGGCTATGGCGGAAAAAACATAGCTAATGGACAAAGTTCCCTATGCTTTAGCCATAGGCTCTATAATGTACGCCATGATATGTACAAGACCGGATGTGGCACATGCTATTAGTTTGACTAGTAGATACCAATCGGATCCAGGTTCGGAACACTGGATAGCGGTCAAGAATATCCTTAAGTACTTGCGAAGAACTAAGGATATGTTTCTTGTATACGGAGGTGAAGAAGAGCTCGTCGCTAAGTGTTATGTCGACGCCAGCTTTGACACCGATCCGGATGACTCTAAGTCTCAATACGGATATGTATTTCTCATGAATGGTGGAGCGGTTAGTTAGAGGAGTTCCAAACAACCCATGGTGGCAGGATCAACAACAGAGGTCGAATATGTTGCTGCTTTGGAAGCGGCTCAGGAAGCAGTTTGGATGAACGAGTTTATATCCGAACTAGGTGTGGTTGCAAGCGCGTTGGACCCAATGGTGATATATTGTGACAACAATGGTGCCATTGCCCATGCCAAAGAACCAAGGTCTCACAAGTATTCCAAGCATATTAAGCGCCAGTTTCACTCCATCCATGAACATGTCAAGGATGGAGATATAAATATTTGTAAAATACATATGGATCTTAATGTAGCAGATCCGTTGACTAAAACTCTCCCTAGAGAAAAACATGATCAACACCAGAACTCCATGGGTGTTAGATTCATCACTATGTAACTAGATTATTTTCTCTAGTGCAAGTGGGAGACTGAAGGGAATATGCCCTAAGAGGCAATAATAAAGTGTTTATTATGTGTATTCCAAGTATATGATAGATGTTTATTTTGCATTCTTGCGGTGACCCAGCAAACCACTGCATGATGTAGTACACTATAGTCGTTGACATAACACCAATGAAACACCGTTCACTAGTATTACGTCCCGCAGAGTGGTACAACAAAAACACAACAGGTCCAAGACATGACTATAGGTTACAACTAAACTCTTTACACAAGATCCAGAGAACACTCTTGGTTAAAGATAGAGAAACAAACTTCTTACAAAGAAGAATCTGGAATAAACAACTCAAAACTAGCATACTATTAAGACTAGTATTTTAGCTAATGGTCTGGCATTGCTGCTATTGCAATACGCTACAGAAATAGGTTCTATGGCTAGAGATTATATTCCTATCTAATCAGTGACTTCGTCTTCACTTGAGTTGGTGTATATGTTGACCTTCTTAACTTCATTGAAGAGCTTTAGCTTTTGATGATGATTCTTGGAGCATGACTTGATGTAGACATCGTCTTAATGGCTTCAGAATCTAGCAAGGGTTAAGAAGATACGTTGAGTATGAGCGTACTCAGCAAGTTCACTACAAAAGGAGTGTTTGATGCACTATATCTAAAGCCACAGACCATAGGTCGTAGGCAATGCAAGTTTTCGTAAACATTTCTTCAAAGGTTGCTTTTATTCTGAAAAGCTATGTCCGTCAGCCTTCACGGGTTTACCAGAACTTTCATGGAGTTCCTTTCCCGCCGTGTTCGCAGATCCTTCCCAGAACAGGGAGTAACAAGTTACAGTTCTTACACTCTGCAGAGGTGCGTTACTTTACCCATGAGAGATCAAATCCTTGTTGCACAACTGGGAGATCTTTCCCGTCCACACTTCCTATGGTGTGGGGCCTAGTAGATGATCCCAGCCAATCACTGCCCCCTTTGCGACCTCGGATGCCTCCTTGGTGTACACCATGCCCACATATTCAATTACGACAATGGTTTGTATAGACCGTTAGATGCCAGAACTATGGTGGGACGTTGAGGGCTTCCACCCATATGCTGCATATCCTCTACGAATTACCAGTTAATATGCACGCTACGAGGATAACAGCCATGACCTGCACATCTGGCTACATGCGAGAGGAAGAAGATACAGCTGACTTCTCCGTCCCATTTCAAATCTCATGGTTAACACGTGATATATGGCGCAAGAATCACTAGCAACATTGGTCGTTAAGTCCTATATAATATGTTCCTTTACCACCGGAACTTTCATAGTATGTTATTACCTCATGGTAAATAACCTATAATCACATTATTATGAAAATAGTGTTTTCGGACCTTTTTCAAATGCAGGTGATGACAACACTGGATTTGTAAAATACTTTACAGAAAATAACCAAAGGACATGAGCAAGTGTGAAATTGCCTTTTGTGATTGCAAGATTATGCACTCACGGTCTTCGAGACAATATAATATCCAATATCTAAAATCAGCATCATTGGTCCGATAAGTACTAATGTTTAAAGAAGCAAGACGCTATTATGCATAAGTAATCTAATGCAATTTTGTAAAATCGAATCCCGGGGATAATGTTGTTCTAGGGTTTGGATACTAGAACTGGTTAATTTTAGAATATGTTGTCCTTTTAGATAAGTTTCATACTTGTGCTTCTTATTAAGGCTTGTGAGTGTGTGTGAAACAACATGTAATTACAATATCATAAAACAATGAGATACACACAAATGTCGAATGTTACCCAAGATTGCTTATATAAGAGTTGTTGTTTGAAGTGGGAAAAAGAATAACATTTGAAGAAAATATTTCTTTTCTAAGGTTTAAACAATCTTTATTGTTAATAGGATGTGTTCAACGTCTTTTGGTGTGTGATTGATTAGTTTGGACTTGAGATGCTTTATGTCTTAATTGGAATAGACCAAAGTTAACTATAAAAACATCTGAAGTTTATTAGACATAATGTTTATATGTCTTGAGACTGAAGTTAACTTTAAAAAACATAGATGAGATTCAGGTGTAATGCTTATAATATTTGTATCTTGTTTACTTTCTAATGTTTTATTTAGAGTTAATTAGGGATGGTACTACTTTTATTTCATATAGTGGTTTCTCAAGATTATAATGAAATAGAATCATTTATGTTTTTATAAATGAGTGGTTATGGTTTGTAATCAAGGTAATAATATTATTTAGCTACTTATGAATTCACTATAGTGTTTTGGTATGTTGATAAACTTGTGGTTAAAGTAAAGGAATAGGTTTTATCTCATTACAAATTATTCTTGGAGATTTTATATTAAATAAGAATCCTTTTAAAAAATAATCTACACTTATGATTGAAAGATAATTCAATAAAATTGCACTTAAAATGTGTTGAACCATTTTGACTTCATATTATCAATACTGAAGACAAATACTATTTATTCGACTCAATTGGCTAATTTTAGAAATATTAGCAATTTTTATTTACCCTTATATGAATTATTAACTAAAGAAAGAGATTTAAATTCAAGTTATTAAAGTGTTTAACTTTTTATTTAACTCAAAAGTGGAATGATATATTTTTAACATGTAGGTATTATTTCTGTGATCATTTTGGTATATTACATTTATTTTGTGATCTTTAAATAATATGATATGAATTTTATAAGATTTATTACTTCATAAATACTTAATAAATAATAAATGTTTAATTAATGGAATTAATAACGCATGAGTATAGTTTTAAATTATAGTTCTTATTTTTATAAGATTTTTGGTATTTTATTTATATTTTAAATATTTATCAATATTAAAATATGAATTTCCAAAGTATTAAAACTTATAAAATCTTTATTAAATAATATTTATTTAAATTGTTGGCATAAAAATGTTTGATAATAGTTTAGTGCTACAAATTTTATTTTTCTGAAATTTTTTATATATTATAAGTATTTTTATGACTTATAATTAATTAGTTATTCAATTTCCAATATTTATTCATTTTCTGGATTTATTCATTTTCTGAAAATAAAAGAAAGTATATAACTTTTTACACCGGGCTGAATCTAGCTAATGAGGCTGACAGAAGGGCCCGATGCCACATCTGCAGCCACACGAACACAGTGGGACCTTCCCAGGGTTTGACTAGGGCTGACCGCACCTGCTGGCGTCACGGTGACGTCAGCCTGACGTCACCCGACGGTGCTCCTCTCAGGCGACGCACGAGGATGGCGCTAAGTGACTCGCGGGGAAGCGTGGTTTGCCTGGTTCGACCCGGAGCGATGCAGGAAGCCTAAAGGTGGTGGCGCCGCCGCTATTTGACAACCGGAGCACGGCCAGTGATGGCGAACGACGACGGCGGCGACAGTTGCACGGCGCGGGCTCGGTAGAGAAAAAGAGGGAGGCAAAGGGGAGGTCCCTAAGGACCAGGAGCTCACCACGAGGCGGACAGAGGGGTCGTCGAGGAGCGAGGTGGCTGGAATTGATGGCGAGCGCGACGGCCGGAGGCGGGGTATGAGGGTCGGATTGTGGCAGTGGAGACATTGCATGCTTGCACGCTTCGGGGCAATCGACAGAGACTAACGAGGCGGAGCTCCCTGGCATCACGGCGTGGTTCGAAACGGCCGGAGGCGGACGACGGGGATAGAGTGGACGAAAGGGTATGTTGGGCCTGGGCCTTGGTGGGTTGCAGCTGGCTTCGGTGGAACGCGCGTGAGCGACAGTTAAGCGAGGGAAGAGATGGGCCGTGGGCCAATGCTGCTCTGGCTCTAGTTTTTATTAAGCAGAAACTTTTTATTTTCTGTTTTTATTAAACCCTTTCAAATATGATTTTTATAAGGATTTAAACATCCAAAAAATTTATAGAGCACATTAAATAATGCAGGAATATTAGAAACTAAGTGGTGTTGATACCTTTCTTTATTTTCTTATAATTCTTGAACTAATAGGAAACTATTTTATTGAGTATAATATTTATCACTTAGAGTTTTAGAGATTTGCCTTTTATATATGTATTTATTGAGAACTTATAAAATGATTTTTATTTCCTCTTTATGAGTGTAATGATAATGGTTTAATATAGCTAAAGATATGCATAGGGTATAACCATATTTATTAATATATATCAATCATTATATAAGATGATTTAATAATTAAGGTTCTTGTGTTAAATAGAATTGGTAGGAGTAATGCAATTTTAAAATGTTTAATAATAGTAATAGGGTTTATTTTTATGTACTTCATTACATAGTAAAGTATAAGGTAGTTTATAATTATTGTATCCCGACTTATTCTATGCTCATATGGAATGAGTGGTTAGAGAAATGGATCAAAGACTTCGACTAATGAATATGGATCGAATATTTATGATATATTGATGATACAAATCATTAATAAGTTTAGGGTTCTGAATTGTAAATGCTTACCCTAGGGTTTAGGGTTCTTATTATACTTATATTCTTTTGTTAACGTGAATAAAGATTAATGACTAAACATGTAGTATTTATGTTTGTGATTTTTAATTATATCTCCTTTTAAAATAGAAAGTTATTATCTGGAATGTCTGATGGAAAAGAATTGATAAAGATATCTCCTAAGCACATATGGTTGTGATAATTGGAATTGACAGAGATGTCCTTAAGTGATTTTCTATAGGAAAATATTCCTATAAATCTTTGTGGAAATAATATGATAGATCAATCAGATGAATTGGATATTATGTTTGGTTAAAGATTTAGGGTTTAGTGTTTACCAAGGATTCCTATCTTCCATACTTCATAATTCTGGACTTCTGATTAAGGAATTCCTTTCCTAGATATATTACTTCTTCCTATCCATCATCATGTGTGATGAGCTTTACTTCACAAGAATTTCTTATCGACCCTTTATTCTTCTAAATCCATTTATAAATGCAAGACTTGGTTATATCAACTACTATATTCCTGATAATCTCCCATCCAACAAGTAGTTACTTCTTACTCCATTCATTCTCTTCTTAAGTCATCCATCACTAATATTTCCTAGAAGATGTCTAGATCAACTACTTCACCTCAAGTGTTAGTATTTCCAAAAGGAAACTACTACTTCTACAATCCAATGTTGCTCTAGCATCATTTTAATCATACTATCCTATCTCTACTTAACTCCAGTATCTAACATTCCAACCTCACATTGTATTAATGTGACTTGTAATGACTAATATAGGATAATATATATACTAGGGTTGAATCATGTTCTATCCACCAATGTCACTTATACATGATATAAGCATTCAATCTTGGTGACTAAAGCATGATCACTACAACTCTTTGATCATTTATGGTTTAGGTTTCTAGTTGGCTAACCAAGGCTTCATTCATATAGCACTACAGTTGTATTACAATTATCTTCTCAGTATCCATTACTGAGAAGAAGATATTATTTATTGACTATGCCTACTTAATCCTCTAGGATTACTCCTTGGTAACAATCTTCAATATTCATCCGTGTAATCCTATTTGTTACCACCTATATCTTTATTTCAAATAACTCTTCTATCCATTCAGGAGTGAGTTAGCTCCATCAATTATCATATTAATTTAATTCTCTTCCAACACTAACATCATATAGATGATATTTAAATCTAACATTACCACCTATCTTTTCTTACTTCTTTCTCTAAAGGTTTTAGAGTGGATGCTACGATAAGGACAAGAGTTGATGGATCAAGAATTGATAGTTTAAGAATGGGTGAATCAATAGTTGATTACTCAACATTGATGAACAAAAGATATGGAGATAGGATTCCATAAGAATTGATATGGAAAGAAAAATATATGGTTAATGATCTTGACTTGATTCCTTTCCTACTCAAACTCACTAAAGAGTGAGGATTTTATTACCATGATGTTCATTGTATAAGTAGATGAGATTAAGATTTAGTTGTTACATGCCTATTACTTAAGTTATATATATAACTTGGTATTCATGAGTTGTTGTAATGAATACTATTATATGATCACCTGAGGATCAAATATAAATCATTAAGTAATGTATTAGGGTTTAATTTTACTACATTTGATCTACCCTTAGATCAAATCATGTTTACCCAAGCAAAGGACATATTGAAACTTATCGTAGTCAACTTGATGATCTACTTCAATTCCATCAAGTTGAGAGAAGCTTCAATCACTTTGACAAGTTTTGTTCGAAAGCGCGAAAATCATTCGGATTTTCTATGCATGAATGCAATGCACACATTTGTGTTCAGCTTATTTCTAGGCTCTAATGCTAGGATGTTACACACTCTCCCCCTTAAAATAAAATTCGTCCTCGAAGTTCGTAAACTCTCATGTTTGGGAGTAAGGAATTGACTTATGTTGGTTACAGCATTTCTCAACTCCATGGTAACCTCAAATGGAAATAATTGTAGTATTCCATATCCAGATCCTTTTTCTTGAATTCTCATCATTCTTGGCATCTCAAACTGGTTGTCTCCAATACTCCAAAGTTTCTTTTACTATCCTTCTTTAGGGATATGTCCCTATTATAAACCCCTTAATTTAGGGTCTCTTCTTAGTTCCTTATCCTGATTATGTATCCTAATCCAACTCCTTTTATTTAATCATCGAACTTTCTTACTATACTGTGTAAGCTCTAGGAAGTCTCACTAAAACACGGTTTTAATTGTTAGAACACAATAGTTGTGGCCAAAAGACTAAATTTTTGTATTGCCATTTTATGATTCATACTGGTGGTCCTTCTGAAGATTGTATTTGAACTTATTTAGTCCATACCCATTGGATTTTTTTATTTCTCTGTCCATGACCAATTGGATGTGTTTTATTCCCTCTTAAGGATTACTTAAGAGTTGTTTCCTTTAGAATTGGTCTGTTAAGACTATTCTGTTTTATTACTTCAAGCTTTTACCTTATCAAGCTTTACACAAGATTTTGTTATCACTTTAAGTACTTATTCAACTTCATTTAACAATTTCCTTAAAGTTTGAGTACTACTAGCCTGAAGTAAACTTCGATCTTTCATCTAGGCATACTTCCAAAAGTACCTTTATAACGATGACTTTCTTTTAACCTTATGAAAGTAAGGCTTAATATTGTCATAGGTTAGTATTTCTTCTCCAACCTTTACTCGGATATTCAGACAACAATACTTCCATTTTGTTGTTTACTCTCCCCCTTAGGGTTTACTAATGGTCTCTAAACTTCCTATATAGTATTTATTGGCTTTATAATTATAATATTGGTCTTTATCCAGCTTATACTCTACCTAGTTAGGGTCTTATGAAAGATTGTACGGTGTATCCACACAATTGTGGATCTCCGAAGTGAATCTTTCAGCATTAATTGTCTTACTTACTATTTGGACACTTTCGCCTTGATAGGTATGACTTCGCGAAGCACCTCGAAAGACAATCGCTTAAATTTTATACTCATTTATGTCTTAATTCACTTAGTCCAAGTTTTATGCTCTTTATGCAACCATTAAGATGATCTGGTTAACTATGTCAACCATCACCAGCTGCGAACAATATACCAATTGTGGATCAAAATACCGACTATGGATCAAATACCAGTTGCGGATCATCCTAGGTTGTAGGTATTACCCTACGGCTTCCAACATCCTTATGGCATTCTCTCTGAATTGTCAGAGCTTGAATACCATTTTGGTTCCAAGGCTTCTTCTTTGTACTAATTCATGATACCATCATGAACTTTGTACAACTTCTTCATTAACTTCGTAGCAACATCTCCTACTTTGGGTGAACTTAAGTTCATTACTTCTTGTTGCTCCATCTATTTTCTACACTAATTCTTCCTTCTTATTGCTGGCAAACTAATTATCTGAACTTTATCCATCCTTCAAATTGGATTGACACTCCTTATACTTAGCTTCATTCTTCATGTAAACCTTCATCTTGGAGTTGAAAAATCGTCACTCCCTTACACGAATTCCCTTTTCTATCTAGGTCTATAACATCAAGTAGTAACTAGATGTTGCAACATATATTTGCACACCAAGTCAAACTTCATGTACAGATCTAGTCAATCAAGAAGATCCAAGAAAAACCAATAAATCCAAATGTGGTACATATAACACACAATATTCTAAGCCAAGAATATAGTAGTTGAGTATAATATCTCTAGAATTTAGGCTTAGTTGTGTAGTATATGACACCTCCTCGTATAGTTTTACATCATGATACTTAGCACATAGGGTCAAAATATAATTTGTCTTAATATTTACCCAAATTGCTCAATTGCAATAGGATAATTTTAAACAAAGTGGTCTCAATTTGGTTTTCACTAACCCTTTTGTCTCCCTTTTCAAATGATTAACTATCACCAGCCTTTCTTATTTAGTAACTAACCTCACATGATCACTCCAAATGACTCATCAAACTTTATTTGATAACTTAAACCAAAGATTGTTAGAAATTTTTAGCACCTATGACTTCTATCATAGCTCTACCATGGTATTTTCATACTTCTACTCCAAGATAATTTACTAATTACTTGTCATATTTACACCTATATCATGGTTTCAGAGCTAATATCACCATGATCTTGTTATGTTTTACCTATACATCAGGATTTAAGAACTAATCTAACCATGATGACTTTGTTTCTCACTACACTATCATTATGTCTTGACATAATTTCACTTCATCATGTAGAATTCTCAAGTGAATCCCAGATGATTACTACTCATTACATCCACATTTATCCTAATGATATTCATCAGGTTGTCATGGGTTATCAACTAACACTAAGATTCCACTATGCTACTTGAATTCTAAGATTAGGCTACACCATTAAGACTACTTCAATGGATGTCTTACACTTTCCTACAGTATCTTGGTGGTTTATGTCTCCCTCGGAAGACACTAAAGAGCACTATACTTGAGAAAAGATAAAATAATTACTACTAAGAAAGAATGACTTAAGCATTTGACTTAGGTGTGACAAGGTTATGCTCAAGTGGATACTCATCACAAGTCATATGAATATTTGGTTTAGATAAGATGGATCCTATAGTCGCTATCCAACCTACAGATCTTCCTAAAAGGTTTAAATCCTAAGGTCAAAGCATAAGCTCTGATACAAACTGCGGTGACCCAACATACCACTTCATGATGTAGTACACTATAGTCGATGACATAACACCAATGAAACACCGTTCACTAGTATTACGTCCCTCAGAGTGGTACAACAGAAACACAGCAGGTCCAAGACATGACTATAGGTTACAACTCAACTCTTTACACAAGATCTAGAGAACACTCTAGGTTAAAGATAGAGAAAGAAACTTCTTACAAAGAAGAATCAGGAATAAACAACTCAAAAACTATCATACTATTAAGACTAGTATTTTAGCTAATGGTCTGGCATTGCTGCTATTGCAATACGCTACAGAAATAGGTTCTATGGCTAGAGATTATATTCCTATCTAATCAGTGACTTCGTCTTCACTTGATTTTGTGTATATGTTGACCTTCTTGACTTCATTGAAGATCTTTAGCTTTTGATTATGATTCTTGGAGCATGACTTGATGTAGATGTCGTCCTAATGGCTTCAGAATCTAGCAAGGGTTAAGAACATACGTTGAGTTCGAGCTTACTTAGCAGGTTCACTAGAAAAGGAGTGTTTGATGCACTATATCTACAGCCAGAGACCATAGGTCGTAGGCAATGCAAGTTTCCGTAAACATTTCTTCAGAGGTTGCTTTTATTCTGAAAAGCTATGTCCGTCAGCCTTCACAGGTTTACCAGAACTTTCATGGAGTTCCTTTTCCGCCGCGTTCGCAGCTCCTTCCTAGAACTGGGAGTAACAAGTTACAATTCTTACACTCTGCAGAGGTGCGTTACTTTACCCATGAGAGCTCAAATCCTTGTCGCACAACCGGGCAATCTTTCCCGTCCACACTTCCTATGGTGTGGGGCCTAGTAGATGATCCAAGCCAATCACTGCCCCCTTCGCGACCTCGCATGCCTCCTTGGTGTACACCATGCCCACATATTCAATTATGACAATGGTTTGTACAGACCGTTAGATGCCAGAACTATGGTGGGACTTTGAGGGCTCCCACCCATATGCTGCATATCCTCTACTAATTACCAATTAATATGCACGCTACGAGGATAACAGCCATGACCTGCACATCCGGCTACATGCGAGAGGAAAAAGATACAGCTGACTTCTCCGTCCCATTCCAAATCTCATGGTTAACGCGTGATATACGGCGCAAGAATCACTGGCGACATTGGTTGTTAAGTCCTATATAATATGTTCCTTTACCACCAGAACTTTCATAGTAGGTTATTACCTCATGGTAAATAACCTATAATCACATTATTATGAAAATAGTGTTTTCAGACCTTTTTCAAATGCAGTTGATGACAACACTGGATTTGTAAAATACTTTACAGAAAATAACCAAAGGACATGAGCAAGAGTGAACTTGCCTTTTGTGATTGCAAGATTATGCACTCACGGTCTTCGAGACAATATAAGATCCAATATCTGAAATCATCATCATTGGTCCGATAAGGACTAATGTTTAAAGAAGCAAGATGCTATTATGCATAAGTAATGTAATGAGATTTCGTAAACTCGAATCCCGGGGATAACGTTGTTCTAGGGTTTGGATACTGGAAATGGTTACTTTTAGAGTGTGTTGTCCTTTTAGATAAGTTTCATACTTGTGCTTCTTATTAAGGCTTGTGAGTGTGTGTGAAACAACATGTAATTACAATATCATAAAACAATGAGATACACACAAATGTGGAATGCTACCTAAGATTGCTTATATAAGAGTTGTTGTTTGAAGTGGCAAAAAGAATAACATTTGAAGAAAATATTTCTTTTCTAAGGTTTAAACAATCTTTATTGTTAATAGGATGTGTTCAATGCCTTTTGGTGTGTGATTTATTAGTTTGGACTCTAGATGCTTTATGTCTTAATTGGAATAGACCAAAGTTAACTATAAAAACATATGTTGTTTATTAGACATAATGTTTCTAAGTCTTGAGACTAAAGTTAACTTTAAAAAAACATAGATGGGATTCAGGTGTAATGCTTATAATATTTGTATCTTGTTTAGTTTCTAATGTTTTCTTTAGAGTTAATTAGGGATGGTACTACTTTTATTTGGTATAGTGGTTTCTCAAGATTATAATGGAATAGAATCATTTATGTTTTTATAAATGAGTGGTTATGGTTTGTAATAAAGGTAATAATATTATTTAGCTACTTATGAATTCACTATAGTGTTTTGGTATGTTGATAAACTTGTGGATAAAGTAAAGGAATAGGTTTTATCTCATTACAAATTATTCTTGGAGATTTTATATTAAATAAGAATCCTTTTATAAAATAATCTACACTTATGGTTGAAAGATAATTCAATAAAAATGCACTTAAAATGTGTTGAACCATTTTGACTTCATATTATCAATATTGAAGACTAATACTATTTATTGGACTCAATTGGCTAATTTTAGAAATATTAGCAATTTTTATTTACCCTTATATGAATTATTAACTAAAGAAATAGATTTAAATTCAAGTTATTAAAGTGTTTAACTTTTTATTTAACTCAAAAGTGGAATATTGTATTATTAACAAGTAGGTATTATTTTTGTGATCATTTTGGTATATTACATTTATTTTTGTGATTTTTAAATAATAAGATATGAATTTTATAATAAATATTTAATATATAATAAATACTTCATAAATACTTCATAAACATTTATTACTTCATAAATACTTAATATATAATAAATATTTAATTAAAGGAATTAATAATGCATGATTATAGTTTTAAATTATAGTTCTTATTTTTCTATGATTTTTGGTATTTTATTTATATTTTCAATATTTATCAATATTAAAATATGAATTTTCAAAGTATTAAAACTTATAAAATCTTTATTAAATAATATTTATTTAAATTGTTGGCATAAAAATGTTTGATAATAGTTTAATGCTATAGATTTTATTTTTCTGAAATTTTTGATACATTATATGTATTTTTATGACTTATAATTAAATAGTTATTGAATTTCCAATATTTATTCATTTTTTGGATTTATTAAACTAGTTTAATACACTTTTCTGAAAATAAAAGAAACTATATAACTTTTTACACCGGCTTGCTAGCAGTGAGGGTGATGAAGGGCGATGCCATATCTGTGACCACGCTGATAGGACCCTTTGAGGTTCGATGGGGTTGACCACACCTGCTGGCGTCATGGTGACGTCAGCCTGACGTCACCCGACGGTGCTCCTCTCAGGCGACGCACGGGGACGGCGCTAGGTGACTCGCAGGGAAGTGTGGTTTATCTGGTTCGACGCGGAGCGATGCGGGCTGCCTAAAGGTGGTGGCGCCGCCGCTATTTGACCATAGGAGCGTGGCCAGTGAGGGCGAACGGCGACGGCGACGACAGTTTCACGGAGCGGGCTCGGTAGAGAATGAGAGGGAGGCAAAGGGGAGGTCCCTAAGGACCAGGATCTCACCACGAGGCGGACAGAGGGGTCGTCAAGGAGCGAGGTGGCCGGAATCGATGGCGAGCGCGACGACCGGAGGCGAGGTACGAGGGTCGAATTGCAGCGGTGGAGACCTCGCCTGCTTTCACGCTTCGGGGCAATCGATAGAGACGAATGAGGCGGAGCTCCCTGGCATCACGGCGACGATCGGGACGGCCGGAGGCAGACTACAGGGATAGAGTGGACGAAAGGGTATGTTGGGCCTAGGCCTTGGTGGGCTGCAGCTGGCTTCGGTGGAACGCGCGTGAGCGAAAGTTAAGCGAGGGAAGAGATGGGCCGTGGGCCAATGCTACTCTGGCTCCATTTTTTATTAAGCAGAAACTTTTTATTTTTTGTTTTTATTAAACCCTTTCAAATATGAATTTTTATAAGGTTTTAAACATCCAAAAAATTTATAGAGAACATTAAATAATGCAGGAATATTAGAAACTAAGTGGTGTTGATACCTTTCTTGATTTTCTTATAATTCTTGAACTAATAGGAAACTATTTTATTGAGTACAATATTTATCACTTAGAGTTTTAGAGATTTGCCTTTTATATATGTATTTATTGAGAATTTATAAAATGATTTTTATTTCCTCTTTATGAGTGTAATGATAATGGTTTAATATAGCTAAAGATATGCATAGGGTATAACCATATTTATTACTATATAGCAATCATTATATAAGATGGTTTAATAATTAAGGTTCTTGTGTTAAATAGAATTGGTAGGAAGTAGGGTTTTTAGGGTTTATATCTTAAAAATTCTTTATAACACTATTTTCACTTTTATTTGGAGTAATGAAATTTTAAAATGTTTAATAATAGTTATCGGGTTTATTTTTATGTACTTCATTACATAGTAAAGTATAAGGTAGCTTATAATTATTGTATCCTCACTTATTCCATGCTCATATGGAATGAGTGGTTAGAGAAATGGATGAAAGACTTTGCCTAATGAATATGGATTGAATATTTATGATATGTTGATGATACAACTCATTAATAAGTTTAGGGTTCTGAATTGTAAATGCTTACCCTAGGGTTTAGGGTTCTTATTATACTTATATTCTTTTGTTAACGTGAATATAGATTAATGACTAAACATATAGTATTTATGTTTGTGATTTTTAATTATATCTCCTCTTAAAATAGAAAGTTATTATCTGGAATGTCTGATGGAAAAGAATTGATAACGATAACTCCTAAGCACATATGGTTGTGATAATTGGAATTGACAGAGATGTGCTTAAGTGATTTTCTATAGGAAAATATTCGTATAAATCTTTGTAGAAATAAGATGATAGATCAATTAGACGAAATGGATATTATATTTGGTTAAAGATTTAGGTTTTAGTGTTTACCAAGGATTCCTATCTTCCATACTTCATAATTCTAGACTTCTGATTAAGGAATTCCTTTCCTAGATATATTACTTCTTCCTATCCATCATCATGTGTTAACATGATGAGATTTACTTCACAAGAATTTATTATCCACCCTTTATTCTTCTAAATCCATTTATAAATGCAATAATCTTGACATTAAAGCTTTTCATATCAACTACTATATTGCCGATAATCTCCCATCAGACAAGTAGTTACTTATAACTCCATTCATACTCTTCTTAAATCATCCATCACTAATATTTCTCCAGTAGATGTATATATCAACTACTTCACCTCAAGTGTTAGTATTTTCCAAAAGGAAACTACTACTTATACAATCCAATGTTGCTATAGCATCATTTTAATCATACTATCCTTTCTCTACTTAACTCTAGTATCTAACATTCCAACCTCACATTGTATTAATGTGACTTGTAATGACTAATCTATGATAATATATCTATACTACGGTTGAATCATGTTTTATCCACCAATGTCACTTATACATGATATAAGCTTTCAATCTTGGTGACTAAAGCATGATCATTACAATCCTTTGATCATTTATGGTTTAGGTTTCTAGTTGGCTAACCAAGGCTTCATTCATATAGCACTATAGTTGTATTACAATTATCTTCTCAGTATCCATTACTGATAAGAAGATAGTATTTATTGACTATGCCTACTTAATCCTATAGGATTACTCCTTGGTAACTATCTTCAATATTCATCCTTGTAATCCTCTTTGTTACCACCTATATTTTTATTTCAAATAACTCTTCTATCCATTGTGGAGTGAGTTAGCTCCATCAATTATCATATTGATTTAATTCTCTTCCAACACTCCCATCATATAGATGATATTTGAATCAAACATTACGACCTATCTTTTCTTACTTCTTTCTCTAAAGGTTTTAGAGTGGATGCTATGATAAGGACAAGAGTTGATGGATCAAGAATTGATAGTTTAAGAATGGGTGATTCAATAATTGATTACTCAACATTAATGAACAACAGATATGGGGATAGGATTACATAAGAATTGATATGGAAAGAAAGATATATGGTGAATGATCTTGACTTGATTCCTTTCCTACTCAAACTCACTAAAGAGTTAAGATTTTATTACCATGATGTTCATGGTATAAGTAGATGAGATTAAGATTTAGTTGTTACATGCCTATTACTTAAGTTATATTTATAACTTGGTATTCATGAGTTGTTGTAATGAATACTATGATATGATCACCTAATGATCAAATATAAATCATTAAGTAATGTATTAGGGTTTATTTATTACATTTGATCTACCCTTAGATCACATCATGTTTACCGAAGCAAAGGTCATATTGAAACTTATCGCAGTCAACTTGATGATCTACTTCAATTCCATCAAGTTGAGAGAACCTCCAATCACTTTGACCATTGTTCAAAAGCACGAAAATTATTCGGATTTTCTATGCATGAATGCAATGCACACATCTGTGTTCAGCTTATTTCTAGGCTCTAATGCTAAGATGTTACAATGCTAGAATTGTATTAATACAGAAACATTAATACATGTGTGTTTAATAAAAAAAGAGAAAGTTCCTAGTTATGCCTCTCTCATGAACTAGCTCGTTGATTTACAAGATGATCAAAGTTTCTGATCATAGACATTGGATGTTGTTAATAACGAGATCACAATATTAGTGTAATGGTGTGATGAACATTCATCTTAAGTATAGCATTATGATCAAAGTAACTAAGTTTATATTTCTATAACAACTTACGATGTGATCCTAATCCTTAGACTATAAGATGATGTGAATCACTAACACTGTAAGAGCTTCTTGATAACATCAAACGTCACACCGTAACTGGGTTATTATAAAGATGGATTCAGAACTACTAAAGTGTTATGTTGAGGCCCATGGATCGAGAGTGGAATTTGTTCATCCCGATGACGAATAGATATACTTTGGGCCCTCTCGGTGATATCACATTGGTTAGCTTGCAAGAAAGTGATTTGATCACTAGAATGTTATATCACGGGAACGAGAAAAGAGTGCATGTAAGTAACGAGATCAAACTATGTATGGAGATACCGATGGTCGAATCTCGGACATGTAATATATCGTGAAACAAAAGGATTAAGATGCTAGCGTAAAAGGTTTCGACGATCACAGGAAAGTCGTTAAATGTGTGGGAGTCAGTATGGGTCTCCAGATACCGCTTCTGATTATTGCTCGGAGAAGGGTCTGGATCATGTCCGCATTATTCGCGAACTATAGGGTAGCACACTTAAGAGACATCGATATCCAAATGGAGCAAACCTTTCATGCCGGAAAGAATAACAAGCGCAGGAATTTATTTCACTAGATACCGAAACAGGTTTTTGGGTGAAATTGTAGAAAGTGTTTTTGCATGTGAAATGAAATACTAGCAAGAGGTTATATGTGAATGTTTGTCACTAAAGTAATTGAAATTTTTTTGAATAAATAAAAAGAGATTTATTTAATGAGAGTTTGCATTAAATTTGGTGGAAATTTAATGGGAATTCGAGTGGGATTTTGAGTGGAGGGGATTGAAGGGATTTTGATGAGTGGAGTGTCCACCCACATGAATGAAGGAGGGGAGGAGGCAGCCCCCATGTCCGGCAGCCACCCCCTTGGGTACCCCCCTCCTCCTATAAAAGGCGCCCCCTCCTCACTTCTCACTCACACCTTCTCGTGAAGGATCTCTCTCCCCTTCTATAATTTATCCCCCATGGTCTCGGACTAGCGAGATACATGTTCCCGGTGGCTATTTGGCAAGAAAGAGTTGTGCTTCCGCTGCATCGCTAGAGCGAGGAGGCGGAGGTTGCTCGGTGCCTTGTACGTGTGTGCGAGCACGGATGTGCTGCTGATTTGCGGCGCTAGGACTTCCTCTCAATCTTGACATCGGCAAGAGATCGGTTACATCAACCATGATTTTAACTCGTTAAGCTTTGTCGGTCGTCAAGGGTATGTTCTCTACGGATATACATCCGCCCGTTGTTTGTATCTAGTAGATAGATCTTGGTACATAGTTCCCATCGTAGGAAATATTTTTTTCTCTGTTGCGAACCCTACAGTCCACACTCTGGCGCAAGGTCTCCGCGCAGAAGAAGCCACGCCGGCGTGCCCCTCACCAATTAGTCCGCCTGCCATGGCCACCCGGCCCGCACCGTCGTCTCCATGAGCAGGGGAAGGCCCCTCCTTGCCACCAGCGCCCAAGCTCTGCCTAGAGACGCCATCGCCGACGGCGGGGAGGAGGAGGTAAAGGGATGGGGCTGGCCGGCGGCGGCGATTGGAGATCGTCCCCATCGCCCGTTCGGGTGGCGATGCGGGACGAGGGCGGCGACTTTACGCCAAGAGGGACGGTGATGTTTTTGACTGGGGTGTTGAAATGCAATGGGTCATTATGGGTATCTAAATCCCGTTGATGATCATTGATCCGAGAGGCATCTCGACCATGGTTGCTGTGTTCCTGAACCATAGAGTAACACACTTAATGGTTCAATAAAAGCTTGGAGATATTTTGGATATCATCGAGATCAGCGAAAGAAAGAGAAGAGAAAACCATAAGTGTTCCATGAGAATCCGAAGGTTGTTCGGAGTGATCCTAAAGGTGTTTCGGGTCATAGGGAATTAAGTTATATGTATTTTATAGTAATTAATGGAATTAATATTAAAATAATATGTAAATTTAATTTTAAGTGCGGCCTGAAGGAGATATGCCTAGAAGCCAATAATAAAGTTGTTTTATTGTTATATATCTATGATGTTCATAATAGTTTTATATCATGCTATAATTGTATTAAGCGGAAACATTAATACATGTGTGGTATATAAACAACCACGTTCCAGTATCCTCTAGTACTAGTTCGTTGGACAACCGATGATCCTGGTTTCCCGATCAGGGAGAGACACAAACATCAACTGACGAGGTCACTTAATGAAGTGATGGACACACCTGACCATAGAATTACAATGTGATCCAGTTACAATGTTCAATATTGCGATGTATATAAAATCATAGTAACTTAATCCTTCAATGTGAGATCATGTTTAATCACTATCTCTCGCGGCTTCTATGATCACATCAACCGTCATGACCATAACTGGGTGTCTATAAAGGAGTTGTCAGGCATTCTAGAGTAATATTTGTGGAATATGTATCGAGATCATGATTTGCCTATCCGAGTGACGACTAGATATACTAGGCCCACTCGGTGAGATTACATCAATGCAATTGCAAGCGTGTGACTATGTCACAAGGATGTAATATCACATGAACAAGTAAATGTGTTTGGTAGTAACAAGAACAAACTATATATGGACGCATGAGATCAGGTCTTGGACAAACTAGGTATCGTTGTGCAAAGGAAATAATATTCGACTTTAGAAGGTTCAAGCGAACAACCAAATTTGTGGAATATGAAGGGGACATCATGTGTTCCCAGATACTGTTGTTGGTCATTGATCAGAGCGATGTCTTAATCATGTCTAAACATTCCCGAACCCTAAGGGTGTCAGGCTTAATGGTAACAGACGATGTGGGTTGATCTACCACCAAAAGAGAAATAGGAAGAGAGAACCAGAAGTCTTCTGGAGATATACCAAATTGTTCATAAGATATTCAAAAGAAGTATTGAATAAAGAGGTATTAAATAAGGTGTATTTAATATTTAATTAGTGAATTGACATTAAATTTATTTATCTAAATAAAAGAAAAATTAACCCCCCACTTGGGCTAACCTCAGAAGGGAGGAGGCCCAAAGAGGGAGAGGTGCCTACGCCTAGAGACCCAAGCGGCCGAGGCGGGGGGCTGCGCCACCGCCGGCTGGCCAAGGTGGGCTTGGAGCACAAGTGGGGCCCACCCCACCCCCGGCGACCACCCCTCCGACCTCCTCCCCATTTTTAGTCCTACCCGGGACTTGGAGAGGTGGGAGTGCATTCCTCCACCAAATCACATCCCACAATTGGCCTTTGGAATTCTCTCTCTCCATTCCTCTCTCCCTGTGCGTGTTCCCAAATAATGAATGTGCTCCACAAGGTAGAGAATTGTCCACCCAGGGCACGCCATCGTACTTCTAGAATTACTCTGAATCTTATTCTTCCACTACCTTGCTAGATGGGGCCTTGGGAGACATCTTTTACACCGAACGTGTGTAAAACTTGATGGGGCACTGCTATTAGTGGTGGTGGACACTTGAAGCCTTTTAGACCACGAGGTCAGCTACGCTCGGCTTCACCAACAATGTTTGTGTGGAAACGTAATCCGGCATCTGGTCTTCAAACATATGAATATCATATCCTGCTCGTTACTATAATTTTCCATATATAGATCTTGGGTTAGTGCATTCTCGTAATTGGAAAAAAAAATCTGCCATGGAACCCCTTCAGTGGTATAAGAGCAATCTATGTGGGGATGTACCAGTACGAGTAGAACACACGTGTACTTGCTAATATCGCGGCAATATTAGATGAAGCGTCCTGGACCAACCTTACGAGAGACTGGTTCCACGACTAACATATGGCTTGTACCATATAAGTGGCTGGCGAGTGTCGTATCTCCGACATTAGTGTATATGACACTTACAAAGGACGTCCCTGAAAATGGATTAAAAGCAACAACGGGTTAATGCATGTTGTGGTTGGGTTCGTAGATAAGAAATAGTTCTTATGCGAAAGCCCAAATAACCATGTAAAACTTGTAAACATAAAGTAGAGGTGTCTAACTGTATTTTGCAGGAAGGCAAGTGATGTGTGGTTTAAGGTAAGTGTTTATGGGATGAATAGCCGAAGGCAAGGTGGCACCATGAACATGGTGCAAATGACGGTGTTCACGATGGAGATCAAGATGCGACAACCACCACACATCACATATATATAACTATTTGCATTAGATGTTAAAAGATGTGTGAATCTTGTTGTGCTAGTATTATACTTCTGATGGTAGCATAATAAGATAATCTGTAGAGGTCTCAACCTAATAAGGTAGATTCCTCCTGTGTTTTACAATGCTAGTCCCTGGATCAATAGCTAGCATCCATAGTTAAGATGTAATATCAAGATACAAAGGTCATAATATAACTTTATAACCAGGAATAACATAATTTTATTACATCAAACATAGCTCATTTGGCTATCACATTACATTGCAGTGGAATAACTATGGGGTCCTCCATCTTCAAAGTGCCACAGGCAGATGTTGGTTGTAGACTTTGTAATCCTAATCAATCAATCTTCACTAAAATCAATCAAACCTGCAACATTACAAGTTACAGCCACAAGGGTCAATACATTTGAATTTTATTGGCAAGTGATACTATGGTAGTATAGTGGAGTCTATCATATATATGCATTTGGCTAAGTGGAGTTGAAGCTTGCATTCCTCAAAATAGATTTTTCCTTAACATATGAAAATACTAAGTTTTTGCTTTGATAAATTCATTCTTCTCAATCCAAGATTGAAGATCCTTTACAAGGCATCTCTCAATCAAAGAATGAATAATTCAAACAACCCTTGTTCAATCCACAAGTTTTAACTTAGAAATTTGAATGATGAGATTCTTGATTGCTTCCATGTCTTGATGCTCAAATTGTCCTTTACCAGGGACATGGCTAAGTACTTAGGTTTTACACTCTACAGAGGTGGTGCACTTTCCCCACAAGACTTGGTTTCACCAAGACAAGATCTTTCAGAAGCCTTCCCTTAGACCAGAATGGACGCGTTCCAACCTATCAAACACTACCACCCACTGTCCATATGGCTAAGTTCTTGCAACCTATATGATCATGGCAGAGCCCATATTGCCAAGTGGTTGCACTTGAAGCTTCTCAACATTTGACATCTCAAATTTCTTTGTTCCTGGGTGGCCATCCACAAGTGAGATACACAAGGTCAACCATAAACATGGGCCTTGTGAACCACTCAGCATAACCCAATCCTTCCATTCCACCCAGGTGATTCATTAACTAGTTGTTTTATTAAACAAAACATAAGTCCTCAGACTTAGAGATTTTTCCATAGTGTGAATATATTTTCCACCCATGTTTTCTATTAGCTAGGCTAAGCTTGGTAGTAATAGGAAACTTTAACTTAGGAAATCCTACTAAGGATTCATCTACTAGGTTTTCCTATAGCAAGGTTCATACTTAGCAAAATCCATGCAAGTTTTACTTAGCAAAATTCACTAATGCATAGAGAAAATAATGGGACAAAAAGTATGAAGCATCACTTGCCTTTTTGGTAGAGGGTATAGGTTCACTCCTTGTCCTTGCAACAATCACACTCTTCAAGTCACTACAAATCAATCAAGCAAGGCACAAACTCAATCTACCAATCAAGCAAAACAACACATAAAATGACAAAGTCAAAGAAATGCATGCAAGCATGCAAAAGATGGTTCTAATTGCAAAGGTGGTTTCCACTAGGCTTCTAAACTTTGTAGGTTCCAAATTGGTTATTCACCAAAATGGCAAAGTCAATTGCAAAAGGGTTTCATCTCAAAACCATTTTTAAAATCCATTCATCATTTTATGTGGTGAAAAATGTTTTTATCAAAACAAAACTTTTATGTTTTTCACCAAATGATTTGCTATTGCAAAACTTGGTGTTTTGGGTCAGTAGGTTTGGTCCAAACTATTTTCCCAAAGTTTTCTTTCCATAAACATTTTCATAATAAACTCAATAATTTTTAATTGGCTAGAAATTGGCTAAGTCAATTAATCCAACCTCAATTTTACCAAAATCATTTTTATCACTAACGGTTGGTTCTTAGGGTCAGTAAGGTCACATCAAACCATTTTGCAAAAGTTTTGACCCCAAAATCAATTTTAAACAATTTTTCTACTCTAAACAAGCTCACAAAATAATCTACAAAAACAAGCAAGCTAACAGATACTATTGGCTAAACTAATTCCACAGTTGGCTAGGGATTGCTCTCCTGAATCCAACGACATAAAATTTGTAAAATTTGGACGTGTGGTTTGAAAGTTACAAGGGTTTGAAGTTTGCAAATAATTCTGATTCAAGAATCTGTTTTAAACTAGAGTTGGCCACGCGTCACGTTTTAATTGGCCAAAAACGGTTCGCGTGGATCGACCAACGTGGGCCGCTAGATCTAAAGTAAATCTTACGGCGCATATGCTCTCATACCCCTTCGATAAGTGACTCTATCCTAGCCAATGGATCTGCATCTAACGGTTCCTATTTCTTGGCCAAATAGCGGTCATGGCGGCAAGGCGGCGACGGTGGCGGAGCCTATGTTACAGGAAGCGAGGAAGGAGGAGAGGTGGCTCACTGTGATCGCCGTGGCACGGGGATGCTCAACCTGCCCTTGGTTGGTGAAGGGGCGCACTAGGACGGGATTCCTCACGGAGTTAGGGCGCGTGAGCTTCGTTGTTGACGGGGCTGTAGTCCACCGTAAAGCAAGAGAATGGTAGGGTTAGATGCGGCGAGTGTCTCGGACACAGGTATCATCGGAAGGACAAGGGTGGCTAGTTACTACCCGGAGGCTTCGTCGGAGAAAGAGGCAGACGGTGCTGCAGTCGTCGCCGAGCCAAGGTTACGTGGCACCATGGGATGAATGACCGCACGGAAGATGTGCCAGGATGTGGTCAGCGTGCTCGTGCTCGGGAGGCAGGAGGTGGTGTCGAGTCGCGGAATCGGCTCTGGACCTTGTCGGAGGGAGGGTGCTCGGGGAGAAATTGGGACGGCCTGGGGGCGTGCTACTGCGGGGTGACAGGGGGAAACAGAGAGGAGGGGCGAGCGCTTTAAGGTGCGTGATCACTGCAGGTTTTACTCGCGGCATTAAGGCGAATTAAGCCGCGAAATCAAAGTCTGCAACGGCCGGCGAGGGGGGAGAAGAGGTCATGGTGGGAAAGATGAACAGAGAGTAGGGTCGTCTTGTCGCCGATAGAGAAGGAAAGGGTTGGGTCCACCAGTCAGCTGCTTAGCGGGTGCGAGACTGAGTGAGAAAAATAACGTTTCGCTGGGGAAGGATGTGGGTTGCTGGGCTGAGTTGGGCTTTTAGCTGGGCTGGGTCGTTTGCTCTATTTTTTTTTGTGTCTGAAAACCTTTTTCTTTTTCCAATTTCAATTTCTGTTTTGAAATTTCTATCAAACAAACATGGTTCAAATCAATTCAAACAACACCCAAACTTTGTAATATTGAAATTAGTTCTGATCAGTAACTTGAACCAAAATCCAAATTCAAATTAATAATTTAAATCTTTTTAGGTTCCATTTATTAATTAAGTAAAATGGTCCATGGTTTATTAATAAAATAGGGTTTGGTTTATTTAATATAATCTTCATTTGAAATCCAAATACTTTCAAAACCAAACAGAAGTTTTTATTTGGAAAACTTGTTTAAAACAAAATAACCTTTTATTTTAGGTCCATTAATAATTAAATAAAATGGGCCTTAGTTATTAAATCAAATAGAGTTTGATTTTATTAATAAAATCTTTATTTGAAACCTAAATATTTTCAAAACCAAATAAGTAGGTTTTATTTGGGAAATATAGAATACTTGGAAACTTGTTTTAAAACAAATAACATTTTATTTAGAGTCCATTATTAATTAAATATAATAGACTTTCATTATTAAATCAAATAGGATTTGTTTTATTAAAATATTTATTTTGAAATCTAAAATAAAACCAAAACACTTCAGTAGGTTTTAATTAAGAAAATAATATACTTAGAAAACTTATTTAAAATAATTTAATAAGTTTTGATGTTTTAATTAAAATGGTAAAACCTTTTATTTAAATAAAGTTGGATATTAAATCCTTATTAATTTATTTAAATAAACCTTTGCTATTTTTATCCAAAACAAAAATGTTTTAGTTCAAATGTTTGGCCAAGGTTTAAGTTGGTTTTATAAAATATTCTTTATTTTTGAAACTTCTATTTCATTTGAAAACAAAACTTTTCATTTAAGAGTTTCAAAATAGTATTTCCAAATGTTTTTATTTTTCCTTTTATTAAATGTTTATCTTTTTAAATCCCTTTAGGTTTTATTTAATTCAAATGGGTTTGAAGTTCCAATTGAATTCAAAAGTTTCTTCTGGCTCTGAAAATCAAACAAAGTTTTTATTTTATTCATTTATTTTCACATTACAAGATTTGGAAAATCTTGGGATGTGACAGGCTACCACCCTTAAAATAAATCTCGTCCCGAGATTTGGGGAGGCTAGGGTTACAAGCAGGTTCAAAACAACTAGGGTACTACCACCCTTAAAAAATTTCAAACAAAAATTACATATTGTCTTCTTGGAAAAACTTCTCTAAGCAAACTTTTGCATTGAATCCTTGGTTTCCATACTTGACTCATGGGCCAAGGTTGAGATCCTTCATAGACTTGTTTAACTTGTTCTCCATCCTTTCTGGACAATTGTTTGCATAGTGGCCTAGTTCCCTGCATTTGAAACATGTGACAAGGCTGGGATCCCTTATAGGCTGGTTTATCTTATGCTTCATCTTTTCTGGACAGTTGTTTGCATAATGTCCTAACTCTTTGCAGTGTTTGCACATCACTTGGCTGATATCTTTCTTTTCCTTTGGTATCATTGCCTTTTGTTTGTTTCTTTGGTTCTTCTTCTTTTCTGGGCATTCACTGGCATAGTGTCCCATCTCTTTGCAATTGTAACACTGCAATTGGCTTATGTCCTTTTTCTTCTTTTTGGGTCTCTCCAAAGCTAGGAGTTCTTCTAGTTCATGTTCTTCATGAGTGGGGGATCTTTCTCTCTTCTTGGGGCATTGATCTTCATGCTCCTTGGATGCATGATCCTTGTCTCTAAAAATATTGCTAGCTTGGGTTCCTTCTAGATTAACATCTTTGTCATCCTTGTTGTAATAGCTCTTTGGGAAAAGTTTTTCTCCCATGTTGATCATTTGAGTAACCAATCCTTGCAACATTTGGGATTGAAGTTTCAAAATCCTTTGTATGGCTGGGTCTAGTCCATTGTTGTTGGCTAAAAGCTGAGTTGTCATTTGGCTCAACTGGTTTTGGTTTGCTATCAGTTCTCTCATGTTGTCTTCTTGGTTGTTGTTGTTGTCATCAACCTTGATGTCTTTTGGAGTAGTCATCTGTTTGGGTCGAAGGGAGATTAGAATAGGCAAGATATTCCTAAGGGAATAATTCTAATCACACACGTCACAATTCACACAAGCAATGTGCAAGCAATCACAAACAAACACTCCACTCAACAACAAGTTTCAAGCACATACTTAGGCAACAAATTTTTTTTTGTTACACCACATAAGTTGGTGTGTTTGACTTTAACTATAAATGGTGGTCCATCTACATGGTTCACTTGTGATCCTTCCATCCTTCTTGATTCTTCTTGTATGAGATCATGGTTTCCTTGTGATAAGCTCTTAGTTGCAAGACTTCAAAGTTGTTGATGGCTCCTTCTCATTTTGCATTCCCTTAGTCTCCAAATCTTGAGTAAGATTTCCTTGTTTCACTTGTAGTCCTTAGTGATATCCAAGTTGGAAGTCCTTGGTGATCATGCTGAAGAAGTTGAAGTCATTAGAGTTGAAAAAGTTGAAGTCATTACAGTTGAAGAAGTTGAAGAAGTCCTTTACTCATGGTGTAGTCTTTGGTCATGAGGTAGGCTTTTATCCATCAAGTTGAAATAGAAGAGATGTAGAGTTGAAACCAAAATGGTTAAGGAAAGAGTTTACAAGTGTTTTTGTAAATAAGTTTTTGGAATAAGACAACTCCTATCTTTTCTAAGGGGTTTTGTCCAATCCTAGGTTTACAAATCCTACAGGCAACACAATGCTCTAATACCATCTGTAGGAGTCTCAACCTAATAAGGTAGATTCCTCCTGTGTTTTACAATGCTAGTCCCTGGATCAATAGCTAGCATCCACAGTTAAGATGTAGTATCAAGATACAAAGGTCATAATATAACTTTATAACCAAGAATAACATAATTTTATTACATCAAACATAGCTCATTTGGCTATCACATTACATTGCAGCGGAATAACTATGGGGTCCTCCATCTTCAAAGTGCCACAGGCAGATGTTGGTTGTAGACTTTGTAATCCTAATCAATCAATCTTCACTAAAATCAATCAAACCTGCAACATTACAAGTTACAGCCACAAGGGTCAATACATTTGAATTGTATTGGCAAGTGATACTATGGTAGTATAGTGGAGTCTATCATATATATGCATTTGGCTAAGTGGAGTTGAAGCTTGCATTGCTCAAAATAGATTTTTCCTTAACATATGAAAATACTAAGTTTTTGCTTTGATAAATTCATTCTTCTCAATCCAAGATTGAAGATCCTTTACAAGGCATCTCTCAATCAAAGATTGAATAATTCAAACAACCCTTGTTCAATCCACAAGTTTTAACTTAGAAATTTGAATGATGAGATTCTTGATTGCTTCCATGTCTTGATGCTCAAATTGTCCTTTACAAGGGACATGGCTAAGTACTTAGGTTTTACACTCTGCAGAGGTGGTGCACTTTCCCCACAAGACTTGGTTTCACCAAGTCAAGATCTTTCAGAAGCCTTCCCTTAGACCAGAATGGACGCGTTCCAACCTATCAAACACTACCACCCACTGTCCATATGGCTAAGTTCTTGCAACCTATATGATCATGGCAGAGCCCATATTGCCAAGTGGTTGCACTTGAAGCTTCTCAACATTTGACATCTCAAATTTCTTTGTTCCTGGGTGGCCATCCACAAGTGAGATACACAAGGTCAACCATAAACATGGGCCTTGTGAACCACTCAACATAACCCAATCCTTCCATTCCACCCAGGTGATTCATTAACTTAGTTGTTTTATTAAACAAAACATAAGTCCTCAGACTTAGAGATTTTTCCATAGTGTGAATATATTTTCCACCCATGTTTTCTATTAGCTAGGCTAAGCTTGGTAGTAATAGGAAACTTTAACTTAGAAAATCCTACTAAGGATTCATCTACTAGGTTGTCCTATAGCAAGGTTCATACTTAGCAAAATCCATGCAAGTTTTACTTAGCAAAATTCACTAATGCATATAGAAAATAATGGGACAAAAAGTATGAAGCATCACTTGCCTTTTTGGTAGAGGGTATAGATTCACTCCTTGTCCTTGCAACAATCATACTCTTCAAGTCACTACAAATAAATCAAGCAAGGCACACACTCAATCTACCAATCAAGCAAAACAACACATAAAATGACAAAGTCAAAGATATGCATGCAAGCATGCAAAAGATGGTTCTAATTTCAAAGGTGGTTTCCACTAGGCTTCTAAACTTTGTAGGTTCCAAATTGGTTATTCACCAAAATGGCAAAGTCAATTGCAAAAGGGTTTCATCTCAAAACCATTTTTAAAATCCATTCATCATTTTATGTGGTGAAAAATGTTTTTATCAAAACAAAACTTTTAAGTTTTTCACCAAATGAGTTGCTATTGCAAAACTTGGTGTTCTGGGTCAGTAGGTTTGGTCCAAACTATTTTCCCAAAGTTTTCTTTCCATAAACATTTTCATAATAAACTCAATAATTTTTAATTGGCTAGAAATTGGCTAAGTCAATTAATCCAACCTCAATTTTACCAAAATCATTTTTATCACTAAAGGTTGGTTCTTAGGGTCATTAAGGTCACATCAAACCATTTTGCAAAAGTTTTGACCCCAAAATCAATTTTAAACAATTTTTCGACTCTAAACAAGATCACAAAAGAATCTACAAAAACAAGCAAGCTAACAGATACTATTGGCTAAACTAATTCCACAGTTGGCTAGGGCTTGCTCTCCTGAATCCAATGACATAAAATTTGTAAAATTTGGACGTGTGGTTTGAAAGTTACAAGGGTTTGAAGTTTGCAAATAATTCTGATTCAAAAATCTGTTTTAAACTAGAGCTGGCCACGCGTCACGTTTTAATTGGCCGAAAACGGTTCGCGTGGATCGACCAACGTGGGCCGCTGGATCTAAAGTAAATCTTACGGCGCATATGCTCTCATACCCCTTCGATAAGTGACTCTATCCTAGCCAATGGATCTGCATCTAACGGTTCCTATATCTTGGCCAAATAGCAGCGGCGCTGGCGGCGGCGTCTGGTGGCGGAGCGGCCAGACGGCGGCGAAGTCGTCGTTACAGGAAGCGAGGAAGGAGGAGAGGTGGCTCACTGTGATCGTCGTGGCACGGGGATGCTCAACCTGCCCTTGGTTGGTGAAGGGGCGCACTAGGACGGGCGGGATTCCTCACCAGAGTTAGGGCTGGCGCCAGGAGCCTCTGTTTGTTGACGGGGGCGGGGCTGTAGTCCACCAGAAAGCAAGAGAATGGTAGGGTTAGATGCGGGCGAGTGTACTGGAGGCTTCGTCGGAGAAAGAGGCAGACGACGGTGCTGCAGGTCGTCGTCGAAGCCAAGGTTACAGGGCACCCGCAGATGAATGACTGGCACAGGAAGATGTGCCAGGATGCAGTGAGCGTGCTCGTGTGCTCGGGGAGGCAGGAGGTGGTGTCGAGTCGCCGGAATCGTCTCTGGACCTTGTCGGTACAGAGGGTGCTTGGGGAGAAATTGGGACGGCCTGGGGGCGTGCTACTGCGGGGTGACAGGGGGAAACAGAGAGGAGGGGCGAGCGCTTTAAGGTGCGTGATCACTGCAGGTTTTACTCGCGGCATTAAGGCGAATTAAGCCGCGAAATCAAAGTCTGCAATGGCCGGCGAGGGGGAAGAAGAGGTCGTGCAGGTGGGAAAGATGAACAGGAGAGTAGGGTCGTCTTGTCAGCGATAGAGAAGGAAAGGGGGTTGGGTCCACCATCACCGCTTAGCGAAAGTAGACCGAGTGAGAAAAATAACGTTTATTGGGAAGGAGGTGGGTTCTTTGGGCTAAGTTGGGCTTTTAGTCTGGGTCGTTGTTTCTATTTTTTCTCGTCGAAAACCTTTTCTTTCCAATTTCAATTTCTGTTTTGAAATTTCTATCAAACAAACATGGTTAAAATCAATTCAAACAACACCCAAACTTTGTAATATTGAAATTAGTTCTGATCAGTAACATGAACCAAAATCCAAATTGAAATTAATAATTTATATCTTTTTAGGTTCCATTTATTAATTAAGTAAAATGGTCCATGGTTTATTAATAAAATAGGGTTTGGTTTATTTAATAGAATCCTTCATTTGAAATCCAAATACTTTCAAAACCAAACAGAAGTTTTTATTTGGAAATAAAGAATATTTGGAAAACTTGTTTAAAACAAAATAACCTTTTATTTTAGGGTCCATTAATAATTAAATAAAATGGGCCTTAGTTATTAAATCAAATAGAGTTTGATTTTATTAATAAAATATTTATTTGAAACCTAAATATTTTCAAAACCAAATCAGTAGGTTTTATTTGGGAAATATAGAATACTTGGAAACTTGTTTTAAAACAAATAACATTTTATTTAGAGTCCATTATTAATTAAATATAATAGACATTCATTATTAAATCAAATAGGATTTGTTTTATTAAAATATTTATTTTGAAATTTAAAATAAAACCAAAACACTTCAGTTTTAATTAAGAAAATAATATACTTAGAAAACTTATTTAAAATAATTTAATAAGTTTTGATGTTTTAATTAAAATGGTAAAACCTTTTATTTAAATAAAGTTGGATATTAAATCCTTATTAATTTATTTAAATAAACCTTTGCTATTTTTATCCAAAACAAAAATGTTTTAGTTCAAATGTTTGGCCAAGGTTTAATTTGGTTTTATAAAATATTCTTTATTTTTGAAACTTCTATTTCATTTGAAAACAAAACTTTTCATTTAAGAGTTTCAAAATAGTATTTCCAAATGTTTTTATTTTTCCTTTTATTAAATGTTTATCTTTTTAAATCCCTTTAGGTTTTATTTAATTCAAATGGGTTTGAAGTTCCAATTGAATTCAAAAAGTTTCTTCTGGCTCTGAAAATCAAACAAAGTTTTTATTTTATTCATTTATTTTCACATTACAAGATTTGGAAAATCTTGGGATGTGACATAATCCCACAAGTGTTCTCCCACATGTGAAATCTTGTTGTGCTAGTATTATCTTATTGTGCTAGTATTATTATAATTCCAATATCCGTGTTCTCCCACAAGTGTGCACCACCAAGAAAGTTCACATTTATGAAGCAGGCCGTGATGATCGGGTGCTAGACATCTCTGCGTTCACATACGGTGGATGCAAGCCATGTATGCACTGCAATACATTGTGGTTAAAATTGGCGAGCCTGGCATGTACATACATGGCCCCTTCCCTTGATAAAGAAAATCTCAAAATTGATTGGACAAACTTCACCGCCTGGTCCTGCAATCCGAGGATTCTCCTCGTTCCCCAAAATCTCTCCTACATACTTGAAGCCTCTATAGGTGACCAACAAGCTGGCGGCGCCTCTCATACTGATAAAAATGTTTATCAGTAGAAGGCAGATGATAACACCTATGTCCAGATTGGCATGGTCTACGCCATGGAGGCCGGCCTACAGAACCGATTTGAAAATAAGAGCGCCTTTAAGATCATCTCTGATCTCAAGGCCATCTTTGCACCCCAAGACCGGTACGAGAGGTATGAGGTTTTGAACCTCTTCTTCTTGGCTAAGATAGAAGAACACAGCAGCTTGAGCGAGCACATGGTCAAAATGTTTGGCTATGTTAACCGCCTGAACGACCTTGATTACAAAATGAATGATGAGCTGGCGATTGATAGGGTATTGTAGTCTCTACCCCTAGCTACAAGAGTTTTGTGCTCAACTAAAATATGCAGGGTATGACAAAAACCCTGTCTAAGTTGTTCTCCATGCTCAAGCATGTTGAGGTGGAAATCAAGAAGGAGTAAACCGTCTTAATTGTCAACAAGACTGTTGACTTCAAGAAGTCCGCCAAGAAGGGCAAGGGAAAAGGGCGCAAACCCAAGAAGAACAAAAAGACTGTTGCCTCCTCCTCTAGGGCGCCCAAGGTCAAGCCCGACACCACGTGCTTCTACTACAAGGGTGAGGGTCACTAGAAGTGCAACTGCTCCAAGTACCTAGATGATAAGAAGGCTGGCAAGACCGTTGCCAAAGAGAAAGGTATAGATATGATATACACATTATTGATGTTTGATGGCTACAAGTGTACATATCATTTATAGCTAGTTTCGAAGTTAAAATGCCGATCCCATAGGGAGCCCAAAGGTAAGTGTTTATTGGTGAAGTCTCTATCACACCCAAAGTTGTCACAGGTCTTCGAGTGAATTGACTGCAAGTGTTTAAATAAGAATGAGATTGGATTAAAGAAATTGTATTTAAATAAAACTAATATGTAAATTTCAAAAATAAAAAGCATGAAAGTAAAGAACGATTTTTTTTTGCCGATGGCAAAGTAGGCGTGGGGAGATTGAGTTCATGGTGATAGTGAATGTGCCAGGTGGATGAGTGATAAGTGTAACAATTGTAATCTTATAAGTATGTGTGTAGGAGACCAACCCATATTTAGCCGTAACTCCTCTTGGTAGATTTCATCCCAATTCAATAATCCTACTAGCCTGTTACCACAACCATGGTCAGTCACTAAACGATTAAGATCCTTTAGGTTGCTTAGCTATAAGATCCCTCCTTTGTAAAGGAAAAGGATCCCTGTGATTGCAATGCTAGTCCCTGGATCATTGCTAGCATCCACAGTTTAAGATGAAGTACACAGATACAAAGGTCATTTATTACATCCATTCCAGAGATAAAACATAGTCTTTTACAACTCAAGGCCACATCCCTAATACAAGAGTTTGGAATAAGTAAATAAACATAAGTCTTCATCTTCATGTTCCACAGGAAAGCATGTTGAGTGTAGACTCATGACACCTAATCATCATCGGAGTAACCTGCAACATCACAAGTTACAGCCACAGTGGGTCAATACTTTGGAATAGTATTGGCAAGTGATACCTTAGTAAATTTTATGTGGACTATCTTACTATATGCATTTTGGCTAAGTGTAGGTTGGCTTGCTTCGCTCAAAATAGGTTTTTCCTATTAGTTGAAATCACTAAGTTTTTCTTTCTCAAAAACTTTTCCCAAGAAACCACCAATAGACATTGGGGTCCTTCACCCACAAGTTTTTACTTAGAAGTTGGAGTGATGAGATTCTTGATAGCTTCCATGTCTTGATGCTCAAGTTGTCCATTGCCATGGACTTGGCTAAGTACTTAGATTTTCCATCTGCAGAGGTTGTGCACTTTCCCCACCAGACTTGGTTTCCCAAGACAGGACCTTTCAGAAGCCTTTCCTTAGACCAAATGGACGCGCTCCAACCTATCATTCCCACTACCACCAACTGTCCAAATGGCTAAGTTCTAGCAACTTATGTGATCCAGGCAGAGCCCATATTGCCAAGTGGCTGCACTATAAGCTTCTCAACACTTGGCCTCTAAAATCCCTTTGTGCCTGGGTGGCATACCACAAGTGAGATACACAAGGTAAACCATAAACATGGGCCTTGTGTAACCACTCAACCAAAAACCACCATTCAAGTCCCATTCCAACCAGGAGATTCATTGACTTAGTTGTTTTATTAAGAAAAACATAAGTCCAAAGACTTAGAAATAATTTCATCATAGCATGTATATACTTTACCAACCCTTGTTTGCTACTAGCTAGACTAAGCATGGAATAGTAACTTAACTTAGGAATTTCCTAGCAATTCTATATCTACTTAGGATTTCCCAACATGGCATTTGGCAAAAATAGTAACATGCAAGACTTAGCAAAATACTTCTAATGCTTGTACAAAATATAGGGATGGAAATATTCATGAAGTACCACTTGCCTTGGTAGTTGGGAGAGTAGCACTCTTCACAATCACAATCACTAGCACCAAAGTCTACACAAAGAATATAACCACAATCACATACAAGTCATATACAAACAAAAATATGTATGCATGCATGCAAAAATGCTAAGTGATGATTTTTAAAACTCCACCAAGCAAGTGCATAGTACTGAACCATAAACAAGTCAAAATCTTGCCAAACCAAGTTTATTTAGCACTAAAACAAATTCCTAAACAATTTCTATACTCAAATAGCCTTAAACAAGTTTCTGCAAATAAAGTCATTTTAACAGAAACTTTTCACTAAACACATTGCATAAACAGAAAGGTCTTGTCTTCCTAATTCCAACGGTATAAAATTTGCAAAAATCTAACGTGGGAATCAAAAGTTATAGCCTAATCAAATTTGAATCTAAATCTGTTTTGAATTCTGTTTTAAACACAAACCCTAGCCACGTGTCTTAACCTTACTGGTGCGTACCGCATCACACCGGATCACGCACGCGAGCCGTAGGATCTAAGTGACGATGTACGGCTCAGATCTAAACATAACGCTTCGCTAAGTGGTTCTATCGCACGCGTTGGATCTAGATCCAAGGGCTCTCGATCAAGCGACCACGTTCTGGTGGCGCGCGGTGACGGCGAGCGGCGGAGAGCTCTGTCAGCGGCGGCGTTGGCGTTCTAGGTCGCTCGGGGAGGGAAGGATGTTCTTACCAGAATCGCAAGGTCGAGGCGAAGCTCAACGTGATGGAGGCTGGGCAAGGGGCGCACGGGGTCGTCGGGAATTCCTCGCCGGAGTTCGCGAATGCGTCTGATGCGGCTGCTGTCAATGTTGGCGAGGTTCTGCGTCACGCTAAGTCAAAAGGAGGGCACCATTAGACGCGTATGACGACGGGGATCCTAATCGTACCAGACAGAGGGCAAGTGGCGGCTGGTACTTACGGGGAGAGATCGCCGGAGTTCGTGCAGAGAGCGGCGGCGCTCGGTCGAAGTCGTTGCCGAGGCTACAGGTCATGCGAGAATAAACGAGGCATGTCAGTAGATGCGCAAGAAGTTGCTGAGCGTGATAGAATGAGGCAGGGATAGAGGGCAACACGGAGCTCACCGGAATTCGTCGGCGCGGTCGTCGGAACAGCGGCGGCGTCGAGCGAGTTGTGGGCATCCTGGTGGCGTGAAGGGGGAATTGGTTGAGGGGAAATGGTCGTGAGAGAGAGGGGATTATATAGCCAGATGCTCGACAAGAAACGCCCAAGGATTCAATACCATTTACCTCGCGGAATCAAAGCAGCAACAGGCAGCGGCGGAGTTCGTGCGCGAGATTTTGGGGAAGAAGACGATGACGTGGACGGGGCCCGCGCGTCAGCGAAATAAGCAGAGAGGGAGTGGGGTCTGGGTGTCGATCACAGCAGTGCATCTGCAAGGCGAGCGAAGAGAGAGGCCGGGCTAACTGGGCCGGTTGTGCTGTTGGGCTAGATTAGGGCGCCTGGCCTTTTTTTCTTTTCTTTTCTCTTTTCCTTTTTCCAAATTGACTTTCAGGTATGGTTTTCAAATGAATTCAAACTCCATTTGAATTCAAATCTAATTCGGATTTTTGCAGTGTGCAACAGTCTCAATTCTAGGCATAAAACCATGTGGCCACTTTGAAAAGGCTTGGTCATTTTTGGATAAACAAACTAACAGGGACTTTGTACTTGATTTGCATAAGTTTGAAAATGGTTTTTTTGAAACCATTTCCATTTTGTAAAGTTTGGTTCAAATTCCACACTCAATCCATTCAACAAGGGAGACAAACAATCTAGGTTTAAAACATTCAAACTCTCAAATGGGAATGGCCATTTGATTTAAGTTTGCTCACATGAAATGATATCACTCTGTTTTCTAAAATGAGTTTGAAATTGATCTCAAAACTATATGCATGCATGAATGATATGCAATCTTTTGAAATCATGAATTTAGGGATGTTACAAATCTAACCCCCTTAAGGCGAATCTCGCCCTCGAGATTCGGATTGGCTAGCAAATAGGTGAGGGTGGTCTTTCCGAAGATCATCTTCCCTTTCCCATGTTGCTTCCTCTTCGGAATGATGATTCCACTGCACTTTGCAAAATTTGATAGTCTTTGTCCTAGTGACTCTTTCTGCAGTCTCAAGAATTTTTATAGGTTTCTCTTCATAAGTGAGGTCACTTTCTAGTTGCACTTCCTCCAAAGGTATAGTATCATTCAAAGAAGTTTCTTCCATTTCTGGGTGACATTTTTTAAGCTGACTCACATGAAACACATTATGGACAACTGACAGAGATTCTGGCAATTCAATTTCATAGGCAACTTCTCCTTTGCGACTTAGAATCTTGAATGGCCCAACATATCTTGGTGCCAACTTTCCTTTGACTCCGAATCTCTTCACTCCTCGAAGTGGTGATACTCTAAGATAAGCTCTAACACCAACTTCGTAGGTGACTTTTCTACGCTTAGGATCTGCGTGGCTTTTCTGTCGGGACTGTGCTATCCTCAACCTGTCCTTAACCAACTTGACCTTCTCTTTGGCTTCTTTGATAAGATCTGGCCCGAACAAACTTCTTTCTCCCACACCATTCCATAACAATGGGGTGGTACACTTTCTTCCGTAGAGAAACTCAAATGGTGCCATCTCAATGCTGGCTTGATTGCTGTTGTTATAAGAAAATTCTGCGTAAGGCAGACTTTCGTCCCAACTTTCTCCATAGTCTAGGGCACATGCCCTCAACATGTCTTCCAGAATTTGATTAGTCCTTTCTGTTTGTCCATCGGTTTGAGGATGAAAAGCAGTGCTGAATTCCAACCTCGTTCCCAATGACTCATGCAGCTGTCTCCAAAAATGGGAAGTGAATTGAGTTCCCCTATCAGACACAATACTCTTGGGCACACCATGTAGACATACGATTCTACTCATGTAGATTTTGGCTAACTTGGCACTTGTATAGGTTTCTTCACGGGTATGAAATGAGCCACTTTGGTTAGGCGATCCACTACTACCCATATTGAATCATATCTTGACCTGGTCCTTGGTAATCCGGTAATGAAATCCATACCAATTTTGTCCCACTTCCAATCAGGAATAGGTAGTGGTTGAAGCAAACCTGCTGGTTTCTGATGCTCCGCTTTCACTCTACTACACACATCAAACAAAGCAATATGTTCGGTGATGTCCCTCTTGAGATTATTCCACCAAAATATTTCTTTCATGTCCATGTACATTTTGGTGTTACCCGGGTGGATAGAATACGGAGAGTTGTGTGCTTCCTGCAAAATCAGTTTCCGCAACTTCGGATCTTGTGGAACACAGATACGTTTCCCATGCCATAAAGTACCTTGTTCGTCTTCATAGAAATTTTTAGCTTTTCCTTGGCCAATCTTTTCCTTAATCTCTTCAATTTCCTTATCAGTCTTCTGGGTTTCTCTGATCTTGTCCAACAAAGTGGGTTGAACATCTAGTGACATGAGATGTCCTTCAGGCACAATCTCCAACCTGAGTTTTCTGAATTGGGTACACAGATCATCTGGCAATTCTCCTTTGGTAAGTCCATTTACAAAATCCTTACGACTTAGAGCATCTGCTACAACATTTGCTTTACCGGGGTGGTATTGCAAACTTAAGTCATAGTCTTTGATAAGTTCTAGCCATCTTCTTTGTCTCATATTAATTTCTTTCTGGGTGAAGATATACTTCAAACTTTTGTGATCAGTGAACACTTCACAACGCTTTCCCAAAAGGTAGTGTCTCCATGTTTTGAGTGCATGGACGACAGAGGCCAACTCTAAGTCATGAGTAGGATAGTTCACTTCATGAGTTTTGAGTTGTCTCGAGGAATAAGCTACAACTTTACCATCTTTCATAAGTACTGCACCCAAACCTTGATGAGATGCATCACAATAAACTTGGAAGTCCTTTTCCAAATCTGGCAGACATAGAACTGGTGCTGTCACAAGTCTTTTCTTCAACTCCTCAAAGCTGACTTCACAACCTTCAGACCAAGCAAACTTCTTGTCTTTCTTTAACAATTCATTCATGGGCTTAGCTACCTATGAGAAATTCTCAATAAACCTTCTGTAGTAACCTGCTAAGCCAAGGACTTGGGAGATTCCCATTCAGTCACAGCTGAAACTTTAGCAGGATCAACTGCTACACCATCCTTTGTCATAACATGACCAAGAAAACCAACTTCCTCCAACCAGAACTCACACTTGCTGAATTTGGCATAAAGTTTATGCTCCCGTAACTTCTCAAGTATCAAACGCAAGTGTCCTTCATGTTCTTCTTTGATCTTGGAGTATACTAAGATGTCATCGATGAAAACGACAACAAACTTGTCAAGAAATTCCATGAACACCTTGTTCATCATATTCATGAAGTATGCTGGAGCATTGGTCAAGCCAAAAGGCATCACAGTATACTCATACAATCCATACCTTGTGTTGAATGCTATTTTAGGTATGTCTTGTTCTCTTATCTTGAGTTGAAAATAGCCTGACCGGAGATCAATCTTTGAGAACACACATTCTCCTTCTAGCTGATCAAACAAGTCAGTGATTCTAGGAAAAGGGTATTTGTTCTTGATAGTTACTTCGTTGAGTGAACGGTAATCTATGCATAACCTTTGGCTTCTATCTTTGTTCTCCACGAACAAAACTGGGGCTCCCCAAGATGAAGAACTTGGTTGTATAAATCCTTTCTGCAACTGTTCTCCAAGTTGCTTCTTGAGCTCTTTCAGTTCATCAACTGACATTTTATATGGTCTCTTTGCTATTGGTCCAGACCCTGGTACCAAATCTATCAGAAACTCCACATCTCTATCTGGTGGCCTTCCTGGCAGTTCTTCCGGAAACACATCCGGATACTCACTCACAATTGGTACACTGTCCATGCTAACCCCCTTAAGAGAATTTAGCTTACTTCCTTTAGATTCAAAGTTGGACTTTAACTTAATACGTTTTCTTTCCGGGGTTGTGAGTGCCACAGTACGATTAGCACAATCTAGTACTCCTTCATACTTAGCCATCCAATTCATTCCCAATATTACGTCCAGTCCTTGGGAATCTAGGATTATCAGACTCACTGGAAATTTATGTTTTCCAAACTCTATTACTAGATCCTGGCATCCAAGACTTACTATCATATCTCCACCCGGATAACTAACCTTTATTGGACACCCAATGTTTTCAGTTGGAAACCCATTTCTATCAACAAATGCTTTTGATATGAATGAATGCGATGCTCCACTATCAAAAAGAACAAATGCTGGAATAGAATTGAGTCTGAACTTACCAGCAACAGCGTCAGGCTCCTCATAGACCTCCTCCACACTGATGTGGTTCACCTGTCCTTTCTGGAAAGGATTGGGCTTGACAGGTCCTTCAACTTTCTTTTCGGGGCACTCATTTGCATAGTATCCCATATTTTTGCATTTGAAGCATTCAACCTGACTGATGTCCCTCTTAACAAGCTGACTTCCATTTCCACTACCATTACCACTGTGGTGGTTCTTATGTCCACTCTTGTGGTTCTTGTACTTGTCATTGTCATAACTGCGATGATGCTTGTTGTCATGACGGTTATGGTTGTGGTGCTTGTTGAATTTCCCATGCTTGTGGGATCCTGAGCTTCCACTGTCATCATAGTGAGATCGTTTGTGAGACGATCCCGAGCTGTGCTTGTCGGAGTTCTTTCTCTTTCTACTCTCGACTTGCTTCATTTTGTTCTCCAATATAGCATCCTTGTCACAGAGCGACTGATAAGTGGGAACATATGCCACAGCCAATTGCAGATTCAGCTAATCATTCAAGCCTTCCAGAAATTTTTCCTTTCTCTTGGCATCTGTGTCAACTTCATCCGGTGCATAACGCACCAGATTGTTGAACTCTTCAATGTATTCAGCCACGCTGCGGTGGCGCTACTTCAGATTGTCGAACTCCTTCTTTTCCAGGCTCATTATTCCTGATGAGATATGGGCAGTGCGAAAGCCATCATCAAAGATAGCCCATGTCACCTCATCTATGGGAGTAGTGATATGGAAGTTGTCCCACCAAGTGGAGGCTGGCCCTTCCAGCAGATGTGCTGCAAATCTGACTTTTTCAGCATCCGTGCAGCCCACGGTTACTAAGTCCTTGTTTACAGATCGTAGCCAATCATTGGCCACCATGGGATCAGTCGTCCCCGAGAACTTAGCTGGCCTCAATCGCAAAAATCTTGTGAGCATATCAAAGCCCGGAGGGTTGTTGTTGTTATTGTTGTTATTGTTGTTGTTATTGGGGTTGTTGTTATTGTTTTGGTTCTGAATGAATGTTGTCATCATCTGCATCAGCTGTGTTTGAGCAGTCATCATTTGTTGCATTTCTGGTGTGATGTTGTTGTTGTTGGGGTTGGGGTTTGCGCGACGGAGAGGCATCTGTGGTTTGTTCAAATAGAGATAAGAATAAGATACCCATAGATGCTTTCATGCACATTACATCACATAAGCAAACACATAGCATGCAACACAAAGATAAAAGTTCAACAACAAGATAACAAGTTCACAAAGTAAAACACATAAGTAGCAAGCCATCCACATGTCGGATGGTCCAATAACAAGTTCTCAAATAACAAGTATGATAATAAAAGACAAACGAGTAGTCAAGTCTACTCATCGGCATCAATCTCCTCCTCGACAAAGGTAAGACCTGCGTTCTCCATCGCGGCCTTGTTCTCCTCAATAGTAGTGGTCAAGGACTCAATCTTGGCCTTGAGAGCCCTCTTATGGGAACGAAGCCTCTCGATCACCGTCTGCTGCTGCTCTAGCTCAAAGTCCTTGGACTGCAGTTCTTCAGTCATATCCCGGATATTCTTGTTCCTATCTTGGACACGCTTCTCCTGACTCTTGAACCTCCTGTCATGGGTCTCGAACTTCGCCTCCATTTCCTTGACTATCTTGTCCTGCTGCGCAAAGAGCTTGTCCTTCTCGCGAAGCTGCACCTGGAGCTCGTCATTACTGATCATGACATTGGTCCTGTCCGTGTCCACGTGCCTAATGAGAGACTCTAAGTCCTGGAGGTACAGGCATATCGGCTCTGCTGCATCCCTCGAGTAGTTCTCGAAGTCGATGGACTCTCCGTCCTCATCACGTCTTCCAAAGACGTGGAAGTGAGTGCCTCTAACCTGTCGGGAGTGTCGTCCTAGCAGACGTCCTATCCAGTCCTGCATAACTACCTCCATGCCTCTCTCCCTGTCATCGTGCATAAGTTTGAAGACTATGGCCTCCGTAGTAGGTTCTGTCTGGCGTCCGGGCTGGTTCACCTTGAAGCCCCAGAGGTCCTTCCTCTCGAACTTGGTGAGTGGATGCACCATGATGGTGGGAAGAGGGAGATTGAGCAAAGTGGTAAGCTCAACGATACGAGGGCCAAAGCGGGTAACCTGGAACTCGTCAAAGGTGCTGATGGTAATAGGTATCTATTTAAAAGATAGAAAAGTTAGAACAACACAAATCAAGATAAACAAAAGCCATAATAACACATACATATCCTTGGAAAGCAAAATCACACAAGTCATGCATACATGAATCCATTACATCAACCAAGGTCCAATCTTATTTTAAGGTATCATTTTGGAAAATAAGGTGATAGGTGGTGGTCCAACTAACGAAGTACGTTTACAATCCTATATCACTGGATCTGTTGGCTAACACAATGTTCCTAGAAGCAATCAACCTATCTTTCTCACATGATTCCATCAGTAAGTCTATAATATCTCCTCTTAAGGTTTGGTCGCTATCTTCCAACTCTTGGGTAAGTTCCTTCTCTTTCATCAAGTCTTTTTGGAGGTTGAGCATTCTGCACTTGACTCTAGCACTAATTTCCTTGATAGTCCTCCAAGCTGCTTCTCTTGCTGACTCAAAGAATGTGGTGTGCACCACAGTGTTGGTGTACATGCAGAATCCTGTTTCTTTGTGGTGGTCTTCCTTGTTTTTGTACAAGTGAAGTTGCACCCACCAGTACTCAACTCCTGCACCCATCACTCGAAAGCCTTTGTACACAGCTACACCATGTATTTCCATTGCCACCATGAGGTCCTTGAGAATTTTGGGAAACTCAGTCTCACACTCCAAGGTCATGGTCATGAGTGGTCCTTTCCTTACGGCTTCGTTGATGGAGTTCATCTACAAATAGAGATGAGATAGAGAAGATTAGAAAAGTTTTACGAGAAGAAAAGACAAGTGTAGAAGTAGTTGAAAATTTTCCTTAGTGGTTTCCAATCCTAGGGTCATAATCCTACAGGCAACATAGTGCTCTGATACCATCTGTAAGATCCCTCCTTTGTAAAGGAAAAGGATCCCTGTGATTGCAATGCTAGTCCCTGGATCATTGCTAGCATCCATAGTTTAAGATGAAGTACACAAATACAAAGGTCATTTATTACATCCATTCCAGAGATAAAACATAGTCTTTTACAACTCAAGGCCACAGGCCTAATACAAGAGTTTGGAATAAGTAAATAAACATAAGTCTTCATCTTCATGTGCCACAGGCAAGCATGTTGAGTGTAGACTCATGACACCTAATCATCATCGGAGTAACCTGCAACATCACAAGTTACATCCACAGTGGGTCAATACTTTGGAATAGTATTGGCAAGTGATACGTTAGTAAATTTTATGTGGACTATCTTACTATATGCATTTTGGCTAAGTGTAGCTTGGCTTGCTTCGCTCAAAATAGGTTTTTCCTATTAGTTGAAATCACTAAGTTTTTCTTTGTCAAAAACTTTTCCCAAGAAACCACCAATAGACATTGGGGTCCTTCACCCACAAGTTTTTACTTAGAAGTTGGAGTGATGAGATTCTTGATAGCTTCCATGTCTTGATGCTCAAGTTGTCCATTGCCATGGACTTGGCTAAGTACTTAGATTTTCCATCTGCAGAGGTTGTGCACTTTCCCACTGGACTTGGTTTCCCAAGACAGGACCTTTCAGAAGCCTTTCCTTAGACCAAATGGACGCGCTCCAACCTATCATTCCCACTACCACCAACTGTCCAAATGGCTAAGTTCTAGCAACTTATGTGATCCAGGCAGAGCCCATATTGCCAAGTGGCTGCACTATAAGCTTCTCAACACTTGGCCTCTAAAATCCCTTTGTTCCTGGGTGGCATACCACAAGTGAGATACACAAGGTAAACCATATCCATGGGCCTTGTGTAATCACTCAACCAAAAACCACCATTCAAGTCCCATTCCAACCAGGAGATTCATTGACTTAGTTGTTTTATTAAGAAAAACATAAGTCCAAAGACTTAGAAATAATTTCATCATAGCATGTATATACTTTACAAACCCTTGTTTGCTACTAGCTAGACTAAACATGGCATAGTAACTTAACTTAGGAATTTCCTAGCAATTCTATATCTACTTAGGATTTCCCAACATGGCATTTGGCAAAAATAGTAACATGCAAGACTTAGCAAAATACTTCTAATGCTTGTACAAAATATAGGGATGGAAATATTCATGAAGTACCACTTGCCTTGGTAGTTGGGAGAGTAGCACTCTTCACAATCACAATCACTAGCATCAAACTATACACAAAGAATATAACCACAATCACATACAAGTCATATACAAACAAAAATATATATGCATGCATGCAAAAATGCTAAGTGATGATTTTTAAAACTCCACTAAGCAAGTGCATAGTACTGAACCATAAACAAGTCAAAATCTTGCCAAACCAAGTTTATTTATCACTAAAACAAATTCCTAAACAATTTCTATACTCAAATAGACTTAAAAATTTTTCTGCAAATAAAGTCATTTTAACAGAGACTTTTCACTAAACACATTGCATAAACAGAAAGGGCTTGTCTTCCTGATTCCAACGGTATAAAATTTACAAAAATTTAACGTGGGAATCAAAAGTTATAGCCTAATCAAATTTGAATCTAAATCTGTTTTGAATTCTGTTTTAAACACAAACCCTAGCCACATGTCTTAACCTTACTGGCGCGTACCGCTTCGCACCGGATCACGCACGCGTGCCGTAGGATCTAAGTGACGATGTACGGCTCAGATCTAAACATAACGCTTCGCTAAGTGGCTCAGATCTAGATCCAAGGGCTCTCGATCAAGCGACCACTTTCTGGCGGCGCGCGGCGACGGCGAGCGGCGGAGCACTCTGTCAGCGGCGGCGTTGGCGTTCTAGGTCGCTCGGGGAGGTAAGGATGTGCTTACCAGAATCGCAAGGTCGAGGCGAAGCTCAACGTGGTGGAGGCTGGGAAAGGGGCGCACGGGGTCGTCGAGAATTCCTCGCCGGAGTTCGCGAATGCGTCTGATGCGGCTGCTGTCGATGTTGGCGAGGTTCTGCGTCGCGCTAAGTCAAAAGGAGGGCACCATTAGAAGCGTATGACGATGGGGATCCTAATCGTACCAGACAGAGGGCAAGTGGCGGCTGGTACTTACGGGGAGAGATCGCCGGAGTTCGTGCAGAGAGCGGTGGCGCTCGGTCGAAGTCGTTACCGAGGCTACAGGTCATGCGAGAATAAACGAGGCACATCAGTAGATGCGCAAGAAGTTGCTGAGCGTGATAGCATGAGGCAGGGACATAGGGGAACACAGAGCTCACCGGAATTCGTCGGCGCGGTCGTCGGAAAAACGGCGGCGTCGAGCGAGTTGTGGGCAGCCTGGTGGCATGGAGGGGGAATTGGTTGAGGGGAAATGGTCGTGAGAGAGAGGGGATTATATAGCCAGAGGCTCGATAAGAAATGCCCAAGGATTCAATGCCATTTACCTCGCGGAATCAAAGCAGCAACGGGCAGCGGCGGAGTTCGTGCGCGAGATTTTGGGGAAGAAGACGATGACGTGGACGGGGCCCGCGCGTCAGCAAAATAAGCAGAGAGGGAGTGGGGTCTGGGTGTCGGCGACCGCGTGGGTGCATCTGCGCGTGCGAGCGAGCGAGAGAGAGGCCGGGTGGGCTAACTGGGCCGGTTGTGCTGTTGGGCTAGATTAGGGCGCCTGGCCTTTTTTTCTTTTCTTTTCTCTTTTCCTTTTTCCAAATTGACTTTCAGGTATGGTTTTCAAATGAATTCAAACTCCATTTGAATTCAAATCTAATTCGGATTTTTGCAGTGTGCAACAGTCTCAATTCTAGGCATAAAACCATGTGGCCACTTTGAAAAGGCTTGGTCATTTTTGGAGAAACAAACTAACAGGGACTTTGTACTTGATTTGCATAAGTTTGAAAATGGTTTTTTTGAAACCATTTCCATTTTGTAAAGTTTGGTTCAAATTCCACACTCAATCCATTCAACAAGGGAGACAAACAATCTAGGTTTAAAACATTCAAAATCTCAAATGGGAATGGCCATTTGATTTAAGTTTGCTCACATGAAATGATAGCACTCTGTTTTCTAAAATGAGTTTGAAATTGATCTCAAAACTATATGCATGCATGAATGATATGCAATCTTTTGAAATCATGAATTTAGGGATGTTACATTAGCAATTAAGATCCTTGGATCGGACTAATGCAATAAGCACGGTGGTTCCTCATTATCCTTGAGTCAACTATTTTCCCATTGATATCTCTGTGTCACTCGGGGGGTCGCCGATCTGCTAGCGAACAATATCTTAACTATGTAGAACAAGGTATCATGTTGTATGGGCCCTTGATTGGACAACAAGCATTAAGCATCCCATAGATAGTCAAGCACACATAATATTGTAATTAAAATGAACCACAAACTTAATGGAAATTATATAGGCACATCACATCTCACCAATCCCTTACATCTCACACGACCAAAGGAACTTACTCACACATGAGAGAAGAAAGCAACATCAATATAATTAAATAAAGGGAGTTCTTCTTGATATTATCATGGAGATCCACAATAATAATAGAAATAAATCCAACACAACTAAAGATGGGAAGAACAATCTCAAACCATAGTCTTGCAAGGTGGAGATCTCTCTCTCAAGTACAAGTAATGGCTATGGAGGTGTGGTGGCTAGGAGATCGAAGATCGTGGAGCGAGATGAAGAACGTCTTCCCCTTCTTCTTCGGATCTCTTTTTTTCCCTTCTGGATGGGATGGCAACTCGTGTGTTCTGTTTTTGACCTCCGCCTCTTCATGAAAGTTGTCCCTTTCAATAAGACGGAGGCTATGGCAACCATACGGCGGGAACTATACGGCTGGAATAAATATTCCCGCTATATAGTTGCTCGTTAAAGCTTCTGTATGCTCCCCTTGATTGCTTCCAAAAAGTGACTTCCTTGTTTTCGTCTGAATATTGTGTTTTTGCTGTTAAATCCCCCTGTTGATGTTCAGAACCTGAAACACACATTAAAAACCAAGTTTTCTTTGTTACCTAAGTATTAGCGTTAGGTAAAGCTAGAAAACCATCAAATCCAAACGAAAACCATCAATAGAAACCATCAAAAATTGTCGAACCTCACAACTATCAATGTTTTCCTCACTAGTGCCAGAAGAAACACCTAGGTATTCGATACTGGTTCTGTTGCTCATATATGTAACTCTCCATAGGAGTTTCAGAATAAGCGGCGTCTGGTGAAGCACGTGGTGATGATGCATGTTGGCAATGTTAATAGAGTTGAAGTAATGGCTGTCGGCACTCTCCCTCTACGTCTCCCTTCAAGATTAGTTTTAATTTTGAATAATTGTTAATATGTACCGGCTTTGAGCATGAATATTGTTTGTGGGTCTTTCTTGTTGCAAGACCATTATTCATTCAAATCAGATACAGGTGTTTGTTATATTTACATGAATATTGTGTTTTATGCTCAGGGCGACAAAGTAAAGGTTTATTCATATTGAATTTTGATTGTGAGTAAACATACATCCATATCAAGCGATGCAAGCATGATAGCGATAATTCCATGTATATGTGGCATTGGCATCTTGGTCATATCTGTGTAAAAGCATGAAGAAGCTCTATTCTGATGGACTTCTGGAATCGATTGGATTTCGAATCCCTAAATATATGCCAACCATGCCTCATGGTAAAAATGACCAAGACATCATTCAATGGTATGATGGAACAGGATGCAGCCCTATTGGGAGTCATACATTATAATGTATGAGAACCAATGAGTGTCTCCATGCGCAATGGTTATCATTATTTTGTCACCTTCACTGAGAATTTTAGTAGATATGTGTATATCTACTTAATGAAGCACAAGTCTAAAACCTACGAAAAGATCAAAGAATTTCAGAGTGAAGTTGAAAATCAAGTTAACAGGAAAATCAGGCACCTTCATACTGAGCGAGGGGGCGAGTATTTGAGTTACAATTTTGGCATGAATCTGATGGCTTGTAGCATTGTACCACAACTTACGGCAGCTGGAACAACACAACATAATGGTGTGTCTAGGAGACGTAATCTCATCCTATTGGATAGCGTGTTGTGTATGATGTCCCTCACCGACTTATCTATTTCTTTCTAGGGATATGCACTTGAGACTACTGCATTCATCCTAAATAGAGCTCCATCCAAGTCCATGGAGACAATGACGTATGAGATATGGCATGGCACAAAGCCAAAGTTGTTGGTTCTGAAGGTTTGGGGATGTGAGGTTTACATTAAGAAACTACAGCCTGTCAAACTCGAACCAAACACGGAAAAATGCATCTTTGCAGGATATAAATAGGATACAATTGGATACACCTTCTACAACCAAGATGAGGGCAAATCGTTCATCACAAAGAATGGTACCTTCCCCGAGAAAGAGTTTCTTGTGAAAGGTGTGAGTGGAAGAAAGGTAGAACTCGATGAGATTATCGACCCTGATCTTCAAATACTGAGTGTCGCAACGGAAGCTGTTCTGGATCCACCCTCATTGATTGAAGTGGAAGAGAATGATGATGATCACGAACCTCATGAAGATATAGCTATCGAACCCCGCAGGTCGACAAGAAAACATGCTACCCCTGATTGGTACAGTTCTATTATGAACATGGCCATGTTAGTGGAACATGATGACCCTGCAACCTACACAGAAGCAATGGAAGGTGCTGAACCCGTTAAATGGCGAGTAGCCATGGAATCCGAAATGATGTCCACGTACGACAACCAGGTATGGACCTTGGTGGATATTACTGAAGTCCAAAAGGCCATAGAGAATAAATGGATCTTCAAGAAAAATTCCGACGCTAACGGAAACATCATTGTCTACAAAGCTCGACTTGTTGCAAAAGGTTTCTGGCAAATTCAAGGAATTAAATACGAAGAGACAATCTCTCCCATAGCGAAGCAAAAGTCTATTCGAATTCTCCCATAGCGAAGCAAAAGTCTATTCGAATACTAATTATGGCAGAAGGATGTGAAAACTGCCTTCCTAAATGGAAACATTGAGGAAGAGTTGTATATGATCAATTAGAGGGTTTTGTTAGTCTAGGGAATGCTGGTAAAGTATGCAAGCTTCAGAGCTCCATTTATGGACTGAAGCAATCATCTCGGAGCTGGAATCTTCGATTTGATGAATTCATCAAAAGTTTTGGATTTGTCCACAACGAAGAAGAAGCATGCATCTATAAGAAAGTGAAGGAAAAGTTAGTCGAATTCCTAGTACTATATGTGGACGACATATTGTTAATAGGGAATGACATGAATCTTATGAATAGCGTGAATGATTATTTAAATAGTAAATTATCTATGAAGGACATGGGTGAATTTGCTTACATATTAGGCAATAAGATCTATAGAGATAGATCAAAGCGTCCGCTGGCACTTGGTCAAAGCACTTACCTAGAGAATATTCTAAATCATTTCAAAGAAGGGTTCATTGCTTATCATAAAAGGTAAAAAATTGAGTGTGACTCAATGCCCATAAATGGAACATGACAAGGAAGCAATGAAAATCATTCCCTATGTCCCGACCATTGGCTCCATCATGTATTCCATGCTGAGCACTAGACTAGATGTAGCCTTGGCTCTTAGATTGATGAGTTGTTTCTAAAGAAACCCTGGGTCGATTCATTCGAATGCAGCTAAGAATATCCTAAAATATCTGAAAAGAACCAAGGATATGCTTTTAGTCTTGGAGGACGTAAAGAAGAACTTGCCATAATAGGGTAAGTGGATGCAAGCTTCTGCACTAATCTAGACGACTCAATGTCTCAAATAGGATACATGTTCATGGTAAGTGGTGGCGCAGTAAGCAGGAGGAGCAGGAAGCAAACTTTGGTTGCTCAATCTATAATGGAGTCAGACTACGTGGTTTCTGGTGCGGCGAAAAATGAAGTTGTCTGGATAAAGAAGTTCATCACAGAAATTGGAGTGTTCCCAATCATGCAAGACCCTATGTGCATATATTGCGACAACATGGGGGTCATTGCGAATGCAAAGGACCAAAGGTTCCACTCCACGGCGAACACATACTCCGATGTTACCATGTTATAAGAGATTATGTTGCTGAGGGTAACATTAGAATTTGCAAAGTACATACAAATGTGAATGTAGCTAATCCATTTACCAAGACTCTTCCACAAGCAAATCATGATCAAACCAGGATGCTATTGGTGTTAGATTATTGCTTATTGTAAACTAGTGTAATTGTAATCTAGTGCAAGTGAAAGACTAAAGGAGATATGCCCTAGAGGTCAATAATAATTTTTTTATTGTTATATGTCTATGATGTTCATAATAGTTTTATATCATGAAATAACTATATTAAGAAGAAACATTAATACAGGTGTGGTATATAAACAACCAGGCCCATAGTATCCTCTAGTACTAGTTCTTTGGGCAGCTGATGATTGAGGTTTCCCGATCATGAACTAACACAAACGTCAACTAATAATGAGGTCACTTAATAAAGTAATGGACAAACCCGACCATATAATTGCAATATGATCCATTCACAATATTCAATGTTGCGATGTCTAGCAAAGCATAGTAACTTAATCCTTCGACCGTGAGATCATGTTTAATCACTATCTCCCACAGCTGCTTTGATCACATCAATAGTCATGACCGTAACTAGGTGGCCATAAAGGTGTGTGTCAGGTATTCTAGAGGAATAGTTGAGGTGTATATATCGAGATTGGGATTTGCCTATCCGAGTGACGAATTGATATTCTAGGCCCACTTGGCAAGATTACATCAATGATCTTGAAGCGTGTGAGTAGGTCACAAGTATGTAATATAATCAGGAACGAGTAAACGTGTTTGTCAATAACAAGATCAAACTATATATAGATTCACGGGATCAGGTCTTGGACACAAAAGGTATCATTCTTCAAAGGGAATAAGACTCGACGTTTAGAAGGTTTAAGCGAACAACCAAATTTGTGGAATGTGAAGGGGCCATCATGTGTTTCTAGATACCACTGTTTGTCATTGATTGGACAAATGTCTCGATCATGTCGAAACATTCCTGAACCATAAGGGTTCTACGCTTCAGGATAATAGACGTCGTGGGTTGATCTGCAACCAAAAGATAAATAGGAAGACAGAAGCGGAAGTGTTCCGGAGGGATACCGAAGTGTTCAAAAGATATTTAAAAGGATTTTTGAATAAATAGTAATTAAATAAAGTGTATTTAATATTTAATTAATGAATTAATATTAAATATATTTATTTAAATAAAATAAAACATTGGTGAACGTTTGAGCACCATACATTTTCAAAACCACGAAGGTGTTGCTAGTTCTGGCACCTATTTGTCGGCAATGATCAACGCGACCTTGAGGTAGATGGCTGTGAAATATAACTATCCACGTCTACATATAAACTAGATATTATTCATATATATGATGAAATATCTCTCTAAAACCTGCCACTAATTCCTAATGATCAAAGGGGTATGCAATCCTTTCTTGCTATTTTTCCCTGCGCAGATAATGACGTATGATGATGGGAATCACTACATAAATGCCAAAGATACGAGATTTCCAACACATCAAAGAAACCAGGTGTAAGACCTCACCCTTTAAGGTAAAGGTCCATGTGATTGCAGTGCTAGTCCCTGGATCAAAATGCTAGCACCCATAGTTTAAGATGAAGTACACAGATACAAAGGTCATTATTCACCTGTGGACAGTGCCCTACTAATAACTAGAACAACTGTGGCGCACATGACTATAGTGCGCCACAGATGTGTGTGGGCCAGGGCCCTGTTGGCCACACGCCAAACATCTGTAGCACACTATAGTCATGTGCGCCATGGCTGTTAGGGTCATCTGTGGCGCACGTGGGCCTGGTGCGCTACGCCTAAGCGCATGCCCCCCTCTGCTCTGAAACGGCCACAAACTTCTGTGGCGCACTCGGCCTAGTGCGCCACAGGGAGTAGGAGCATCTGTGGCGCACATGGAATAGTATGCCACAGATGTTTGTACTCCCTGTGGCGCACTAGGGCCGTGTGCGCCACAAATGTGTCGATTTCTTTAGGACAGCACTTTATGTGCACATGTGTGACCACATCCACCACCCCACACTTCACTTTCCCCTTCTTCTTCCTCCTTAGATCTAGTCGGGATCTTCTCCTTCCCACCTAAATTTCTCCACACATTCACCATTTTTAGCATGTAAAACTTGCTTTGGATGTTACATAAGCAATAGAGGAGGTCTCCGGTCTCTCATCTATCCTTCTCCGGTCGACGCGCGCACCTCTCCTTTCCATCTTTCTCGCAATCGGTCTCTCATCTCGGTAAGTTGTCCATGTAAGGATGTGTTCATGTGTATATGGATGATGTGCTCATATGTATGTAGATGATCTATGCTCATGATGTGTGTATGTGGAGAGGATCGATGGTCATATGTGTGTGTATATGGAGAGTATCGATGATGCTCATGCATGTGTACTATGGAGAGGATAATGATATGTTCATGTGTGTATGGATCGGTCGCTCTCTCTTGTGTTTGTATGTGAACAAGTTGCCATTTGTTTTGCCAAAATGTTGATTCATTTCCATTTTGGCAAGACTTTGGCATTTCGCAAAGGTCCTAATTTTAGGATAGGTCATGCCGAAATTTTCTATCGACCATTGCATGCATGCATTCATTATGTGGTTCAAATAGACTTCAAAATTGTACCGTGTACATCGTGCAGGCAAAAATGGTCCGCATAATGAGCGAATGCATTGTGGCTAGATTTTTGAAATGTGCGACGGCCGACATGATACGAAATAACAAGACAAATATAAGATGTCCGTGCAGAAGATGCAAACTCAACTGGGTGATCGACCCAGATTCCGGGAATCTGCAGGCGCACCTGCTCCGCCATGGTTTCATGGATGGATACACTCGTTGGATAAGCGATGGCGTAGATGATGGAGACGGTGAAGAAGGTGGCCAACATGACGATGATCATCATCACGGCGAGAACGGGCGAGATGATGAAGAGTCTCCTGGAGATGGTGAAGGTGCGGAAGCAGACCGGGATGATGATGATCTAGATGCCGGAGGAGCAGACGACGATGGAACAACGTCAGGCTGGGTGCGGGACCCTTATGTGCAAGAGCTGCTTCTCAAGCAGACAAGTAACGCCAGGGCTGCCGCTAGAGAGAAAGCCAAGCTTGCGCAACTTGAGAAAGACGCGGTTACTCCATTGTATGAAGGATGCAGGCCCGATGATACCCGGTTGAATGTAACGCTCAAGGCTATGGAGATGAAGGCAAAGCACAAATTGAGCGACGCAAGCTTCGACGATATGATGGCATTCTGGCACGATCGTCTCCCGGAGGGGAACACATGTCCTCTCGATCTACCGCACGTTAGATATCATGTATGCATCAACGTTTGCATCATTTATCGGGGCGAGGACACGGAGAAAACCACATGTCCGGTGTGCGGCGTGAGTCGATACAAGAAAGGGAAGAACGCACCTCGAGAAGTGGTATGGTACTTTCCTATCACTCCTCGTCTGCAACGCTATTTCGCGGACCCTAAGGAAGCGAAGCTCATGCGATGGCATGCGGAAAGGAAGAAGCCAGGAGATGATGATGACCCCGAAAAGGATGAGCTGCTGATGCACCCTTCAGATGCTAGCCAGTGGAAAGCATTGGACCTCGAATTCCCAGAATTCGGTGGAGATTCGAGGAACATCAGGCTTGGTGCGAGCACCGATGGACTCAATCCGTTCGGTAGCCAGAGCAGCACGCACATCACTTGGCACGTGTTTGTATGGATGTACAAACTCCCTCCATGGTTGTGCATGAAGAAGAAGTACATACAAATGAGTATCCTAATTCAAGGGCCGAAACAACCTGGTACCGACATCAATCTGTATCTCGGGCTGTTGAAAGAGGAGCTAGCCATGTTATGGGAATCTGGAGCCAATACTTACGACACCGTCGCACAAGATTATTTCACTATGAGAGCCGCGTTGATCACTACGGTGCAAGACTATCCAGGTTGCGGGTATATCTCGGGCAGGTTATCCAAGGATTCTGCGCATGCGTTAGGTGCATGGATAACACAAGCTATCTCCAACTAGAGAAAGATCCAGGGTCATCGAAAACCGTGTTCATGGCGCACCGGAGGTGGATCGGCAAGAATGATCCATGGAGAAAAAGTGGAGACCTGTTCGATGGCAAATCAGAGACCCGAGGAATCCCAGAGCGTAGGAGCAGCGAAGAAGTGGAAGAGTTGCTGAAAAACTGGAAATATTGTCCTAAGCCTGGAAAGAAGCGAAAGAGGCAGCAACAAGACAAGCCGCTGATGAAGGTATGGAAAACAAGGTCTTTTCGAGTTGCCATACTGGAAGTTTCTCCGCACGCCTCATAGCCTCGACATCATGCATATCACGAAAAACGTGTGCAAGAGTCTGGTCGCCACCATAATCAACATGCCAGATAGGACGAAAGATGGTTCGAAAGCAAGGCACGACCTGATATGCTTGGGTATCCGGAAGGAGCTTCATAGAGGACGCACTACTCCTAATGATCAGGAAGATGACGATGATCATGAGTCGGAGACGACACAAGGTCGTCGGAAGGGTAAAAAGTTCAAGAAGAACGAATATTACTGCCCTCCTTCTTGCTTCACTCTAAGCCAGGATGAGATCAAAAAGTTTTTCAAGTGCCTTATAGGAGTCAAATTTCCTTATGGCTACGCGCGCAAGATAAGCAGATACCTAGACGAGGCGAAGCAGAGGTTCAGTGGCATGAAGTCTCACGACTGTGCCGTGCTAATGACGCAGGTACTTCCGGTCGCACTAAGAGGGATAATGGACGAGCACGTCCGTGAAACGTTATTTGGCCTATGCAAGTTTTTCGACGTCATCTCTAGGAAGTCGATTGGCTTGAATCAGCTTGGAAGGCTACAGGAGGAGATCGTGGTGATACTATGTGAGCTTGAGGTCAACTTCCCACCCGTATTCTTCGACATTATGGTGCATCTGCTGGTCCATGTCGTGGAGGACATCGTACAACTCGGGCCGATGTTCCTCCGCAGCATGATGGCGTTCGAAAGGATGAACGGACACATCAAAGGATACGTTCGCAACAGGTCCCGTCCAGATGGAAGCATAGCCAAGGGCTTTACGGCGAAGAGTGCATCTCTTTACGCGAATTATCTAGACATCGAGAACCCTGTCGGTCTTCCCGTCAACAGGCACCTTGGCAAGCTCGACGGATCTGGTCACCGAGAGGGTCGTCGCATACTGCATGCAGACTTCGATTTTTGACGCGCAGACTTTGATCGAGCAAACCTCGTCGCGCTACAGCATTTAGAACTGGTCGATCCTTGGGTATAGAAGCACAAAAGGTAATCGAGAAGAAATGCGACCGGGGGCACAGAGGACGGGAGAAATAATCAAAGAGCGCAACTCAGATTTCACGCGTTGGTTTAGGCGACGCTCCTTGATAATCCCAGCGCATTCTTCTTCCGCCACGAAAAGATCATATTCACCTTGTCGCGAGGATCGATGCAAAACCTGGTGACCTATCGGCGTATGATATCAACGGCTACACATTCTACACGGAGGAAAAGGACAACAAGTGTGATTATCGAACTCAGGCGTAGCGTCGAATTCTACACCGATGACAACGTGAAGGAAAGATTCTACGGAAGAATCGAGGAGATCTAGGAGCTCGACTCATTGTGGAGAAAAGGTGCCGATGTTCCGTGTCGATGGGCAAAGAGCGTCGAAAGAAGACCGGTATTCACAACCATGGTTATACCCGCAGCCAAATCCAAGGTCACCGCGGTGCAAACGTGGCCGCGAAAAATGAACCATGGGTACTGGCTACCAAAGTGGACCAATGTTTTTTCATTACCGACCCGACAAAGCCTATCCGTGTTGTCGTGAGGAGAGGAAAAAGAAACATCATCGGAATGGATGGAGTCGCCAACGAGCAAGACTTCGACCAGTACGGCGACCCAAAGATTGAAGATGACGATGACTACGATGCAGCAACATACATCACAAGAAGAAAAAGGACAACCCTACCAAAAAAAGGTAGCCCGTTCGAAAGAAGAAACATTAAAGTGCCGGGGCTAAATTATTCAACCGCGACAAAGAAGGGAAAAAAGATTGTAAAACGCTAGCTCAAAAAATATTGTAAAACGCGTGGTCGAAAAAGATTGTAAGATTCATGGACAAATTATTATGACATATTTGAAGCATATTTAATTTGTACCACTTTTATGACATATATTATCACTTTTGGGCATTTTTGGAATATATAAAAGTATTTTAAAAACAAAACTAAACTTTTGTAGCATATATCACCACTTTTGGGCATTTTTTGGATCATTTAAAAGTATTTTTAAAATAAAAATGAAAAATGTGGCCCAGATTCGAACACAGGTGCTAACAGTTTAGAATAGACCGATGGCGGAACCGGTGGGTAAGGCGGTGCTAGTGTTAGCAAAGGGGTGACAGCCCTCTTATCTAAGTAGTCGACTTACTTAGGCGTAGCGCACCACAGGCAAGTCTTCTGGTTATCCGGTGCGCACTTGCCTAAGTGAGTATGACTAGCAGTCAACAACTCCATCGTCCTTAGCCGCATATCCCATCCCCATCGTCCTCCGACACCGCAACTCTGACGACGCCACCGCCGCATCTCTGACGACGCCACCGCCGCCGCATCCCAGCCACGCCAGGAGGAGGAGGAGGAGGCCACCTTGCTCGTGCACTCGAGGAGGAGGCCGTGCGCTCGAGGAGGAGGATCCCGCGCGCCCGTCGCTCGAGGAGGAGGAGGCCGCTACTGCTCGAGGAGGAGGAGTCCGTGGAGGAGCCCGCCGTCGTCCTCATCTTAGAGGTGAGCCTCTCCCCTCCCCTCTCTCCCTCTCTCGCCTCTCTCTCTGCATCCATTCCATCTTAGATCCTCGCCGCTGCTACTCGAGGTTAGGGTTCAGAGGATTAGGTTAGGGTTCAGAGGATTAGAGGTTAGGGTTCAGAGGAGTTCTTGTTCAGATGGTCTGTGGCAAGCAGTGCAGTGGGTTTTGCTTAGTTCTTGTTCAGAGGGAATTTGATATTCAGTGGTTGTTTTCCTTTGTCAGTGACAAAATTCAGGTGACTTTTAATTAGTGCATTCTCTGATGGATCTGTAAATCCATTTACCCGGGTCTGCAGTCATGTTCGATTAAATTACCAAGAGCACATCATTTGGAACCATTTGTTCGAGTCATGTTCAGTTAAATTACCAAGGCACAAGAACCATTTGTTCCTCCCTCTCTCCCTCTCTCCCTCTCTCCCTCCCCTGTCTCTCCCTCTCTCCCTCTCTGCTTCAAGATTCAGTTAGCAGTAAACTAGAATTGGAAATAATTCTGTTAGCAGTAAACAAGATTCAAGATTCAGTTAGCAGTAAACAAGATTCAGTTAGCAGTAAAAGACCTGAAATAATTCTGTTTTTATGCAAGTTTTATTCAGTTAGCAGTAAACCTGAAATATTTGCTGCAATGATCTTAGAGAGAAAAAAATTGGCTCCTAAATGAATTTTTTAGGAAAGTGACTAATGTATTTGGCTTATGGTGACTTTCATAAGATGGATTAATGATAGACAGATGATTTTTATAGATGTTATACTGTTTATTCCTGGAACTAGATGATTTTGCCAATTTGGTCATTTTTGTATGTGTAAGACAGAGAAACCAAATGGACCGTTGATGTGCCAATTTGGTCATTTTTTGCGAGTAATTTGGTCATTTAGTCCATGCACAATGCAAATGCTTAGCAAAACACAATGCAATGCTGAATTGATGCCACCTCTTTTAATCTACATTGCCTTGCTTGCTCTTACGAACATATAGTATGTGGATTTAATCTTGTTGCTTGCAGTTTGCATATATACTATATGTCCACCCTATAAATCCACATACTGTTTAGCATACTATAGATCAATCACTCATAGGGTGGCATCAATTCAGCATTCAGAATCTATAGGGTTGATTCAGTATATGGAAGGACTAAAAGCATGTGATGGTCTTGGGCCTCTTAGTGCTCAAGAGTTCATGATCATCGGTTTAGAAGCATACGGTTTAGAAGCCTCTTAGTGCTCAAGACTAAAAGCATATGGTTTAGAAGCCCGAGATCTGTGATCCCATTTTCCTTAGCCTAGCTTGGAATATCTAGGTTTAGTATTGCCCTATCTCATAACTTGAGATAGTTGTTGAGTAAGTGAGATGTAAAATATTTTGCGCTAATATTATACGTACTTGGAAGTATTGTTCGTGTTGGGCCCCTACTCACCTTCATGAATCTGGAATCATAATAGAGGTATCATGGATAGCGGGTTGTTGGTGATCACTAATTTAATCATACTTGCAAGTATTACATGCTTGTTTAAGTCGCTCTCGCTTCACAAATCTGGATTGTTAATAGATTGTTCATGATCATTCTTGTGGTTACCATTTATGCTTGATGTCTTTGTGTGTTGGCCATTTATTCTAGTTGTGCTCCATTTTGCATGAAACAGATTTATTGTGTCTGGTTGTGCGATTGTCTGGCTATCTTGGGCCATTTATTTGGTTGTCTTTGGATATGATGGCCATTTATTGTGTGCTAGCTATGCTGGCCATATATATGCCAGTTCTTGTATGAAACGAGTCCCGATTTTTGCCGGAATGTTGATTAACTTCCGTTTTGGCAGAAATCGGGCACTCCTAGTTTAAGAAAATTAGCAAAGGTCATGCCGGATTTTTCCGTGCATTTAACCAATTATTTGTTTTTTATTAGTGCAAAGATGTGTGACAACGACGAGGCTGGATGTTCTAAGCGCATCAGCGCTGAAGTAGAACTCAGACCTCCGAATAAACAATTGACATTCTGGGAGGCGGCCCAGCGTCTAGAAGACGATGAAGAATACCATCCTTCCGAGAGCGAGGATGATGAGATGGAAGACGAGGAGGAAGAAGCCGAAGGAATGGCGGACGATGAAACCACTGATGGAGACGAGGGCACAGGGAGTGGTAGCAACCCTCCTAAGAAGAAGAAGAAGCCGAAGGACCGGCGCCCGAACACGGTCGGCACGGTCAGGGAGGAAATTACCGAAGTGAGCACATCAGGGGTTCCTTTGGAGCCCGCCCTTGTCGTCAAAGGGTACGGTGGGCAAGTGGCGGCGATCACCCGGACAACCATCTCGATCAACACCGAGAATCTCCGGCATAAAGATAATGGCCACTTGCGCACACTCCTCTTCGAGAAGCTGCACGCAAGATACAAGTTCCCCGCTCTCTTCGAGAAGCTGCACGCAAGATACAAGTTCCCCGCTAAGTATCAGAACACAAATTATCATGGGAACGAAGTAAACAAATCCGCCCTCACAAAGATGAGCACCGCCCTGGCCAGCTGGAGAACCCGGATAAAGAAGAAGATCTATAAAGAAGGCAAAAGTCTCGAGGAGATCCAGAAGATTGACCCGCAGATCACCGAAGATCAGTTGCGGGAGTTCAAGGAGAGGTGTGAATCCGAAAGAGCCCTGGCCAGTAGTAATCGGGGAAAGGTGCTGCAGGCGATGAATATAGGTCATCACCATCTCGGATCTGGTGGATACAGAACCGCGGAGGCCAAATGGAATAAGGAGGACGAAGAGTATATATTCAAGGGGATAGAAAACCCCTTTGCTAAATTCGAACCCGGGCAGGTTCGAAACTTCATCAGGGCCCGTTACCATGTGGACCCAAAAACCAAACAACTCACCGCGGATCCTGCGGTGAAGGAATTCGAGGAAATTGTGGTAAGTATAATCTAATTACAGCGGATCAACACGATTGCAATCTAATCGATGATCTAAATGATTCATGTTACTTCTTCACGGGAGGAGGAAATTGTTGCTAGTCATGGATCCTGGGTTCCTCATCCTGTGGGTCGGCGGCCACCGGTGGGATAACCTTTACAGGCGATGAACCGGGCCAAGAAAATAGAGATTCTGAAGAAGCCATCGGCTGGCCGTCTGGCGGCCTCGGGGTAAGAATTGGGTGGATCATTTTGGTCCACCGCCGAGGACGCATGTGGCGCCCGTCGGGAAGGAGCGAGGAGGAAAACCGAGAGGTTCAAGAACTTAAGGCACAAGTGGCGCGGATCCCGCAGATCGTCCAAGACAACATGGCAAACACCCTTACGTCCTTCCAGCATACATTGGTGGAGTCAATAACAAACTGGATTGCGGGTGGTCGAGTAGGGCCGTGCCGATTCAAGCATGGTCAAGCCACTCGAACAACGCGGCGGCGAATTAATCGTGCAAACTACGTGTTCGTGACTCCGCTAGCACCGCTTGGCGCCTCAAGTGTTGGTGACTCCGCCATCACCGGCGCTGGAGTACATGTTGGTGCCCCCTGCCATCGTCGCGGCGGCACCGGAGCTCCAAGCACCCGTCGGTAGGGAGAATACACCGGCGGCCAGCACCGCGCCATCAAGCAGCCCTTCCGTCTCTTGCACGCCCGTCGCCGTATGCGGTGCGTCGACATTAGCCGATCTCGATGCCATCACGGTAAACAAATTGCTTTAATTACCGCCTTTCATGCCATCTATATATTACTCTTGTGGCATCTCGCTCTGACGATGCCATACATGTTTTCTGCAGACGGATGTTCCTTGCACTCTCTTATGCTACGTGAACAACGAGCTGACGGATGTTGCCAAGGGTACCATCGTTCAACCCTTGCAGCGCACGTTCCACTCAAAGACGATGCCAGATAGCGTGCACAGGGTTAAAATTAGTCGGGTTCTAAGGGGCTGCGACGACCTGGAACCTCCCATTCAACCCCCAGGAGAGGATGAAGAAGAGCCGTTTGTCCTCAGAAAAGTTGCTTCGGCTTGTTCTTGCTATGGCCAAAGAGCATGATCTGTTTGGGGACGGCGGGGCCATCACGCCACAGACAACAGCACCGCCTGTCGTGCCAGCGACAAGCGGTGGCAAGGCCCCCTTACCGCCCTCGCCATCACCTCCACGCGGTGGGTCGGATGATCATGTTAATGATATGCACATGGCGCAGGATCCGGCCGAGGACGACGAAGACTGGAATGATCACTTCTTCAAAGACTCGGTTTGGCGAAGAAGACCTAGCTGGTGGCCCCACAGAAAGCCACTATCACCAAGCGTCTGCTTGGTTCTCGAGACGCCTCGACTGCGCCTTTACTGAGCGGTGATACAACCAACCGCCCCTTTATTCTAAGCCCGACACACTACATAGGGCGGCGGTGCTCATATTATGTGCTGCGCCCGCTCTCCAAAAGGAAAAAAGGGCAGGAAAAGAAAATCTAGCAGCTCGAGACAGCCGGTGGCGTCAACAACTGCGAATCCGATCAGGTTTCGGGACGGGCCACCAAGACCCGAGGGTATTATGTGGAGGATTCATGTGGCGAGTGAGCCCATGCTACCTAAGAATTTTCGGAAGCTCGCCAGTTCGGAACTGCAGAGTGTGCATGACGGCGTGCTGACGATAGAGAGAAGCCTTCTATCGGAGAAAGATCCCTCGCACCCGGTATTCGTGGTTAACGTGCCACCAGGCTTGGGCTTCGTCGACACTGCCCCCGCGGATCTGTTCTTCCTGCGGTTCGAGGACATCTTCAATATGTTCCACCTATACCCGCTGCACTATACCATGGTCCGTCTCTTTTCTCTCAGCCTGGCCATGCAGATCATTAGAGAGAACACACCGGGCATCGCTATAGTGGACCCCTACTACATGCGTGACGGCTGCTTGGGTTCCCCATGAACGACGTATCGTGGCCTCGTAACTAAAAAGAATCCTCGTGGCGAACAAGACAAAGGAATACATTCTCGTGCCTTACTTTCCCGAGTAAGTCGTTATTCACTCGCCACCGTCGATTGGCTTTATTAGATCATCATCATTCTTTTTCCAACACATTCCATTTGAATTTTTGCGAGAGATGAACCTTTGCGCTCATCTCCTTATCGCCGAAGCATTCCCATGCCACGTATTTCGACTCGGGGAGTCTAGAAAAGAAGAAAAACTACGACAAGATCAAGGAAGTTCTGGATGATGCTCTCACTGGCTTTGCCTCGACGGAAGGCACCAGCTTCGTGCGTAAGAAGGTCAAGTTCGGCAGGCACGTCTTCAACCACGTAACGGAGTTCCCCTGCGTGAAGAAGCCGGAAAACAGTAAGAAGGAAGCCTACTACGCACTCCATCACATGAGGGCGTTCCTACTTGACCAGCAGAATTCTACGCTGCCAGATCATCTCAAACAGTGGGCCGAAGCAAAGGCCAAGATCAATGATTCGGATATTAGACAAGAGATGTATCGCATCCAGCAGCAGTTTGGGGAAATCATCTTTCGTGATGTCATGACTTCGGGGGGGATCTTCTACGGAGGAAATATCCCGAATAACCGTGACATAGAAGATCGCCTAGAGATGCAGGGTGACTATAGGAAGTTCATGACGAGACAGGGCGTCCTCCCGTTCCCTAAGCCGAGCCAGAATGCTTGATGTTGTCCTAGTTGTAGTTACAAACTATAGATGACCTTTGTGTGTGTGTGTGGACGACAAGTGAACTTATTTTGCTTATTATTATATATCGATCAATGCTTGGTTTTTTTGCTTACTCTTTGGTCCTTTGCTCAATTTGGTCCTTCTTTTTTCCTTACTCTTTTTTCGAGAATAATGCCGATGATTGAAATGTCGTGGCACACTATATATGTGAATGTGCTATCATGGGACTGTGAGCCTTGTGATATGCACAAGTCCAGGTCTTGTGCATCCTACTTGGCTCACAGTTCCATCGTAGCATATTCCTATGTCCAACGACCTATGTATATATATGAGGCATTCTTTTCGAGTTATTTTTGTCTTTTTCGAGAATATGCCGATGATTGAAATGTCGTGGCACAATATATATGTGAATGTGCTATGACGGGATAGTTAGCCTTGTGATATGCACAAGTCCAGGAATTGTGCATCCTACTTGGCTAACTGTTCCGTCATAGCATATTCCTGTGTCCAACGACCTAGCTAGTTATATATGAGGCATTCTTTTCGAGCTACTTTGGTCTTTTTCAAGAATAATGCCGATGATTGAAATGTCGTAGCACACTATATATGTGAATGTGCTACGATGGGATTGTATGCCTTGTGCTATGCACAAGTCCAGGTGTTGTGCATCCTACTTGGCGTACAGTCCCGTCGTAGCATATTCCTGTGTCCAACGACCTATGTATATATATGAGGCATGATTTTTGAGTTACTTTGGTCTTTTTCGAGAATAATGCCGATGATTGAAATGTCGTGGCACACTATATGTGAATGTGCTGCGATGGTATTGTTCGCCTTGTGCTATGCACAGGTCCAGGTGTTGTGCATCCTACTTGGCGAACAGTTCCATCGTAGCATATTCCTGTGTCGAACAACCTAGTTATATATGAGGCATGCTTTCTGAGTTTGGTCCTTTTGATTTAGGAGTACTTTCTATAAGTGTATCTTCATATGCGACTTTAATTATATATGTTTTTTTCAATAGTCGGTTAATTATTATTGTCAACTTATAGATGACGTGGTACGTCGTGTACAAGGGACGGGTTCCGAGTTCTGACGATCGGGAAGACTGCCGGAGACAGGTGCACCGTGTCGTGACAATAGCTACAAAGGGTACAACACTATGGCGGGCGGAAGCTAGATACAGCGCTATCTAGCGGGAGTTAGGACAAGGAACCGATGAAGACCTACACCTTCGTGGCGGTGATCATGCTTATCTTCTTTGGTTATTTATCCCGTTTGTGTCTAGCTAGTTAGTTTAGATGTCTAGGCGAGCTTCGAGCTCTAACTTGTTCGATCGACACATGTATTAGCATGTCACCAACTACTACTTTGTAACATGATCGAAACAATGTAACTTAGACTATGTATTCATGTATGAGACTTATCTATATGTATTTGTTTCAATCTTGTTTTTCATATTGAGTATTTATATATATAATTGTATATCTTGTATCTGTTTGTGTATATCTCTGTAATATTCTATATAATCTGTATTGCATATAATCGCTCGAAAATTAAAAAAACAAAAAATACATCTGTGGCGCATCTACTACTTACGTGGCGCACCTAAAGCGCACCATGGAAGTTTAGTGGCGCACTAGGTAGTGCACCATGAAGATCCCAGTAGAGCACCATGCCAAACTTCGTGGCACTAGGAGGTGCGCCACGCCTATCTCAAGACAACTGGCACTAGGCAAAGGCGCCACGGTGAGATAGTCAGCGCCAAGGCCCGTGGCGCACTGCTAGTGCGCCACGGATGGGCATTTCTGGTGCGCCACTAACGGCCTGTTTCCTAGTAGTGATTACAACGTAATTCCAGGAGTATAATAGTTCTTACAACTCATTAGCTCATGGCTAACACATAGAGTTTTCATTACATAGAATATAAATAAAGTCTTTATCTTCATGTGCCACAGGCAAACATGTTGAGTGTAGACTCATAACCCTACTCACCATAAGAGTAACCTGCAACATAATAAGTTACAGCCACAAGGGGTCAATACAGTTGGAATTGTATTGGCGAGTGATATCATAGTTATATTGTAGAGACTATCGACTACATGAATTTGGCTAAGTATGGTTTCAGGCTGGCTTTGCACAAAGTAGTTTTGTCCACTAGTTGAAAATACTAAGTTTTTTCTTTACAAAAGCACTAAGGATCCACTAATAGACCTTGGTGTATCTCTACCCTTGTTCACCCACAAATTTTTAACTTAGATAAATTGGGATGAGGAGATTCTTGAACCTTTCAATGTCTTTGATGCTCAAGTTGTCCATGACCGAGGACACGACTGAGTACTTAGGTTTTACCCTCTCGAGAGGTGGTGCACTTTCCCCACAAGACTCGACATGCATCGAGACGATACTTTTCAGAAGCGTTCCCTCAGACCACCATGGACTTGTTCCATCCTATCAACTCTACCACCATATGTCCATCTGGCTGAGTTCTTGCAACTTAGTTGGTCAAGTCAGAGCCCATATGCCATGTGGTTGCACTAGAAGCTTCTCAACACTAAACATCTCAAATCTGTTTGTTCCTGGGTGGCCATCGACAAGTGTGATACAAAGGGTAAACCATAGACATGGTCCATGTGTAACCACTCAACACAAACCATATAAGACCCATTCCACCCAGGTGTTTCATTAACAAGTTGTTTTCTTAGTCAAAAACATATAGGCATAACCTTTCCATAATATCACAACATGAATTTTCCACCCTTGAATTCTAAGAGCTAGGCTAATAATACTAGCATAACATGTTTCCTAACATAGGGAAAATTACTACCAAGATATCATCTATAGGACTTATCATAGCATAGCATATACTTTGAAAACTTCCATGCAAATCCTATCAAAATAGCACTAGTGCACTAGTTAAAATAAAAGGACAAAAATATGAAGTATCACTTGCCTTGGTAGCAAGGGGAATAGGTACAATCCTCACAATCACACACTTGACAATCCACAAAATCTACACAACAAAATATTCACAAATTAATATACACACAAAAATAATATGAATGCATGCAAAATGCAATGAGATGATTTGACATACTTTTAAAACTAAACTCTACAGTACTGGAGACAAAGCATATAATCTAAAGTCTAAATAACACAAAAACCACCTAAAAATAATATTCCAAATAATTTTTATTGCCAAAATAGTCCTACAAATGTCTCTGCATAAAATTCTAATTTTAAAGAATCAAATGACCAAAGAAAGGTTGTAGATACAAAGATGTCATTTTTCTGAATCCATAGACACCTTATTTGTAATTTTTGGATTAATAGAACAAAAGTTATGAATTTTACAAGTTTGAACATCTAATAGAACATTTCTGGATTTTAAATCTAAACTCTAGAAACGTGGCGTGTTCTGATTGGACGGTACCGGTTCGGGCGGATCACGCATGCGCATCGTCAGATCTAAGTGAGATTTAGCTGCTTAGATTTGCCCGTACCTGTTCACTACTAGTTCTAATATAGGTCGCTGGATCTAGATCCGGCGGATCACATCTACTCAACCTAAAACTAGCAGCTCAAATGGCCACTACGGCAGCGGCGCGTCTATTGACAGTTTACGGCGAGGCTAGGGGGTAGGGGAGGGGCTTAGGGGCTTACTGTGTTCGCGGCGGCAAGGCTGTGCTCAAGGTGGTCGCGGCGGGGATGGGGCACACGGGCACGACTGCTATTCCTCGTCGGAGTTCAGCCGTGCGTTGGGTGCTCATGGTATTCGATGGGGGCGATGCTCTGGGGGCACAATAGGACAAATAGAATACATTAGATGGTGTGCAAGGAAAAGGAGAACACGATCGTTTGAATCAGAGGCAAGGGGGAAGTCTGGGCTCACCGCGATAGCTCGTTGGATCTTGTCGGTACTGCGGTGGTGCGAAGCAAAATTAGTGTAGCCTGGCTGCGCTCCGGTGGTGCTGGGTGGGGGGAAATGGAGCGGAGGGGGAGGTCATTAATTAGCCGGGGCGAGGGAGGGAATCACGCGGCGAATCAATGGCAATCAAGCGCGCTTGATTCGGGTTTGAATAGGGAGAAACGGCAGCGGCACGTCTCCGACGCGTGATTGAAGACGACGGGGTGACGTGGAGGCGGGGCCTAGCTGTCAGTGAGTGGGTGCGTGCGCACGGAGTGAGAAACAGAGGGGGGAGGGGGGTTTCCTGGGTGGGCTTGCTGGGCTGCGAATTGGGCCTGGGCTAGATTGGCTGGTTGGCATTTTTATTTTATTTTGTTTTCGCTTTTCTATATCTTTTTTGATTTTCCAATTAGGATTTGAATAACCAAATCAAGTCCAAAATTTTCAAACTTTCACCAATTTTTTTGAGGTGATCCTAGTATTTTAAAGTGTGTCAAAACACAACAAATCAACCCAAAATATTTTGGGGTCGTAAAATAAAAATAAAACCATGCCCCATACATGTAATATAAAAGGTGTATAAAATAGGGTTTTTGTTAGGTTTTTAACTTTTAAAATTATTGTGAAAATTAAATATGCCATGATAATATGAATCCAATAAGATGGTTTTGAATTTGATGACATTTTGGATGTTACGAATCTAACCCCCTTAAGATAAATCTCGCCCTTGAGATTCGAATTGGCTAGCAAATAGGCGAGGGTGATCTTTCCGACGCTCATCTTCTCTTTCCCGAGTTGCTTCTTCTTCGTAGAACTTGATGGTCTTAGTACGAGTGACTCTTTCCGCTGTCTCGATAATCTTGATAGGTTTCTCTTCATAGGTGAGATAATTCTCTAGTTGAAGTTCTTCTAGTGGTATAGTGTCTTTTAACGAACTTTCTCTCATCTCTGGATGACACTTTTTCAATTGACTTACATGAAACACATTGTGAACTGCTGTCAAAGATTCTGGTAGTTCTAGATCATAGGCCACTTCTCCTTTATGGATCAAAATCTTGAATGGTCCTACCACTGGTGGAAACGGGGCTATTGGACCCGGTTGGTACGGGTCTTTAGTCCCGGTTGCCAAACCGGGATGGGGCAATCGGGACTAAAGCCCTAACCTTTAGTCCCGGTTGCCCCACCAACAGGGACAAAAGGGTGCACACGTGGCAGCAGCAGAGGGCGAGGGCGGCAGAGCATTAGTCCCGGTTCGTAACACGAACCGGGACTAATAACCTTCTGCCGCGGCAGAGATTTGGCCATTTTCTGCCATGCAGAATTCATTTGGCACATTTTGTTGCATGACAAGATTTTCACCACTTTTGTGCCGCGAAGAATTCATTTAGGTTGTTTTATTGTTTATTTAGTGTTTTGCACTTATCAATGAAGGAACCTTATATTACACAAGATCATCATGACAATATTACATTCAATACACGGATCGAGTTCATGCACTACATACAAAAGTTGCTATTCGATGCAACCGGCGAATTCCTTCAAAGTTGCTATTTTTACAATCCCTATTGTCTATGCACAGCCGAATAGTATTCCCCTTTTGGGTTTAGGACTTCTGCATCCAAGAATCCCGCCAATTCCTTCTCAATTGCTCGTACGCGATCCGTTGGCAGAAGACCGTCCCGTAGACGTTCGATCTGATTTTAAAAAGGAGTCAGTCTATATGAATGAAACTAAACACAATTTGTTTGTAATTAAAAACTATAAAAATTGTTTACCTACGTGGAGTTGCTCTAAATTTCCGCCCTTCTCATCGCACGTCTGCCGGATGAACTCGCAAACATAGTATCCACATAGATTGTTACCTGGTCCCTGCGTCAGGAACTTTACGAGAACAGAGTTCAATCAAAATAATAATCAAGCATGATAATAACTGTATCAAAACTAGAATCAAAGAGATGCGCGGATATAGCTAGTGGTGCTTACATTTAGTGGATGAAATGTAAGTTCCTCTTTCCAAACACCCTTAGCCTTGTTGGTGAACCGTTTCCAAGCGTTGCCCGACGAAGAAAACGAATAAAATAAGTTATTAATTACTTGACATCATAAAATTCACGAACGTTGCCGATATAGTGTCGTAATGATTAGAATTACCGTTGGAGAAGCATCTGCATGTCCTTCCACGTCTCAAGGGGTTTATGTTTCGAGTCCATGACTAGTACACGCCCTTTGTCAAGTTGAATGATTAACAGAATATAGTGGAAGCTGCGAATGCATAACTAATCAATTATATACTTAATATCGAGTAAGCGAAATAGAAAGTGTATACAAGACAATAACACTCACTCGAAGATGTAAGGAAAAAGTATTTCCCTTCTGGTTTCTTGAAACCTTAACGCCTGTACTATATTATCCTCCATATCCTGGGGGCTTGTTTTGAGATTAGCTTCATGAACCCAATATGGGTTAATGAAGCCAATGTCATAGATTTGTCCTCTGCTGCATTCAAGAATCTTCATTCTGCATATTACAGTATGATTATATACATGCAATAAACAAGGTGAGATAGCTAGAGACTATATTAATTACAGAATTAGTACTTACAGACAATAGACACTGATGATCGATTTGTCCAAGGCGTCTTGATTGAATAATTGAAATAGTTCATCAAATTCAATGGATATCATGTCATCCTTTTCTTTCCCATGATGCTTTTTTGTAACCCTCAGCACTATCCAGTTAGCCCCGGGCTTTGTGGCATGCATGTACCAGTTATGCAATCTTTGCATTTTTGTTGGAAGATTGTTTACCTCCTCAGGTTTGACGAGAGGTTTGCCGTACTGGTATTTGTATGCTACTTCACTCACGGGGAAGAACTCTAACTAGGATAAGTACTGGGCAATACTCATACCTTGAGCAGCGGCAGCTTCTCCGTATTGTGCAACTACCTCTAGATCATACTGATATTCGGCCCCATATTTGCTTGACCCCACATTGGTTTGGGAAATCACCTTGAGAAGGGCACAAGTCTGTTTTCCTTGTTCTCCGAGCTGGGCAACAGATTTCTCGCTTGCATCAGTACTGCTCTTCGAGGCTTTTTGTGCCGCATGTGACTTGAGAATAGAACGCTCATAGTCTGATGACAGCTTTGGCTCAGGTTGATGAAGAGTCTTTAGCATATTCAACACTTTGGCTTTTTCTTCTTTGGTCTTTGGGAACTCGCTCTTCGGCCTCCTCGACTTAGCAGAAATTTGTCGTTTCCGCATCAACGACCGCCGCAGTCTCCTCTTCAGTACAGTCATAAGCTCTCTTGGGAGGAACCTTTGGTACTTTTGGAAGAGGCTTTTGTTTACGTTTCGGCGATCGCTTACCACGACGCACATTAGCGGTACGCTTACGCTTTTTATCCTGAGGCACCGGCGATGGCTCCTGCGGCGATGGCTGCGCTGGAGATTGGTGAGGCGACAAAGACTACTGCCGCGGCGGCGACGACCTCGCTGGAGACGGGTGAGGCGGCGGAGAAGATGGCCTTGGCGTGTGATTTCGAAGCACAATACATTCCTTCGGCCATAGAATGGTGACGTTTTTTGCGTCTCCCAGTACAGTCACATCCCCTTCACCTGCAGGGTAGTGAAGATCCAAAACTTCAAAGGTGGGCATGATTTCATCCATCCCGACAACAGCGTAGCCCTCTGGAACCGGACGACAGTGGTAAGTTGGTGTGGGTCCAATTGGTAAGGCATAGCCGACCGCCACCTTCATTGATATTTTCACAACTTTGACATGTAGCTCGCAGTGTGTCATCTCTGTGATATCATCCACTGGGTAGCCAACAGGAGCCATCGTCGGTGCACCATCGTCATCGCCATTGTCATCACCCGGGACCTCGGTGGAAGCCACACTGCTTTTTCGATTATTCGATAGGCCGATAGCATCGAATGCAGTGTGCTGCTGAGATGGGCCGGTAGTACTTCCATCTTTAAGTGCGTTAATTTCATCTTGTTGTTGCTTTAATCATTCTTCAATTAAACGCATTCGCTCTTTCTGACTATCTGCTTCAACTTCCGCCCTGTCCTTTCTCCTCTGACGGCTTCTATCAGGATATTTCTTCCTCTCTTCGGGAAACCCAGTCCTCCATGGTTGGGAGCCTCTTGTTCCTCGTGTTCGTCCATCATTTTCCTTATTTCCAAGGGCGAGTGTGAGCTCATCATTCTCTCTATCGGGAATGAAGTCCCCATCTTTAACAGCCTTTATTGCTTTTCTCATCCTCTCGATTGGCAAGGGGTCTTCTTTATGTCGTATGTTATATATACACCTCCCTTCCGAGTCCAACGTACCCCCATGCCCGTAAAACCAATTCCTTGCACGTTCCACCCAATCGTCTGTCTCTGGGGTGATCTTTTTAGCACGCAGTTCCTTCTCAAGTTTCTCCCACTTAGGAATGCTAGACCTGTAGCCACCTTGCCCCATAGTATGGTGATACTTCTTGTTAGCAGCACTCAGCTTATTCGTTGCAGACATTTTCTTAGCTTTTTCTGATGTCTTGTATTCCACAAACTCAACCCAGAATGGTTTTATCTTCTCAAACTGAATATTCTTGATATCGGGAGTCTTCTCTTTCACGACATAGTCAAGGTGCAATCTTTTCTTCCAGTTGGTGAAACACTGGGCCATCTTCTTCAAAGCCCACTCCCTGACCTTAGCCTCCATGGCTCTCCCATGTTGTAAGGCGTCCTCAACTGGATCCTCCGCATTTGGATCCAGCTCTATCTTCGGTAGTTTGAAATTAACCATGAGCCTCTTCCACAGTAAATATTTGGCGTGGTTAGGGAAAAATAAACATGTTCCCTCTTCATCCGCATTAGCAGGCATATTCCAATTTCTAATGGTGATCGGGATTAAGTCCTTAACGATTACTCCGCATTGTGCCACAAATTTGTTTGCGACAACTTTGGGAGCCGTCGGTTTGCCGTCTTCAGCGACATCTTCGATCCTGAACCTCTCATGGTCTTGCAACTTTTTGCTTGGGACTCGTCTGCTCTTTTCAGTAGATTCCTTCGATCCGGAGGGCTAAAAGAAGAAAGATCATCGTTACTATTTCTATATAGATAGCAGATGATTAATTAATGAATTGATTATATTACATGCACCTCGCCGGAGCGGTCGTCTTCTCGATTACACAAGGCATCGCCTTCTCCCTCGCGGAAGGCAACACCTTCAACCTCAAACAAGTCGTCTATTCCGGTAAAAAGAGGAACACCCTCACCGGAGTTGTTCAGAAACGTTGATACGTCTAAATTTTCTTCCCCACGGATCACACCTTGGATTAACTCTTCCTTTTCTTCGTCTGTGACGTGTGGGTCCATATTTTCTGCATAGGTGGAAAAACGAATAATTCAAAGCGGCTAAAGGAGAAAGTTAGGTACGGTGTTGAGAGATATAAACCCTAATTCAGAGAAACCCTAATATATTTCTAAGATAGGGTTTTTAAGATAGGGCCGAAGACTAATAATACCAAACTAATTAATAAACCTAATAATACCTAACTAATAATAAACCTAATAATCCAAACACCGAAAATAAAGGGAAACCCTAAAGCATCGATGCAATGATCAAGCAAGTATGATGATATGACAAGTTAAATTGTATTGAAAAGTAACCCTACAGCACGCTCGACAAATTAAACGGGGTTCCGAGGGGCGCAAACCCTAACTCGGCGAGGCTTGGAGCGCCGGCGAGGTTTTGATCGCGCGACCCCTTCGCACATGTCTCGCCCATGCGTGAGCGAACAGGGAAACTCCCATCGCCGCCGCCTCCTCCCCCCTCTCCTCACCTTCCCCTCGTCGCTGCGCTGTCAGGGCGGGCCACCGGTCCTTGCCTGTGCGTTGTCGGCACCGGCGGTGGCGGCTTGGTACTGTATATGTGGTGCATATCTACAGTAAACGTTGGCCCTTTTTCCAAGACAATTCGGTGTCTTACCCTTTCACGATTCCACCGTCTATCCGATGTTTCTCGGCGCTTTCTCGGCGCCGCTAACCGAATCCCGAGCAAACAGAGCTTCTGCCTCTCTCTTGCCACAATATACCCGCCCCACCCTTCCCTGCGCGCCTCCCATGTCCTGCGGAACCGGCCACCGACATCCCCTTTTCCCGAGCCACCGACCGCCGTCTAAGACTAGGACTAGTCGGGAAAAAATATTATAGTATTTGCCATGTCCACAATATGAACACCACAATCCGATTGCACAACATACCCAACGTGATGCACATGAAGAACTTTGCGTAAGCCATCTATATTAATAGCAAAAAATACCAAAGCATCCATTATCAAATGCATTATCCAACAAATTGTGACAAATTACATAATTATTAGAATAACTATTAGACATAATTACGACAAGCAAACTAGAAAAATTCTTTCAACACAACAATATCACTCACATATATTGCAAATTATTTCAACACAACAATATCAAAATCTACATTACAAACACCAATCAATCTACATTACAAAGACCAATCAACCTAATACTACAAATTTGCGGAAATTTGGGGGAGAGAGAGAGGGAAGGGCGCGCGGGAGACATACCCGAGGAAGGGGACAGGGAGAGGCCGGAGGAGGTGCGTCCGGAGGAGCGGAGGTGGATGAGGTGCGGTCGGAGGAGGTGCGGCCGGAGGGGCGGAGGTGGATGAGGCACGGTCGTCGGGGAAGGAGATGCTGGCGGCGGTGGCAAGGCCTTGCGTCGGTGGCCGGGCGGAGGCGAAGCGGCGCGGTCGTCGAAGAAGCGCGGGCAGCTGGCGTCGTCGATGAAATCTGACGAGAAGAGAGTGAGATGGAGAAGAAGAGAAGTTATAAAGGGAGGAGTATCGTCCGGTTGGTGGCTCCAACGGGACTAAAAACATCGTCCGGTTGGAGCCACCAACCGGACGTATACTCAATTTTCAGCGGTGAAAGGCAAGTGAGGTCTTTAGTCCCGGTTGGAGGCTCCAACCGGGACATATTCCCCTGTTTTCAAAAAATTTCAGGTATTTTCTCTTTGTTCCCGCCTTATTTTTTATTTTGGGCTTTAAATTTGTATTGTTTTTTAAATGATAATTACTTTGGAATTTAGAAAAAATTTAAACATAAAAAGTGTTTGGATTTGAATAAATAATTCAAAACCATTTTCTGTTTAAAAAAATAATTAATGTAACCATTTAAAATATGAACCATTTACAATTAAAAATGAATTAACTTATATTTTTTTAATATCAATTTGGAATTTAGAAAAACTTTAAACATAAAAAGTGTATGGATTTGAATAAATAATCCAAAACCATTTTCTATTTTTAAAAAATAATTAATGTAACCATTTAGAATTAAAAATGAATTAACTTATATTTTTTAATATCAATTTGGAATTTAGAAAAACTTTAAACATAAAAAGTGTATGGATTTGAATAAATAATCCAAAACCATTTTCTATTTTTAGAAAATAATTAATGTAACCATTTAAAATTAAAAATGAATTAACTTATATTTTTTTAATATCAATTTGGAATTTAGAAAAACTTTAAACATAAAAATTGTATGGATTTGAATAAATAATCCAAAACCATTTTCTATTTTTAAAAAATAATTAATGTAACCATTTAAAATGAATTAACTTGTATTTTTTGAATATTAATTTGGAATTTAGAAAAACTTTAAACATAAAATGTGTTTGGATTTGAATAAATAATTCAAAACCATTTTCTGTGTTAAAAAATAATTAATGTAACCATTTAAAATATGAACCATTTACAATTAAAAATGAATTAACTTATTTTTTTTAATATCAATTTGGAATTTAGAATAACTTTAAACATAAAAAATGTTTGGATTTGAATAGTAATTCAAAACCATTTTCTGTTTTTAATGGGCAGAAACAAAAGGACGGAAAATAATGGGCGGAAAGAAAATTTGATTAGGATAGAACTGGAATTAAAGTACATAACGCAACTAACACAAAGTTACATAGAAGAACTGAAAATTAAGATACATGGCCAGATTAAGCCCAATCGTCCGAACTTATTTTGCAATGTTGGAATAATTCAGTCATGATCCTGCCTACACCTGTAATAATCGCCACTGTAGTCTTCGTACTCGCCGCGACCGTCGTCGCTATCGTCGTCGGGGTCGCCGTAGTTGAACCTTGAAGGTTGAGTACGAGTGGGCTGGACTTGAGGGTAGCGCAGGCGGGGGCTAGAGTCCGCGGCCGTGTCGTAGGCCATGATGCTCTGGAGAGTCCGGCCGCCACCACAGCCGACGGCCGGCCTCGTTGAAGTTCGGAGGAGGTGGGCCGTCCTCCTCGTGCCTGGCGAGCGCCCTCTCACGCCGATCCACGAAGAAGGCTTCCCAAGTCGGGAAATAGTCGGGATGCCATCTGGGATTCCTCCGCTGCTCCGGCGTGAGCTCGAAGTAGTAGTGGTTCGTGATGGCCATCCGACGCACCACACCTAGACGGACAGGAGGAACTGCACACCTCAAGGCCAAAGATCCGGCCGGGGACACAGTAGCCCGGCGGGCAGGGGTAGTTCGAGGCGCAAAGCGCCTCCGCCTCCCTGGGAGTTAGTGCTACGGTGGAAGCCATGGGAAAGAGTGATGAGGTTGCAGATATGAGTCTAGAGATGTGCAATGACAATGGAGGCCAACCCTACATATATATATATAGTGAAGAACTGGCGGGAAGAACTGGAGGGAAGAACTGGCGGGAAAAAATGGCGGGAAGAAAAATGGCGGGAAAAATGGCGTGTCGACATTATGTCATGCGGCGTGTACCTTGTCCCAGATGGTGTCACCAACCGGGACTAAAGATGAACGTTTTGTCCCGGTTGGAGACACCAACCGGGAAAAACACGAGTCAGCACTAATAATAGTGGTGAGTGTCGGAAAATGGAAAAGGGCTTTTCCGTGCGACAAAAAGGAAAACTTCCTCCTGCAACATTGTTCTCCATACCAATGTCCACACACATGCATAATATGGGCACAAGATCACAAACTATGCCGTGATTCAGCACATAACATCGGTCATTTGGACCGAAAGCCATGAAACCTCGAACATGATAGGTCATTTTGTGAAGGTTTTTTCGAAACATGATCAATATACCAAGTCTGGTATTGTTCCTTTCAACTATGTAACATAATATGACACCATGCGAAGGGTTTTCATTGTTTGGATTTTTTTTGAATTTATTATGCCCGTTTTGAATTATCTGAATTTCTAGCTATGGTCGAACCGGTGTGCATGAAGATAGGGGACGAGCATCGTTAGAACTTGCATTGGATCTCTGAAGAAACCACATATTGTGAGTCTAAAAATGATTTTTTTCAAAAAATCACGGGCGATAGATCATGTACCTGTAGTACAAACCGGACCCACTTCCTACCGATTCGGCAGCCATTTGTCCTTTTTACCCGGGATGGACGAAAAGGTTGGAGATGTCCCTGTTGGGAGATAGTCCATGTAAGGTGGTCTAGTATTTTAGGAAAATGGGACTGTAGCATTCTGAAACGGCATTTTGGTGGTTACTTCACAAAATGACCCGTTTTTTGCGCTCGGAAAATGGAAAAGGTCTTTTCCGTGCGACAAAAAGGAAAACTTCCTCCTGCAACATTGTTCTCCATACCAATGTCCACACACATGCATAATATGGTCACAACATCACAAACTATGCCGTGATTCAGCATATAACATCGGTCATTTGGACTGAAAGCCATGAAACCTCGAACATGATAGGTCATTTTGTGAAGGTTTTTTCGAAACATGATCAATATACCAAGTCCTTACGAGTCCAGTCCTCCAGACAGTTTGAGGCATCTCCAAGATGGTTTTCGAGAGCAGGGACACCACTGCAGCCAGTTTCAGGGAGATGCCGACGGAGCCCAGTCCTCCGGCATCTCCGAGAAACTGGTCATAGAGGCACTCCCTAATATGTGAAATTAGTTAGCTCTGAGGTGTATTGATCTAGTTAGAGAAGTTACAAGCTGCAAGATGGTTTTAGAGAGCAGGGACACCACTGCGGCCAGTTTCAGGGAGATGCCGACGGAGCCCAGTCCTCCGGCATCTCCGAGAAACTGGTCATAGAGGCACTCCCTAATATGTGAAATTAGTTAGCTCCGAGGTGTATTGATCTAGTTAGAGAAGTTACAAGCTTCAAGATGGTTTTCGAGAGCAGGGACACCACTATGACCAGTTTCAGGGAGATGCCGCTGGATCCCAGTCCTCCGACATCTCCAAGAAACTGGTCATAGAGGCACTCCCTAATATGTGACTGCGCGCGTTTGGATATCAGATCTTAATGGTAAGTACGAATCGGGACAACTTCTTCATAGTCCCGGTCCACCCACAAAACGGGACTAACACTCAAGACATTTATTAATATTAATAACTCAGACTACAAAACCGGGACTAAAGGCCACAAACCGCGAAAGATATCCTTCGGTCAAGCCACAAACCGTGAAAGACATGAACTAGAGTTACATAATATGAGCATGAACTTCTTGGCATATGTCCTTCCATATGATCGCTTCAGACGTAACCATGGAGCATCTTCTTTACTTAACGGAATGCTTGGGTCAGTTTTCACTGTGAAGGGCGGAATTTCATCAAACTTATTATAATCTTCTGACATGTCTGTCTTGTCCTCGATTCCCACGATGTTTCTTTTCCCTGAAAGAGCTATGTGACGCTTTGGCTCATCGTATGATGTATTCGTTTGCATATTTTTTCTTTTTTTCGGTCTAGAGGACATGTCCTTCACATAGAAAACCTGAGACACATCATTGGCTAGGACGAATGGTTCATCTCTGTAGAGGTTCCAATCTTTAATAAGATAGAGTCCCCTATGTTTACAATGCTAGTCCCTGGATCAATAGCTAGCATCCATAGTTAAGATGTAATATCAAGAAACAAAGGTCATAATATAACTTTATAACTAGGAATAACATAATTTTATTACATCAAACATAGATCATTAGGCTATTACATTACATTGCAGCGGAATAACTATTGTCATGGGTCCTTCATCTTCAAAGTGCCACAGGCAGATGTTGGATGTAGGTAAGATGTAATATCACTATTTTGTTTCACCAAATACATTTTTGAATCCACAAAGTGTTTCCTAGGGTCAGTAGGTTCAAATAAATCCAATTGCCAAAGATTTTAACCCCAAATTCATTTTTAAACAATTTTTGCATCCTTAACAAGCAATCAAAAGTTTCTGCAAAAACCAACAAGCTAACAGATACTATTTGCTAAACCAAGGGCATGGTTAGATAGGTTTTGTTCCACTGAATCCATTGATATAAAATTTGTAATTTTTGGACGTGTGGATCCAAAGTTATAGAGGTTTGAAAATTGAATCTATAACAGATTCAAATCTGTTTTTAAAACAAAAACATGGCCACGCGTCACGTTATGGTTGGGTGGTACCGGTTCGGCCGGATCACGAGCTGTAGCCATTGGATCTAATCAGATCGTGCGGCACAGGTCGCTTGATACCCCTTCGATAAGTCATTCAATCGTGTGCCTCGGATCTGTATCGGACGGCTGCTACTGCCTGGCCAAGAACTGGCGGCGCTAGGTCAATGGCGAGCGGAGGAGAGGACAGATGGTGGCGGCGCTGGAGAGGAAGGAAACGATAAAGGGAGGGAGTAAGCTCACCGTGTTCGTGGCGTCGTGCTGATTCTCAACGTGTGGCTTGTCCGTCGAGGGGCGCTTAGGGACAGTTGGGATTGCTCGCCGGAGATGAGCTGAGCCTCGGGTGGTCCTGGAGGTCGTCGCAGGCGAGGATAAGGGGCACCCTAGGACAAACGAATAGCACCATTAGGTCCGCGAGAGCATGGCGGTCATAATCGTATCCACGGGGAAGAGAGGGGTGGTCGGATTTTACCGGGGAGACGTCGTCGGAGAACGGCAGAAGACGGCTGCGCTCAGTGGTTTGTTGGAGTCGAGGTTCTGGGGCGCCCGCGGTTGAATGAAAGGTGCAGGGAGATGCTCCTGGGAGTGGGGAAGGTGTGAGCTTGGTTGGGGAGGCAAGGGGCGATGCGGTGCCGCCGGAATTTAGCCGAGAACCTCGTCGGAGACGGTGGCGGTGCAGAAGAAAATTGCGACAGCCTGGTGGCTCTGGAGGCGTGGGGTTTGGGGGAAATGAAAGAGGAGAGGGAGGTGGTTAAATGAGCTTGATCACGGGGACTTCAATTCGCAGAATAACTCTCATTGATTCGGTTTAAAACACGGAGGAAACAGTCAGGGGCGAGTTCATCGGGGTGAAGACGACGATGATCTGGCTGTGGGGCCCGGCGTCAGTGGGGGAAAACGTTTCAAGTGGGGTCCACAAGTCAGTTGCTTAGCGGGTCGCTTCTGCGGTGAAGAAAAACGGTTCGGGGGAGAAAAGGAGCTGGGCTGTTGGGCTGTTGGGCTGGGCCTTGTTCTTATTTTTTTCTGTCTGATTGATTTATCTTTTTCCATTTCTATTTACTGATTTGAATTTCAAACAAACAATCCAATCAACCAAATCAATTCAAACAAACACCACACTTCACAACTTTTGAACTTGGTTCTGTTCAGTAGCATAATCCAAAATTCCATAATAAAAATAATATTTTTATTCATTTTTAGGATCCATTCATTAATTAAATAAAATGAACCTTTAGTTATTTAATCAAATAGGGTTTGATTTATTTAATAAAATCTCCATTTGAAATCCAAATATTTTCAAAACCAAATCAGTAGGTTTCATTTGGAAATATAAGATATTTGGAAATCTTGTTTAAACAAAATAACATCTTTATTTTAGGTTCCATTAATAATTAAATAGAATGGACCTTAGTTATTAAATAAAATAGGATTTGTTTTATTAAAACTTTTATTTTGAAATCTAAAAGAAAACCAAAACACTTCAGTAGGTTTTATTTGAGAATACAAAATATTTGGAAAACTTACTTTAAATAATTAAATAAGTTTTGATGTTTTGGAAATAGTAAATCCTTGGATATTAAATAAGTTTTGATGTTTTGATGTTTTGGAAATAAGTATTAATAAAACTTGGATATTAAATCCTCATTATTTTATTTAATAATCCTTTACTACTTTTATTAAAACAAAATGTTTTATCTCAAAGGCTTGGCCAAGGTTTAATTTGGCTTTATAAAATAATCTTTATCTATAAAACTTTCATTTCTTTTGAAAACCAAATCCTTTTACTTAAAAGATCCAAAATAGTAGTTCCAAAATATTTTATTTTCTTTTATCAAATGTTTACTCTTTTAAATTTCTTTAGGATTTTATTTGATCCAAATAGTTTTTGATTTCCCAATTGGATTCAAAAAGTTTCTTCTGGCCCTGAAGATCAAACAAAGTTTTATTTTATTCATTCATTTTTCACATTACAAGATTTCGAAAATCTTGGGATGTGACAGGCTACCACCCTTAAAATAAATCTCGTCCCGAGATTTGGGGAGGCTAGGGTTACGAGCAGGTTCAAAACAACTAGGGTACTACCACCCTTAAAAAATTTCAAACAAAAATTACACATTGTCCTTCTTGGGATCCTGGGAAATCTTCTCTAAGCAAACATTTGCATTGAGTCCTTTGTTTCCATGCTTGACTCATGGGCCAAGGTTGAGATCCTTCATAGACTTGTTTAACTTGTTCTTCATCTTTTCTAGACAATTGCTTGCATAGTGACCTAGTTCCTTGCATTTGAAACACATCACTTGGCTGATATCCTTCTTTTCCTTTGGTATCATTGCCTCTTGTTTGTTTCTTTCGTTCTTCTTCTTTTCTGGGCATTCATTGGCATAATGTCCTATCTCTTTGCAATTGTAACATTGCACTTGAGTAATGTCCCTCTTGTTAGGGTTGGGGCATTTCTTCTTCTTCTTGGGTCTCTCCAAAGCTAGGAGTTCTTCTAGTTCATGTTCTTCATAGGTGGGAGATCTTTCTCTCTTCTTGGGGCATTGATCTTCATGTTCCTTGGATGCATGATCTTTGTCCCTACAAATATTGCTAGTTTGGGTTCCTTCCAGAATAACATCTTTGTCATCCTTGTTGTCATTAGCTCCTTGGGAAAAGTTTTCTCTCATGCTGATCATTTGAGTAACCATTCCTTGCAACAATTGGGATTGAAGTTTCAAAATCCTTTGTATGGCTGGGTCTAGTCCATTGTTGTTGGCTAAAAGTTGAGTTGTCTCTTGGCTCAACTGGTTTTGGGTTGCTATAAGTTCTCTCATGTTGTTGTTGTCATCAACCTTGATGTTGAAGTTTCTTGGAGAAGTCATCTGTTTGGGGTTGAATGGAGATTAGAATAGGCAAGATATTTCTAAGGGAATAATTCTAATCACACACATCACAATTCACACAACCAATGTGTAAGCATTTACAAACAAACATTTCACTCAAACAACAAAGTTCAAGCACATTCTTAGGCAACAAAATATTTTTGTTACACCACATAAGTTGGTGTGTTTGACTTAACTAAATTATGGTGGTCCATCTATATGGTTCACTTGTGATCTTTCCATCCTTTATGATTCTTCTTGTATGAGATCATGGTTTCCTTGAGAAAGACTCTTGGTCACAAAACTTCAAATGATGTAGGTTCCTTCTAACTTTTGCATTCCCTCAGTCTCTAAATCTTGAGCAATATTTCCTTGTCTCACTTGTAGTCCTTAGTGGTATCCAAGTTGGAAGTCCTTGGTGAATATGATGAAGATGTTGAAGTCATTAGAGTTGAAGATGTTGAATTCATTAGAGTTGAAGAAGTCCTTTACACATGGTGAAGTCTTGGGCCATGGGGTAGGTTTTTCCATCAAGTTGAAGTAGAAGAGATGTAGAGTTGAAACCAAAACGGTTGAGGAAAGAGTTTACAAGATTGTTTGTAAATAAGTTTTTGGAACAAGCAACTCCTATTTTTCTAAGGGTTTTTGTCCAATCCTAGGTTTACAAATCCTACAGGCAACACAATGCTCTGATACCATATGTAGATGTTCCAATCTTTAATAAGATAGAGCCCCCTGTGTTTACAATGCTAGTCCCTGGATCAATAGCTAGCATCCATAGTTAAGATGTAATATCAAGAAACAAAGGTCATAATATAACTTTATAACTAGGAATAACATAATTTTATTACATCAAACATAGCTCATTAGGCTATTACATTACATTGTAGTGGAATAACTATTGTCATGGGTCCTTCATCTTCAAAGTGCCACAGGCAGATGTTGGTTGTAGACTTTGTAATCCTAATCAAACAATCTTCACTAAAATCAATCAAACCTACAACATACAAGTTACAGCCACAAAGGGTCAATACATTTGAATTGTACTGGCAAGTGATACTATGGTAGTATAGTGGAATCTATCATCTATATGCATTTGGCTAAGTGGAGTTGAGGCTTGCATTGCTCAAAATAGATTCTCCTTATCATTTGAAAATACTAAGTTTTTGTTTTGACAAAATCTTTTCCAAAGCTTCTCTCAATCAAAGATTGAAGATTTCGAACAACCCTTGTTCAAACCACAAGTTTTAACTTAGAAATTTGAATGATGAGATTCTTGATTTCTTCCATGTCTTGATGCTCAAATTGTCCTTTACCAGGGACATGGCTAAGTACTTAGATTTTACACTCTGCAGAGGTGGTGCACTTTCCCCACAAGACTTGGTTTCCCAAGACAAGATCTTTCAGAAGCCTTCCCTTAGACCAAAATGGACGCGTTACAAACTATCAAAAACTACCACCCTCTGTCCATATGGCTAAGTTCTTGCAACCTATATGATCATGGCAGAGCCCATATTGCCAAGTGGTTGCACTTGAAGCTTCTCAACATTTGACATCTCAAATCTCTTTGTTCCTGGGTGGCCATCCACAAGTGAGATACACAAGGTAAACCATAAAAATGGGCCTTGTGAACCACTCAACCAAAAACCACCAAGCAAGTCCCATTCCACCCAGGTGATTCATTAACTTAGTTGTTTTATTAAACAAAACACAAGTCCTTAGACTTAGTATATTTTTCCATAGTGTGAATATATATTCCACCCATGTTTTCTATTAGCTAGTCTAAGCTTGATAGTAATAGGAATCTTAACTTAGGAAGATCCTACTAAGGATTCATCTACTAGGTTTTCCTATAGCAAGGTTCATACTTAGCAAAATTCCATGCAAGTTTTACTTAGAGAAAAATCACTAATGCATAGTGAAAGTAATGGGACAAAAAGTATGAAGCATCACTTGCCTTTTTGGTAGAGGGCATAAGTTCACTCCTTGTCCTTGCAACAATCACACCCTTCAAGTCACTACAATTAAATCAAGCAAGACACAAGTTCAATCTACCAATCAAGCAAAACAACACACATAAAATCAAAGTCATAGTAATGCATGCAAGCATGCCAAGCTTTGTTTTGTTTGAAAAAGTGGTTCATAATGGGTCATGAACATTTGAAAACACCTAATAGTCATTTTGTAAAGTGGCAAAGTCATTTGCAAAAGGTTTCACTTTAAAAACCATTTTCAAAACAAAGTATCATTTTATGTGGTGTAGAAATATTTTTACTAAGGCATTAATCTATAGTGTTCACCAAATATGTTTTCAAACCATAAAATTTGGTGTTTGGGGTCAGAGAGTTTTAAAACAAAACATTTCCCAAAGGTTTTCCTTCAAAATCATTTTTAATAAATAAACCACATTTCTATTTGACTAGAAATGGTTTTAAATCAAAGAATCACTATTTTGTTTCACCAAATACATTTTTGAATCCACAAAGTGTTTACTAGGGTCAGTAGGTTCAAATCAATCCAATTGCAAAAGATTTTAACCCCAAATTCATTTTTAAACAATTATTGCATCCTTAACAAGCAATCAAAAGTTTCTGCAAAAACCAACAAGCTAACAGATACTATTTGCTAAACCAAGGGCATGGTTGGATAGGGTTTGTTCCACTGAATCCATTGATATAAAATTTGTAATTTTTGGACGTGTGGATCCAAAGTTATAGAGGTTTGAAAATTGAATCTATAACAGATTCAAATCTGTTTTTAAAACAAAAACATGGCCACGCGTCACGTTCTGGTTGGGTGGTACCGGTTCGGCCGGATCACGCGCTGTAGCCATTGGATCTAATCAGATCGTGCGACACAGGTCGCTTGATACCCCTTCGATAAGTCATTCAATCGTGTGCCTCGGATCAGACGGACGGTACTGCTACTAGCCGGCTGGCGCTAGGTCAATCGAGCGGCGGGCGGCGGATGGTGGCGCTAGGGAGGGAGTAAGCTCACCGCGTTCGTGGCGTCGTGCTGATTCTCACCGTGTGGCTTGTCCATCGAGGGGCGCTCAGGGACAGTTGGGATTGCTCGCCGGAGATAAGCTGAGCCTCGGGTGGTCCTGGAGGTCGTCGCAGGCGAGGATAAGGGGCACCCTAGGAAAAACGGATAGCACCATTAGGTCCGCGAGAGCATGGCGTTCATCATCGTATCCACGGGTAAGAGAGGGGTGGTCGGATTTTACCGGGGAGACGTCGTCGGAGAACGGCAGAAGACGGCGGCGCTAAGTGGTTTGTTGGAGTCGAGGTTCTGGGGCGCCCGCGGTTGAATGGAAGGTGCAGGGAGATGCTCCTGGGAGTGGGGAAGGTCTGAGCTTGGTTGGGGAGGCAAGGGGCGATGCGGTGCCGCCGGAATTTAGCCGAGAACCTCGTCGGAGACGGCGGCGGTGTAGAAGCAAATTACGACAGCCTGGTGGCTCTGGAGGCGTGGGGTTTGGGGGAAATGAAAGAGGAAACGGAGGTGGTTAAATGAGCGTGATCGCGGGGACTTCAATTTGCAAAATAACTCGCATTGATTCAGTTTAAAACACGGAGGAAACAGTCAGGGGCGAGTTCATCGGGGTGAAGACGACGATGATCTGGCTGTGGGGCCCGGCGTCAGTGGGGGAAAATGTTTCAAGTGGGGTCCACAAGTCAGTTGCTTAGCGGGTCGCTTCATGTGAAGAAAAAGCAGTTCGGAGAAAAGGAGTCATTGGGTCATAAGGCTGGGCCTTGTTCTTATTTTTTTCTGTCTGATTGATTTATCTTTTTCCATTTCTATTTACTGATTTGAATTTCAAACAAACAATCCAATCAACCAAATCAATTCAAACAAACACCACACTTCACAACTTTTGAACTTGGTTCTGTCAAGAGCATAATCCAAAATTCCATAATAAAAATAATATTTTTATACATTTTTAGGATCCATTCATTAATTAAATAAAATGAACCTTTAGTTATTTAATCAAATAGGGTTTGATTTATTTAATAAAATCTCCATTTGAAATCCAAATATTTTCAAAACCAAATCAGTAGGTTTCATTTGGAAATATAAGATATTTGGAAATCTTGTTTAAACAAAATAACATCTTTATTTTAGGTTCCATTAATAATTAAATAGAATGGACCTTAGTTATTAAATCAAATAGGAATTGTTTTATTAAAACTTTTATTTTGAAATCTAAAATAAAACCAAAACACTTCCGTAGGTTTTATTTGAGAATACAAAATATTTGGAAAACTTACTTTAAATAATTAAATAAGTTTTGATGTTTTGGAAATAGTAAATCCTTTATTAATAAAACTTGGATATTAAATCCTCATTATTTTATTTAATAATCCTTTACTACTTTTATTAAAACAAAATGTTTTATCTCAAAGGCTTGGCCAAGGTTTAATTTGGCTTTATAAAATAATCTTTATCTATAAAACTTTCATTTCTTTTGAAAACCAAATCCTTTTACTTAAAAGATCCAAAATAGTAGTTCCAAAATATTTTATTTTCTTTTATCAAATGTTTACTTTTTTAAATTTCTTTAGGATTTTATTTGATCCAAATAGGTTTTGATTTCCCAATTGGAATCAAAAAGTTTCTTCTGGCCCTGAAGATTAAACAAAGTTTTATTTTATTCATTTATTTTTCACATTACAAGATTTGGAAAATCTTGGGATGTGACAATCTCTATAACCAAGATTGGTGAGATCCACTGTTGTCATTCCATACAACTGGTCTATCTTTACCACTTCCCCATTCAGGTTGACCCATTTGCAGCGAAACAAAGGGACCTTAAAAGAGACTCCATAGTCTAGTTCCCATATCTCCTCTATGTAACCATAATATGTGTCCTTTTGTCCATTCTCGTCTATTGCATCAAAGCGGACACCACTATTTTGGTTGGTTCTCTTTTTATCTTGGGCGATCGTGTAGAATGTATTCCCATTTATTTCGTACCCTTGGAAATTCAATACAGTAGAAGATGGTGACGCGGCCAACAAGTATAGCTGATCTCCAACAGTGGTGTCATTCAAGAGATGTGTCCGCATCCAACCACCTAAAGACTTCATGTGTTCACCTGTAATCCATGATTCTGTCTTTCCCGGGTTTTTGGAGCGTACAATATTCTTGTGTTCCTCGATATACGGATCTGCCAAGGTGGAATTATGTAGAACCGTGTAGTGTGCTTTAGTGAAAGAATCCCCGTCCCTACATATCATTGCTTTGTTTCCCAGCGTGCCTTTCCACTTAGTATTCCCTAATGCCGCGAGTGAGAAACACCAATCGGGTTAAGGTCAGGAATAAAGTCAACACAAAACTCAATGACCTCCTCTGTTCCATATCCCTTGGAGATGCTTCCTTCTGGTCTAGCACGGTTATGAACATATTTCTTTAAGACTCCCATGAACCTCTCAAAGGGGAACATATTGTGCAGAAATACCGGACCGAGAATGGCAATCTCTTCCACTAGGTGAACCAGGAGATGCGTCATAATATTGAAGAAGGATGGTGGGAACACCAATTCAAAACTAACAAGACATTGTACCACATCCTTAACCTTGGCGAGAATATCTAGATTGATTACCTTCGAGATATTGCATTGAGGAATGCACACAGCTTCACAATGGGTACTCTAACATTTTCGGTAGAAGCCCCTCAATGCAATCGGAAGCAACTGCGTCATAATCACGTGTGATCATGAGACTTCAGGTTTTGGAACTTTTTCTGCCATATTTATTATCCCTTTATATTAGACGAGAGAAGCCCGGCACCTTGATCTTGTAAGGACTTCAAAAAGATTTCCTTCTCGCTTTGGTAAGAGCATAGTGGCATGACTTAAGTGACGCCCTTTATCCGTCTTGTTATGTGTATGCATGTTCTTTGGGTCTTTCATAATTTGTTGGTCCTCCGTGCTTCAGGTGTATCTTTTGTCTTCCCATACACGCCTAGGAATCCTAGCAGGTTCACGCAGAGATTCTTCGTCACGTGCATCATGTCGATTGAAGAGCGGACACACAGGACTTTCCAATATGGCAGCTCCCAAAATATAGATTTCTTCTTCCACATGGGTGTGTGTCCTGTGCAGCGTCGTTGAACTCGATTGATAGCCGGGACCCTTTCCAAAGATTACTTCTATGTCCTTGACCATACCAAATACATCATCACCGGCAGGGAGTTCAGGCTTCTTCGGGTGATCTGCCTCCCCTTTGAAATGCTTGCCTTTCTTTCTTACGGGATGATTGGTCGGAAGAAATCGTCGATTCGCCAGGTACACAACCTTCTTGCATTTATGCAAATATGTACCTTCAGTCTTATCTAAACAGTGGGTACATGCCTTATATCCCTTGTTTGTCCGTCTTGAAAGGTTACTAAGAGCAGGCCAATCATTGATGGTTACGAATAACAACCCTCGTAGATCAAATGGCTCCTGTTTGTTCTCATCCCACGCACGTACACCTGGTTTTCCCCACAACTGTAAGAGTTCTTCAACTAATGGCCTAAGGTACACATCAATGTCGTTGCGGTTGCTTGGCCTTGGATGAGAAGCATCATAATGAACTTACGCTTCATGCACAACCAAGGAGGCAGGTTGTAGATACATAGAGTCACGGGCAGTCTTTGCAGCTCTACTCCCCAAAAGAATTCATGCCATCCGTACTTAGACCAAACCATAAGTTCCTTGCGTCACACCGCAAAGTCCGGGAAGTATCTCTCGATTTTCTCCACTGACCCATCGGAAGGGTGTCTCAACTTCCGTCTTTCTTACGGTCTTCTTTGTGCCATCGCAACAACTGGCATGCTCTTTGTTTCGAACATGCGTTTCAACCTTGGTATTATAGGAGCATACCACATAACCTTAGCAGAACCCTCTTAGGAGGCTCTCCTCAACATCACCAGTGGTCATCTCGTCGATCTTATCTGACAACGCATTGCATACCGGCATTTATCGAAATTCTCATACACCTTACGCGGTAGAGGATGCGATCATTAATGCATGCATGTATCTTTTGCACATCTAATCCTAGAGGACAGAGTCTTCTTTGCTTCAGATACTCTCGGGAAGTACGTTATGTTTTGGAAACTTGGCTTCATTATTTTCAGATCTTTTCAAATGAGGAGTCAGTTAGACCATCCTCTGCCTTCCATCGTAACAATTCCAGTGTGGTACCGAGCTTTGTGCCGCCATCTTCACAATTTGGGTACAACAATTTCTTGTGATCTTCTAACATGCCCTCTAACTTCAACTTCTCATTTTCGTTTCACGCCTCGCTTTGCATCAGAAATGACCCTACCAAGTTCATCAGCCGACTCATCTGATGCCCGTTCTTCACCTCTTTCCTCTCCATTGTCTTCCATTGCAGTATCACTGATGTATTCAGGAAACATATGATGATAGTTGTTATCATCATCTTCTTCTTCACCATCTTCCATCATAACCCCTCTTTCCCCGTGCTTGGTCCAGCAATTATAGTTGGGCATGAAACCTTTCAGAATCAGGTGGCCGCGAATGATGTTCGAGGAAGAGTACTCCTTGTTGTTCCGACATTGAACACATGGACAACGTATAAAACCATTCTCTTTGTTTGCCATAGCTACATCGATAAATTTTTCCACGCCTTTCATATACCCGGCTACGCGCCGGTCACCGTACATCCATTCCCGACCGTTCATCTGCATCATATAAGTAAGTTTATCAAAAAACAGGACATCATAAATAGTGAAATAACCAATTTACATCGACACATGAATTGTATCATGACAGAGAAAAGATAAGATTGCTAACCTCGATCGAGGGAAATAAAGAGGAGAAAGCTCAAGTGTGTCTCGGACACCTTCTATATTTTTGTTCTATGAGAAATTGAACGGGATTATTCACTAAAACATTTCATCAAACACCTTCAATGCATGCATAGAAGACAAAAAACTAGCACACCCCTCACACCTTCCACCAAGAGAAAAAACAGAGTGGAGGCAGAGGGGGCTGGGGCATTGCATTTATAGAGGGCGGGAGAATACATTCCGGTTGGAGCCAGCAACCAGGACTAAAGGTGTGTGCCACGCCACGTGGCTGTGGCCAATCCTTTAGTCCCGGTTGGTGACTCCAACCGGGACGTATGCCCCCTTACCAACCGGGACGCATGCCTCCTGGCCCCGTGCCCGCTCGAACCGAGACGCGTGCCAGCATTAGTCCCGGTTGGTGGCGCAACCGGGACTAATTCTCTGAGGGGGCGTGAACGGATGGCCCTTTTTCCACTAGTGTACATAACGAGGTGTCAATTTCCCTTTGACTCCACTCTTCGCACCACAAAGTGGTGAGACTCTAAGATAAGCTCTATCACCTACCTCATAGATGACCTCTCTATGTTTTGGATCTTCATAACTCTTTTGTTAGGATTGGGCTATCTTCGATCTGTCCTTTACCATTCTGACTTTCTCTTCGGCTTCTTTGATCAGATTTGGTCCAAACAACTTTCTTTCTCCTACCCCATTCCATAATAATGGTGTAGTACACTTCCTTCCATAAAGGAATTCAAACGGAGCGATCTCTATGCTCGATTGGTAGCTGTTATTGTAAGAGAATTCTGCGTATGGCAGACTTTCATCCCAACTAGATCCATAGTCTAGTGCATAAGCTCTCAACATATCTTCCAAAATTTGATTGGTCCTTTCTGTCTATCCATCAGTTTGAGGATGAAATGCTATGCTGAATTTTAGTCTTGTTCCCAATGATTCATGCAGTTGTCGCCAAAAATGCGAAGTGAACTGATTTCCCTTGTCAGAGACAATACTCTTAGGTACTCCATGTAAACATACAATTCTGTTCATATAGATCTTAGCCAATTTAGCACTTGTATAGGTGGTCTTCACGGGTATGAAATGAGCCACTTTTGTTAAGCGATCCACAACAACCCATATAGAATCGTATCCAGATCTGGTCCTTGGCAATCCTGTGATAAAATCCATACCAATCTTATCCCACTTCCAATTAGGTATTGCTAGTGGTTGCAATAGCCCTGCCGGTTTCTGATGTTTCGCCTTTACTCTACTACACACGTCACACAAAACAATGTGCTCCACGATATCTTTCTTGAGATTGTTCCACCAAAATCTTTCCTTCACATCCATGTACATTTTGGTGTTACCTGGATGAATAGAATATGGTGAATTGTGTGCTTCTTGCAGAATCAATTTCAGAAGCTCCGGGTCTTGTGGAATGCAGATACACTTTCCATACCATAAGGTTACTTGTTCATCTTCATGGAATCCCTTTGCCTTTCCTTTACTAATTTTACTCTTGATCTCCTCCGTTTCCTTGTCCAACTTTTGGGCTTCTTTGATCTTATCCAACAGTGTTGGTTGAAATTCCAAAGACATGAGATATCCTTCAGGCACTATCTCCAATATTAGCTCTTTAAATTGGGCACACAAATCATCTGGAAATTCTCCTTTGGTGAGGCCATTCACATAAACTTTGCGGCTTAACGCATCAGCTACGACATTCCCTTTACCGAGATGGTATTGCAAACTCAAGTCGTAATCCTTGATGAGTTCTAGCCACCTTCTTTGTCTCATGTTGAGCTCTTTCTAGGTGAAAATATATTTCAAACTCTTGTGATCTGTGAACACTTCACACCGCTTTCCCAAAAGATAGTGTCTCCATGTTTTGAGTTCATGGACAACAGAGGCCAACTCTAAGTCATGTGTAGGATAGTTTAATTCATGAGTTTTGAGTTGTCTCGAGGCATAAGCTACAACTTTTCCTTATTTCATCAATAATCCACCCAATCCTTGGTGAGATGCATCACAATATACTTGAAAATGTTTATCTAGATCTGGCAAACATAAAATGGGTGCTGACACTAGTCTTTTCTTCAACTCTTGAAAACTGGGTTTCACATCCTTCGGTCCGATCAAACTTCTTATATTTGTTAAGCAACTCTGTCATTGGCTTAGGTACTTCCGAGAAGTTCTTGATGAACCTTCTATAGTACCCGGCTAAGCCTAGGAAACTACGAACTTCTTTAATAGATTTGGGTGATTCCCACTCAGTTACAGCTGACACCTTCGCGGGATCGACAGCTATACCATCTCCAGACACAATATGTCCAAGAAATCCAACTTCACTCAACCAAAACTCACACTTACTAAACTTGGCATACAACTTGTGCTCCCTGAGTTTCTCAAGAATCATACGCAAATGTTCTTCATGCTCTTCATTCTCTTGGAATAAATCAATATGTCATCGATGAATACCGCACCAAACTTGTCAAGAAACTCCACGAACACCTTGTTCATCATGTTCATGATATAAGCTGGTGCATTTGTTAGCCCAAATGGCATCACTGTATACTCATACAATCCATACCTAGTGGTGAAAGGAGTCTTAGGTATATATTGTTCACTAATCTTTAGCTCAAAGTAACCAGATCAAAGGTCAATTTTTGAGAACACACGAGCTCCTTCTAACTGATCAAAAAGATCATTGATTCTGGGTAAGGGATACTTGTTCTTTATGGTCACTTCATTAAGAGATAGATAATCTATGCATAGCCTTTGACTTCTGTCTTTTTTCTCGACAAACAAACTGGTGCACCCCAAGACGAAGAACTTGGTTGGATAAATCCTTTCTGCAACTATTCTCCAAGATGTTTCTTGAGCTCTTTTAACTCATCAACTGACATCTTTTAGGGTATCTTTGCTATTGGTCCAGATTAGGGTAGTAAGTCAATCAAAAACTCCACATCCCTATCTGGTGGCATTCCTGGTAATTCTTCCAAAAACACATCCGGGTACTCCCTCACTGCTGGTACACTATCTATGCTAACCCCCTTAAGAGAATTAAACTTACTCCCTTTGGGTTCAAAGTTAGGCTTGAACCTAATCCGTTTCTTTTCCGAGGTTATGAGTGTAACAGTTCTTCTGGGAAAGTCTATTACTCCCTCATAACGGGTCATCCAATCCATGCCTAATGTTCCATATAATCCTAGGGATTCTAGGATTATCAGACTAACTGGAAACTTGTACTTTCCAAACTCTATTACTAGATGATGACATCCAAAATTTACTATCATCTCTCCACCTGGGGAGCTTACTTTAATAGGACATCCAATTGTTTCAGTTGGGAGTCTATTTTTGTCTACAAATGCTCTTGAAATGAATCAATGCGATGCGCCAGTATCAAAAAGGATAAGTGCTGGAAAGGAATTAATCTTGAACTTACCAGCCATGGCATCAGATTCCTCTTGGATTTCCTCCACATTGATGTGGTTCACATGACCCTTCTGAAAAGGGTTTGGCTTTTTGGTTCCATCAGTCTTCTTTTTTGGGCATTCATTTGCATAGTGCCCAGTTTTCTTGAACTTGAAACATTCAACCTGACTGATGTCTCTCTTAGCTGGCTGATTCCCAATGCCATTTCCACTATGGTGACTCTTGTGTCCACTCTTGTTGCTGCGGTAATCACCATTGTTGTGTCCATGATGTTTATTACTATCTTGGTGATGGTTACTGTTGTGGTGGTTGTTATGATTCCCGTGTTTGTGGGATCCAGAACCTCCACTTCCTTCACCAAAAGAACGCTTGTGAGACGATCCAGATCCATGCTTATCAAAATGGTGCTTCATCTTGCTTTCCAAGATGATAGCTTTGTCACATAGGGATTGATAAGTTGGAACATATGCAACAGATAGTTGCATGCACATCTCATCATTCAGCCCTTCAAGGAACTTCTCCTTCCTTTTTGCATCAGTGTCAACATCACCCGGTGCATAGCGTGCCATATTGTTGAACTCTTCAATATATTCTACAACACTGCGATGGCGTTGTTTAAGTTTGTGAAATTCGTTCTTCTTAAACCCCATCATTCCTGAAAAAATATGAGCAGTGCGGAATCCATCCTCAAATATTGCCCAAGTCACTTCTTCAATGGGGGTAGTGATTTGGAAGTTATCCCACGAAGTAGCTGCTGGTCCTTCTAGCAGGTGTGCTGCAAATCTAACTTTCTCTTCATGAGTGCAACCAACTGTTACCAAGTCCTTGTTCACAGAATGTATCCAATCATTTGCTACCATAGGATCAGTGGTTCTAGAGAACTTATGTAGAGGGAGTGTCCCAGCCTTACAACAATATAAGGTGGAGTCCCCTGTGTTTACAATGCTAGTCCCTGGATCAATAGCTAGCATCCACAGTTAAGATGTAATATCAAAAACAAATGTCATAATATACTTTATAACCAGGAAGAACATAGTTTTATTACATCCTACATAGCTCATTTGGCTATTACATTACATTGCAGCGGAATAACTTTAGTCTAGGGTCCTTCATCTTCAAAGTGCCACAGGCAGATGTTGGTTGTAGAATTGGTAATCCTAATCAATCAATCTTCACTAAAATCAATCAAACCTGCAACATTACAAGTTACAGCCACAAGGGTCAATACATTTGAATTGTATTGGCAAGTTTCACTACTATGTGAAATATAAGTGGATACTATCACTATATGCATATTTGGCTAAGTAGAGTTTTAGGCTCTTTGCATAAAGCAAAATTTATCCTATCTTTTCAAAATGGTTTTGGTCCTTTGTCAAATCTCCTTTTCCAAGTTCCTTGAACTCCTTGGTAGAAACTCAAGTGTTCAAGTCCTTGTCAAAAAAATCTCTTGAGCTCCTTGGTAACCCCAAGTGCGTCAAGTTTTATCAAAATCTCCTGAGTTCCTTGGTAACCCCAAGTGTTCATGTTTTCAACAAAATCTCTTGAGTTCCTTGGTAACCCCAAGTACATCAAGTTTTGTCAAAGTCTCTTGAGCTCCTTGGTAACCCCAAGTGCATCAAGTCCTTAAAAGTTTTCTTTTAAAAATTAGAATGTCGAGATCTCCCATAGCTTCAAACTTTAGTTGCTCAGTATTGTCCATAACCGGGGACACGGCTAAGTACTTAGATTTTATTATCTTCTGCAGAAGTTGCACACTTTACCCACATGTCACAATCCCATCCTTTTGCCACCAGTGGCCACTGGATTAGCACTCACCAAGATGGAGTGCTAGCAGATTGAGAATGTGATGAAGTCTTTCCAAAGGGTCCTCCCATACACCATTGCTAGCTTGTCTTCAGCACCCATGAAGCATTCCAGATGCCCATGTCCAGAAAACTGAAGACAATGCATGGGTCTTCCCAATGTAGTTGACTAAGCCAGAGCCATAATAGCATGTGGTTGCACACGAAAGCCACAATTGGAGAAACATGTTCAATCTCTAAGTTTCCTGGGTGGTTTCCTTTGGAGCACAACACAAAGAGATTGCCATAGACATGGTTCCTTTTGTTGCCACCTTCTCCAAAACTCAAAGTATCCTTGGCCACCCAGGTGGTTCATTGAGTCCTTGTTTTATTATATATAAAATCACAAGTCCTTTTCTCAACTTCATAAAATCTCAACATGTATCTCTTTTCAAAATATATATATAGCATGGCTAAGCATGTAACAACTACATTGTTTTCTCTAAGGAATGTATAGGGAATCCTATTAGGATTTAGCATATCATAAGTATAAAAATATCTTTTCATGCATATTTCAAAATCCACTAAGTATAATGAAAATAGTAGGACTTTAGATGATAGTGTAACTTGGCTTTTTGGTAGGGAATGATGGTTCACTCCTTGATCTTGCTAGTCTCACACTTTGCTTAATTTCACTACAATCAATCAAGCAAACACCAAATCAACTAGCATTCCAAATAATCAATCAAACAACAATTCACACAGACATAAAACAATGGGATCTAAGATCTAAGTCATGCATGTAAGCATGTAAGAGATGGTTCTAATTGCAAAGGTGGTCTCCACTAGGCTTCTAAACTTTGTAAGTTCCAAATTGGTCATTCACCAAAATGGCAAAGTCAATTACAAAAGGGTTTTATCCCAAAACCATTTTAAAATCCATTCAGCATTTTATGTGGTGAAAAATGTTTTTATCAAAACAAAACTTTTAAGTTTTTCACCAAATGAGTTGCTAGTTTGCAAAACTTGGTGTTTTGGGTCAGTAGTTTTGATCCAAAGCATTTTCCCAAAGTTTTGACTCAAAATCATTTTCATAACAAAAACCATTATTTTTAAATGGTTAGAAATGGGCTAAATCAATTAATCCATCCTAGACATTACCAAATTCATTTTTCAAACCATGGGTTGGTTCCTAGGGTCAGTAAGTTCACCATAAACTAATTTGCCAAGGTTTCAAATTTAAAAACATTTTTGTATCATTTTTCTAGTCTTAACAAGTATACAAAAGTTTCTGCAAAAACAAACAAACTAACATATACTATTTGCTAAACTAATTCCATGGTTGGCTAGGGTTTGTTCCACTGATTCCAACGGTATAAAGTTTGTAATTTTTGGACGTGTGGATCAAAAGTTAGAGGGTTTTCAAAATCATACCTAAATCATATTTCAAATTCTAATTCCAATCCATCTGGTGACACGCGGCGCAACGTTATTCGCTGGTACCGGTTTGGTCGGATCGGCAGACATAATGCGTTGGATCTAATCAAATCGTGCGGTCCAGAAAGCATACCCCTTCGCGGTTAAGTGATTTAATTGCGAGCGTCAGATCTCGATCCTACGGCACTAGCATGCTTGACCAAAAGTGAGCGGCGCCGACAGTGGTTAGCGGCGGCGCACGGCCAGGCGGTGGCGGTGCCGGAAAAACAGGAAGCGAGGGAGGATGGAAAGGTGCTCACTGAGATCGCAGGAGGCTGGGGAAGCTCGTCTTGTGGTCGGTGGGGCAAGGGGTGCACGGTCGTAGGAGTAATCGCTCGCCGGAGTTTGTTCTGGCGACGGCGTGTTCTGGTCGTGGTCGGAGACGATGTTGTGGTTCATGAGAAAGCAAACCGAAGGTGTGGTCAGACGCAGGAGTTCATGGAGATGCTGTTTGCGTGAACGAGAAGAAGAGGGGCGGCCGGAAACTACCAGTGGGGCTCGTCGGAGTTGGAGCGGACGGCGGCGTCGTTCAGAGCTTGTTGCCGACGTTGCTCTGGGGCGCCCGCGGTCGAACGGGGGGTACTGGGAGATGCTCCAGGGAGTGGGGAAGGTGTGAGCTTGGTCGGGGAGACAGGAGGTGGCGAGGCTCGGCCGGAATCGAGGGAGGACGATGGTCGGAACTGCGGCGGTGTCATTGAATTTCCGAGCAGCCTGGGGGCGATGTGGAGTTGGTGTTTGAGGGAAATGACAGAGGGAGGAGAGGTGCTTATGTATGCATGGTCGGGGCAAGATTAACGCGGCCATTACTCATGAATTTACGCGCGGTTTAATGACAGAGAACGACAGCGCTGTTTGGGGGAGAAGGGGTCGCGCGGGTGAGGAGGATGAACAGGGAGGTGGGGTCCAGTCGTCAGTGAGGATGCGAGAAGGAGAGGAGGTCCACCGGTCAGTGTCTCCGTGGGTCAGTTGCCAGGTGCGAAGCGTTTCCTTCGGGGAGGAAAGCTGGGCTAGTTCCTGGGCTTATTGGGCTCTGTCGACTAGGCTGGTCCAGATTCCATTTTTTTTTCTGTCTGCTGGCTTTTTCTTTTTCTATTTTCCAATTCTGTTTTGAAATTTCAAACAACCAAACAATGTTCAAATCAAATCAAACAATCACCAAACCTTGCACTATGAATTTGGTTCTGTTCAGTAGCATAAACCAAATTCCAAATCCAAAATTAATAAATTTATTTTAGGTCCATTATTAATTAAATAAATAGACCATTGTTATTAAATCAAAATAGGATTTGTTTTATTCAAATCTTTATTTGAAATTTAATTATTTTCAAAAACAAATCAGTAGGTTTTGTTTGGGAATATAAAATACTTCGAAAACTTATTTTTTTTTGAATAAATAAATAAGTTTTGTTATTTTGGAAATAGTAAAACCTTTGTTATTAAAACTTGGATATTAAATCCTTACTAATTTATTTAAATAACCTTTACTATTTTTATTAAAAAAATGTTTTATTTTTAAAAGTTTGGCCAAGGTTTATTTTGGCTCTATGGAATAATCTTTATTTATAAAACTTCTATTTCATTTGAAAACCAAATCCTTTTATTTCAAAGATCAAATTAGCAATTCCAAAACATTTTAATTTCCTTTGATAAATGTTTATCTTTTTAAATCCTTTTAGTATTTATTTAATTCAAATTGGTTTGAAGATTTCCAATTGGATTCAAAAAGTTTCTTCTAGCCCTGAACATCAAACAAAGTTTTATTTTATTCATTTATTTTTCACATTCCAAGATTTGGAAATCTTGGGATGTGACAACTTAGCAGGCCTCAATCTTACAAACCTTGTGAGAATATCAAAAGCTGGTGGATTGTTTTGGTTGTTGTTGTTGTTTTGATTCTGATTCTGATTGGATATAAACTAAGTCATCATCTGCATCAACTGAGTCCGTGTAGTCATCAGCTGCTGCATCTCATTGCCATCTGTTGTTATTGTTGTTATTGTTGGGATTGGTACGACGGGGAGGCATCTGTGGTTTCAATAAGGATAAGTAATGATATATAATGCATAGATCCTAACATGCACAATACAATATATAGCAACAAACAAAAACAGGCAAGCACAAGATAAACTTTAGGATTCAAAACGAACAATAAGTTTTGCAAAGTAAACACACTAGAATAGTCATCCACATGTTGGATGATCAATGCGACTCGATAAATAAAATGATGATAGTCCCTCCTGCCCATATTAATTGACTCAAATTTGTCTAGATTTGGATGAATCTAGACACTATTTAGTATATAGGTTCATTCAAATTTTTACAAATCCAAGTAAATTAATATGGGTCGGAGGGAGTAGATAGATATATAGCCAAGTAGACAACACTACTCCTTCATTCCGACTTCCTCCTCCACTAGAGCAAATCGTGCTGCGTCGAAACCTGCCTTGTACTCCTCCACACTGGTGGTCAAAGCATCGACCTTCGCCTGAAGCTATCTCTTCTGCGAACGCAGCCTCTCTATCATCTCCTGTTGTGTCTCTAGCTCAAGATCCTTGTGTTGGATATATGCCCAAGAGTCAATAATAAAGAGGTTATTATCATATCTTCATGCTTATGATAAATGTTTACATACCATGCTATAATTGTATTAACCGGAAACATTAATACTTGTGTGATTTGTAAACATATAAGAGTCCCTAGTAAAGCCTCTTGTTAAACTATCTTGTTGGTTAATATATGATCATGGTTTCCTGATCATGAACATTGATATGTTATTAACAACAAGATCATATCATTAGGAGAATGGTGTGATGGACATACTCCTAAAGATAAGCGTAGCATAAAGATCAAGTCATTTCAATAGTTTGTTTGCTATAAGCTTTCTGATACATAATAACCTAATTCCGTCGACCATGAGATCATGCTAACCACCATCACCGGATGGATGATTTGATGACATCAAACACCACACCATAACTGGGTGGCTATAAAGGTGGCATTGAGTGTTCGGAAAGTATGTGTTGAGGCACATTGGATCAAGAGTGGGATTTGTCCATCCATATACTCTACGACCTCTGGGTGGAATGTCATCCAATTATCTTGAAAGCATGTGACTGGATCACAAGGGATCACATATCACGGGAACAAGAAAAGAGTACTTATCAGTAACGAGGTTGAACTAGGTATGCAGAGATACCGATGATCAGACCTCGAATAAGTAAACTATCGCGAGACAAAGGGAAATTGGTATCATATGTAAGTGGTTCATTTGATCTCAAATTAGTCGTAGAAATATGTGGGAGCCATATGAATTTCCAGATTCCTCTATTGGTTATTGATCGGAGAAGATTCTTGGTCATGTCTGCATAATTCAAGAACCGTAGGGAGACACACTTAAGGATTCAATGTTATTTAGTTGATATGGAATGTAAGTAGGGAGACTGAATGTTGTTTGGAGTCTCAGATGGGATCCGGGATATCACGAGGAGATCCGGAATGGTCTGGAGAATAAGATTCATATATGAAAAGTCCAATTCCGGAGTTTAGGAATAATTCTGATGATTTCATCGGAGAGGTTCTAGAAGGGTCTAGAAGATTCACCAGACCGGAATGGGAAGGGTACATGAATGTGTCATGGATAAGTGGAATGATTGAATCATGTCCTAGGTCACATGGTTGGGCATTTACAAGAAAGAAATTAATTTCCAAATTGAAAGTCAAATGGAAAGTTTGAAAAGTCAAACTGGGACAATGTATCCTAGTGGAGGAAGGAAAGAATCCTTATTTCCCTCCAGCACAAGCCAACAAGGAGAGGGAGTTGGGGAAGGATTCAAACTCCCCACACCCAAGCTGCCATCCCTCTCATAAATAGAGGGGAGGGGGGTTCCCCAAGAGACACACAACCAGCCCCTCCCCACCTAGCCGTGCCGCCGCCGCTCACCGCCTTGCACCGTCGTCGGATCATCGTCGTCACCCTAGACACCGCTGACTCCACCTCCTCCTCTCCGGCCTCTAAACCCTAGATCATCGAGGAACCCTATTTATCCACCATAACCTGCTCCGGCTAAGGCGAAGCCCTACAGGATCTTCCCTCTACTTCCGACACCATGCCGTCATGCTACCGGAATTGCGAGGGGAGATCTATAACCTCCGCTGCCTGCTGGAACAAGGGATAGGAAGTTCTTCATGGAGAACCGAACATGTGACTGACTACGGAAGCGCTGCCGAAACACAGGGCCGGAAGGATCGTCTATGTGATCTTGAGATCGTCAAGTGTACGACTACATCACCCATGAGAATCTGCTCTCGTTAACCGCTTTGGAATCTTCGAGGTTGAGTACTCTAATCGACTCGTTGCTATAATCTAGTAGAAATATCTTTGCTTGTTTGTGTGCATGCGGTATAAATTTTTTGTTTTCCATGCTACGAACCCCTACAGTGGTATCAGAGCCGTGTCTATATGTAGATCTGTTGCACGAGTAGAACACAATGTTCATTGTGGGTGTTGATGCTTTTGTTGTCGATTGCTTCTTGTACTTTGCATCTTGCGGGATGGTGGGATGAAGCGGCTCGGGCTAACCTTACATGAAATAGTTCATGAGACTTGCTCCATGCTTGACATGCAACTTGTATTGCATAAGTGGCTTTGCGGGTGCCTGGTTCTCCCAACATACTGAAGATTCAATTTACAAGGTGATTGACAATACTAGTATCAATGTTGTGGTTATTGTTTGTAAGTTAGAACGACAATTATTAAAAGCCCCAAACCACGTAAAACATGCAAAGAAAATTAGAGGCATCTAAGTTTTTTTGCAGGGGTGTGCTATGATCTGATATGGCCATGATTTTGATTATATATGATGTATGCAATGTTCCTTATTGTAAGTCGGCAACCGGCAGGAGCCTTATGGTTGTCTTTTAATTTCGTCAAGACCTGCGTGTCTATTATTCAAAGTAGTTGTAATAGTTGATGCTGGTGGAAGACCACCATGGAGCGGTTCCATTGACCTTGACGCCACGCCGGTGATGATGGAGATCATGTTCGTTCTTGAATATATAGATCGAAGGCACAAGAAGAAAAGCCATATCATATCACATATTTTGAATTGCATGTGATGTTAATCCTAGCATCTTGTATTGCTTAGTTCGCGATGATAGCATTATAATATGATCCCTCTCACAAAATATCAAGTTATAAAGTGTTCATCCTTAGTAGGCACCGTTGCCAAATCTCGTTGTTTCGAAGCACCACGTGATGATCGGCTGTGTTAGATTCTGCGAGTGTATACAACAGGAGAAATTCAGACTTGCTCATGTGGAAGCTAAGGTTTGATCTTGACAAGCCTAGCATGTACAGACATGGTCTCGGAACACGGAATACCGAAAGGTGAAGCATGAGTCAGATAGATGATATGATGAACATGATGATTGTTTGCCTTTGAAACTACATCATGTCACGTGATGATCGGACTTGGTGTAGTGGATATGGTCCATGTAATCACTAAAACAATGTGAGGGATATTGTTTTGAGTGGGAGTTCAACAGTAATATGATTAAAAGTTGAACACTATTTATCATAAATTAAATCAAAGTGAATTTGCATAGTTGTTGTAGTCATTGGTATCTGTTTACCACCTTGCACTTAGTTATAATTGAGATAATAGAACTATAGAATTCTGGTTAGTTACTTTACGAACTGGTATCGTATTGTTTCTAAGTGTTAATCTAAAGTTTAAAAGTCCTATTGCAAACTTTCAGTAAGTTCCGGTTACTTTGTGAAGTTTGATAATTGGTATTATATTAAGAGTAACAATTCTAGTGTTACTAAATAAGTATCATGTTTATGTCCAGGATTGTTGATATTCAAAAGATTGTTTTAATATCAAGGTTATCTAGGAGATGAAAGAATTGTTTCAGAAACCATCATGTGTGAAAGATATTGTGATATCTGAAACGAAGTTTTGGTTGCAACATGATAGAGTATAATATGGAAAAATTCATGTTCTCATATTTGATTAGAATTTGCAAAAGGTTGGAGACGCTGGTCGTCCTAATCCTCCAAAAGGTTTTGGAGAGCAACATTATACTCACAATTCACCGTTATAAGCTAAAGTAGCTTGATCATGAATAGTTCCATGATAAGGATGAATATTTGATGTAAGTAAAATGTTTACTACACTAAAATATTACTAAAGAATGGAATTTTAAAGAACACCAAACTTGTTAAATAATGTTAAATAGTGAAAGTCCAAAGACATTGGTATTGAACTATACACGCTTTGGTCTATGTGTCATGAGTATGGCGCCAATGTTGATGTTGATAGATTCTTTTGAAAGGATAAAGAAATACTGAAAGAGAAATCTAAGAAATATTTGGCAGAAGAGAAAGGACTAGAATTGTTCAGTTTAGGTATATAGAGGATATACATGTTATGGCTGTATTCTTTGCTTGTTAAATAATGTAGTTCTTAAGTATTGGATACTGAATTTGTTGGTGTGAATCTTCATATGAAACTACACAATTCATGAACTACAATCGCCTAAGTAACTAGAAAAAGAATATGTGATGCTGTTCATCGAGAAAAAATAAAGGTTTGTTGTGTTGCTCGTTGAAATCAAAACTTACCTTCAAGATTAGTTTCAATAATTGTTATTTCGATTAGGTATTATGAGAACAAAAGGGTTGTTCAAATAATTGTCGTAATCCATAAAAGATGGACGATTTACAAATCTCGTTGGAGAAATCACATCCATAAAACTAGTGCTAAAAATGTTGAAAGACAAATTGATTGAAAGATCACTTAGGAAGTGACGTCGCCGTTTAAATTATATTGGAAAGAAAACATGAAGAAACTCCATGTGGATGGAATTTTGGAGTCTGTTGATTTTTTATCAAATTACGCTTGTGAAACTTTCCTAGACATAATTAAAACTCCGTTCATAGGCCAAAAGGGAACGAATGACTAGATTATTGGAGTTTGTACATATTTGATATATGAAGTCCATCACGTGTAGTCGAGAGCGATGGATTTCAACTTCATATGCTTTCTCTGAAAATTTGAGTGAATATATGAATATTTTACTTAATGAGGATGAAGTGTGAAACATTTGAAAAGTTCAAAGACTTTCAAGATGAAGTACAAAATCAATGTAACAAGAAAATAAAGAATTTATGATAGGATCATAAAGAAAGATATTTGACTTACAAGTTTAGCATAACACCTAAGACTTGATGAATCGTTCCATGGATTTGCGTTTCTCGAAACACTATATGAGTATGGAATAAATCGAGATATGCAATGAAACCTTGTTTGACATGGGAAGATCATAGGTGTAATTCATAAGACTGCCATTATATTTTAAAGATTAAAATCTTTAGAGACTACCGCGTTTCCACTGAAAAGAGATCCATCATGATCCGTTGAAATGACACCATATAAAGTTATGGTTTGGGATAAAGCCCAAGTTGTCCTTTCTTACACATTGGTATGCTATGCATAAAATAGATGTCTACTACCAAAGTCGGATGAACATGTCTTTGTATGTTATTTTGAATAATCATTGAGTATTCCTCCATAACACCAAAGACAAAAATGTTTGTCTCTTAGAACGTTAAGTTTCTTTGAGAAGGAATTTTTCGTGAAAAGTTAAATGGGAGGACAATAGAACTTTGATAAGGTTAAACAAACCTTAGATATATGTGCAAAGTTGCGCAACGCCGAAAAGTGTTCCGGAGGCAGCAACAATGCTCATGACTCACGTGCCTCATAGGTTGTGGTTACGGAGGTCTAAGTTCCTATTGAACCAAGTAGGTCGGGTAAACAATCAAATACCAAAATTTGAGGGTTGAATCATTATTTCACAATAATGAACAGACTACATGCAAAGAATCAATGATGGGCCCTGACTCTCTAATATTGGCTTGAAGCCATAAAATACGTGATAGTTCCATACACGAGAAATCAAGCTTTGAACTTGAAAGACCCTCTGGAAAGGTGTAAGACCTTACAGTCGTGTTTGGATCTATAAAGAAATAGACATGGATGTTTTACATCTATAAAATATTCGACATGTTGGGAAAGAGTTCACAACAATTGTCAAAGGTTGATTATGACTAGATTTGATCTTTCATAGCGATATTTAGTCTAGATGGATTAATTGAGAAACCAGTACATATATTGGTATAAGATAGTTGAATAAACAAAACCAAGTTCTTTTAACAGAATTGTTACCAAGGACGTGTGCATAACACGGTCTAAAGGGTTTTGTTAATTAAAAGGATGCTAAAAGCGTATGCAAACTTCAATGGTTGAAATGAGAATCACGGAGTTGGAATCTTCACCATGATGAAACTGTTAAAAGAGTTTAAATTCATAAGAGACGATGATGATGCTTGCATTTTCAAGAAATTAAATGGGAGCTCTAGGAAATATTTCTAATACATTTTGTGGAAGACATATTGTTGATTGGAAATGATGTATCTTTTATTAACACGTGTTAAGAATTACATCTCTATGGAAGACTTATGCAAAACCCGAATATTTGGCATCAATATCTATATAGATAGATTAAGACGCTAATATGGTTGTGCCAAATGTACATAGATGAGATATTGAATGAGTTCAATATGTAAATGACAAGAAAGGTTCTTACCACACAGAAAGGATTAAATCGAAATTCAAGTGTATCGACACTTGGTAAGTGAAACAAAGATTCAAGTATTGATTGATACTTGATGAATAAAATCACAAAAGGTATTTTTCAATCATACTATGATATGTACAAATACAGATATGTTCTATGCTCTAAATGCTATGAGCATATACCAGAATGATTCATGAGATGATCATTTGTCACATCCCAAAATTTTCCAAATTTTTTATTGTGAAAAATAAATAAATGTTGAAATTTAGGGTGAAAAGAAACTTCTACAGATTGTAAACCCCCAGGTGGGAACAACTTCTACCAAGAAGGATGAAGACAAAGGAAAATCTCAGTTTGCACCTCCAAGCAATATGACTCACCTTGATGGACAGAAGAAGAGACATATGTATTATCCAAGAAAAATATTAAGGAGACAAGGAGAGTTTCCCACCTTTGAGGTGAGATATGAAGAGCATGAACTAGAAGAAATCCTAGCTTTGGAGAAACCCAAGAAGAAGAAGGACAAAAGCCAAGTGAAATCACTAGTAGAAAACAGGCCATCCGTTCGCGCCCCCTGAGAGCATTAGTCCCGGTTGCGCCACTAACCGGGACTAATGCTGGCACGCGTCCCGGTTCGAGCGGGCACGGGGCCCGGAGGCATGCGTCTCAGTTGGTAACGGGGCATACGCCCCGGTTGGAGCCAACAACCGGGACTAAAGGTTTGGCCACAACCACGTGGCGTGTCACACACCTTTAGTCCCGGTTGGTGGCTCCAACCGGGACGTATGCTCCCGCCCTCTATAAATGCAACGCCCTAGCCCCCTCTGCCTCCACTCTGTTTTTTCTCTTGGTGGAAGGTGTGAGGGGTGTGCTAGTTTTTTCTCCCCTATGCATGCATTCAAGGTGTTTGATGAAATGTTTGAGTGAATAATCCCGTTCAATTTCTCATAGAACAAAAATGTAGAAGGTGTCCGAGACGCACTTGAGCTTTCTCCTCTTTATTTCCCTCGATCGAGGTTAGCAATCTTATCTTTTCTCTGTCATTGATACAATGCATGTGTCGATGTGAATTGTCATTTCACTATTTATGATGTCCTGTTTTTTGATAAAATTACTTATATGATGCAGATGAACGGTCGGGAATGGATGTACGGTGACCGACGCGTAGCCGGGTATATGAAAGGCGTGGATAAATTTATCGATGTGGCTATGGCAAACAAAGAGAATGGTTTTATACGTTGTCCATGTGTTCAATGTTAGAACAACAAGGAGTCCTCTTCCTCAAAAATCATTCGCGGCCACCTGATTATGAAAGGTTTCATGCCCAACTATAATTGCTGGACCAAGCACGGGGAAACAGGGGTTATGATGGAAGATGGTGAAGAAGAAGATGATGATAACAACTATCATCATATGTTTCCTGAATACAGTGATACTGCACTAGAAGAAAATGGAGAGGAAAGAGGTGAAGAACAGGCATCAGATGATCCAGCTCATGAACTTGGTAGGGTCATTTCTGATGCAAAGCGAGACTGTGAAACAGAAAATGAGAAGTTGAAGTTAGAGGGCCTGTTAGAAGATCACAAGAAATTGTTGTACCCAAATTGTGAAGATGGCAGCACAAAGCTAGGTACCACACAGGAATTGTTGCGATGGAAGGCAGAGTGTGGTCTAACTGACTCCTTATTTGAAAAGATGTTTAAAATAATGAAGTCGAAGTTTCCAAAACATAACGAACTTCCCAAGAGTACCTACGAAGCAAAGAAGACTCTTTGTCCTCTAGGATTAGATGTGCAAAAGATACATGCATGCATCCTCTACCGTGGTAAGGAGTATGAGAATTTAGATAAATGCCTGGTATGCAATGCATTGCGGTATAAGATCAGACGAGATGACCCTAGTGATGTTGAGGGAGAGCCCCTCCGGAAGAGGGTTCCTGCTAGGGTTATGTGGTATGCTCCTATAATACCAAGGTTGAAACGCATGCTCAGAAATAAAGAGCATGCCAGGTTGTTGCGATGGCACAAAGAAGACCATAAGAAAGACGGGAAGTTGAGACACCCTGTTGATGGGTCACAGTGGAGAAAAATCGAGAGAGACTTCCCAGACTTTGCAGGTGACGCAAGGAACTTATGGTTTGGTCTAAGTACGGATGGCATGAATCCTTTTGGGGAGCAGAGCTGCAGTCACAGCACCTGGCCCATGACTCTATGTATCTACAACCTGCCTCCTTGGTTGTGCATGAAGCGTAAGTTCATTATGATGCCAGTGCTCATCCAAGGCCCGAAGCAACCGGGCAACGACATTGATGTGTACCTTAGGCCATTAGTTGAAGAACTCTTACAGTTGTGGGGCAAACCAGGTGTACGTGCGTGGGATGAGAACAAACAGGAGCCATTTGATCTATGAGGGTTGTTATTCATAACCATCAAAGATTGGCCTGCTCTTAGTAACCTTTCAGGACAGACAAACAAGGGATATAAGGCATGCACACACTATTTAGATAAGACTGAAGGTACATATTTGCATAAATTCAAGAAGGTTGTGTACCTGGCGAATCGACGATTTCTTCCGACCAATCATACCGATAGAAAGAAAGGCAAGCATTTCAAAGGTGAGGCAGAGCACCAGAAGAAGCCTGAACTCCCTGCTGGTGATGATGTATTTGGTATGGTCAAGGACATAGAGGTAATATTTGGAAAGGGTCCCAGCGGTCAATCAGTTCCGAACGACGTCGCTACAGGACACACACCCATGTGGAAGAAGAAATCTATATTTTGGGAGCTGCCATATTGGAAAGTCCTGCGTGTCCGCTCTTCAATCGACGTGATGCACGTGACGAAGAATCTTTGCATGAACCTGCTAGGATTCCTAGGCGTGTATGGGAAGACAAAAGATACACCAGAAGCATGGGAGGACCAACAAATTATGAAAGACCCAAAGAACATGCATACACATAACAAGACAGATAAAGGGCGTCACTTAAGTCGTGCCAGCTATGCTCTTACCAAAGCAGAGAAGGAAATCTTTTTTGAATTCCTTTACAGTATCAAGGTGCCGTCGGGCTTCTCATCTAATATAAAGGGGATAATAAATATGGCAGAGAAAAAGTTCCAAAACCAGAAGTCTCATGACTGTCACGTGATTATGACGCAGTTGCTTCCTATTGCATTGAGGGGGCTTCTACCGGAAAATGTTCGAGTACCCATTGTGAAGCTATGTGCATTCCTCAATGCAATATCTCAGAAGGTAATCAATCCAGATATTCTGCCAAGGTTACAGAAGGATGTGGTACAATGTCTTGTTAGTTTTGAATTGGTGTTCCGACCATCCTTCTTCAATATTATGACGCATCTCCTGGTTAACCTAATGGAAGAGATTGCCATTCTCGGTCCGGTATTTCTGCATAATATGTTCCCCTTTGAGAGGTTCATGGGAGTCTTAAAGAAATATGTTCATAACCATGCTAGACCAGAAGGAAGCATCTCCAAGGGATATGGAACAGAGGAGGTCATTGAGTTTTGTGATGACTTTATTCCTGACCTTAAGCCGATTGGTGTTTCTGACTCGCTGCATGAGGGAAGACTAAGTGGAAAAGGCACGCTGGGAAAGAAAGCAATGATATGTAGGGACGGGGATTCTTTCACTAAAGCACACTACACAGTTCTACATAATTCCACCTTGGTAGCTCCGTATATCGAGGAACACAAGAATATTGTACGCTCCAAAAACCCGGGGAAGCCTGAATCATGGATTGCAGATGAACACATGAAGTCTTTTGGTGGTTGGATGCGGACACATCTCTTGAAAGACACCACTGTTGGAGATTAGCTATACTTGTTGGCCGCGTCACCATCTTCTACTGTATTGAATTTCCAAGGGTACGAAATAAATGGGAATACATTCTACACGATCGCCCAAGATAAAAAGAGCACCAACCAAAATAGTGGTGTCCGCTTTGATGCAATAGACGAGAATGGACAAAAGGACACATATTATGGTTACATAGAGGAGATATGGGAACTAGACTATGGCGTCTGTTTTAAGGTCCCTTTGTTTCGCTGCAAATGGGTCAACCTGAATGGGGAAGGGGTAAAGATAGACCAGTTGTACGGAATGACAACAGTGGATCTCAACAATCTTTGTTATAGAGATGAAACATTCGTCCTAGACAATGATGTGTCTCAGGTTTTCTATGTGAAGGACATATCCTCCAGACCGAAAAAAATAAAAAATATGCTAACGAATACATCATATGATGAGCCAAAGCGCTACATAGTTCTTTCAGGGAAAAGAAACATCGTGGGAATCGAGGACAAGACAGACATGTCAAAAGATTCTAATAAGTTTGATGAAATTCCGCCCTTCACAGTGAAAACTGACACAAGAATTCCATTAAGTAAAGAAGATGCTCCATGGTGACGTCTGAAGCGATCATAAGGAAGGACATATGCCATGAAGTTCATGCTCATATTATGTAACTCTAGTTCATGTTTTTCGCGGTTTGTGGCTTAACCGAAGGATATCTTTCGCGGTTTGTGTCTTGACCGGACTATATATAGGGGGGCCTTTAGTCCCGGTTTTGTAGTCTTAGTTTTTAATATTAATAAATGTCTTGAGTGTTAGTCCCGTTTTGTGGCTGGACCGAGACTATGAAGAAGTTGTCCCGATTCGTACTTACCATTAAGATATGATCTCCAAACGCGCACGGTCACATATTAGGGAGTGCCTCTATGACCAGTTTCTTGGAGATGCCGGAGGACTGGGATCCGGCGGCATCTCCCTGAAACTGGTCATAGTGGTGTCCCTGCTCTCTAAAACCATCATGCAGCTTGTAACTTCTCTAACTAGATCAATACTCCTGGGAGCTAACTAATTTCACATATTAGGGAGTGCCTCTATGAACAGTTTCTCGGAGATGTCGGAGGACTGGGCTCCGTCGGCATCTCCCTAAAACTGGTCGTAGTGGTGTCCCTGCTCTCGAAAACCATCTTGCAGCTTGTAACTTCTCTAACTAGATCAATACGCCTCGGAGCTAACTAATTTCACATATTAGGGAGTGCCTCTATGACCAGTTTCTCGGAGATGCCGGAGGATCGGCTCCGCAAGCATCTCCCAAATCGCCGTAGTGGTGTCCTCGCTCGAAAACCATCTTGGAGATGCCTCAAACTGGCTGGAGGACTGACTCGCAAGGATGCCTATTTATATTACAAGCAGCTCGGCATAGTGTCGACACTTACAAAATAATGTCGACACTCACCCCTATTATTAGTCTTGATTGTTTTGTCCCGGTTGGTGTCTCCAACCGGGACTACAGGTTCATCTTTAGTCCCGGTTGGTGACACCATCTGGGACAAGGTACACGCCGTACGACATAATGTCGACACTCACCCCTATCATTAGTGCTGCCTGGCCCAGCATGCCGAAATCCCTCCGCGTGGTGTCGACAATGAAAATCCTGTTTCAGAATGCTACCGTCCTATTTTTAGAACAATCCAAACAATGAAAATCCCTTTTTGTGATGTTGTGCCCATATTATGCATGTGTGTGGACATTGGTATGGAGAACAATGTTGCAAGAGGAAGTTTTCCTTTTTGTCGCACGGAAAAGCCCTTTTCCATTTTCCGAGCGCAAAAAACGGGTCGTTTTGTGAAGTAACCACCGAAATGCTGTTTCAGAATGCTACCGTCCCATTTTCCTAAAATACTATACCACCTTACATGGACTATCTCCCAACCGGGACATCTCAAACCTTTTCGTCCATCCCAGGTAAAAAGGACAAATGTCTGCCGAATCGGCAGGAAGTGGGTCCGGTTTGTACTACAGGTACATGATCTATCGCCCGTGATTTTTTGAAAAAATCATTTTTAGAATCATAATATGTGGTTTCTTCAGAGATCCAATGCAAGTTTTAACGATGCTCGTCCCCTATCTTCATGCACACCGGTTCGACCATAGTTAGAAATTCAGATAATTCAAAACGGGCATAATAAATTCAAAAAAATCCGAACAATGAAAATCCTTAGCGTGGTGTCATATTTTTTTACATAGTTGAAAGGAAAAATACCAGACTTGGTATATTGATTATGTTTGGAAAAAACCTTCACAAAATGACCTATCATGTTCGAGGTTTCATGGCTTTCGGTCCAAATGACCGATGTTATGTGTTGAATCATGGCATAGTTTGTGATGTTGTGCCCATATTATGCATGTGTGTGGACATTGGTATGGATAACAATGTTGCAGGAGGCAGTTTTCCTTTTTGTCGCACGGAAAAGCCCTTTTCCATTTTCCGAGCGCAAAAGACGGGTCGTTTTGTGAAGTAACCACCAAAATGTCGTTTGAGAATGCTACCGTCCCATTTTACTGAAATACTACACCACCTTACATGGACTATCTCCCAACCGGGATATCTCAAACCTTTTCGTCCATCCCGGGTAAAAAGGACAAATGTCTGCCGAATCAGTAGGAAGTGGGTCCGGTTTTTCCTTCCATTTTCCCGCCATTTTTTCCCGCCAGTTCTTCCCGCCAGTTTTTCCCGCCGGTTCTTCCCGCCAGTTCTTCCCTCCAGTTATCTTCCTGCCATTTCTCACTATATATATATATATATGTAGGGTTGGCCTCCATTGTCATTGCACATCTCTAGACTCATATCTGCAACCTCATCACTCTTTCCCATGACTTCCACCGTAGCACTAACTCCCAGGGAGGCGGAGGCGCTTTGCGCCTCAAACTACCCCTGCCCGCCGGGCTACTCTGTCCCGTCGCTGGCCGGATCTCGAGCGCCGAGGCGTGTTTCCTCTGTCCCTCTAGGTGTGGCGCGTCGGATGGCCGTCACGAACCACTACTACTTCGAGCTCACGCCGAAGCAGTGGAGGAATCCCAGATGACATCCCGACTATTTCCCGACTTGGGAAGCCTTCTTCGTGGATCGGCGTGAGAGGGCGCTCACCAGCCACGAGGAGGACGGCCCACCTCCTCCGAACTTCAACGAGGCCGGTCGTCGGCTATGGTGGCGCAGCCGGGCTCTCCAGAGCGTCATGGCCTCCGACTCTAGCCCCCGCCTGCGCTACCCTCAAGTCCAGCCCACTCGTACTCAGCCTTCAAGGTTCAACTACGGCGACCCCGACGATGACAGCGACGACGGCCACGGCGAGTACGACGACTACAGTGGCGAGTATTACAGGTGTAGGCAGGAGCATGACTGAATCATTCCAACATTGTAAAACAAGTTCGGACGATTGTGGCTTAATCTGGCCATGTATCTTAATTTTCAGTTTTTCTACGTAACTTTGTGTTAGTTGCGTGATGTACTTTAATTCCAGTTCTATCCTAATCAAAAAAAAATTCCGCCCATTATTTCCGTCCTTTCTTTCCGCCTATTAATATATAAAAAATATAAGTTAATTCAAATCCAAATTAAAAACAGAAAATGGTTTTGAATTACTTATTCAAATCCAAACACTTTTTATGTTTAAATTTTTTCTAAATTCCAAATTAATATTAAAAAATATAAGTTGATTAATTTTTAATTGTAAATGGTTCATATTTTAAATGGTTACATTAATTATTTTTTAAAACTGAAAATGGTTTTAAATTATTTATTCAAATCCAAACACTTTTTATGTTTAAAGTTTTTCTAAATTCCAAATTAATATTCAAAAAATATAAGTTAATTCATTTTTAATTTTAAATGGTTCATAATTTAAATGGTTACATTAATTATTTTTAAAACAGAAAATGGTTTTGAATTATTATTCAAATTCAAACACTTTTTATGTTTAAAGTTTTTCTAAATTCCAAATTAATATTCAAAAAATATAAGTTAATTAATTTTTAATTTTAAATGGTTCATATTTTAAATGGTTACATTAATTATTTTTTAAAAATAGAAAATGGTTTTGAATTAGTTATTCAAATCCAAACATTTTTTATGTTTAAAGTTTTTCTAAATTCCAAATTAATATTCAAAAAATATAAGTTAATTCATTTTTAATTTTAAATGGTTCATAGTTTAAATGGTTACATTAATTATTTTTAAAAACAGAAAATGGTTTCGAATTATTTATTCAAATTCAAACATTTTTTATGTTTAAAGTTTTTCTAAATTCCAAAGTAATTATCATTTAAAAAAAATTACAAATTTAAACCCCAAAATAAAAAATAAGGCGGGAACAGAGAGAAAATTCCTGAAAAATTTTGAAAACAGGCTCATATGTCCTGGTTGGAGCCACCAACCGGGACTAAAGACCCCTGCGCGCGCCAACCCTTGGTCTGCTAAAAAAATTGGAGTATACGTCCCGGTTGGTGGCTCCAACCGGGACGTATGACCCTTTAGTGCCGGTTGGAGCCACCAACCGGGACTAAAGGACCTTTGGTTATAACTGGGTGCCCCTCCTCTTCTTCTTCCCCATCTCACAATCTTCTCGCACACAGGCTCTGAAGCGACAGCCGCTGTCCCGCCACCGCACGCCTACCGCCGCCACTTCCGCCTCCGCCTCGCCAGAATCGCCTCTCCAATGAATCGACGAGGGTGCCAGAACCACCGCAATCAGGAGCTCCTCCCCGAAGTCCGGTCACCGCTGTTCTCGATGATTTCGGCCGCGTCCGAGCTCGCTTGGTCGAGCTGACCCCTCCACCGCCTCCGTGGTGAGCCCCTCGACCTCACAGTCCTCTCCGTTCTTCCTCTTCAGACGCGCTGCACACAAGACTGGTTACCGTCGGCCGCCATCGTGCTTCCGCATCCGGCGACCAATCCGGAGCGGCGCTGCTACTAAACGGCTGGGTACGCTAGCCCGCATCCATCGCACCCGCTCCCGCTGCTCGCCAAGGCTCCAGTCCTCCGTCGACGATCTGGGCTGATCCCGATGACGCTGACGTCGCCCCATCGACATCAGTGGCGGTCAAGACGGCAAAGCTCGTGGGTCCTGCTTGGCGTGGAGGCTGAGCACTGGGCCCTTCTCGGCCTCACCGCTAGGGGTCGCCCCGGTGTAAAAACTATTTGCCTTTTTGTTTTTAATTCCAGAAAATGATTTAATATTGTAAAATCAATAACTTATTGTTTATAAGTCAGAAAAATACAAATAATATATCAAATTGTTCAGAAAAATGAAACCTATCTATTTAACCTATAATCATGCATTGTTCAACAACTTAAACGACAAGTATAATTAGAAGAACAAATGCACCCCTCTCATATGTTCCGGAGTTTCCCCGAGTTAGGGTTTTCACCCCTCGGAACCCCAATTAAATCATAGAGCATGTCTTAGGGTTACATTCCAATGCAAATTAACTTATCATATCATCATACTTGCTTGAGCATTGCATCGATGCCATGTGTTGATTGTTTCCCTTTCTTTTCGGTGTTTGGATTATTAGGTTTATTATTAATTAGGTATTATTAGGTTTATTAATTAGTTTGGTATTATTGGTCTTCGGCCCCACTGGTCAGTCACTATGGGTAGCCCCAGACCCGATTCACATTGTCAAGCAACTTAAAAACCCTATCTTAGATAAGGAATAATTAATACCCCTCAGGTGCATGTGGGTTCGACGATGTGCCTTCGCTAGGGCATTCCGAACCCTCTTAAATCGATTCCAATATGGTATTTTGTTAGTATCCAGTGTTACCTATCTGCTGGATAGTTTCCCTTTTGTAGCCTTATACTCATGTTCCCCTTTTGTAACCCTAAACCGAGGTTTCTCCGAACTAGGTTTTACACCCCTCGGAACTCCGGAATATTGATTTTAGTTGATTTTAGCTAGAGTTACCTATCTACTACACAGTTTCCCTTTTGTAGATAGGTTTCGGATTTAGGGTTTCTCTTCATTTTTATTATTGTGTATGTATATATTAGGGTTTCTCTGAATTAGGGTTTATATCTCTCAACACCGTACCTAACTTTCTCCCTTAGCCGCTTTGACTTATTCGTTTTTCCACCTATGCAGAAAATATGGACCCAGACGTCAGACACGAAGAAGGAAGAGTTGATCCAAGGTGTGATCCGCGGGGAAGAAAATTTAGATGTATCAATGTTTCCGAACAACTCCGGTGAGGGTGATCCTCTTTTTACCGGAATAGACGACTTGTTTGAGGTTGAAGGTGTTGCCTTCCACGAGGGAGAAGGCGATGCCTTGTGTAATCGAGAATACGACCGCTCCGGCGAGGTGCATGTAATATAATTAATTCATTAATTAATCATCTGCTATCTATATAGAAATAGTAACGACGGTCTTTCTTCTTTTAGCCCTCCGGATCGAACAAATCTACTGAAAAGAGTAGACGAGGCCCAACCAAAAAGTTGCAAGACCATGAGAGGTTCAGGATCGAAGTTGTCGCTGAAGACGGCAAACCGACGACTCCCGAAGTTGTCGCAAACACATTTGTGGCACAATGTGGAGTAATCGTTAGGGACTTAATCCTGATCACCATTCTAAATTGGAATAGGCCTGCTGATGCGGAAGAAGAGGGAACATGTTTATTTGTCCCTAACCACACCAAAGATTTACTGTGGAAGAGGCTCATGGTTAATTTCAAACTACCGAAGATAGAGCTGGATCCAAATGCGGAGGATCCAGTTGAGGACGCCTTAGAACATGGGAGAGCCATGGAGGCTAAGGTCAGGGAGTGGGCTTTGAAGAATATGGCCCAGTGTTTCACCAACTGGAAGAAAAGATTGCACCTTGACTATGTCGTGAAAGAGAAGACTCCCGATATCAAGAATATTCAGTTTGAGAAGATAAAACCATTCTGGGCTGAGTTTGTGGAATACAAGACATCAGAAAAAGCTAAGAAAATGTCTACAACGAATAAGCTGAATGCTGCTAACAAGAAGTATCACCATACAATGGGGCAAGGTGGATACAGGGCTGGCATTCCTAAGTGGGAGAAACTTGAGAATGAACTGCGTGCTAAAAAGATCACCCTGCAGATGCACGATTGGGTAGAACGTGCAAGGAATTGGTTTTACGGGCATGGGGGCACGTTGGACTCGGAAGGGATGTGTATATATAACATACGACATAAAGAAGACCCCTTGCCAATCGAGAGGATGAGAAAAGCAGTAAAGGCTGTTAAAGATGGGGACTTCATTCCCGGTAGAGAGAATGATGAGTTCACACTCGCCCTTGGAAATAAGGAACATGATGGATGAACACGAGGCACAAGAGGCTCCCAACCATGGAGGACTGGGTTTCCCGAAGAGAGGAAGAAATATCCTGATAGAAGACGTTAGAGGAGAAAGGACAGGGCGAAAGTTGAAGCAGATAGTTAGAAAGAGCGAATGCGTATAATTGAAGAACGAATAAAGCAACAACAAGATGAAATTAACGCACTTAAAGAGCAAAGTACTACCGGCCCATCTCAGCATCACACTGCATTCGATGCTACCGGCCTATCGAATAATCGAAAAAGCAGTGTGGCTTCCACCGAGGTCCCGGGTGATGACAATGGCGATGACGATGGTGCACCGACGATGGCTCCTGTTGGCTATCCAGTGGATGATATCACAGAGATGACACACTGCGATCTACATGTCAAAGTTGTGAACATATCAATGAAGGTGGCGGTTGGCTATGCCTTACCAATTGGACCCACACCAACTTACCACTGTCGTCCGGTTCCAGAGGGCTACGCTATTGTCAGGGTGGATGAAATCATGCCCACCTTTCAAGTTTTGAAGCTTGACTACCCTACAGGTGAAGGGGATGTGACTGAACTGGGAGACGCAAAAAACGTCACCATTCTAGGGCCAAAGGTATGTATCGTGCTTCGAAATCACACGCCAAGGCCATCTTCGCCGCCGCCTCACCCGTCTCCAGCGAGGTCGTCGCCGCCGCGGCAGCCGTCTTCGTCGCCTCACCCGGCTCCGTCGCCTCACCAATCTCCGGCGCAGCCATCACCGCGGGAGCCATCGCCGGCGCCTCAGTATAAAAATTGTAAGCGTACCACTACTCTGCGTCATGGTAAGCGGTCGCCGAAACGTAAACAAGAGCCTCTTCCAAAAGTACCAAAGGTTCCTCCCAAGAGAGCTTATGACTGTACTGAAAAGGAGACTGCGGCGATCATTGATGTGGAAACGACAGCATTTTTCGCTAAGCTGAGGCGGCCGAAAGAGCCAGAGTTCCCCATCACCAAAGAAGAAAAATCCAAAGTGTTGAAAATGCTAAAGTATCTTCATCAACCCGAGCCAAAGCTGTCATCAGACTATGAGCATTCTATTCTCAAGTCACATGCGGCACAAAAAGCCTCGAAGACCAGTACTGATGCAAGCGTGAAATCTGTTGCCCAGCTCGGAGAACAAGCAAAACAGTCTTGCGTCCCTCTGAAGGTGATTTCCCGAACCAATGTGGGGTCAAGCAAATATGGGGCCAAAGAGCAGTATGATCCAGAGGTAGTTGCACAATACGGAGAAGCTGTCGCTGCTCAAGGTATGAGTATTGCCCAGTACTTATCCCAGTTATAGTACTTCCCCGTGAGTGAAGTAGCATACAAATACCAAGACGCAAACCTCTCACAAACCCGAGGAGGTAGATAATCTTCCAACAAAATGCGAAGATTGCATAATCGGTACTTGCATGCCACAAAGGCCGGGTAATCTGGTAGTGAAGGTAACAAAAAGCATTATGGGAAAGATATAGATGACATGATATCCATTGAATTTGATGAACTATTTCAATTATTCAATCAAGACGCCTTGGACAAATCGATCATCAGTGCCTATTGTCTGTAAGTACTAATTCTGTAATTCATTTAGTCTCCAGCTATCTCACCTTGTTTATTGCATGTATATAATCATACTGTAATATGCAGAATGAAGATTCTCGAATGCAGCAGAGGACAAAGCCATGACATTGGCTTCATTGACACATATTGGGTTCATCAAGCTAATCTCAAAACAAACCCCTAGGATACGGAGGATAATATAGTACACGCGTTAACGTTTGAAGAAACCAGAAGGGAAATACTATTTCCTTACAACTTAAAGTGAGTGTTATTGTCTTGTATACACTTTCTATTTCGCTTACTCGATGTTAAGTATATAATTGATTAGTTATGCATTCGCAGCTACCACTATATTCTGTTAATTATTCAACTTGACAAAGGGCGTGCACTAGTCATGGACTCGAAACATAAACCCCTTGAGACGTGGAAGGACATGCAGATACTTCTCCAGCGGTAATTCTAATCATTACGACACTATATCGGCAACGTTCGTGAATTTTATGATATCAAGTAATTAATAACTTATTTTATTTGTTTTCTTCGCTGGGCAGCGCTTGGAAAAGGTTCACCAGCAAGGCTAGGGGTGTTTAGAAAGAGGAGCTTACATTTGAAGCACTAGATGTAAGCACCACTAGCTATATCCGCGCATCTCTTTGATTCTAGTTTTGATACAGTTATTATCATGCTTGATTATTATTTTGATTGAACTATGTTCTCGTAAAGTGCCTGGCGCAGGGACCAGGTAACAATCTATGTGGATACTATGTTTGCGAGTTCATCCGGCAGACGTGCGATGAGAAGGGCAGAAATTTAGAGCAACTCCACGTACGTAAACAATTTATATAGTTTTTAATTACAATCAAATTGTGTTTAGTTTCATTCATATAGGCTGACTCCTTTTTTAAATCAGATCGAACGTCTACGGGACGGTCTTCTGCCAAAGGATCGCGTACGAGCAATTCAGGAAGAATTGGCGGGATTCTTGGATGCAGAAGTCCTAAACCCAAAAGGGGAATAATATTCGGCTGTGTATAGACAATAGGGATTGTAAAAAGAGCAACTTTTGTATGTAGTGCATGAACTCGATCCGTGTATCGAATGTAATATTGTCATGATGATCTTGTGTAATATAACGGTTCCTTCATTGATAAGTGCAAAACACTAAATAAACAATAAAACAACCTAAATGAATTCTCTGCCGCGGCACAAGAAGTGGCGAAAATGCTGCCGCGGCAACAAAATGTGCCAAAATGAATTCTCTGTCGCGGCAGAGAAATGGGCCAAATCTCTGCCGCGACAGAAGGCTATTTGTCTCGGTTCGTGTTACGAACCGGGACGGTTGCTCCACCCCCCTCGCCCTCTGCCGCTGCCATGTGTACACCCATTTGTCCCGGTTGGTGGGGCAACCGGGACTAAACTTTAGGGCTTTAGTCCCGATTGCCCCGTCCCGGTTGGGCAACCGGGACTAATGCCCCTTACCAACCGGGACGCATGGCACATTTTCTACTAGTGAATGTTTCCATTGCAAAGAGATGGGACACTATGCCAATGAATGTCCAGGGAAGAAGAAGAAGTATAAGGAAATTAGCCAATTGTGGTGCAACAACTACAAAGAGCTAGGCCATTATGTATCAACCTGTCCATAGAACATACGTGAAGAACTCAATCTTGTCACATGTTACAATTGTGGTAACCAAGGACATTATGCAAGCAATTGTCCAGAAAAGATGAAGTACAAGAAAAACAAGCCTATCAAGGATCTCAGCCTTGTCACTTGTTTCTAGTGTGTAAACAAAGGACATTATGCAGATGTTTGCCCAGAGAAGTTTCATCAAGACCCCAAGCAAGCCAAGATGTAATCTAGTTGGAAACTTTTAAGGGTGGTAGTACCCTAGTTGTCTTGAAGCCAACTTGTAACCCCTAGACTTCCCAAATCTTGGGACGAGATTTCTTTTAAGGGTGGTAGCCTGTCACATCCCAAAAATTTCCAAATTCTGTAGTGTGAAAAATAAATAATTGTTGAAATTTAGGGTGAAAAGAAACTTTTTGTTTCTAAATGGAAACTTAAAATCCCATATTGAACAAACTTTGAAGTGTTTGAATCCAACTAAATTCAAATCAAGTGAAATGCATTCTTCATAAATGCATCTTGAAATTTAAACACTTAGAAAATAAACCAAAACTCTAAAAACCCTAATGGAGGAAAATCATTTCAAAGATATCCCTAAGATTATGGATTTGATCCATATAAATATTTATCAACAAACAATTATAAATGATCAAAAGGGATAGAGATAAATATCATAACACCATGGGAATTGGTTTCACTTAATTTGGAGCCATAAATAAAATCTTATGAATTTAGTAAGATAAGGAAATTGAATTTCCAAAGATAATAAAGCACCTATCTAAAAATCCATACCAAATGGTGAGAAAATAATCCTAAAGATATTTAAAAGGATAAATAAATATCAAATAAGATTTTACAAATTGGAATCACCAAGTTTGGATCTTTAAATAAAAAGATATGGATTTTATGAAATAAATAACCAAATTAAAACTTGGCCAAGCAAATAAGATGAAAGATTTTTGTTTAATAAAAAGAGTGAAGGATTATTTAAATAAAAATCATAAGGATTTATTATATCCATTTATGTTTAAGTAAAGACATTTTCCCAATTTAAAATGAACACAAAACATATTAAAACATTTTAAATAATAATAATTCAAAGTGAAATTATTTTTGTAATTAAAACCTACTGAAAAAGGTTTGGTAAAATTTAGGATTCAAATAGAGTTTTAAAACATATTTAAATCTTATTTTGTAATAAAGACAAACGTCTATTTATAAATATATAATAGACCCTAAAAAGAATAAAAGAAATATTCTAAATTTGACATTAGAATATGTTAATAAACAGTATTGAATTATACTCAAGGTTTGGAAAGATTTGAAATTCAAATGGTTGTTTGAAATTTATAAACAAATTCAAAAAAGAAATGAAAAAGGAAAAAGAAAAATAAACAGAAACAAAAAGATGGAACCAGCCAGACCAGGCCCAACAGGCCCAGTCCTGCCGAGCAGCAACCCACCTCTCTCCCCGAACCGTTTTCTTTTACTCGCAATTGAACCCGCAGAGTTGCTGACCACTGGACCCCACCTCTCCTCTCTCTCTCGATGACTAGCCGCCCCCACCCCCAGTCTTCTTCCTCACCCGCTGCGGCGACCACGCCCTCCTCCCCAGCCGTTTCTGTCACCGTTTCACCGATTAAATTCGTGGTAACGATGCCATTAAACCATCCCCTGACCACGCCCCCTTAAACGCCCACGACCCCTCTCCATTTCCACTCGCCCGCCCCTCCCTCTCGTCCACAGGGCTACCTCGATTTCGCACTTGAGCACTCTCTGCTCCAACGAGCTCTCCGAGCGATTCTAGCCGCCACTCGCCGCCCCTTGACTCCCAGTCTCCACTAGCTTTCTCGCCATAACTGTGCGCATCTCCCAGTGTCGCTTGCTTGGCCGCATGTGCACTAGATATTCGGCAAGGACATCACCCGAGAGCCACCGTCGCCTTCCACTTCTCCGGCGACCTTTCCCCGGTAATACCGACCGTGCCTCTCCCTCTCAATGATGCTATCATGATCGCCACTCTCTCCCGTGTCTAACAAACCCTCTTCCTCGCCTTTTTGTGCCTTGTAGCATCGGCAACGACCACACCTGGGAGCACCCGACACCGTCGCTAACTCCGACGAGCAATCGTCGCCGCTCATGTGCGCCCCTTGGACTGCTACGACCACGTCGAGCTTCTCTGCATCCATGCGAACCCTGTGAGCATCCTCTCCCTCTTCCGCGTGACCTGGTTCCTCGGCAACCTCACTGGACGAGCATGCGCCGCCACTCGCCGCCGCCAGCGCCACCAACTTTTGGTCAATCACATGAGAGTCGTAGGATCTTGATCTAATGGTTGCGATATAAACTTAAACAAAGAGGTACGTAGTGATCTGAGCCGCTCAGATCTAATTAGATCCAACGCACCGCGTAGGCTGATCCGAGCGAACCGGTATGGGCGAATCAGAACACACCACGTGGCCTGAGTTTTGTTTTAAAAACAGAATTTGATCTATTAGATGTTCAAATTTGTAAATTGCATAACTTTAAATCTACTCGTCCAAATTTTGCAAATTTTATATCAATGGAATCAGCAAAACAAACTCTACACAAACATGCACTTTTTTAATGAATTGATTCTGGAAAATTGGTTGTATTTGCAGAAACATGTGTAGGTATATTTTGAATATAAAAATTATTCTAGCAATATTTTTATGGTAAAATCTTTGGCAAATGGATTGTTTTGAACCTCTTGACCATATAAACCAACTTATGGATTTAAAAATGTATTTTGTGAAGCCATGGAATAAACCTTTGAATTAAAGCATTTCTAGTTAAATGGAAATATGGTTTATATACTAAAAATGCTTTTTGAGTAAAACCTTTGGAAAAGGATTTCATTTAAACTCTCTGACCCTAAGCACCAAGTTTTAGGATTTAAAAAAAATATTTGATGAACCCTATAAATTATTACTTTGCTAAAAAGCATTTTCAACAACATAAAATATTGATTTGGTATAAGAATGGTTTATAGGTAAAAACTTTTGCAAATGGTTTCAATATTAAACACTTAACCTTAAAAAACTAACATTTGTATTTTAAAATGTATTTGCCACACACTAGAAATTGTCTTTTGATTTAAATCAAATCTAGCAAAACAAAAATGACTTAATATGGCCATTTTTCACTAACTTGATATCAAATGGTTTTACTACTTTTATAAATGACCAATGGGTGTTTTCAAATGTTTATGACCTAATAGGAACCATTTTCACAAATAAAACAATCTTTGACATGCTTGCATGCATAACTTTTGTTTTTATTATTCCATGTGATGATTGCTTGAATGGTAGTTTGAATTTGTGCCTTGATTGAATTGTAGTGAAATTTGAAGAGTGTGAATTTTACAAGATCAAGGAGTGAACTTATAATTCTCTACCGAAAAGGCAAGTGGTGCTACATACTTTTGTCCCATTATTTTCACTATGCATTAGTGATATTTTCTAAGTAGGATTTGCATGGAATTTTCTAAGTGTTCACTATGCCATGGGAAATCCTAGTAGATGAAACCTTGGTAGAATCTTCCTAAGTTAAGATTCCTACTACTATCATGCTTAGCTTAGCTAATAGAAAACAAGGGTGGATTATATACATGCTATGGAATATTTCTAAGTCAAGGACTTGTGTTTTGTTTAATAAAACAACTAAGTGAATGAATCACCTGTGTGGAATGGAAAGAATGGTTTATGTTGAGTGGTTACGCAAGTCCAGTATGCTGGGGAAAACTTGGGCATCCCAAGTCCAGTATACTGGGGAAAACTTGGTATCTCATTTGTGGAATGCCACCTAGGAACAAAGAGATTTGAGATGTCAAATGTTGAAAAGCTTCAAGTGAAGCCACTTGGCATTATTGGCTCTGCCTAGATCATATAAGTTGCCATAACTTAGCCAAATGGACAGTTGGTGGTAGGGGATGATAGGTTGGAACGCGTCCATTCTGGTCTAAGGGAAGGCTTCTGAAAGATCTTGTCTTGGTGAAACCAAGTCTTGTGGGGAAAGTGCACCACCTCTGCAGAGTGTAAAATCTAAGTACATAGCCATGTCCCTGGTATTGGACAATTTGAGCATCAAGACATGGAAGCTATCAAGAATCTCCTCGTCCCAATTTCTAAGATAATAACTTGTGGTTAAACAAGGGTGAAGGTTCACCAATTTCTATTGGTGGTTCCTTGGGTGATTTTGACAAACAAAAACTTAGTGTTTTCAAATGATAAGGAAAATCTATTTTGAGCAAAGCAAGCCTAAGCTCCACTTAGCCAAATGCATATTAGATGATAGACTCCACTATACTACCATAGTATCACTTGCCAATACAATTCAAATGTATTGACCCTTGTGGCTGTAACTTATTATGTTGTAGGTTTGTTTGATGTTAGTGAAGTGTGTTGATTAAGATTACAAGTCTACAACCAACATGATTACCTGTGGCACTTTGAAGATGAAGGACCCCATGCTATAGTTATTTCTGCGGCATTGTAATGAGATAGCCAAATGAGCTATGTAAGATGTAATGAATTATTTTATTCCTGGTTATAAAGTTGTAATATGACCTTTGTTTCTTGATATTACATCTTAACTATGGATGCTAGCTATTGATCCAGGGACTAGCATTGTAAACACAAGGATCTCTACCTTATTAAAGGTTGGGACCTCTACATCATTGGACGATAGTAAGGATATTCTTATGATCTTTTGGAAGAACTAAGAATATATTATTTTGTAGAAGTGACAAATAGATGGTTAGTTCATTGTAAATGGTACTACATTGATACTAGTTTTGACACAAAGTACAAATTAAGTTTATCTCAATCTAAACTAAGGGTGGCACAATTTTATGGAAAGTGTAGAGGTCCCAACCTTTAATAAGGTAGAGATCCGTGTGTTTACAATGCTAGTCCCTGGATCAATAGCTAGCATCCACAATTAAGAAGTAATATCAAGAAACAAAGGTCATAATACAAATTTATAACCAGGAATAAAATAATTCATTACATCTTACATAGCTCATTTGGCTATCTCATTACAATGCAGCATAAATAACTATAGCATGGAGTACTTCATCTTCAAAGTGCCTCAGGAAATAATGTTGGTTGTAGACTTGTAATCCTAATCAACACACTTCACTAACATCAAACAAACCTGGAACATAATAAGTTACAGCCACAAGGGTCAATACATTTGATTTGTATTGGCAAGGGATACTATGGTAGAATAGTGGTATCTATCATCTATATGCATTTGGCTAAGTGGAGCTTAGGCTTGCTTTGCTCAAAATATATTTTCCTATCAGTTGAATGTAGGGTTCGCAGCATAGAAAACAAAAAAAATCCTATGATGGGAACTATGTACCAAGATCTATCTACTAGATACAAACAACGGGCGGATGTATATCCGTAGAGAACATACCCTTGAAGACCGACAAAGCTTAACAAGTTCGACTCGTGGTTGGTGTAGACGATCTCTTGCCGATCTCAAGATCGAGAGGAAGTCCTAGCGCCACAAATCAGCAGCGCATCCATGCTCACACACATGTCAGGGGCAGAGGGGTGCCTTTTATAGGAGGAGGGGGGCACCCAAGGGGGTGGCCGCCGGCCATGGGGGCTGCCCCCTCCCCTCCTTCATTCATGTGGGTGGACACTCCACTCACAAAAACCTCTTCATTTCCCTCCACTCAAAATCCCACTCAAACTTGCAATTAAATTTCCACCAAATTTAATGCAAACTCTCATTAAATAAAACTCTTTTATTTATTCAGAATTTTGTCAATTACTTTAATGAAAAACATTCACATATAACCCCTTGATAGAATAATATTTCATATGCATAACCACTTTATGCAATTTCACCTGAAAACCTGTTTCGGTATCTAGTGAAATAAATTCCTGCGCTTGTTTATTCTTTCGGCATGAAACTTTTGATACAATTGGATGTCGGTGTCTCTTAAGTGTGTCACCCTACGGTTCGTGAATAATGCGGACATGATCAAGACCCCACTCGGATCAATAATCAGAAGCGGGATCTGGAGACCCATACTGACTCCCACACATTCAACAATGCCTTTCTTGTGATCATCGGAACCTTTTATGCTCGTATCTTAATCCCTTTTTTTGCGATATATTACATGACCGAGATTCGATCATCGGTATCTCCATACCTAGTTTGATCTCGTTACTGACATGCACTCTTTTATCGTTCCCGTGATATAACATTCTAGTGATCAAATCACTAGCTTGCAAGCTAACCAATGTGATATCACCGAGAGGGCCCAAAGTATATCTATCTGTCATCGGGATGAACAAATTCCACTCTCGATCCATGGGCCTCAACATAACACTTTATTAGCTCTAAACCCATCTTTATAATCACCCTGTTACGGTGTGACGTTTGATGTTATCAAGAAACTCTTCCGGTGGTAGTGATTGACATGATCTCATAGTCTAAGGATTAGGATCACTTCATAAGTTGTTATAGCAATATAAACTCAATGACTTTGATCGTAATGCTATACTTCGGATGAATGTTCATCACACCATTACACTAATGGTGTGATCCCGTTATTAACAACATCCAATGTCTATGATAAGGAAACCTTGATCATCTTGTTAATCAACGAGCTAGTTTAGAGAGAGGCATAACTAGGAACTTTCTGTTTGTTTATTAAACACACATGTATTAAGGTTTTTGTATTAATACAATTATAGCATGCAAAATAAACATCTATCATATACTTGGAATACACATAATAAACACTTTATTATTGCCTCTCAGGGCATATTCCCTTCAGTCTCCCACTTGCACTAGAGACAATAATCTAGTTACATAGTGATGAATCTAACACCCATGGAGTTCTGGTGTTGATCATGTTTTGCTCTAGGGAGAGTTTTATTCAACGGATCTGCTACATTGAGATCCGTGTGTACTTCACAAATCTTTAAATCTCCATCCTTGACATGCTTGCGGATGGAGTGAAACCGGCGTTTAATATGCTTAGAATGCTTGTGAGACCTTGGCTCTTTGGCATTGGGAATGGCACCATTGTTGTCACAATAGATCACCATTGGGTCCAACGCGTTTGCAACCACTCCTAGTTCGGATATTAACTCCTTCATCCAAACCGCTTCCTGAGACGCTTCTGAAGCAGCAACATATTCGGCCTCTGTTGTTGATCCCGCCACCACAGGTTGTTTGGAACTCCTCCAATTAACCGCTCCGCCATTCATGAGAAATACGTATCCAGATTGAGACTTAGAGTCATCCGGATTGGTGTCAAAGCTTGCGTCAACATAACACTTAGCGACGATCTCTTCTTCACCTCCGTATACAAGAAACATATCCTTAGTTCTTCGTAAGTACTTAAGGATATTCTGGACCGCTATCCAGTGTTCTGAACCTGGATTGGATTGGTACCTACAAGTCAAACTAATAGCATGTGCCACATCTGGTCTTGTACATAGCATGGCGTACATTATAGAGCCTATGGCTGAAGCATAGGGGACTTTGTCCATTATCTCTCTTTCTTCCGCCGTAGCCGGACTTTGACTCTTACTCAATGTATTGCCTTGCAACATAGGTAAGAACCCCTTCTTACTTCCGTCCATTTTAAACTTCTTTAAAATCTTATCAATGTATGTACTTTGCGATAGCCCTATTAGGCGCCTAGATCTATCTCTATAGATCTTTATGCCTAATATGTATGACGCTTCACCTAGGTCCTTCATTGAAAATTTGTTGTTTAGATAACTTTTAACACTGTTTAAAAGATCTATATCATTTTCGATCAATAATATGTCATCCACATATAATATCATAAATGCCACATTGCTCCCACTCACTTTCTTGTAAATACAAGCTTCTCCATAAGTTTGGACAAATCCAAACTATTTGATCACCTCATCAAAGCGGAGATTCCAACTTCGTGATGCTTGATTCAATCCATAGATGGATCGTTGAAGCTTGCACACCTTGTTAGCATCCTTAGGATCGACAAAACCCTTTGGTTGTATCATATACAACTCTTCTTCAATATTACCATTGAGAAACGCGGTTTTGACATCCATCTGCCATATCTCATAATCGAAATATGCAGCAATTGCTAATATAATCCTAACTGACTTTAGCATCGCTACAATAGGGAATGTCTCATCGTAGTCAACTCCTTGAATTTGTCGAAAACCCTTTGCAACAAGTCGAGCTTTATAGACGGTCATATTACCATCAGCATCAGTTTTCCTTTTGAAAATCCATTTGTGTCGTGGTGGTGTCACGGCATATGCCATGGGTAGGCTTAAGTTGGGGGCCGAATGGGTGCTTGTGGTCACCGGGGAGGGAGTGCACGGTCGAGCCATGCACGAAGAACAAGAAGAACTCTCCAAACTTAGCGATTTGATTGATACCCAAAGATTACAAGTGCTCCTTGAGCTGTATAAGCTAGGGTGCAGTGCCCTAGTTCACTACTTGGTCCAACCTCCTTCTACTTCAGCTATGCCCTCCCTTATATAGGCAGTGCTAGCTAGCTAATACCCTTTTGGGTTCTTGGGTTTACTGTTTGGATCTTGGTCCCTATGATGTGGGTCGGGTCATGGGCTTGCCCTAAGCCCACTGGCCCAGTCCATAAAGCTTGACAGCTAACGGTCTTCTGGTACTCTGCCTCCTTTCCTTTTGGCGTCATGATGTTACTTTGTACGTTAGCGTATGCTTTGTGCGTCACCCGGCTCCTTTTGTGTCACCCGACGTCGCCCTTCTCTTTTGACCATGCTTTACCATGGTCCCTCCTGAATCTTACTCAGAAAGGTGCCATGCATCCTATTTGGCTCGGCCCTTCCTCGGTATACTCGTCTCGTCGGTACCTGCAAGAATAGCAACTTTGTCTTATGTGGGCCGACATAATTTATATGTCGGCTGCTCATGCTTCTCTTACCCGGCCGTTCTTACCCGGCCTGGTTCTTTGTTTACTCGGAGCTAGCCAAGCTGCGCTATGTTTCACCTCTCGTGACCCTAGGGGGGTTATCCCCCTGACATTAGTCCCCAAAGCTGGTGAGGTCTAACAGTTCAAGATGTTAGGCGTCTCTAGGTTCCTTTTGTGTGAGTGGAACTTAGTTTTTGTCTCTATCTGTCGCAATTTTGCACTTTGCTGGGTCTGTCTGACAGTTTCCGGATCAACTCTTTGACTTCTTGGATCATTTTTGCCTCGAGCTGAGTCATTTTGGCCAATTTCGAGTCATTTTCGACTCGCTTCAGTCACTGATAGCTGGTAATCATGATTACTTGCCTCAATTTTTGTTCTAAGCTCTGGCGGCACACCGACGCTTGTGATTATTCCCGTCATCATGGCGGCGATCGGCATGCGCCTCTTGTCCTTCCTTCCATGACGTGGCACAGGATTTTTCGTGTATATCTGGTTACGTGGCGCTTGAAGATTGGCCTACCCGGCCGGGTACACGGCCACACGCTGGCCGCACGGCATAGATGGATCCCACTACCAGGGTTTTTAATATCCTTAAGTAGGGGTTGGGGGTTTCCACTTCCCTCACGTCCGTTCAGTTTTACCTTGCCCTTTCTTCTTCGTTGTGCCCGCAAAATCAAACCGCCCCCTTTGCAGTTTAATCTTCCTCCCGTTCTTTTGTCGCAATCGCCCCTTTTTTCTTTCCATTACACTAAGGGTCCACGTTGTTCCAAGCCTCTACCAACCGCGGAGGAGACTGAATCTGCGAAACTCATGGATGCTCACGACGACGATGATGGTGCTGAGGAGCAGGAGATTCCTGCCGGAGAGCGCGGCAGCTGGGAAGGCTCGCAGGTCTCCACCGAAGAAGTAGAGTGGCTCCGCTCTACCAGACGCATTCCACTGCAAGTGGATTGCCGTCTCCCCACCGGTGAGATTTCTCCCAAACCCCAAGCTAACGAGTGGGTGGTTTTCCTTTCTCACTTTGAGCGTGGTTTCAATCTTCCAGTGAGCACCTTCTTCTCATCGTTTCTCTCCACCTTCCATCTACAAACCCATCATCTTTCTGCCAATGCGATTGGCTCTCTTTCCTGTTTCATCTCTGCTTGCGAGGCTTACCTAAGAATTTGTCCTACAGTTCCTGTGTGAGCCAATTAGTTTAGCTTTAAGGTTCAGGTTGTTCCCCAGCCTGGTGCTCCTTGATCCGAGAAGAGGCCGACCCGGTGCGGTGCTGCTCGCATCACGCCTAGGAGAGATTCCATCTTTCCCCGGGTTACTGGTATTGATTCCTGCAAGAAATGGCATAGGACTTTCTTCTATGTCAAAAACAACGGGTCCACCGATAACATCCGGCTCCCCCTTTCTCGGACGAGGTCCCGAACAAGAAGCTCTGTCAGCTAGACTCGTGTGACCAAGACGCTGCGGTAAATGAGGCTAACGCGATCTTGGAAAGGTTGCTGTCGCCGGTTGAAAACTTTCATCTCGCCGACTCTGACCTCATGTGCACCTTCGTCTCACGCCGGGTAAGCCCCATCCAAGCGAGGATCCACAAGATGTGCTTCATGAGTGGATCCCACGATCCCAGTCGACACTCCACTAAGGATCTCACCCATGACTCCATTGCCCACCGAGTAAGCTCAATCTTTAAATTGAACTTGGTGGATGATTGGGCTTGGAGTTGCCCTCCGTTTAGTCGGGTCAGGCCTGTCCCCTGGGGAAGTTTCCCGAGTCGTTTTTCTTGCCGAGTAGGCTTTAGCTATTTTGCCAGTATCATTTTTTTTTTTTTTGGTTACTCATTCTGTTTGTCTTCCGCAGAATCTCCTTCACCAGGTTGATGACCGTACTGTCCCTCCTGCTGGTTATAATGGGGACCGCTCCGACTCAGATGAAGTTGAGTATGACCTGGAGTGCTTCATGCCCATCCCGCACGCTATGGCTGCTTCAGCTTCAGGTAAGAGTCAATCTCACAATCCCTTACAACATTGGTCTGACGATGATGAGGATGATGATTGTACGCTTTTGGAGGTATATGCCTTGTGACCTTAGTCTCCCAACTTATCCGAGTAAGAACGTTATTTACTTATGCAGCTGGCCAGGTACATGACAGTCCTCCTCTCGCCGTGGGCAGAGTCGGCAAGATCCCCTTCGCCAAGCCGAAGCGACGCGGAGCCTCCTCCAGCACTCAGCCGGCCAAGAAGAGCAATCCCACTCCGGCAGCACCTGCTACCTCTGCTGCAACCAGCCTAGCTGAGTCTCGACAAGCTGTTGGGCGCCGAGTCATACGCCAAGTCGTGCGTGAACTGGTTGTCACCGGGTAAGTTTTTGTACTCGGCTTTCTCCGTTCTTTTCTTTTTGTCATGGGTGTTCTCTTATACATGCCTCGTTGTTTTCACCACCGCATCCTTGTCGGCGAACCAGGCTGCTTCTAGCATTGCCTCGCCGCTTAGGCCTATGCCTCCTCTAGCTGACTCGGCGGCGCGGAGTCCCGTCCGGGTCAAGGCTCCCACTGTTGAGGCTCACGCCTCTCAGTGTCAGTCGGAACCGGTGGGTCATTCGGCTAGCGCCACTGGCGCTGGCCAGGAAAAACTTCCTGATCTTGGTGCCAGTTATTCTGGCGCCGAGAAATCTTCCGCCACCAGTTCCTCTGGCATCGGCCCTCAGGCTGGTGTGAATGAACAACTTCCTGATCTTGGAGCCAACAAATTGTTGAGCCCAGTCATCCGGCTCCACGTTCTTCTCCAAATCCTCCTGCTCGCTCTCTAGTTCTGTCAAAGAGCCAGACCCAGCCCAAGGCTTCTGGCTCTGCTTGCCTACATCCGGAAAATCTACCTCCTCCAAGCAGACGACGCTGGTCTGCGCTCCGGGTTATGCTCCTCAGATCCGGCCTCCGACGTTGGCGATAATGGTCTCTTCAACGGCTAAGGGGGGCGAATCCGCGGCTGTCGGGTGAGGTGATGGCTCTAAGGCTGTTACCGTCCATGCTAGTGCTGCAGTGACCCGTGCCAATGTGGGAACCACCCTGAAAACGGGTCAAGTTCTCACTCGGACGCTCAGCGGGAAAAGCCTTGGTTCGGCTGAGCCTTATGCTGTGGCATGGAATGTAGCTGGCGAGCAGGAGGTCAGCACTCGTGCCGGCAAGAAGCTGAAGCTGGTCCCTAAGGCCATCTCTGACATGACCTAGCAGGCCATTTCTTTGATGGCCCGCGCCGACGAAGTGAACAAGGTAAAGTAACTTCTTACTCTTTTATATTGTTGAGTATTTCCTTTATACATATCACCTAGTCCCCGAGGTTATGACCGAGTAAGGAACTTACTCGGCCGTAAGTTCTCACTAATCACTTTAGTCTTCAAATCCTTCACCCCAAGCTTGCATGTTAGATCTTCGATCCGTAGCCCTCGAGGTTACTGTCGAGTAAGGATCTTACTCGGCTGTAAGCTCTTAAGATTTTTGATTTCCTTATGCTAAACGCATATGTTAGAGCTTCAATCCCTAGCCCTCGAGGTTACTTCCGAGTAAGGAACTTACTCGGTTGTAAGCTCTTAAGATTTTTGATTTCCTTATGCAAACTCATGTTAGAGCTTCGATCCCTAGCCCTCGAGGTTACTGTCGAGTATGGAACTTACTCGGTTGTAAGCTCTTAAGCCTTTTTATTTAGCAGGCTGCTTGACTTGACCTTTCCTTACTGTATGTCTTCTTTGTTCAGCTCACGCATAACAAGCGCACCAAGGTGCACCAAGATCTCTTCAGGAGTGGTATCGACAGGCGCAGCTATGATAGCTAGAGTTTGATTTGATGGCGGGGAACTGATTTGGGGCGCAGCTATGATAGCTAGGGTTTGATTTGATGGTGGGGAACCGATTTGGTGAGGACTCCCGATCTGGGGTCTCCTTTTATCTATGCTTTCGATTTAGATAACCTGGTATAGATGGGCTAATAGATGATAAATTAATTTAGTGATTATGTATTTAACTGGGCCTACGAGCGGGTTCATGGGTCGTGAGGGGTTAGTGAATGCATGCATACGTCATATGGACATTAGTGGAAACGAGGCCTTTGGTTGAGGTCGGAAATGGGCTCTAACACCGGTTCTTCTATGAACCGGTGTTAAAGGGGGTGCCCGTACCACCGTGGCCCGTGCGGCAAAAAGGAGCACTCCCTTTAACACCGGTTCATGCCACGAACCGGTGTTAAAGGCCCTGCACTAGTGGCCCGCGCAGCCCCCCTTTAACACCGGTTCGTGGCTTGAACCGGTGTTAAAGGGGGGGCTATATAACACACCGCAGCCCACACCCCTCTCTTCCATTTTTTCACTCTCTCATTTTGGATCCTAGCAAGAGGGTCACTACAAGGAATCTGTCTATATATGACCCTCAATTTTCGTCACAAAATCGTCATAACAGTCCGTTTATGACGATTCTATGACGATTTTGAGATCGTCGGAAGCTGGGCGTCGCAAATGAACTATAACGACGACTTTAGTAAAATCGTCATAACCGTCTATGACGATATTGGATCATCATAACCATTATGACGATCCAATATCGTCATGGGCAAACTGATCTCGCCATGTCAGATCCTACGTGGCTAAGCCTACGTGGCACACAATCAGTCCGGTCCATTTCTGCCATTTGTATGGGCCAAGCCCAATAATATGGTCCATCAAATTTTCTATGAAAATCGGCTGATTACTTGGGCTAAGTCCAACATTTTGGCCTTTTGTATGTTTAGGGCCTTAGCATTTTAAGATCCGTTTCTTTTTTATTTTCAACCATTTACTCAAAATTGTATATTTCTCTAGTCTAATGTTGGACGGGCCGTAGGCTTTTTTAATCCCATCTAGCATTTGATTTATTTCAGACATACGGCCATAAAATAGACAATATTTCTTAAACACAGCCCATATCACATTATTTTTCACAGATAATAATAAAAGTTAAAACATATATTACAATCAGTACATAGTGCACGTCACCCAGGAATATAAAACCACTACAAATGTACACTGTAGTATATTACAAAATTCCATAGTTCAAATCACCGAGAAAATATAAATAAAGCTCCAAAACTGGGACTATCTACTCTTTGTTGAGGACGGAATCCCTTTTCTTCTTCCAACTTCGGTATGTAACCTTTAAAAAAGAGACGAAATAGGTTATGGAGACAACAAAAGCAACATGTTCAAACAATAACATAGACCAGCTAGGAAGAAAATAAAGAACATATATATACTAGCATCTACATAAACTATACTTGATTTTATTTTCTGTTGTAGGAACAAAAACATGGTTTGAATTAGCTAAAATAGCAAATGAGTAACAAAAATGACAAGCCTTAATCACAACATTGTCTACCAGTTTGGCTATCAGTTTGTCCAAGATTACAATCAAGAATGAAGTATGAGTAGCATTTTACAACACCAAAACTAAAATCATCATAAATACAAGATATACGAATTCAAAATAAAAAAGCTCTATGTCACAGAAATATCTGAACACCTTCATGCATAACCAGCAGAAACATACATCCATTCTCACAATTTATAATCTCGCAGAAAGTAAAATTATTTCGACTATAAGAAAATCAGATAGAAGTACTCTAACCTGTTTGATCAGAGCAGCATAGAGACAAGATTGATCTCATTGCCATCAAGGACTACCTCAAAACAATAATAGCTCCAGATGTTATATCTGTTTCATGCACAGTTTAAAAGAAAGGTTTTGTTCATGGCAAAAAGTATATTACATGTGGTAATCAGTCTAAACAGATAATATAATGCAAGCACACACACAAGCAACTAAGCAATTCAATGCCCACTAGAAGTCAGTGAAGACAGTCTTGATCTTTACACTAGAAGTCAGTGAAGTCAGTAAAAAGTTATGCAAGTATTCATCCATGAGTTGACAGAACATAATTAAACAAGAAAACACAACTGACCAATGTTCCCACTTAGCTTGACTGCACACATGAATGAAACCAAACAGACTAGGAGAAACAAGCTTACAGGGGGCAACACAGGAAGATGGAGACGCCGCTGGGCCTTGGTTGAGGTGTCGTACGGCAGGCCAACTGCTCTTGTGTCGTGCCTAGCCCTCTCCTACAGCGGCGCACCGCTTGCCTTTTCTGGCTGGTCCTCCCCTCTGTCGACATCCGCCACGGGATCTAGGGTGACAAACCTGACGCCCTCTAGATCCTGCCGCAGCCTCTCCTTCAAGCCCAGGGTCGACCACATGTTCTTGTGCCACTCGCCACCACTGGAGATCGTCACTTTAGCTCCTCAGGTGACCAAAAAATAGCAGGCGCCGCCACCCAAGTGTCGCCCACGCCATGGCGTCTCGCTTCTCCCCGCTACCAGTGAGCTCCCACTCTTGCTCCCCGCAATCGAGATTCAGAGTTTCTGAAAAACAACAAATAAGGTACAGTTTCAGAACAAATTTTGAAGTGCTAGTTGCAAGTAAATGAAAATGTTGCCTAGCTCAATATTAGTTGTACTCCATGTGCTATGAACAATGATGGTTTGACAAAGTGACAGGTATTAGCTGTATGTGTGTGTTATGAGTATACACTTGTGCATTCTCATGACCCAGCTGTGAGTCCTGTTTCTAGAGGCGTTTGTTCTCCTCGATAAGGGAATATCTACTAACAATAAAAACTAAACAATTTTGAACAGAATCGAATTAACATGACAAATCATCGAATGTTGTCATGTATCAATTATCCAATTAACATGACAGATCTGGAAACTCCTGAGCAATCAATAATGATGTTTCAATAGAATTTTCAAAACAATGTTCATGTTTTATGCATAGTACCTTCAACTGTCGAGAGCAGAATGATGCAACAACCCCTCTTGGCAAATCTTTCATACAATGTACACTAGGAATGCACCATTAGAACAAAATTTCTAATCAAACTTCACCTAATGCAAGAATGGTAGACACTAAGAATGGTAAGCAGCAGAGTATTGATGTACAGTTTCATCCAAGCAACAAACATAGTAAAAGAAACTAGTGCATCAAACTTATTTGATTTTTTCACACATTTGATTGATTGGAGTATGACAAGCTTATCAGGAATACAAGGTAATATAAGATGAAACTAGCCAACAAGGGAAGACAAGAGTCGTGAGGACATTCAAAGTAACGACATTGTTTCATATATCCGCTTAAGGCAACAACACTCCAAAATTACAGATAATAACACGGTATCAAGATTACCAATGCAGTAGTAGTGGGCATTCTAAAATGGTAATCGTATCGACCAGCCCCAAGCCATGAACCTGGAATAAAAACTCACCTAAGATTTTCGATCTCATCCTCGACACCACCCAGTAACATGAATTATTTTAAGTAATTCATCTATTCCATCAATTGAAAGAATAGCACAAGGTATCAGGCATATAAGCTTGAAGAGATAATTAATTGAAACAATCAACAACGCAAACTAGATGCTATAGATATATCAATTAAGAGCAAAATAGTTGTTCTTTTGAACAAGATAAGCATAAAACTGATTGAATATAGTGCTAGCTCTATAAATTTGCCATGTGGTGCTGGGAATACAATGATACATTTAACTAGAAAGTATATAAGAGTAAGCATGGCATTGTAACTGTAGGTTCTGATAGTTAACTATACTCCTGTTGTTTGTCCTGTATTAGTGACATACAGTTATGCAATTGGTGCACAGCTACCAATGTTCCATACAGTAGGCAACAGAAATATTGTGTGAAATTTATAAAGCAGAAATATTGGTGAAATTTAGACAGCAGAAATAATAACCAGATTAGTAGTATTAACAGTAGTTCTGGTTTCAAATAATAAGCTTTAGTAGGCATATAGTTCTTCTCTAGGCAATACAAGTATAAGGATCAATCAATCAACCAAGGGACAAATGTTCTGGCATATGTGCTACAAACAATCAACTACCCTTGTCACGGAACAATTATAATACTTGAACGCTCGATTAACATGTTCTATGGACGCCAACACAAAATGCAAAATAGTATATAGTACATCCATGTCTCACATAGCAAGTGGAGGAGAAAAGGGAGTAACCGGGGACTTACATAGAGCATGTAGACAGTGAAGAAGAGGAGAAGCAGTGGGTGATGTCCGGAACATTTGAAGACCTAGCCAGTGGATCTGGTGTCGTTGGGCTCGAGGTGATGCAGGAGCGGGCGTCGCCTGGGCCGCGGATATGCCGCTTCTCATCTCACATCCACCGCCTGCCGATGCGATGAGGACGTTCATCTGGTCGCCGTCTTTGAGTTCCTACCGCGCGATTCCTGTTTCAATAGATGCAGCGCGTTAGAGGATATGTAGAAGGAGGTGATGATGCACGAGAGAGGGAGAGATGGGTGGCGCCGGTAGAGAGGCAAGGTGCTGGTGCGACGGCGAGCTCGAGAAGATGGATCCGACCGGCGAGGTAGTGGGCGCGGACTAGCCTCGGAAGCGCAAAGTGTAGTGGCTGGGTAGATCGAGGAGGAGAGACGGTGGTGGCGGCGCTGCAGGGTGAAGGCGAGACAGTGCGGCACTGCAGGGCAAAGGCGAGACGGTGGTGGAGATTAGGGTTCAGAGAGGAGATCCGAGGGCACGAGGCGGGGAGATCCGAGGGGAGGCGAGACGGTGGTGGCGGTGCTGCAGGCGTGGCGAGACGAGTGCAAGCCCGGCAAGGTCAAGGCGAGATGGGGGGGGGTGAGCGAAGATCGATGGCGATCAAGACTGATGGGGGTGGGTGGGGGTGGCGGTGGAGAGATGAGGAAGGGAGAGGGGAGAATCGGCAGCACGAGGGGAGGCTTGGTGAGGTTAGGGTTTGTGTCGTGGGTGCGGTGGGGACTGTGGATTTGTGTGTGCTTCTTTTCGTGATCAGCAAGCGTTGGATCCGGAATGAACGGTCTAGATCAGGTCCATAAGGATGATCTGTGGGAGGGTGTTTCCTGTGTTTTGATTGGTCGGTTCACATATCACCTCTTTTTTGCACTTAGAAAATAGAAATGACACGTAGGCGTAAATGATGAGGTGGCAGACAACTCATGTCAAGTTATGCTAATTTGGACAATATGACGATTTATAATCGTCATAGTGAGCTACAAGTAACACCATAGGCTGCTTCCATCAAATTATGACGATTTCATCTAAAGTAACTATGACGATTTTTAGCAAAATCGTCGTAATTTTCCAGGGTATAGGCCCTCTTGAACGTCTTACGACCATCTCATGCAAAATCGTCATAACTCTATGACGATTTTGTTCACGGTCACTATTAGAAGGTCATAGAATAACACATTCCTTGTAGTGGGTGAGAGGTGTGCTAGTTTTTGTTTTTTTCCTATGCACAAGAGGTGTTCGGTGAAATGCCCGAGATCTCGAAATAAGTTTTCTCGTTGCTCTTTCCTTCTCGGTCGAGGTCGGCAACTTTATCCTTTCATGTGTCATTGATTTACTATATAAAAATGTTCATCTCCCTATTAATTTTTGATATACTATATATTAATGCAGATGAACCGGCAATGGATGTATGGTGACCGACGCACTTCCGATTACATTACGGGCCTCCAAAATTTCATCGTTGTGGCTAATGCAAACCGTGGTCACAATGGTTTTATGTGTTGTCCGTGTGTTCAATGTCAGAACAAGAAAGACTACTCAAATACCAGAACCATTCACGCCCACCTGCTTCGATCCGGTTTCATGCCCAACTATAATTGTTGGACCAAGAACGGAGAAAAAGGGGTTGTGATGGAAGACAACGAAGAAGAAGAGGATGATGACAACTATCATAATATGTATCCTGAATATGATGATATTGCAACGGGGGTAGATAATGAAGATCAAGAGGCAGCAGATGGGCCTCGATGACGATCTTGGTCGGCCTTCTTGATGCAAAGGAAGAATGTGGCGAAAAGGAGGAGAAGCTGGAGCAGATGTTAAAGGATCACAAAACATTGTTGTACCCAACTTGCGAAGATGGCCACAAAAAGCTAGGTACCACACTGGATTTGCTGCAATGGAAGACAGAGAAAGGTGTGACTGATAGCGCATTTTCAAAGTTGTTGGTAAAAATGAAGAATCTGCTTCCAAGAAATAATGAGTTGCCCGACAGTACATACCAAGCAAAAAAGGTCGTCTACCCTCTAGGATTAGATGTGTAGAGGATACATGCCTGCATTAATGACTGCATCCTCTACTGCCGTGAGAAGTACGAGAATTTGGATGCATGCCCGGTATGCACTGCACTACAGTATAAATCAGACGAGACGATCCTGGCGATGTTGAGGGTGAGGCCCCTAGGAAGAAGGTTCCTGCCAAGGTTATGTGGTATGCTCCTATAATACCACGGTTAAAACGTCTCTTCAGAAATAAAGAGCATGCCAAGTTGTTGTGATGGCACATGGAAGACCGTAAGAAAGACGCGATGTTGAGACACCTCGCTGATGGGTCACAGTGGAGAAAATTCGAGCCAGAGTACCCGTACTTTGCACGTGACGCAAGGAACTTAAGGTTTGGTCTAAGTACAGATGGCATGAATCCTTTTGGTGAGCTGAGTCACACAAAGACTGTCCTGTGACTCTATGTATCTATAACCTTCCTCCTTGGTAGTGCATGAAGAGGAAGTTCATTATGATGCCAGTGTTCATCCAAGGCCCGAGGGAACCCGGCAATGACATTGATGTGTACCTAAGGACATTAGTTGAAGAACTTCTATAGCTGTGGGCCAAACCTGGTGTACATATATGGGATAAGCACAAAGGGGAGCCATTTGACCTACGAGCGTTGCTTTTCGTAACCATCAATGATTGGCCTGCTCTTAGTAACATTTCAGGGCAGACAAACAAGGGATACAATGCATGCACACACTATTTAGATGAGACTGAAAGTGTATATTTGGAGAAATTTAAGAAGATTGTGTACCTAGGGTATCGTCGATTTCTTCCGAACCTGCATCCAGTAAGAAAGAAAGGCAAGCATTTCAAACGTCTGGCAGAACCCTGGAGGAAGCCTGTCCTCCGTACCGGTGAGGAGGTATTTGGTATGGTCAAGGACCTAGAAGTAATCTTTGGAAAAGGTCCTGGAAGTCTATCTGTTCTCAATGATGATGCCGGACACGCGCCCATGTGGAAGAAGCAATCTACATTTTGGGACCTACCCTATTGGAAAGTCTTAGAGGTCCGCTCTTCAATCGACGTGATGCACGTGACGAAGAATGTTTGCGTGAACCTGCTAGGCTTCCTAGGAGTCTATGGGAAGACAAAAGATACTCCGGAAGAACGGCAGGACCAGCAACGTATGGAAGACCCTGAAGAGCCTATGCATCCTGAGAACGAGAAGGGTAAACGATGCCACTTAACTCCTGCCAGCTACGCTCTTACCAAAGCAGAGAAGGAAATCTTTTTTGAATGCCTAAGCGGTATCAAGGTCCTGTCTGGCTTCTCGTCGAATATAAAGGGAATAATAAATATGGCAGAGAAAAAAATTCCAAAACCTGAAGTCTCATGACTGCCATGTGATTATGACACAATTGCTTCCGATTGCATTGAGGGTGCTTCTACCTAAAAATGTTCGAGTACCCATTGTGAAGCTATGTGCATTCCTCAATGCAATATCTCAGAAGTTAATCAATCTAGAAAGCCTACCAGGGTTACAGACAAATGTGTCCCAATGTCTTGTCAGCTTTAAGTTGCTGTTCCCACCATCCTTCTTCAATATTATGACGCATCTCCTGGTTCACCTAGTAGAAGAGATTGCCATTCTCGGTCCTGTATTTCTACACAATATGTTCCCCTTTGATAGGTACATGGGAGTCTTAAAGAAATATGTTCATAACCGTGCTAAGCCAGAAGGAAGCATCTCCAAGGGCTATGTAATAGAGGAGGTCATTGAGTTCTGTGTTGATTTTATTCCTGACCTTAAGGCGATTGGTGTTCCAGAATCACGACATGAAGGGAGACTGCATGGAAAAGGCACCCTAGGATGTAAAGCAATGATATGTAGGGACGGGCATTCTCTCAATCAAGCACACTACACGGTTTTACAAATATCTATCTTGGTTGCCCCGTATATCAATGAACACAAGAATTTAATACGCCTCAAACACCCGGGGCAGTCTGATGAATGGATTATAAGTGAACACATGGCGAGTTTTGGCGGCTGGCTGCAAAGACTTCTCACGAATAACACCACTGTTGGGGATCAGCTGTATTTTTTGTCTAGGACACCATCTTTGACTGTATGTACTTTCCAAGGGTACGAGATAAATGGAAATACATTTTACACGATAGGCCAAGATAAAAAGAGCACCAACCAAAACAGTGGTGTCCGCTTCGATGCAACAGAAGACAATGGGAAAAATACCACGTATTATGGGTCCATAGAGGAGATATGGGAACTTGACTATGGACCTAATTTTAAGGTCCCCTTGTTTCGATGCAAATGGGTCAAGCTAACATGAGGAGGGGTTGAGGTAGACAAGAAGTACGGAATGACAACAGTGGATCTCAACAATGTTATGAAGGTAGACAAGAACTTAGACGAACCATTTGTCTTAGCCAATGATGTGGCTGAGTTTTTCTATGTGAAGGACATGTCTACCAAACCAGAAAAAAAATAAGCAAATAGATACATCACACGATGAGACAAAGCATCACATAGTTCTTTCAGGGAAAAGAAACATCGTGGGAGTGGAGGACAAGACAGACATGTCACAAGATTATAATAAGTTTGATGAAATTCCGCCCTTCAGAGTGAAGACTGACCCAACCATCCTGTTAACGAGGCCGGCCGGCCGGCAGATGTGGTGGCGCGGTCGGACTCTCCAGAGCGTCATGGCCTACGACACTGCCGCCCACTCTAACCCCCATCTGCGCTACCCTCAAGTCCAGCCCACGCGTACTCAGCCTTCAAGGTTCAATTACGGCGATCCCGACGACAACAGCGACGACGGCCGCGGCGAGTACGACGACTACCGTGGTGAGTATTAAAGGTGTAGGCAGGAGCATCACTAAATCACTCCAACATTCCAAAACAAGATCGACCGATTGTGACTTAATCTGGCCATGTATCTTAATTTTCAGTTCTTTTATGTATCTTAATTTTCAGTCGTGCTTTATGTAACTTATTATTAGTTGCATTATGTACTTTAATTCCAGTTCTATCATAATAAAAATATCAAACTTGTTATATTGATTATGTCTAAAAAAAACCTTCACAAAATGACCTATCTCGTTCGAGGTTTTTTAGCTTTTGGGTCAAATCACCAATGTTATGGCTAGAATCAAGGCATAGTTTGTGATAATGTGGCCATATTGTGCATACATGTGCATCATGGGATGGCAAACAATGTTGCAAGAGGAAGTTTTCCTTTTTGTCGCACCAAAAAGGCATTTTCCAATTTCCGAGCATAAAAACGGACGGTTTTGTGAAGCAACCAACAAATGGCTAATTCAAAAAACTACCACCACATTTTACAAAAATACTAGACCACCTTATATGGACAATGTACCAATGGGGGATATGAAACCTTTCCGTCCACCTTTGGTGAAAAAGAAAAATTCCTGCCGAATCGCCAAGAAGTGGGTCAGATATGAACTACAGGTAAATGATACGATGCTCATGATTTTTTACAAAAATCATTTTTAGGTTCACAATATGCCATTTTATCAAAAATCCAGTGCAAGTTTAACGAGGCTTGGCCCCGAGGTAAGAATCTTCATGCCCGTTGTTCGACAAAGTTTGATGATAGTTTAAAACGGGGATAAAAAAATAAAAAACGATCGAAACAATGCGAAACCTTCGCATGGTGTTATATTATGTGACATAGTTATAAGGAAAAATATCAAACTTGGTATATTGATTATGTCTCAAAAAAACCTTCACAAAATGACCTATCTCATTAGAGGTTTCTTGGCTTTCGGGTCAAATGACCAATGTTATGGCTAGAATCAAGGCATAGTTTGTGATAATGTGGCCATATTGTGCATACATGTGCATCATGGGATGGAAAACAATATTGCAAGAGGAAGTTTTCCTTTTTGCCGCACCAAAAAGGCATTTTCCATTTTCCGAGCATAAAAACGGATGGTTTTGTGAAGCATCCACCAAATGGCTAATTCAAAAAACTACCACCATATTTTATAAAAATACTAGACCACCTTATATGGACAATGTACCAACAGGGGGATATGAAACCTTTCCGTCCACCTCTGGTGAAAAAGAAAAATTCCTACCGAATCGGTAGGAAGTGGGTTAGATATGAACTACAGGTACATGATAAGATGCTCATGATTTTTTACAAAAATCAGTTTTAGGTTCACAATATGCTATTTTATCAAAAATCCAATGCAAGTTTAGCGAGGTTTTGTCAGATTCCAAAGTATACAAAAGATGCGGCATTTAAATATAATTTTCTCTCATAAAATAGGGTTATATTCCTTTTTAGATGCTTAATATTTCTTATGTTCAAAGTTTTAGGGTCTGACTATTTTATTTTTGTTTTAATTGAATAATCAAAATTTATATGTAAGTGTTTTAAATTTCATCTAAAGTAACTATAAAATGTTTTTATATGAATGGATAGATCTTATTTTTCTCAAAATTATGATATATTATTCATATTTTTCTGATTTGAAATGAAAAATATATGAATTTTCTAAATTCTATCCTATTTTTTGAATTAAAAATGCCCCCACCCCTTTAATGTACGAAATAAATCCCCCCTTTAACACCGGTTCCAGCCAGGAACCGATGTTAAAGGGGGGCATTTATTTCGTTTTGCGCGTCGTCACCCTCCCTTTAATACCGGTTCGTGGCTGGAACCGGTGTTAAAGGGGGGGTGCGGGCGCGAAACGAATCCCCCCCTTTAACACCGGTTCGTGGATGGAACCGGTGTTAAAGGGGGGTGCGGGCGCGAAACTAATTCCCCCCCCCCCACTTTAACACCGGTTCTAGACACGAACCGGTGTTAAAGGGAGGGGATTTATAACGCGCGCCACTTCCTTCTTCCCCCCCAGCCAGATCAAGCGCGCAGAGGAAGAACAGGGCAGAGGCTGCCGCGTCGCCGTCCACCCCCTCGCTGTCGCCGTCCACGCCAGCCGTCCATGCCCTCGCCTTCGCCTCGCTGTACTGAGCCTCCTCGCCGAAGGAATCGAGACGAGGAGCCCCCAGTCGACGCCCCCGCCGCGCCAGCATCGTCCGCCACCGCGCGCGCCCGCGTCGGCCGCCACCCCCGTCCACTCTCGGGATCCGCCGCGCGCCAACACCGGAGCCTCCGCCAACCCCGTCCACGCCCGCTGCCGCCGACCCCGTTCGAGTTTGCCGCCACCGGCGGTGAGCTCTCTGTTTGTGTGTTGGATATTGGAATTTGGATATTGCATAAATGTTATTTGTGTGTATATTGGATAAATGTTGCATATATGTATATATATTGTTGTGTATGAATAATTTTATTTGTGTGTAATTTTATCCTAATATGTATATAAATGTTGCATATATGCATATAAGTATATATATTGTTGCATATAAATATCCTAATATATATTGGATTGAATAATTTTATTTGTGTGTATGAATAAAAAAAGGATTATTAGGAAAGTGTATGTATACGTATATATAAGAAAGTATATGTATACATATTGTTGCGTATGAACAAAAATGAAGGGTATGTATATTTTTTTGTATGAACAAAATAAAGGATTATTATGAAAGTGTATGTATTGTAGTTTTTGTATACATAAGAAAGTGTATGTATTATAGTTTCTTTATTTTATTTATATAGGTCCTTTTCCTATTAAAATTTTGTAGAGGCTTTTGTTATGAATTTGATTTACCTATATAAACCATAACTTATTAAAGGATGTATTACTATTAATTCATGAGATTTGATTCTTAATTAATAACTTATAATATTAAAAAAAATTATATGGTGATCCTTCATTATTATATGACACATAAACTTCTGAGGAATTAAGATGGTTAATATTATTCCCATGAGCTTAAGTGATATCAAGATAAATAGTTTGTTATAACTTAAATAGAAGTTAGGGTTTAAAATTATAAATGTCTACCATGATCTTACACTAAAATATTTATTATGAATCCAAGTCCACTTGAATGTTTACTCTCTTACTCTAGATAATATTATTGTTTTAGAAACTATGTATCCACTCAGTAGAAACCTTGAAGAAGAAGAAATAATGGAGAAATGATCCATGAGGACACCTCACAATATCTGAACTTGGAGGGACATGATGACAGCTCAAGTAGTCATGGAGAAGATGAAGACTCTGGTGAACGCAATTTAGTGATTACAATGTCCGGCGAGGTATATGCATTGATTAAGACTCTGCTGACTTCCACCGATTGATTTGTATATATGTATATGTATTAGTTAACGCTTCTTTCTTCTTTTAGCCCTCTGGATCGACCAGCCAACAACAATCTTCTTCTGCGAAAAAGAGCAAGAGAGGCGCGAGCCATCGGTTGAAAGATCGTGCAAAGTTCACGATCGAAGCAGTCCGTGTTGATGGTAGGCCGATGGAACCCAAGAAGGCCGTAGACAAATTTATACGTTAGGCTAGAGTTCTTGTTAGGGACCAAATCCCAATCATAATTGAATATTGGAATAAGCCAAAGAAGGGCAACGGTACCTTTGTCGATGAAAGATCCAGAGAAACGCTTTGGAATTCGCTATTGGTAAATTTCACCCTTCCGCCAGAGGAGGATGAAAACCAACCGGTTATAAAGAAAAAGGTCAGAGAGTGGACTCTAAACAAGATGGCTGACGCTCTCCGCAACTAGAATACAAAATTGAACAAATTTTTCAAAGCTCACGAGACTCCAAATTTCGAAGACGCATATTATGCGAAGATAAGACCTCACTGGCCCAAATTTGTGGCATTCAAGGAAGGTGCTATAGCTACAAAGAGGTTAGAAACCAATACGCTAAATGCCCAGAAGAAGGAATATCACCAGAGGACGGGGTCAGGTGGCTACATATCTCAGAGCCTAAGTGGGATGAAGCTGAGAAGGCCCTGCGGCAAAGAGGGATCACACCCCAGACACATGGGTGGGACCTACATGCAAAGACTTGGTTCTACGGAATCGGGGCAAGGTTGGACCCAGAAACGGGATTGTGTATCTTCCCAACCCTCCTTGCCAAACCCGTCACTGAAATCATCACGGCTTACGAGGAAAAAGCCACCGGTACCTTCCATCCCGATAGAGAGAATGACCATCTCACACGCGCCATCGGTAAAAAAGAACACCCTGGACTTGCATGAGGCACAGGGGGTATGACATGGAAGGATGGGTTTGCCGAGTGGGGCAACTCTTACAGATGGCGCGGAAGAAAAGAAAAAGAGCATATAGAGCGGATGACACAGATAGAACATGCACTTGTGGCGCTGCAGGCGCAAGTGAATGCACAGAGCCAACAAGCTACCCGCCCATCTCAGTGGCACGAAGAGCCTGCATTGGAAGCTGCCGGCGGCCCAGACTCTGCACGGAAAAGCAGCGTGGCTTCCACAGAGAACGTGTAGCCCATGCTTGAAATGGCGGGTCCTCTATACCCCGTGGATGAGATCACAGAGAGCGAACACGCTGAGTTGCATATGAGATTAATGGGCTTATCCATTAAGGTGGCGGTCGGCTATGCCTTACCTCCTGTAGCTGGTGGAACTTACCACTGCCGACCGATTCCAGATGGCTATGCTATTATCGGGGTGGATGAGGTTGTGAAGGAATATGAGGAAGCACAACTTGACCATGCTACAGGTGAAGGGGAAACTCAACTCAAATTTGTAGTGAAAACAACCATTCTTTGGAAGAAGGAACACATAGTGCTTCCAAATTGGAGGCCACTGGCACCCCCGCCGTCTCCGCAGTGTCAGCAGTCTGAGTCGCCTCAGCCGTCTCCAAGTCATCAGAATACTCCCCTATCGTCTCCGGCGCTTCATGTTGGAGATATGCCCTAGAGGCAATAATAAATGTAGTTATTATTATATCTTTGTGTTTATGATAAATGTTTACATTCATGCTATAATAGTATTAATAAGGAAACATTGATACTTGTGTGATTTGTAAACTTAATTTGAAGTCCCTAGTATAGCCTCTATACATCACTAGCTTGTTGGTTGATAAATGATTGTGGTTTCCCTATCATGAACATTGAGATGTTATCAACAACAAGATCATATCGTTAGGAGAATGATATGATGGACGTACTCCTATAGATAAGCGTAGCATAAAGATCAAGTCATTTCAATAGTTCAATTGCTATATGCTTTCTGATACATAGTAACCTAATTCCTTCGACCATGAGATCTTGAATATCACCTTTACCGGATGGATGCTTTGATGACATCAAACACCACACCGTAACTGGGTGGCTATAAAGGTGGCATTGAGTGTTCGGAAAATATTGGTTGAAACACATGGATCAAGAGTGGGATTTGTCCATCCATATGACGGATAGATATACTCTTGTCCCTCTCGGTGGAATGTCATCCAATTAGCTTGCAAGCATGTGACTGGCTCACAAGGGATCACATATCACGGGAACGAGAAAAGAGTACTTATCGGTAACGAGGTTGAACTAGGTATGCAGAGATACCGACGATCATAACCTCGGATAAGTAAACTATCGTGAGACAAAGGGAAATTGGTATCGTATATAAGTGGTTCATTCGATCGCAAAGTAATCGTAGAAATATGTGGGAGCCATATGAATTTCCAGGTTCCTCTATTGGTTATTGTTCGGAGAAGTGTCTCGATCATGTCCGCATAATTCACGAACCGTAGGGAGACACTTAAGGATTCGACGTTGTTTGAGTAGTTATGGTATGATGAGAACGAGACAGAATGTTGCTCGAAGTCTCGGATGGGGGCCTGGATATCACGAGGAGATCCGGAATGGTCCGGAGAATAAGATTCATATAAGGAAAGTCCCGTTTGAGTTGGGAATGATTAGTGTTTTCATCGGGAATGTTCTAGAAGGTTCCGGAATGTCCGGCACTCCGGAGGGGAAGGGGTACATGAATGTGTCATTGCAAGTTGGAATGATTGCATCATGTACTAAGTGTCATCGCTGTTCCAAATAAGGGATTAATTCAAATCCTAATTTGAAAAGTCAAATAGCTAGTTTGAAAAGTCAAATGGCTAAAATTGGAAAGAGGAAAAGAGGAGGGAGTGGGAAACCGAGTTGGGGAGGGAATCCCTCCTCCAACCGTGGCGCCTCCAAGCCGAGTTGGGGAGGGACTCCCCTCCCTCCCCTTGGCCGCCGGCCCCTCCACCTATATAAGGAGGGGCAGGGCTCCCTCCTAGAGCACACAAGTCCCTCACCTGAAACCCTAGAAGCTGCAGCCCACCATAGCCGCCGCCGCCCCTTAGGGTTTTTCCCTAGCCGCCGACTTGGGGGTCCCCGGAACCCTATCCGCCGGCTCTAGCACTTCCTCCATGGTGTGTCTAAACCCTAGATCGCTGAGGAGCTCTCTCATACTCCACCATACTCGCTCCGGCTTAAGGTGAAGCCCTGCGAGATCTCCCCTCTACTTCCGGTACCACGCCGTTGTGCTGCCGGAATCGCGAGGAGAGTGCTACAACCTCCATTTCTTTGGAACAAGGGAGAGGAAGGTCTTCGTCGAGTCTGCGAGCGATGTGACCGATTGAGCGCTCTGGAACGCTTGGGAAGGATCGACTACGCGATCTTGAGATCGGGAAGAGTACGACTTCATCACCCACGAGAATCCGCTCTCGTTAAACGCTTTGGAATCTTCGAGGGTAAGTTATTCCATCGACTCGTTGCTACAATCTAGTAGATAGATCTTGGCTTGTTTGTTTGTATGCGATAGAAAATTTTTGTTTTCCATGCTATGAAAACCTACAGTGGTATCAGAGCCGTGTCTATATGTAGATCTGTTGCACGAGTAGAACACAATGGTCATTGTGGGCATTGATGCTTTTATTGTCGATTGCTTCTTGTGTACTTTGCATCTTGCGGTATGTTGGGATGAAGCGGCCCGGGCTAACCTTACATGACATCGTTCATGAGACTTGCTCCACGCTTGACATGCAACTTGTATTGCATAAGTGGATTTGCGGGTGCCTGTTTCTCCTAGCATAGTTAAGATCCAATTTACAACGGGTGATTAACAATACTAGTATCAATGGTGTGGTTCTTGTTCGTAAGTTAGAACGACACTTACTGAAAGCCCCAAACCACGTAAAACATGCAAAGAAAGTAGAGGCGTCTAACTTTGTTTTGCAGGTGTGTGCTGTGATGTGATATGGCCATGATTGTGATTATAGTTGATGTATGCAATGTTCCTTATTCTAAGTTGGCAACCGGCAGGAGCCATATGGTTGTCTTTAATTTATGTTAAGAGCCGCGTGTCTATTCAAAGTAGTTGTAATAGTTGAAGCCGGTGGACGACAACCATGGAGAAGCGTCATTGACCTTGATGCAATGCCGGTGATGATGGAGATCATGTTCGTGCTTGAAGATGGAGATCGGAAGCACAAAGAAGAAAGGCCATACCATATCACATATTTTGAATTGCATGTGATGCATCTTGTATTGCTTAGTAGACGACGGTAGCATTATAAGATGATCCCTCATGCACATGAATGTCAAGTCATAAAGTGTTCACCCTTAGTTAGCACCGTTGCTAAAGCTTGTTGTTTCGAAGCACCACGTGATGATCGGGTGTGTTAGATTCTGCAAGTGTATACAACATGAGCAAGCCAGATTTGCTCATGCGGAAACTAAGGTTTGATCTTGACGAGCCTAGCATGTACAGACATATTATCGGAACACGGATCACCGAAAGGTAAAGCATGAATCATATAGTAGATATGATGAACATGACGATTGTTCGCCATTGAAACTATATCAACTCTCGTGATGATCGGTGTTGATGTAGTGGATTTGGTTCGTGTGATCACTAAAACAATGTGAGGGATGTTGTTTTGAGTGGGAGTTCACCTAGATTAACTTTATTATTAATTTGTCATAAACTTAGTCTAAACTATTGAAAATATGTTGTAGATCAATGGCAGCCCCTACCATCAATTTTAATGCGTTCCTAGATAAAGAAAAGTTGAAAAACAATGGAAGCAACTTCGCGGATTGGTTCCGCAATTTGAGGATTGTCCTCAGAGCTAGTAATTTGACCTATGTCTTTGGATGCACATTGGTGACCCACTGCGGTGATGCTTCCGATGAAGTAAAGAATGTTTACCTCGCTCATAAGAATCAGTACTCCATAGTTCAGTGTGCTATCTTGTATGGTTTGGAATCGGAGCTTCAGAAAAGGTTTGAGAATTCAGACCCATATGATATTGTCGAGGATCTCAAATTGATTTTTGAGACTCATGCGGCAATTGAAAGTTATGAGGCTTCTGAAAAATTCTTTAACCGCAAGATGGAAGAGGGCGACTCCGTCAGTGAGCATGTGCTTAAGATGTCTAGGCACGCAAACAAACTTCAAAGCTTGGGTATAGTGATTCCTAATGCTTTGGGGATTTATCGTGTCCTCCAATCACTACCACCAAGTTACAAGAACTTTGTGATGAACTACAACATGCAGAACATGAACAAGCAGTTGCCAGAACTGTTTGCTATGTTAAAGTCTGCAGAAGTGGAGATCAAGAAAGAGCACCAAGTGTTGTTGGTCAATAAGACCACCAAATTCAAGAAAGGCAAGTCTAAGCAAGGACACTTCAAGAAGGGTGGTAAGAAAGTTACCACGCCAAATAAGAAGACCAAGGCTGGACCTAAGCCCGACGATCTTGAGTGCTTTTACCGCAAGGAGAAGGTCCGAAGCGGAATTTCCCAAAGTACTTGGCGGATTTGAAGAACGGCAACATCAAGAAGAAAGGTATATCGATATACATGTTATTGATGTGTATCTCACTAGTACTGTAGTAGTGCACAGGTATTTAATCTTCGGTTGCTCATATTTGTAACTCAAACAGTCTTTGCGAATAAACGGAAGCTAGCGAAGAACAAGGTGACGATCGGCGTGGGAACGATCAAAGGTTGATGTGATCGCGGTGGCACGCTACCCTTCATCTACCATCGGGATTAGTTTTATACTTAAATAATTTTTATTTGGCTGCGTTGAGCATGAACATTATATCGGGATCTTGTTTATTGCGAGACGGTTACTTGTTTAAGTCCGAGAATAATGGTTGTTCGATTTATATGAGTAATATGTTTTATGCACATGCACCTTTGATAGATGGTCTATTCTTATTGAATCTCGATAGTGGAAATACACATATCAACAACATTGAGGCTAAACGTTTGAAATCAAGCGATAATTCGACCTATATGTGGCACTGTCGTCTTGGTCACATTGGAGTGAAACGTATGAAGAAACTCCATTCCGATGGACTTCTTGAATCACTTGATTTTGAATCACTTGAAAGATGCGAAGCATGTTTGATTGGTAAAATGACTAAGACTCCATTTTCTGGTATGATGGAGCGAGCTACAGACTTATTGGAAATCATACATACCGATGTGTGTGGTCCAATGAGTGTAGCATCGCGCGGTGGTTATCGTTATGTTCTTACCTTCATGGATGACTTGAGTAGATATGGGTATATCTATTTCATGAAACATAAGTCCGAAACTTTCGAGAAGTTTAAGGAGTTTCAAAGTGAGGTAGAGAATCAATGTAACAAGAAGATTAAATTTCTATGTTCTGATCGTGGAGGTGAATATCTAAGTTACGAGTTTGGCGAGCATTTGAAGAAATGCGGAATACTTTCGCAGTTGACACCGCCGGGAACACCACAGCGTAATGGTGTGTCCGAGCGTCGTAATCGAACTCTCTTAGATATGGTTCGTTCTATGATGTCACTTACAGATTTACCGCTATCATTTTGGGGTTATGCATTAGAAACAACCGCATTCACTTTAAATAGGGCACCGTCCAAATCCGTTGAAACGACACTGTATGAATTATGGTTTGGGAATAAACCTAGATTGTCGTTTCTTAAAGTTTGGGGATGCGAAGCCTATGTAAAGAAGTTACAGCCGAACAAGCTTGAACCCAAAGCGGAAAAATGCGTCTTCATAGGATACTCGAAGGAAACTATTGGGTATATCTTCTATCACAGATCCGAAGGCAAAGTCTTCGTTGCTAAGAATGGATCCTTTCTAGAGAAGGAATTTCTCTCGAAAGAAGTGACTGGAAGGAAAGTAGAACTCGACGAGGTTGTCGAACCTTCTCTCGAAATTGCGAGTAGCGCAACACCGGAAGAAGTTCCTGTGGTGCCTGCACCAATTAGAGAGGAAGCTAATGATGGTGATCATGAAACTTCGGTTGAAGTTGCTACAGAGCCTCGGAGGTCAACGAGAACTCGTACCACTCCAGATTGGTATGATCCCGTTATGAGTGTCATGTTGGTGGACAACACCGATGACCCTGAGACATATGAGGAAGCAATGATGAGCCCAGATTCCAATAAATGGCAAGAAGCCATGAAATCCGAGATTGGATCCATGTACGAAAACCAAGTATGGACTTTGGTGGACTTACCGGATGGCCGGAAGGCTGTCGAGAACAAATGGATCTTCAAGAAGAAAACAGATCTTTGATGGTAATGTCACATCTATAAAGCTCGACTTGTCGCAAAAGGGTTTCGACAAATTCAAGGAGTTGACTCCGATGAGACTGTCACAGCGGGAGCTAAGCTAAAGTCTGTGAGGATTATGTTAGCAATCGCTGCATATTACGATTATGAGATATGGCAGATGGATGTCAAAACAGCATTCCTCAATGGAGACATTGATGAAGAGTTGTATATGATGCAACCCAAAGGTTTTTTCGATCCTAAAGATGCTAACAAGGTATGCAAACTTCAATGGTCCATCTATGGATTGAAGCAAGCATCCCGAAGTTGGAATCAACGTTTTGATAAGGTGATCAAAAGTTTTGGTTTTATACAAACTTATGGAGAAGCTTGTATTTACAAGAAAGTGAGTGGGATCTCTATAGCATTCTTAATACTATATGTGGATGACATATTGTTGATTGGGAATGATGTAGACCTTCTTAATAGTGTCAAGGAATACTTGAATAATAGTTTTTCAATGAAGGATCTTGGCGAAGCAGCTTACATATTAGGCATAAAGATTTATAGAGATAGATCGAAACGCCAAATATCATTGTCACAGAGTACATATTTGGACAAAGTTCTAAAGAGGTTTGGAATGGAAGATAGCAAGAAAGGGTTCTTGCCCATGTTGCTCAATCGACCTTGAGTAAAACTCAAAGTCCGACATCGGCGAAGATAGAGAAAGGATGAGTAAGACTCCTATGCCTCGCCATAGGATCTCTAATGTATGCCATGCTATGTACTAGACCCGACATTGCATATCTTGTTAGTTTAACTAGCAGATATCAAAGTGATCCGAGTGGATCATTGACAATGATCAAAACATCCTTAAGTACTTGAGAAGAACTAAGGATATGGTTCTTTCTTATGGCGGTGATGAACAACTCGTTGTTAATGGTTACACCGATGCTAGTTGGAACACCGATCCGGATGATTCTAAATCACAATCTGGATACGTATTTATTTTGAATGGTGCAGCAGTTAGCTGGAGGAGTGCAAAGCAAAGCGTTGTGGCGATATCTTCAACTGAATCGGAATACATGGCTGCTTCGGAGGCTTCACAAGAAGCGATATGGATGAAAGAGTTCATTACAGAGCTAGGTGTGGTTCCTAGTGCTCTAGACCCAATGTCTATCTACTGTGATAACATGGGCGCCATAGCCAATGCGCAAGAACCAAGGTCACACAAGAAGCTGAAGCACATCAAGCTACGTTTTCACGCTATTCGAGAACATATCCAAGATGGGGATATAAAGATTTGCAAAGTACACACAGATCTGAATGTGGCGGATCCGTTGACTAAACCTCTCCCGAGGGCAAAACATGAGCAGCACCAAACTGCCATGGGTGTTCGGTATATTACCATGTAATCCAGATTAGATGACTCTAGTGCAAGTGGGAGAATGTTGGAGATATGCCCTAGAGGAAATAATAAATGTAGTTATTATTATATCTTTGTATTTATGATAAATGTTTACATTCATGCTATAATAGTATTAACAAGGAAACATTGATACTTGTGTGATTTGTAAACTTAATTTGAAGTCCCTAGTATAGCCTCTATACATCACTAGCTTGTTGGTTGATAAATGATTGTGGTTTCCCTATCATGAACATTGAGATGTTATCAACAAAAAGATCATATCGTTAGGAGAATGATATGATGGACATACTCCTATAGATAAGCGTAGCATAAAGATCAAGTCATTTCAATAGTTCAATTGCTATATGCTTTCTGATACATAGTAACCTAATTCCTTGACCATGAGATCATGCATATCACCTTTACCGGATGGATGCTTTGATGACATAAAACACCACACCGTGGCGGGTGGCTATAAAGGTGGCATTGAGTGTTCGGAAAGTATTGGTTGAAACACATGGATCAAGAGTGGGATTTGTCCATCCATATGACGGATAGATATACTGGGCCCTCTCGGTGGAATGTCATCCAATTAGCTTGCAAGCATGTGACTGGCTCACAAGGGATCACATATCACGGAATGAGAAAAGAGTACTTATCGATGAGGTTGAACTAGGTATGCAGAGATACCGACGATCATAACCTCGGATAAGTAAACTATCGTGAGACAAAGGGAAATTGGTATCGTATGTAAGTGGTTCATTCGATCGCAAAGTAATCGTAGAAATATGTGGGAGCCATATAAATTTCCAGGTTCCTCTATTGGTTATTGTTCGGAGAAGTGTCTCGATCATGTCCGCATAATTCACGAACCGTAGGGAGACACACTTAAGGATTCGACGTTGTTTGAGTAGTTATGGTATGATGAGAAAGAGACCGAATGTTGTTCGGAGTCTCGGATGGGATCCGGGATATCACGAGGAGATCCGGAATGGTCCGGAGAATAAGATTCATATAAGGAAAGTCCCGTTTCGGAGTTCGGGAATGATTCCGGTGTTTTCATCGAAAATGTTCTAGAAGGTTCCGGAATGTCCGGCACTCCGGAGGGGAAGGGGTACATGAATGGGTCATTGCAACTTGGAATGATTGCATCATGTACTAAGTGTCATCGCTGTTCCAAATAAGGGATTAATTCAAATCCTAATTTGAAAAGTCAAATAGCTAGTTTGAAAAGTCAAATGGCTAAAATTGGAAAGAGGAAAAGAGGAGGGAGTGGGAAACCGAGTTGGGGAGGGAATCCCTCCTCCAACCGGCGGCGACCCCTCCAAGCCGAGTTGGGGAGGGACTCCCCTCCCTCCCCTTGGCCGCCGACCCCTCCACCTATATAAGGAGGGGCAGGGCTCCCTCCTAGAGCACACAAGTCCCTCACCTCAAACCCTAGAAGCTGCAGCCCACCATAGCCGCCGCCGCCCCTTAGGGTTTTGCCCTAGCCGCCGACTTGGGGGTCCCCGGAACCCTAGCCGCTGGCTCTAGAAATTCCTCCTTGGTGTGTATAAACCCTAGATCGCCGAGGAGCTCTCTCATACTCCACCATACTCGCTCCGGCTTAAGGTGAAGCCCTGTGAGATCTCCCCTCTACTTCCGGTACCACGCTGTTGTGTTGCCGGAATCGCGAGGAGAGTGCTACAAACTCTGCTGCCTGCTGGAACAAGGGAGAGGAAGGTCTTCGTCGAGTACCGAGCGATGTGGAGCGCTGACGCAGCCTTGTGGGAAGGATCGTCTACGCGATCTTGAGATCGGGAAGAGTACGACTATATCACCCACGAGAATCCGCTCTCGTTAAACGCTTTGGAATCTTCGAGGGTAAGTTATTCCATCGACTCGTTGCTACAATCTAGTAGATAGATCTTGGCTTGTTTGTTTGTATGCGATAGAAATTTTTTGTTTTCCATGCTACGAAACCCTACACTTCAGCCATCTCCTGCGCGGCAGCCATCTCTGGCACGCCAGCCATCTCCTACGCGTCAGCCATCTCCGGCGCGCCAGCCATCTCCTGCGTGTCAGCCATCTCCGGCGCTTCAGCCATCTCCTCAGCGTAAGCGGAAGAGCACTGCCACGAAGAGCATCACTACCACTGCCACGAAGAAATCCGTAGGAAACCGTACGCCAAAGAGTTCAAGAAACTACGTCCCGCAGCCTTCCGCCAAGCCATTGCCGGTTTTACCATGGAATCTCAGCGACGAGGAGACCAATAGGATCTCGGAAGAAGAGGTCAAGAAATTCTTTGCACCTAGACGGGCCGAGCCAAAGGAGAAAATAGATCCGGCGGTGGTGGAGAAGTTTTACAATAATCTTTTGAAACCTGAAACCCCACTTGTGCCGGACAACGAGCGCTAGATTTTGATGGGGGATGCAAGGCGGAGGGAGACTGAAAGTAGCAGTCGTGCAGCACCCCAGAAAACAGTTCCCATGCTCGGAGAGCAGGAAAAGCAATTATGCGCCCCGCTCCAAGTGTTCGATACACGGAACACTCGTCCTGCAAATGATTACGAGGCAGAGCTACAAATAAAGGAAAATGAGATGGGATGACTTACATTGCATACTTGAACATCGGGCTTATAGCTCCTATGCGATGTCTTTACATGGAATTGGAAGGAAAGCGACATCGTTGAAAAGAATAGCTCGCATGAGACGGTTGTGAGGCAGCTAATATCCCAGGGCCACACGGGCCTTAAAACGGTCGTAAGGACACATTTAACTTTGTTCCAATATTAGGGTTAAGCCAAACCGGTTGGTTGGGACATCCAGTCAAACCAACCGCTTCCGACCGAGAGCGCGCGTAACACTGACTGTAGCTTCCCCGACGGCGGCGGCGGACCTCACCCATCGTTCTCGGCGCCGGCGGCGGTGGCACGACAATTAATTTAGGCGGCGGCGCTTTCGTTCGACGACAAAGGTGGTGAGTGCCATTTGAAAGCTAATTCCTCTCCCATTCTTCTCAATTCGAGATCTGAGCGTGTCCATTGATGCTAGATTGTGGAGGCGAGGGTGTCTTTGAGCAGGCGAGGGGAACGATATGGAGCATGGAGAGGGACTTCTAATCAGTATATCCGTATCTCGCACTTAATTTCTCTAAGGTTGAGCTCTTTGTTCGCCGCTAGCTCACAAGGCCCGCCAAAAACAGGGGAAAGCGATGTTGCGCCAAACCTTGAATTTCGCATCAATTTCTTTCCTCTAGGGCTGTTTTAGTTGATGGCAAGACGCAGATCATTGAGAGACACGGTTGTTAAATGGGAGGTGGAATTAGAACATGTTGATCCCCGAGAGCTAATAAACATGGGAGAGGAGGCGATAAGGAAAATGGTGGAAAAATTGGGGATAGTGTGGTTTGGGGGCGAGCAAGAAGTTTCTTTGTTACGATTTGATGATTGCAAATGTGACTATGTTAGGGTTGAGACAGGGAACATATAGTTGATGAAATCGATGAGCGAAACGGTTGGACAAGCAAAACTTCTGTTTTAGCGAGCTCATTGATCCGAAACCTGATTCGAGGGTTGGATATGTGGCCTCGGCTGGCCGCTCAGATGGTCGAGGATGATTGGGCTGCACAAAGGCAAGTAATGCCTATACTTCTGAGTTGGAAGTTATAACAGTGGAGGATGATGATGCTAATGCACAAGGAGGCTGCAGATGGTAATGCACAAAGGATTATAATCATGATTGGAATTCGGTTGAGATACATGACCGCACCGATTTGGTCATTGCACCAATAGATGACATTGAAATGGCAAAGCTTTTGGCATTCCTATAGATGATGAGACAAGGAGAAGAAGAGGGACGGCTGCAAATGATGGTGACAACCATTTAAGAGATGAAGAGGCGATTATAGATCTAGAGTTGTTGGAAAATGCTGCAGTTCATGTAGATGATGCACATGATGATGAGCTAGTAACAGTTTATGACAAAGAGGACCCAGTTATTGAAGTTGGGAGATTGTTTCCAAGCATGGATGAATTCAGGATGTGTTTCAGGACATATGCAGTCAAACGTGAGTTTGCTACCAAGACTATGTGGACTGATAAAAAGTTCTATGCAAAATGCATAGGTTATGATGGTGGTGCCAAGCCTTGCAAGTGGTATATATACGCTGACGCCAACGATGGAAGGACAATAAGAGTGAATCAAATTCCAAAACCTCATACTTGCATTACAAGTTCTCAAACAGTTACAAAGATGACATTACAATTATGGGTTGCGAAAGATCAAGCCCATTTTAGACACAACACCAAACAAAGACCGCAAAGAGACTGAAAATAGACTTGGAAAAGCAGTACCCCATTAAGCTGAATTATACTACAGTGTGGAAGGCAAAGCAAAGGGCAATGAAAGAGCTATATGGTGATTGGGCAAATACCTTTAGAATGCTTTATAACTTCAAAGAAGAAGTAGAGAAGAGGTCACCTGGCAATGTTGTGGAGATAGATACTGAGGTAACAGCTGATGGGAAAGTATTCTTCTCTAAATTCTTCATGGCTTTAAAGCCTTGCATCGATGGCTTCAAAGCAGGGTGCCGTCCATATTTGAGTATAGACTCATCTTTCTTGACTGGAAAGTGGAATGGTCAACTAGCAGCATGCAATGCTTTAGATGGACACAATTGGATGTTCCCTGTAGCTATTGGCATGATTCGATGCGAGACAGGCATCATGGACATGGTTCATGATGCAGTTGAAAAGATGCATAGGGCCAGTCTCTCCATTGGCAGTGCACACAGATGCATGTAAAGGTTTAGAAAATGCAGTGAAGATTGTTTTCCCTCATGCTGAGCAGAGGGAGTGCTTCGGCCATATGTGGATGAATTTGATCAAAAAATTCAGAGGAGATGATTTTGGACGCATGTGGCAATGACAAGATCTTACACCAGGCAGACACATTCATATCACCTTGAGAAGATTAAGGCGGCATGCTCTGAGGAGGATAGGGTCAAGTTTTGTACATGGTTGGAAACCTACCATTCTCTTTTATGGTACATGTCTGGTTTTAACACTGCCATCAAATGTGATCATATCAAAAATAATTTGGCGAAAGTTTCAACAACAAAGTGAAGGAGTTAAAAGACTTGCCTGTCCATGACATGGTTGACAGATCAGGATCATGATCATGAGGTTGTGGGAATTGAGAAGAAGGCTTGGTGATGTTCTTCAAGGAGATAAGCTTCGATGTTGTGCGGCGGTGGTCAACAGGAGGAAATCTTGCACATTTGCGTGTTGAGAAATCCTCATTGTGGGTGCTGAAGTCAGAGATACAAAGACTGGCAGGAGGCATGTTGTTGACACTCAATTGCATGAATGCACATGCCTTGAGTGGCAACACACTGGGAAGCCTTGTGAGCATGCCATACTTTTCTTGGCCTCCAAACACAAGCTAAATATGCACCCATATTTGCATGAGTATTATTCTGTAGCAAAATTCAAGGCTGCATATGGAACACCAATTCCAGCACTTACAGATCAGTCTCAGTGGCCTGAAGTGGACATTCAGTTCTCCTTGTGTCCTCCTTTGATGAAAAGAAAGGCTGGCAGGCCCAAGCAGAGTAGATTCAAGGCTTGGTTTGAGAAAGGTGGGAGCAGCAAGAAGGGAAAGAAAGATGAAAAGAAAGATGCCAAGCCAAAAAGGGCCCAAAAAGGTAACAAGAATAGATGCAAACTCTGTGAAGAACTTGGACACCGAGCTGGCTCTACCAAGTGCGGATACACTGAAAAGCCAAAGTATGTTCATCCAAAATCTATCCCATTTCTTGTTGATGATTTTCTCCCCACTAACTTTCTTGTTTTCAGGAGGAAGCGTGGAGAAAAAGGCCCACCTCTTGTTGTTGACGAATGCTGGCCAGTGAAAAGGGCAAGAATCAATGGCCAAAGAAAGAAGAGAACTAACCAGATCATGTTTGGTGCTGCTGAGGTGCAATCTGAACTTGTTTTGGAGGATGATGTGCAAGCTGTTGAGGCTTTAGGGCACACCGTTTCTGATTTGGAAGCTCTGGTGCAAAATGAGGGGCAAAATGAGCCTGTTGTTGAGGCTCTAGTGCAAAATGAGCCTGTTGTTGAGGCTCTGGTGCAAAATGAGCCTGTTGTTGAGGCTCTGGTGCAAAATGAGCCTGTTGTTGAGGCTCTGGTGCAAACTGACCAAGTTGTTGAGGCTCTGGTGCAAACTGACCATGTTGTTGAGGCTCTGGTGCAAAGTGACCATGTTGATGAGGCTCCGGATCATGATCATGAGGTTGTTGAGGAGGTGCAGGAGGTGAAGGAGACTCTTGGACGTGCTGTGGGGAGGCCAGATGGTAATGGTAAGAAAAAGAAGAGCATAAACCTATTGTGTGGTGTGAAACTTGTGAAGGAGAAGAAAACGAGGGATAAGAAGAGCCAAAAGAAATAGACATTTGTTATTGTAAACATTTGTTATTGTTGTAAACATTTGACACTTGTTGTTGTAATAATTTGGCACTTGTTGTTGTAAACATTTCTTATTATTATAATTTGTCACTTGTTGATAATTTGGACAAAATTCAAATATGATGGTAAATTTGAATTTCAACATATGTAGCTATGTCACTTTTCTATGTTTGTATGAGCTTCCAACGTTTTTATCATATGTACAATACAACTCATCCTCACCCTGATCCCTTTTCTGAAGTACAACTCACCCTCACCCAAAATGGGGTAGAAATGGGCTCCAAAGCTAGGGTAAACCACCCCATTTCTAAGCAAGTTTTTTTCGACCATTTCTAAAACCAAGTTAGATATTTTTCCTCAGAACTATGTCACATAACATGACACCAGGCGAAGGTTTTGTATTTTTTTTATTTTTTTTGAATTAGTTATGCACATTTGAATGTCTGGTCAAACTTGAAGGGTTTTCATAAATATTCTTAGCTAAATTTGAGGCTCGCAAAACTAGCATTGGATCTCTGATGAAATAGCATGTTGTGAACCTAAAAATTATTTTTACAAAAAATCATCAGCATGGAATCATGTACCTGTAGTTCATATCTTACCCACTTCCAGCCGATTCGGTAGGATTTGTCTTTTTCACCAGGGATGGAATAAAAGGTTTGAGATACTCAGGTTGGCAAATTGTACATTCTAGGTGGTCTAGTATTTTTGAAAAATAGGATGTTACCATTTTGAAACTTCAATTTGGTGGTTGCTTCACAAATCCCCCCCTCTTTCGACACTAAGAAAATAGAAAATGATTTTTCTGTGCGTCGAAAAGGAAAACTTTGTGCTACAACATTGTTAGTCATCCCATTATAGACATGCATGCCAAATATGGGCACATTATCACAAACTATGCCTTGATTCTAGCCATATCATTGGTCATTTGACCCGAAATCCAGAAAACCTCGGAGGAGATAGGTCATTTTGTGAAGAGTTTTTTGAAATATGATCAATAGACCAAGTTTGATATTTTTCCTCACAACTATGTCACATAACATGACACCATGCGAAGGTTTTGTATTTTTTTTGATTTTTTTTGAATTAGTTATGCACATTTGAATGTTTGGTCAAACTGGTGAAACCCCGTTGACTGCATCCTAAACCCCGCTAACCCTAAGGCTATATGAGGACCGTAGATCTAACCCTAGCGCGACACTGTGGCCGTCCGATCGCGTCTTCTAGAAGGATTCCGCGGGTGGATCTGGGCGATCCGTGGAAGGGCTTGTTCTGCAACCTGATTGGTTGGCGTCTCTTAGAAGGATTTCGTGGCTACCTCTTGGCGATCCGTGGGATGGATGATTCTGGAATCTGATTGGCTTCATCGTTTTTACGTGCAACAGCGTGGCATGCGAGCGTGGCAGACGGTTGGACCGAGCGTGGCATGCGAGGGCGCTAGGAAGGGCGGGCTGCACCATGCATGCAGCTACCCCTAGCGTCGCAGTCTAGCTATTTTACGTGCAATAGCGCTGCAGCGTATTTACTCCCTCCGTCGCATTAAATAAGTGTACGTGTAACAACTTTCTCCAGTCAAACTTACTCCCCTCAGGTTCATTGTAATAAATGAGACTTTGCATGATACCACATCTATGTTATTTTGCACTATGTAGTAGTAACTTAGACTAGTAACATATGCATGATACCACATCACCTATGTATAAGGTGGAACCTTTGCTATAAGATGGGACCCACACAGCTTATGGAAATGGCTATAAGGTCAAGTTCACCATAAGCTGGGACCCACATGTCTGTTAAAAGTACACATACGCAAGAGAGAGAGGAGAGAGTAAAATAATTGTTTATTGCTTGTGGGCAACCCATAAGCTTGTAGGTCACCCTTAAGGAAAATCTTCTAAAGTAAACCTCCACTATGTATATGGATAGCCATATGGACTACTTTTTGGCTTGTGGATAGCCTTATGAACTACATAGTGGATGCCCAAGTGCATTGGAAAGGTAGAAGTACATTTTTTGTGGTCAAATTTTGAAGCCAAACGTACGCTTATTTGTGGACAGAGGGAGTATGCATGTCACTATGACCAGCAGAAAAATATCAAAATCTAAAATATGTAATAAATATAACGTACAGCGTTGGCACACTCCAGACCGTTGGACCGAGTGTGGCATGCGAGGGCGCTGGGCGGGGCGGGCTGCACCATGCTTGCAACATGCAGGGTCGGGGGCGGAGGTGGAGGGGTCACAGTACGTCGCATCCTAGCTATTTTTTTTCTCTCTTTCGCATTGATCACGCCCGCTTACCACACGCAACGCAGCGCACACGTCTCGTCTCGTCGTCTGGGCGGGCTGCACCATGCATGCAGCAGCTGCCCCTAACGTCGTAGTCTAGCTATTTTGCGTGCAACAGCGCTGCCTCATTAAATAAGTGTACGTCGAACAACTTTCTTCAGTCAAATTTACTTCCATCTGGTTCATGCGCCATACAAAAAGTCAATATTACTCCCACCGATTTTTCTTGCGTGTGTAAAAACGAACGAGTACCTTGGTACTAGATTCCTGCATTTATTACCGAAGTAAATCAAGGCCAAATTATATTTTCCCTTTTATTTTTCACTGCCAATGAACAACTACCTTGGACGTTTTTTTCTCTCTTTCGCATTAATGCATGCATGCATGCAGGGGCGGGGGCGTCGCATCCTAGCTATTTTTTCTCTCTTTCGCATTGATCACGCCCGCTGCCCCGCTTCCCACACGCAACGCAGCGCACGCGTCTCGTCTCGGCGTCTGCGCCAACGCGACGCTGGATTCCCACGCCGCCCTTCACGCCCCGCCCTCAATAAATAGGCAAAACGCCTTTGCCTCCTCATCTCATCTTGCCCCTCATCTCTTCAACCTCGAGCCCGTCCCTTTGCCTCCTCCCAGCCCCCAAACACTCCGACCATGGCGACCTCCCCCTTCCGCCTCCCTTCCGACACCGAATTAAGCGACGAGGACAACCACCCGGACCACAAGCAGTGGTGGGAGCAGGGGCGCCCACGCGCCCCAAGCGTGGCAAGAAGAAGAAGTCCCCGCCCTACCCCTGGGGGGATCAGGTCCCCATCGTCACCAACCCGGGAGTCTCCAACCTCCCCGGCAGTGGCGACCTCCCCTCCGAAGCCTACTGGGCTAAGGCGGCGAAGGAGGAGGCAAAGCAGGAGGCTGCTATCGCCAGGTGGGAGGAGAAGGAGGCCCAGCGCGCCTTGAATAAAAGGCGCAGACGGCAGGAGGAGGAGCAACGGGAGGCCAATGGCCGGGCCTTCCGGGAGGAGAAAAGGAAGCGGGACCAGCGGGAGAGGCTGGCGGCGTGGAATGCGGCTGCACCGGCACCGCCTCCACCGCCGATGGAGTAGGGGGTTAGGGTTTAGGGGCTAGCCCAGGGTTTAGGCGGGGCGCCTATTCCCTTCTATATTATTGTACTTTTTTCTTTTTATTGTAATGTTATCGATCCCCCCTATCTAATATAAGTAATGTTATCCCAATATTATCTATCCCCTTGTTTCATTGTAATCTGTGTTTTATTGTATTGTCATTTGTCAAAACACCCAAAACAACAAGTGTATAAAACAAAAGACACAAAAACAAGTTCATATAATACTCGTGCAATATTTATATATTTACAAGTGTATAAAACAAAAGACACAAAAACAAGTTCATACAACACATGGTTCATTTTCAAATAAGACATTTACATATTTACATAAGTTAAAGGAGCTGTTATCACCGTATTTTGGCCAGAGACGGAGATGGGCCGTGATCAAGATGGGCTTGGAAGATACATATATTCAACGAGTTGTTGGATCGGCCTAGTGTGTGGATTTGGGCTAAATTGCCCGTGTATCTTGTATCATAGTAGGTTTCGTGTTTGTTTAGGTTTCGTTTATGTTTAGGTAAAGATAGAGTTGTAGAGTTATTCCAAAAGTAGAGAGTCTCCGGACTATAAATATGTACCTAGGGTTATTGAAAGAAAAGGACAACCACGTTCACAACAAACACAATCTCGGCGCATCGCCACCCCTTGTTTCTAGGGTTTCTTTCGGGTAAGTGCCATGCTGCCTAGACTTGCGATCTAGGCAGTATCTACTTACTCATTACCTGGTTTTACTCGTACTGAAGAGTTTTTGATGGCGAGTAATACCATTATCATAGATTGTTTGAGGCTAGCATCGGTGCTTTTTCTTTACTATCGTCGAAGTTATGCTACCTTTAGCTATCTCGCTACCCTTGCACCTTTTCCCAAAGTGCAAGGGTAGCACCTTGCTTGATCTTTATTTAGTCGATTCGATCTGTTATAGTGGTGCCTTGCTCACCAAGGTTTAGTTTAATATCTACGTAATCAGGCCTTGCAAACGGGTTGAACGATCCAGTAATGCATAAAGATGTGGCTTATTCGTTCTAGAGAGGATGTTCCGGTAATTGGCTTTACGTTGGTTATTAGGCCTCCTCTAGGGTTGATATTCTTCATCTTTTGTACGTACCAGGCTCAATCACGCGTAGGATGTTCCAGTTACGTGGTGAAAACATTAGACTATCGTAGATCGATTTAACTTGTAGTGATCAAGCAAAACCCCATGTTATCATAAATCTAACGCAGAACCATGGGGCAATCGGCTTTAGGAGCCGATTCTGAAACCCGGGAGCGATTACGGCTCGAATTTTACGATACTTGTTTATCATGCAGAAATCAATCGAGCAATCCTTCACCTTCCGATCGTATAGGTCGGTGGCACGCCCTCGAACCAAGCCGGACGTGTGCCGAGCTTTTATGGCCGTCGCCGAGGGACCAGGCCCACCAGCGATCCCGGAGCCTCGGCTCTTCGTGTTGTCGTCGCTGCTCGCCGGTGGGTTTTGGCAGGCAACACATTACGCACGTGGGACATTCAACAACGTCTACATCAACACCGACGCTGCGATGGAGAATGATCAGTCCCGCACAATGATCCGCACGATGAGCACAAGGCCAAGCACGACGAGATCAAGGCCTCTTCGAGGAAGACCTCATCGCTCTTTTGAGAGGACCCGACGCATGGCATCGGTGGAAAGGGTTCTCCCGAGGCGCCTCTTAATGAGGTGGATCTGTCGTTCCTTCGAGGAGCGCACGAGCCCCACGACAGAAGTCAACTACATGGTGGCTCATTCTTTGCACCGCCATTCGAGATCCCGTGAACGCTTTCGAGCGGTTGCTGCGCGTAGTTCAGAGATCATGAAGCATCATACTCTCGTCGGGACCCACTTTAGGGACTCACCAGGAGAAAGACCGCCCAAACCAGGCCACAGCCGTTCGCACTTGCGCTCCAGAGCCGCCAGAGCAGCGGCTTACGTCGTCTACAAGGCTGGAGGCGACCCAGGCGATTGCCAATTCCTGTTTGAGCCACCTAAGGAGATCCCACACGGATATATATGCGCCTACGTGCCGGACTGCAATAACCTGACACGCACCAAACAGATTGCAACCGCAGGAGTTTCTGCGCCAGGAGTGCTTGGGACAGGATCTTCAGGGGCAGGCGTGTCTGGAGCAGCGATGGCGGGGATAGACGCTGACAAACAGGCGTGGCTAGCCAAGTATGCCACTGGGACAAGTCATGAGAATTTAGCCCCTACGGCTCAAACAGTGGAGCAAATCGGTACCATCTTAAGGGACCAGTTCGGCTTCGTGCCGAAGAGAAGGACAATCGGCTATTCAAAGCCGTACCCCAACGAGTTTGATCTGATTCCGCTGCCACCCAAGTATAAGCTCCCTGAGTTCTCAAGGTTCAGCGGGTCAGAAGGGTCAAGCTCGATCGAGCACATAAGCGATACCGCACAACTAGGCATGATTTCGCATCGGATCAGATGCGTAAGATTCTTTGCGTAATCTCCGACAGACCAGCCTTTGGGTGGTACACCTCACTACCACTGATTCAATTCATACCGAAGCAACCGGAAGAGCAGTTCCACATCCAGTACCATTGAGGCTCGAGGCTAGCATTGCGCACTGCACAAAAGTGCTTGCGAGGAGAAATCGTAGCCGAGTACATCAGCGCTCAGATCAAGAACCGATGTTACTCGGCTCGTTTAACTGAGAAAGAAGCAGTCGAGCTGGCAGTGTTGGGTCTCTCAGCACCCATCAAGGATCTGGCGTTCCAGGTAGAATACAACTCATTAGCGCACATGGCCCAGAAACTGACGATGTATGAGCAGCGCCACCCTGAGTTGTACCAAGACAAATTCAAACGTCCAATAAGCCTGGTCGATGCAGAAGAAGAAGATCCTACGCAGGACCAGGAGGTGGCCGTAGCTGAATGGGCTCGGGGGGCAGATCCTGTGGCCTGCAAATGGGTGAAACAGCAAGGGCCTGCGAAAGGGTTCGACTTCGATGTGAGCAAAGCTGAGCAGATATTCGACCTGCTGCTGAAGGAGAAGCAGCTGAGGTTACCCGAAGGCCACAAAATCCCTACGGCTCAGGAGATGAACGGGAGACCATACTGCAAGTGGCATCATTCGTTCACTCACACCACCAACGAGTGCAAAGAGCTTCGCCGCCAAATCCAAATGGCTATAGAACAAGGCCGTCTGATCCTTGGGCAGTTCGCCATGAAAGTGGACACAAACCCATTTCCCGGCGTCAACATGGTAGAACTCAGTCGCTCCGCAAGACGTAAGCTGGATTTCTCGTTCGGCGTTAACATGGCAGGGTCTGGATACCACCATGACACGTACAAGGAGGACGGTGGTCGCTCTCGGGGCAAGGAAAGAAAGGAGGCTAGTCCATGCGACCGGCCCAGCCACAATGACAGGCGGTACTTAACAGAGGAACAAGTGAGGAGAGTGCGATATCAGAAGCCACATTCTACGCATCTCCTTAACAAGTATGAGCGCCAGTACGACCAACGTCGCTGGCGCGACAGAGACGACGAAGGATATGAGCACCTCGCGAGGGGGCCGTCGAAAAAGAAGGAGGGCGCAGACATGCATTGGGATTGTCCTTTCTTCAGGTATTGCTGGGGCACGGGAATGAGCCGATTGCCTACAATCGACAACTGCCCGGAATGCGGTCAGCAAAAGGAAGACACGAGGCCAGTGTCAGTATTCAAGCGTCTAGGGCCTCTTCAGCCCCAGGGCCGTCACAGGGAGTCCGCTCGAGCAGAAGACCTCGAGGAACCAAAGTATGGCAAGGACGAAGACAGGTATCACCGTCCAAGGTGGTGTCCCGACGGACTCAGACACACCCAGAAGCGTAGAGTGCAGCGGCTGCGTAACTTAGAGGAAGCTGAAGCGCAGTATCTCCACGCTTTGAAGAAAGCACGCCTGATCCGCCGTCAAAGTGAGGCGATCGTGGAAACGGAAGACCGCCCGACCAGGAAAGAGTGGCGCCTAAACCGATAAAAGCCGATGCAAGGACACCGGCGCACAAACATGGTGTTCGTACTCCGTAATTCGCCGCCAAGAATCGATGAGCTACCCGTGGCACGCTTGATCGCGCGCCCACGGCCGGTTATCTTTGAGAAGCCACGTGATAAGGGTTACAAACATCGAAAGCCACATACTGCGAGATTACATCAATGGGCAACCTGTCGCAAGATGTTGGTGGACACCGGAGCGATCAACATCATGCCATACTCCATGCTACGACGTTTGGGGCTCCACGCCGATCGATCAAAACCAATGTCACGTTGAGCGACTTCAACGGTCGTCTTCGAACGCAAGGCGTCGAACGTGGACTTGACGGTGGGCAGGAAAACCGTACCACGCTCATTCTTCGTCGTGGACAGCAAGAGCACTTACACGGTCTTGCTAGGAAGGGATTGATTCACGCTAATTGCTGCATCCGTCCACAATGCATCGATGCACGATCCATGGGATGGAGACGGTGGAGGTCATCCACGCACGATTCTATCGAGATCTCCATAGCTGGCATGAACGCCCGAAGCGAAGACCGCCCGATCTCTCGAATCAATCTACGGCTGCGGCGTATTGAAGCTACAAAAACGGGGTGAGGCTGGTCTTATCCATCGGCCTTACAGAGTAGAAAAGCCCACGATCATTCAGGGTACGGCCGATCCTCGCGATCGCCACAAAAATAAAAAGCAGCGATCATACAAGCAGCTCATGTAGTCGTAGCAGAGAGATGCTCTGCCACTGTAAAATAATGAGGTGTAAACCATCCTTGACTGATGCAAGCGAAAAGGGGGCCGATTCAAGCGATCGGCCCAAATTATTTTTGTTATCCTCAACTACCGTGTGCCCTGTGTTTTAGCATCGATTTAACAGGTGACGACAAGCTAGAAGAAGATCGACATTGGTCCTGGGGATAAGTCACGACCAACATCTTTCGCGGAATGTGCTAGGTCAGGCCGACGCTCGTACAATTCCTGGAAGCAGACGTCTGGTGAGCCGATATCTCCAATTACTTGAAGGATTCGGATCGGGGGGCACCTAAACGGATAAGAAACAAAGCCAAAGGAGTTCCACCTGGTTGATCTGGTGTGGGAGCAGTGGAAATCCTTGGGTCAACATCTCAAGAAATATTTCGTGAGGGATGTTGGACAGTAAAACTGGAGGGGCCGATACATGAAATCGGCTAAGTAAAGGCACGTGAGACGATGGACAGTAAAAATATGGGGGCCGATGCTGAAAATCGGCCGAATAAAAAACAAAATACATAGCCGACGCACGGTCATTCAACTCTGAAGGTTCACACATGTTACAAACAGATGCTAGTTCAGCTGTTGAAGAAATTCTTCGAAGGCATGAAGGGCGTCAGTACGGACACGATCCACCTCGGCGATCTCAGCTTCGTCATCTTCGTCCTTGCCCTTCACCAGCTGCTTGCTCGTGGCACGATGTCGCGGTCGGTCTTCAGTTGAGCTTTAAGGCCTTCCGCCTCGTGTTGGGAACGGGCTATGGATTCTTCCTTGTCACGAATGAGCTGTTTTGTCACCCGGACCTTCTCCTCAAGATCTTCCAGCTCCCTTTTCAAGGATGCGAGCTCGGCGTTACTGACGGAGGTGTCCGTTTTAGCATCTAGGGACGCCTTCTTCTCGTTGAGCTGCTGACATCTGCCGGCAATATCGGCCTTCAACGGAAGTTGGGCATGGCGCAGGTTGATCCTTTCACGAGCCAACCTCACCCGTGGCCCGAAGAAGGACAAATTTGCAACTGCCCAAAGCTTCACCTGCAAAACTACTGGGAGTTGGCCCTGGAGTTCGGCAAGGGCGCTCTTCACTCCCTCAGAGCCCTCGATCAACTCCTCGATCGGGGAGGACAGCAAGGTTTGAAGACGCCGAAATTGAGGTAGAGCGGCCCCGGCTCGTGGCTCAGTGGGAGCAGCAGAGGGGGTTGGTTCGATGGATTCAGGGTCAAACAACAGCAAACTTGAAGGATCGCAACTCTGGCAGCCAGAAAAGCGTTAGTATCTCAGCCAAACATGTCAGAATGAGCCGAAAAAGCCTGAACGTACCTCTCCTAAAATCAAGGGGACAGCCGAGGAGGAGACCATCGGTTCATGTGTGGTTGTTGGAGGCTGGACGAGATTGGTAGCCGTTTCACTTACACCTTCGGGGATTCCCAGATCCGACGTTGGCACTGCCTCAGCTGTCTCGCCGAAGACGCCAGTCATCTGTACGAAGAGTGTTCTCAGCGGTATAAGTAACGATAAATTGGCAGACGAAAAGGGAACAAGCAGGAAGAATTGAAGGACGGTGGTTATCGAAACCTCCTGGCTCGACGAAGAAGCTTGTTGTCCTTTACGAGCTCTCTTAGGACCTGCAGATGACCCCGCCTCGGCTGGTGCTCGGGGGGCAGCAGGATCAGGAGCCGACCTTTTCCTGGAGACCGATGATGGTGAATCTGGCTGGTTCGGCGTGTTGGTCCTCTCAGAACCCGTTGGGCCTAGTTCTCCTCGATCACGGTGTCCTCACTGGAGGTGTCTTCGACGGAAGCCTGTGAAAGAGGGGAACCAGTAAGCGCAAGTACGTCTGCAAAAAATGATAAGGAGCGACCAAGGCCTGAATTAGCTTACATGCGAGCTGTCTGGAGAGGGGCTCTGGCGCCTCAGGGTCTTCCTAGTAGCCACCTTCCTCACCGTCGTCCTGGTCTTAGTCGGGACGCGAGGGGCAGCTGACTTAGGGGCTGCTGGTTTCTTGGAAGCCGATTGTGGGGTTATCGGCTGTTTCTGCATTATGACCTTTTTCAGAGGTGGCGAGTCTTTGCAGAAAAGAACCACAGGAGCTGGCGGGAAGAACTCGAAAGGGGAGCCATCGCTGTGAGTAGGTTCAGGGCCATCTTGTTGCTGCAAAGAAAAGGAGTGAGTTAATAAAAGGATCGATTGCAGGCTGCATCAAGAAAATTTGCAAGTAGTAGTACCTGATCTACGGGGATGTCATAGTCAGCATCGAGTTGTTTCAGCAACGGTCCCAGAGCTCTCCTAAAGACGTGAGTCTTCCACATCGACCACCAGTCTTCAAAGCCATCGGTGGATGAGGCAAAGGTAAGGTCGTTGGGAATTGGGATGGTCAGAGCATCAAAAAAGGAATAACACCTTTGGCTGGTGAGAGGATCAGTGGATCGGCTCGCTCTGTGAGGTGATGGAGAAAGAAGTGGGGAGCTACTTGGCCCAGGCCGAATTGGCGAGCCACTACGACTGGCTGGTAGAATTCATACCCAGGTTTGATTATCCTGTTGGATGTACTCATGCCAACTGGAAGTAAACAGGGACGAATGACAGTGGAGAAGAGCTGCCGAGTGCTAGTGTCATCGGCAAAATTGTCCAACCTAAAGGAGAGTGGATTTTCAAAGTGTTCTGCTTCTTCCATGTAAGGGAAGAAGTTGGGGTTCTCCAGGCCTTGAAAAAAGATGCTGAACCATTTAGACGCCTCTTGAGGGGCTAGTTTACTGCCTGGCAGTCGATACAAAGCTTGGCCATAGCTGGTGCATCGGATCTGCTTCCCTTTAACATCTGGGAAGGTGCAACTCGCCAAAAGGGGGAAGTCTGGGATGTGGTTTTGGAAGTACAGCTGAGCCCATAACTGGATGAACCACCAAGGTCCACCTGTTTTGATTGATATGCCTGAGAACAGCTTGACAGACATCAATTGGAGATATCGATAGACCTCCCCAAGGAACAGTTTACCAAGGCCAAGTTGAGTGCATTTGGCCAGTTCGTAGGCTAGGGAAAGATAGTTCTTAGTGGGAGCCGGAAGGCCACGAAGATGAAATGCTCTAGCCGAAGTTGAGAAAGGCTGTATGTTCTTTCTCTCAAAAGGCCCTTGGTTTTCATATGACGTTGGATATAAGCGCCCCAACTTGTGCAATCTGTTTTGGAAGACAGTTTGTAAGGGACTGTGGTCAGTTTGAAAGCAGAGGGGCTGGGGGATGTAACATCCAGACCAGTAATCATCACCACGTCTAGCAAGGTTGGTGACATAGGGCCATGGCCGAATATAAAACAATTCAGGGCGTCAGACCAGAAGTAGCCGATGGTTTTGAGAAGATTCTCGTGGTCGATGTGGAAGACTCACGTCTTTAGGAGAGCTCTGGGACCGTTGCTGAAACAACTCGATGCTGACTATGACATCCCCGTAGATCAGGTCCCACCGGGCGTGCCAGAATGTGTTGCCTGCCAAAACCCACCGGTGAGCAGCGACTGACAACACGAAGAGCCGGGAGGCTCCCAGGACTGCTGGTGGGCCCTGGTCCCTCGGGCGACGGCCGCAAAGCTCGACACGCCCCGGCTTGGTTCGATGGCGTGCCACCTGACCTATACCTGATCAGGAAGGTGAAGGATTGCTCCGATTGATTTCCTGCATGATAAACAAGTATACGTAAAATTGGAGCCGTAATCGGCTCCCAGGTTTCCCTGTAAATCGGCTCCTAAAGCCGATTGCCCCATGGTTCTGCGTTAGATTTATGATAACATGGGGTTTTGCTTGATCATTACAAGTTAAATCGATCTACGATAGTCTAATGTTTTCACCACGTAACTGGAACATCCTACGCGTGATTGAGCACAATGCATACAAAGATGAAGAATATCAACCCTAGAGGAGGCCTAATAACCAACATAAAGCCAATTACCGGAACATCCTCTCTAGAACGAATAAGCCACATCTTTATGCATTACTGGATCGTTCAACCCGTTTGCAAGGCCTGATTACGTAGATATTAAACTAAACCTTGGTGAGCAAGGCACCACTATAACAGATCGAATCGACTAAATAAAGATCAAGCAAGGTGCTACCCTTGCACTTTGGGAAAAGGTGCAAGGGTAGCGAGATAGCTAAAGGTAGCATAACTTCGACGATAGTAAAGAAAAAGCACCGATGCTAGCCTCAAACAATCTATGATAATGGTATTACTCACCATCAAAAACGCTTCAGTATGAGTAAAACCAGGTAATGAATAAGTAGATACTGCCTAGATCGCAAGATGCGATCTAGGCAGCATGGCACTTACCCGAAAGAAACCCTAGAAACAAGGGGTGGCGATGCGCCGAGATTGTGTTTGTTGTGAACGTGGTTGTCCTTTTCTTTCAATAACCCTAGGTACATATTTATAGTCCGGAGACTCTCTACTTTTGGAATAACTCTACAACTCTATCTTTACCTAAACATAAACGAAACCTAAACAAACACGAAACCTACTATGATACAAGATACACGGGCAATTTAGACCAAATCCACACACTAGGCCGATCCAACAACTCGTTGAATATATGTATCTTCCAAGCCCATCTTGATCACGGCCCATCTCCGTCTCTGGCCAAAATACGGTGATAACACAAAACCCACCGGCGAGCAGCGACTGACAACACGAAGAGCCGGGAGGCTCCCAGGACTGCTGGTGGGCCCTGGTCCCTCGGGCGACGGCCCGCAAAAGCTCCGGCACACGTCCTGGCTTGGTTCGAGGGCGTGCCACGTGACCTATACCTGATCAGGAAGGTGAAGGATTGCTCCGATTGATTTCCTGCATGATAAACAAGTATACGTAAAATTCGAGCCGTAATCGGCTCCCAGGTTTCCCTGTAAATCGGCTCCTAAAGCCGATTGCCCCATGGTTCTGCGTTAGATTTATGATAACATGGGGTTTTGCTTGATCACTACAAGTTAAATCGATCTACGATAGTCTAATGTTTTCACCACGATGGAACATCCTACGCGTGATTGAGCCTGCACGCATAAAAAGATGAAGAATATCAACCCTAGAGGAGGCCTAATAACCAACGTAAAGCCAATTACCGGAACATCCTCTCTAGAACGAATAAGCCACATCTTTATGCATTACTGGATCGTTCAACCCGTTTGCAAGGCCTGATTACGTAGATATTAAACTAAACCTTGGTGAGCAAGGCACCACTATAACAGATCGAATCGACTAAATAAAGATCAAGCAAGGTGCTACCCTTGCACCTTGGGAAAAGGTGCAAGGGTAGCGAGATAGCTAAAGGTAGCATAACTTCGACGATAGTAAAGAAAAAGCACCGATGCTAGCCTCAAACAATCTATGATAATGGTATTACTCGCCATCTCAAACCACACTTTGGAAGATTCTCGTGTTTCTCAAGAGGAGACAATGATAGATGCAAGGCATCGGCTATTCCCAAAATTTCCCATTGGGATTGGTAAGCTCTAGCTACTCTACTGAACCAAGAAACCCAATTTTCAGGGGGATTAGGCCAGGCTCGCAAGCAGTCGGCCCAAGAGTTCAGATCTAGGTCCTGGCTTACGAAGGGGATTCTATTTGCTTCGCAAGAGATTAGATGGGCAGGACTAGAATCTGTACGAGGGCCAAGACAGAGAGAATTTGGGAGAGAAGGATGCGGCAGCAGAATGTCTGAAACCTAGAAGATTTAATGGTGAAATAAAGGCATTAATTCAAGTGTTCGCCATCAAGTTTTAACATTGTGTTAAAATTACGAGGGGAAAGCGTACCTTCAAACCGGAGACCTCCGGATTGGTGGTGGACGATTCTGCCATCTGGTTTGCCGGCGGAGATGGATCTGTGCGGAGTGAGGATTGAGGGTTCTTGTTGCTATGAGATCGATCTGGTCGGTAGGCAGTTGGGGATCTAGGCCGCCCTTTTTGAAGAGAGTCGCAGGTTACCGTTTGAAACTTGGAGGTGGCGCTTAGGCTTGCCTAAATAGGTATGAGTTTGACCTTGTCAACAATTCGGAAAGCCGATGTGTATCGGCTGTGAGTTGTAGCTTGATTGATCTGGGGAACATGACCAGGTGAAAGCCGATGCGTTGCTATCGGCTCCTGGAAAATCGACTTAGTTATGTTATCAACAAGATTGGGGCGGAAGAACAATCTGCAGGAAATGGTTTTTTTCATTCATTCATTCAAGAGCGTATGGCTTATGTTTAATCGATAGATTACAAAAGGGCCTACTACTAATACGGCCATCGCATCGATGCCTAGTCTAGGCCGAGGTCGTCGTCGCTGCTGCCGCCGCCGTCTTGGGCGCTATCTTCAAGATCGCTGCCGGCTGCCGCCTTGTCACCGAAGAAGTCGTGAGGGCCTCGCCCTCGCTGCCGTCGCTCGCTGGACCCGGCGGAAGTACTTCACCGCTGGTACTCCTGAGGAGGTGTCCTCCTTTCCTCTTCTTCGGAGGAGTCGACGCCGCCCTGTGACATGGCGTCATCGGCGTCTGTCGCCTCCAGCCCCCCATCGAGGAACTGCAGGTCCTCCTCGCCGTCGGTCATGGATGCGTCATCCTCCGACCAGACAAGTCCCAACCCTCGCCCCACCATTGTGGGCGAGAGGTGTACGCCGCCATCGGTGGATGCTCCGCGTCGGCTCGGTCGCTCAGCGAGTTGGAGGCGTGGGAGGACACACCGGAGGAAGCAGAGGAGGCCATGGTGAGAAAGAGGGTTTTTCCGCTGAAAGGAGAGGGTTTTCTGGCAACTGGAGGAAGATGGGGACTGCGAACTGTTCAGGCTGATTTAAATAAGGGGAATAGTGGACAGACGGTTCAATGCCATAGCGGTTTCCCAGATTGCACTGCCAAAATCGTCAAATCATGCCTTCGCGCAGGAGTTGAGAAGACAGGCATCATGATGAAGGGGTAGAGTGACGGTTCTGCTCGCCACGATTCTCGCTTCCAGCCCGATAAAAAAAGAGGAGAAGAAGAGGAAAACACACAGAGTGGTTTTGAATTATCATTGCCAAAACCAGGGGGCATGTGTTATCACCGTATTTTGGCCAGAGACGGAGATGGGCCGTGATCAAGATGGGCTTGAAGATACATATATTCAACGAGTTGTTGGATCGGCCTAGTGTGTGGATTTGGGCTAAATTGCCCGTATCTTGTATCATAGTAGGTTTCGTGTTTGTTTAGGTTTCGCTTATGTTTAGGTAAAGATAGAGTTGTAGAGTTATTCCAAAAGTAGAGAGTCTCCTGACTATAAATATGTACCTAGGGTTATTGAAAGAAAAGGACAACCACGCTCACAACAAACACAATCTCAAGATCGCCACCCCTTGTTTCTAGGGTTTCTTCGGTAGTAAGTGTCTTGCCTAGATCGCATCTTGATCTAGGCGATTCACTTATTCATTACCTGGTTTTACTGCATCAAGCGCTTTTGATGGCGAGTAATACCATTATCATAGATTGTTTGAGGCTAGCATCGGTGCTTTTTCTTTACTATCGTCGAAGTTATGCTACCTTTAGCTATCTCGCTACCCTTGCACCTTTTCCCAAAGTGCAAGGGTAGCACCTTGCTTGATCTTTATTTAGTCGATTCGATCTGTTATAGTGGTGCCTTGCTCACCAAGGTTTAGTTTAATATCTACGTAATCAGGCCTTGCAAACGGGTTGAACGATCCAGTAATGCATAAAGATGTGGCTTATTCGTTCTAGAGAGGATGTTCCGGTAATTGGCTTTACGTTGGTTATTAGGCCTCTAGGGTTGATATTCTTCATCTTTGTACGTACGTGCTCAATCACGCCAGAGGATGTTCCATTACGTGGTGAAAACATTAGACTATCGAGATCGATTTAACTTGTAGTGATCAAGCAAAACCCCATGTTATCATAAATCTAACGCAGAACCATGGGGCAATCGGCTTTAGGAGCCGATTCTTGTGGAAACCGGGAGCCGATTACGGCTCGAATTTTACGATACTTGTTTATCATGCAGAAATCAATCGAGCAATCCTTCACCTTCCTGATCAGGTATAGGTCAGGTGGCACGCCTCGAACCAAGCCAGACGTGTGCGAGCTTTATGGGCCGTCGCCCGAGGGACCAGGGGCCCACCAGCAGCCTCCCGGAGCCTCCGCTCGTGGTTGTCGATCGCCGCCGTGGGTTTTGGCAGGCAGGTGAGCGCCCAAGTTATGTTAGTTAAATGGATGTCCTTGGACTTCATTTATATATTTCTTTGCAAAAAAAGATTGCAACCTGAGCACGAGTATCGCAGATCCACACGTTCCTATTTAGATTGTAACGTGAGTACCATTTTTTGCCCAATCAACATATAGTTACTATTGGGCCTGGATACGTCCATTTTGGCATGGCTAATTTATATTTGGGCCTGGCCTTTTTCAATCCTCGTCAATTGTTTTTTTACTTTTCGACCCTCTCCTCCCCTCGCACAGGCGCCGCACACCGATAAAAGGAACACCGACGAAACCGATTTAAATGAAGAAACACCGATTTGAAACAGAGCAGCTCAAAATTAGCCCGAATTTGTGTTGCATTTTATTCAAGCCAAAGACATAGACCATTACATCCATTACAAAGCATCACTCGAACACCGATCGCTGTCTAATGACTAACGATCGGAGATAAACTAATCCGAGAGAAATTACATAAAATAAAAAACCGCCATCGATTGTCCTCGCTTCAATTCGATGATTTGCCTTAGCTGCTTGTTCATCTTCTTTAGCTCGGCCTTCACTTCCGCATCCACCGTAGTACCAACGGAAATGGCGTTGCCACATCCCAATTGCTCCACCATGGACGGGTTTTCGAGCTCCGGATGCTACCTCCACCCCAATTCGCCGATGTACTCATCAAGCCACTCAAAATGCCCACATTTTGGCAGTTCTGAAATCGCAGAGATGAACCCTAAATCCCAAATTGATGAAATGCATGAAATTTCGAAGAAAAGCGAGAAATTGGCGCCGAACACTCAGATCTCACCTTTCCGCTCGGCTTGCTCACACTTCACAAATTCCCGACCAATGTTGCCATTCTTGTCGGTGGATGTGACAAGCCGCTTCAGGGGCGCGGTACGGGGGCAATCGGGGCACCTCCTCATCGGCACCGCACCATACCGAGGCCATGAGAGGTGGGAGGAAGCAGAGCTCGACATCCTTCGCCGGCGTTGCCGCACTTGCTCGCTGGAGAAGAAAACAGAAGGGGATGAGATGTCGAAGTGGCGGAGTGCTCGTGCACGGGACGGATCGGGGCCAACGGATCTCTTCGACCACAGGGTGGGTCCCACGATATGAGCTGGACATCAGGTGAGTCCCGCCGTGACGTGGAGAGGCTGTGGGTCCTACTGTGCTCAGCTGATTCGAATTCGTTGACGGTCTTGTGGGGTTAAGTAGAAGTGTCGCACGGGAGCTATTTGCCGCCTCACAACCGTCGCATGCCAGCTATTGTTTGCAACGATGTCGCTTTCCTTCCAATTCCTTGTAAAGACGTCGCATAGGAGCTATAAGCCCCTTGAACATCATGGGAGACAACTTGCCCAAAGGCGATGTCAACCCCATACAGCCATGGAAGTATGGGAAGAATCTCGTCAAGAAAGAGGAGCTCAAGAATCTACCAACAAAGATGCGAAGATTGCACAAGTGGTACCTTGATTTCTGCAATACGAGAAAGGAAGAATGGATCACGTCACATATAAGAGATCAGATTTTCTTGTGCGGAGACGACGAGATCGACTTCAACATTCAAGACTTGCATTTTCTATTCAATCAGAAGGAACTCGACAAAGCTGCTATCAGCCTTTATTGTGTGTAAGTACTATTTCTGTAATTTCTATCTCATCTCATTCAATTCATTAATTGCATGTATATATATATATGCTCACCATATATGTATATACTATTATGCAGCAAAAAGGTTATGGAATGCATGAAAGGAGGCCCTTTTGACATTGGGTTCGTTGACCCAAATAGAGTTCATGAAGAAGTGGTAAGACACAAATCCGGACAAACAGAAGATTTATTGCTAAGGTCTTTACTGAGACAACAAACCAAAAGGGAAATACTATTGCCTTACAACTTCTCGTGACTACTGTTACCCTCTCTTGTACACATTCTGTTTCGGCTTACTCGATGTTAAGTGTAACTGATGATGAGTTATGCATGCGTAGGTTCCACTTTATTCCGGTAGTCATTCAACCTTACTCAGGAAAAGTCCTTGTCATGGACTCGTTACGAAAAGAAAAATAACTATGGACAGACTTTAAAGAGATGCTCCAGAGGTAATATCAATCATATTATCGCACTAGATCAGCAACTTTCGTGACAACAAGTAATTAATTACTCCTTTATCCATTTTTTTGCCGGGAAGGATTTGGTAAAGGTTCACGGGCAGGGCCGTGGGTGAATGGTCAGAAGAACTAAAATTTGTAGACCAAAATGTAATTAATACTAGCTAGCTAGGTCTGCGTATCTCTTTGATTCTGCTTCCTATTCCATTATATCATGCTTTATTGATTATTATTTTGATTGAACTCTCTATTCTTGTAAAGTGCGCGCATCAGGGACCCGGCAATAACTTATGTGGATACTATGTTTGCGAGTTTATTCGCAACACGATATGTGCAACGGTCAAAGCCGCACTAAAACAACTTAGAGTAAGTAAACAAAGTACACAACATTATTTTATTACCATCAATTGTGTTGAGTTTTATTCTTATATATATATATATATTGACCCCATTCTTCATATATATTTAGATCGAACGGATGCGGGACCAACTCCTACCATTTGACCGCATACGAGCCATTCAAGAGAAATTGGTGGGATTGATACTTGATGAGGTCGTTACGCCTGGCGGAGAACTCTTTAGATATCCAAAAAAAATGAATGTTGTATATATGCTTGAACGTGTTTGTCTTGTACTTAATGCTTCAACGTTTACGGACAATACCATACAATGACAATGTTTGTGTATAATAATAGTTGCTTAATTATTCATGTACTCGTATGTACCGACGACGATGTATGTGTATACCGCTCCCGATCGATTCCCCCTCCCCCTCCCCGTCCCCGCCGCGCCGCAGAAATACGCCCAGAACGGGGCGGCGGCAGAACTCTGCCGCGGCAGAGATTTAGGCCGTTTTCCTGCCGCGGCAGAGATTTATCTCTTTTTCCTGCCGCGGCACAGAAACCGAACCGGTGTTAAAGGGGGCTGAGCGCTGTGACAGCCCCACGTGCACCACCCTTTAACACCGGTTCGTATACGAACCGCTGTTAAAGGGGGGCCTCTAACACCGAACCGCCAACAGCGGTTCTACAACCGCTGTTAGAGGCTGGTCCGAACCGTTGTTAGAGGCATGTGTGTTGACTAGTGGGACTTACCAAGTCACTTTTTCATCGACTAGCTAGACTGAAACGATCAGCTTCCGCCACTGGTTTTTGGTGACGCCAGCTGACTGTGCCGAAACGCATGTCACGGTCGACTGTGACATAGAAAGACCCATAAAAATGATGCCCTCGCAATTGCGAGAGCCGCACTGCTAGTTACAAGTTAGAACAACATGGAGTCATCCTTAGAATCGTTGATCCAGCCGTACTTGTCCAGCGCGACGCATTCACCATGCTCTCCATCGGTACACATCGATGCATTCCTCCCACGCACCCTTGTCCGCTGCATCCCCCATCACATCCCACATGCAGCTGTTGCACTTGAACCCCGACCTGAAGGTCACCATGAGCACCTTGTCCCCTTTCGTCAGCCTCCTCTTCGCTTCCATGTATGAAAGCACGTACCAAGCGCTGCTGGCCGACGTGTTTCCCCAGTGGTGCAGCGTCATCCTTGACGGCTCCACATCGACCTCTTTGAGCCCGAAGTTCTTCTTCACGGCTTCAATCACTGCGACCCTGCTGGAGTGAAGGCAGAAATGGTCACGCGACCCCAGTCTTCAGGTTGACGTTGATCTTGACATGCTCTCGGCGCAACATTTTCTGACGGATCAAGTCGGTGGTAAGTTGGACGAGCTCCCTAGCAGGGAGGATGCCTGGCACGAGGCGTTTCAGGTTGGTAGCGAATGCTTGGACGACAGCTTTTGGTAGGGTTTTGTTGATGCTGAACCCGGCAATGTTGTCCGCGTCCTCACGTGCAGGATGGCAGAGTAAGCATCGTCGTTGGCCGCGACGGTGGCACGCACGATGTGACGTAGCTTCATTTTTGCACGGCCGCAGAGCGCGGGATTGTTGGTGAGCAGCACCGCTGCCCCGCCACAACGGAAAAGGGCAAAGCCCAGCATCATGGACCTGTCATTGCCACTGTACCACCCGGGCGAGAGTGCCTCCTCCGACGAAACAACGAGCGCCAATACCGGACGTGGTGCCCGCGCCCGCATGAAATTCTGGGCGATGCCCAAGCAGACCAGCGTGGCGCTGCAGCCATACCATAGTGATGCACAGTCCTGGACGTAAGGCATGGTTCCGGGCAGAAGACATTGACGTTGACGAGGAGCACGTCGACATCCCGGGGGCTGAACCCTGTCTTGGCGAAGAGTCCAGCAATAGCATCTTTGAAGAAGGCGTCCATCTCATCGACCCCATCCTGGTGATTGCGAAAGTTCTCGCGGCCGGCGAAGACGCATGATGGGATGTAGTTCTGCTCACCGACACCGGCACGGGAATACAGGCGAAAGAGGTAACGTAACTCAGCGACGCCGAACTGCTTATTACGCTCGAGCACCGAAACCGCCATATCCGTCGTCAGCATGCGGTCATCTGACGGTTTGTAGCATACGTAATCGAGGAGGTAGCATTGTGAATGTCGATGACGGTAGGTGGCCTTCCATGCCAGGGAGCCCATGGTCAGCGTGATCGCCAGCATCATTAGAACTGCAGATAGAGGAATCAGCTCCATCATCAGTTTCTCGGATGTGCTATACACGTTCCGTCTGGCTAAAGAATCCTGATTTCATGCTGTTCATATAGTGTGTGATTTATGATGAGAGCAGTTGGATGTTGCAGGGTTTTGCTCTTCCCCTGGTAAGACCACCTATAATTGTCCTGCTTTTGTACTATTTTAGCATGGATTTTGTTTGTGAGGTGTGCTTTGATGTCCCCCGGCCCGTCCTCAAACTTAAGTTTTTATGGTCAGTTTTCTTTTCATCTATGGAAACTCATATCCAAGCCTCGTATTCATCCGTGTACTCGATCGAGCTGGGTAACTGATCTCATCTTCCTTTATCTAAAGTTTGGAGGTGGTTTGAATTCAAATGGAGTTTGAATTATTTGATTAAAAATCAAAACAGAAAATTCAAAAAAGAAAAAGAAAAGCAGTCAGTATAAAAAAATAGAAACAATCCCAACCCACTATACCTACCCAGCCCAGCAAAGCATCTGGTCCAGCAAGAGCCCACCCGGCAACCCTCACCCGAATCGTTTTCTCACGCGCAACCTCACCCGTGAAGTCACTGACGCAGGACCCCACTCCCCCTCCCTCTCTCTCGCAGACAGCCGGACCCCACCTGCCAGGTCGTCGTCTCCACCGCGACCACGCCCCCCTCGCCGTTTCTGCCATTGAATGCGGCAATCAATTTGTAACACCCTCAGAATCGGCCCTATGCAATTTTTAGCAATTCCCGCCAAACCCGCATAGAAACGATTCAAAGGTGCCCACCAGGCACTTGCATGCGGGTGGAAAACAAAGTAATAACATTACACAACAGTCCTCGATGAGACCCACAGAACAGATATATATAACAGCGACTCAAAGAGTCAAGAATACAGATATATAGAACAAAGATCCAAATCACCTTGAAAATGGTAGAGCGTCCGACTACGGAGAATATGCAAATGGGGCTAAGAGCCCTGAAGAATAACCAATGGCGTCCATAACCTTGCCCAGGCCAAGCCGGAAGGGTAACCCTGCTAACGACGTCGAAACCTGCTAAAACAAAAGGGGTGCCGACAAAGGGAAAAGGAAAAAGAGGAGCGGTCAGTACTGAGGCCAGTACACGGCGAGGCTAGAATTCGGCGGTCCTCGCCTACATAGGTATGGTGGACTGCAGCGGCAGCGCAGCATGCACTAAACAACCTATAGAGACTCGATATAAATATCGGCTATCAGAGAGGGATAAGAAAGACCTATTCGGAACCAACCTGATACTATCACCAAACATACCCATCCTGGCATTTCCCCCTCGAGACCAAACGAGGAAGTCAACCGGGGAACTCACACAGTTGGCAGTTTTACCCATTCCGTTACAGTGGCAGCAATTACTAGTCAAATATAGATAGCATGAGTCATCCTGACATAATAAGCAGTGGGCAGTTTAGTTAACCATTCCGTTGTAGTTGCAACACTTACTAGTCAGATACAATTAGCATGAGATATCCCCAAAACCCAGCAGTTGTTGGTACTTTTATTTAGCCATTCCGTTACAGTGAAGCTGATTACTAGTCAGATCGGATACAAGTCAAATTATAACAGTAAACTTTAGTTATAGTTGTCTATGATCAAGCACTGTGCTCCAAGTCGTCCATAACCGCGGACACGGCTTCTCGAAAAGATTTAACCCTGCAGGGGTGCACCAAAGTATCCACACGCACTTCGACCCTTTTTGCCAGATCAATTAACATACACCCATCGGTATGTCGGCGGGGCCTAAGTCATGACGTTTCCCAGACCCAAAGCAAGCACGGGGGGCCACCCCACTAAGTCTACCCGCAACGAAGTCGGCCGGGCTCCGAGACGGACTCAGGGTTTGTGGAGCCGGCTGTAAACGACTGGGAACCCGAAACTCTCGGGCTTGTCGATACAGCGAAAACGGGTCACGATCCTAAACAGTACAGGTGCTCCTCGCACAATCGTAAATAAAGCAGTAAAGCATGGCATAGGTACAGGATAGTAAATAAAACCTCAAACTAGTTGTGGATCCCAGTACAGTACTTTGAAATCAGGTACTAAATCGATGGGGTGCCCATACATCCCACATGTGGTTAGCGCGCTCGATCTCGGAACAGGTGTCAAGAACTCGGGGTCCTACAGGACACCAGTGAGCGGTCGGAAACCAAATATTATCTATCGCCCACCGGTGCCTCTGCATTTACCTACTTCAATTTTAGTTATTAAACGATAATTGAATTAAACGATAATTAAAGCCATGATCATCTCCAACATTAAACATGCGGCAAGACTCCAACAACGTTGGTACTTGACGACATGCAACAGCACTTGAGCAAGCGACTACGACGCGCAGGTCCAACTATCTACCAAACAACAGGTAATAGGAGGTGTCCAAGGCAATATAAGGCTTCAAGGGGTATCACGGGTACGAAAACTATAGCATCGCAACACAGATATCAATAGATCAACATGAGGGAATAAATACTATAAAAGTAAGATAGGTAGAAAGGGGGAGATGCTCGCCTGAAAACATTGCCGAAGGTTCATCCGAAGATCGGGTCGACACTCGCATCAACTCATCGGCCTAATCCGCGAAGAAGCAAAACACTAGAAGAAACACCGGAGGCACTATTTAAGATTACGGCAGAAGATCGGGCATGATGCATGTATGATGTATGACATGGCCAGGGTGCAATGCAATTAGGCCATATTAAGCGGAACCAGGGTCCCGACATTTAATTAAACGGTTCAAGTTATTTATCTACCCCGCAAATTAAATGTTGTAATAACAGGGCAAGATAAGTTACCGGTTCGCTACACAAATTTAAATGGGACCAATATACGACTAGATTAGCCCGCATATGGCCCCATATTTAATTATGAGATGAATCGGCGTAAGGCCCCCAAACCACATGACAATATGCATGCATGAACAATTTAATATGCAACAATGATATATCATTTATAAAAATAGGGGTCTCGGATAGGGGTCACACATTAGGTCTCGGCGATCTTGGGCTCCGAGGGGTTCGTGGTCGGGTCTCAGGGTCCGGATCTGGGGTTCGGCCTCGGCGGGATCGTTCTCGGATAACAGAGTAGATCTTGGCGTTCCGCGAAGAAGGACCTGGTTGGCGTCGGGGGCACATCGGATCCGCCCTGGTCGGTGCCGATCTTGTTGTCACGAAGATCTTGTCGGGTCCTCGTATTGGGTCGGTCTTGGCGTTTGGGAAGAAGAACTTGTCGTCCTCGTGGCGATCTTGTGGTCTCGGGTTCGACGGGGTCGGTTGTCGGGATCCGGGGCGTTGGAGCTTCGGGGTCTCAACCATCGGATCGAGAATCTTGGCGTTCCAGGAAGGAGACCTTGGCATCGGATGGTCCTTGTCGGAGTACTTGTCGTCCATCTGTATTTGCGAATGATGAGGTTCTTGTACACTTGTTAGTTTTGTTCATCGGGAGGCACGACCACCACATCATCAACCATCGCCACCAAACATCAGCTCCACTCCACCCCACTACATCCATCCATAGATCGACCCTTCACCGTGTCTCCACCCACGGTCACACCATACAACGAGAACTGGCCTCACTCGCTCACACGACACGGGCACGGCCGAAGGCAGCTGCATGGCAGGGAGAAACGCGACGGCGCTTGCGGCCGGAGGAGAACGGCGCAGGGTGACGGGGTAGGCAAGGTCGCTGCAGCCGGCGGCGGAACTCGTGGCGAGGGGGCGCGGGACAGAGGAGCGGCTCAAGGAGAGGCACGGTGGCGGCGAGGGGGTGGTACACGGGGGTAGCAAGCGCGGGCCAGGGAGACAGCCGCGAGGGTTGGTGCCGTAGAGGTCACCGGAGAGGGGGAAGACGGCGGCCGGGGACGCAGAAGGAGAGGTGGCCACGGAGGCTCGCAGCGGCGGCATGGCGGCCCAGAGGAGGCCCAGGGAGGAGGGAAGCAGCGTCAGCTCGCCGGGGAGGAGGAAGGAGGGGGCGCCGACGGAGGCGAGGGCGGCGGCCCGAGAGGCGGTCGGGTTCGAGCAGAGGCGCCGGGAGGCTGAGCGCTGCACAAGCCGGGCGGGCGCAGCTTGGGGCCGGGCAGCAGACGGAGGTGAGGACGGGCGCCGGGCCGCTGGACGGGAGCAGGTGGGCCGACGGCTCGGGCTCTGGCCGGATGCGGCTGAAGGCGAGGCGGGCGAGGCTGGCCGGAGGAGGTCCCGGTGGTACTCGCGGTCGCAGGTGGCGGCCGGCTCGAAGCGGCAAAGGCGAGCGAGGCGGCGCACGGCGAGGTCGAGCTGGAGAGGGCGCCGGAGGGGAGGAAGAGGGGATCGGGGCGGAGGACGGCGCAGAGCGTGCGCACGGGGAGGAGGGGCGCAGAGGGCGGCGGCCTGGGCGCCGGTGAGGAGGCGGGGTCGCGGGGCAGTCGCGAGGGGAGGAGCGACCGGGGCAGGACGGCGGCGGAGGAGGTTGGTGAGACCGAGGGAGGAGGGAGACGCGGGGAGAGAGGAAGGAGACGGGGTGGGGGAGCGGTCGCGCGTGGGTGACGGAGTGGGGCCATGAGAAGGGGAGGGCGCGTGAGTGGCGTGCGTCGCGTGTGTGAGTGCGTGGTGGGGCCCAGGGGCGTGGGTTGAGCGCGTGTGTAGCACGCAGGGACGGGGGGCACAAGTGGGGCCAGGGGAGCGGGAGGTGGTGGCGTGGTGTGGGGAAACGGGCAGGTGGTGCTGGGTGGGATGAGGTGGCGGTGTTTGAGTGGAGGGGGGATGTCCAAGGGTGATGTGGCGTGCACCGATTGGTGCAGGTGAGGTGGAGGGGGCTGGGTAGAATTAGGATAGGTGGGAAAAGAATTTAGGTGGCCCGATTTGTACTGGGGGTGGCCGACTGGGTCGGATCGGCCCGGTATGGCTGCCCCCTTAAAATAATATAAACTTTTGTTTAATTTAAAATAACTTTGTAAATAGTTTTTAGACAAATAAAGGACCCGGAAAAGCCCGGCGCTTTAATTTGAAATCGAGGCGGGGGATATTTAGAAAACCAAACTAGGCTTTTAGAAAATAGGTTTCGACAAACAAATGCATGATGCCATGACGATGCTCAAATGCAATGCGGCATGATGACATGAGCATGCGGTCATGATGATGCAATGCACAAAAACAACGCGATTTTCTAGTAGTGGTTTTAGCGGGATGCCACAATTCGACACCACTAACAATGGATCTCGCCCTCGAGATCCGCCTCATGGTACCGGAAGGAAGGTCGGTGATCTGCATCTTCTTGCTTCGTGTAGATCTTCGCGACACCACTAACAAGAGGTCGTTGTCCGTGATCGTCGAGAGAACACTCCGGGAACAAAAGGTCGAAGGTAGAGGTATCAACAAATAAAGCCACTTCTAACTACGATAGAAAGAGAGAACCGATGCATTCTCATCCACTTCAATGTACACAAGCGAATAGAAGGGGTAGTCGGCATGGGGGCCAATCCATCACGCACCCAAACTATTACTCGCAATCGAGAAAAGCGCAACCATTCTCGGAATCGATCAAGATCTCGACAATCGAGGTTCAGAACAAAGGAGTGATGCGCATCAGATCGGATCTGGCGTAGATGATGTCGTCGCGTCGAAAAACACCGGAAGGCACAAGCAAGGAACAAAGAATGGTTCCACAGTAGACGGATTCCTCAGACAGCATGAAGACCAGATGTAGCAACACCGTTACCAAAGGAGGAAGCGAAACCCTGAAGGTACGACGAAAACCCAACCACGAGAATTCCTGGACTCGAAGAAAGAGAAGAGAGCGGATTCAAAACGCGTATAGGTAAGAGGAGAATAGCAGAGGGTAAGGAGTAAAAGCAGACCTAATCAGAACTATCCAACCGATTTTGCAAAAATAGTTTTGACACTCTACTTCGGCCGTTAGCTAGGTTATCCTACAGGCTGGACTTGTGGGGTATCGCAACTACTGAGCTCTGATACCACTTTGTAACACCCTCAGAATCGGCCCTATGCAAGTTTTAGAGATTCCCGCCAAACCCGCATAGAAACGATTCAAAGGTGCCCACCAGGCACTTGCGTGCGGGTGGAAAACAAAGTAATAACATTACACAACAGTCCTCGATGGGACCCACAGAACAGATATATATAACAGCGACTCAAAGAGTCAAGAATACAGATATATAGAACAAAGATCCAAATCACCTTGAAAATGGTAGAGCGTCCGACTACAGACAAGATGCAAATGGGGCTAAGAGCCCTGAAGAATAACCAATGGCGTCCATAACCCTGCCCAGGCCAAGCCGGAAGGGTAACCCTGCTAACGACGTCGAAACCTGCTAAAACAAAAGGGGTGCCAACAAAGGGCAAAGGAAAAAGAGGAGTGGTCAAGATCGAGGCCAAGACACATGAGGCTAGAATTCGGCGGTCCTCGCCACATAGGTATGGTGGATCGCAGCGCAGCATGCACTAAACAACCTATAGAGACTCGATATAAATATCGGCTATCAGAGAGGGATAAGAAAGACCTATTCGGAACCAACCTGATACTATCACCAAACATACCCATCCTGGCATTTCCCCCTCGAGACCAAACGAGGAAGTCAACCGCGGAACTCACACAGTTGGCAGTTTTACTCATTCCGTTATAGTGGCAGCAATTACTAGTCAAATATAGATAGCATGAGTCATCCTGACATAATAAGAAGTGGGCAGTTTTAGTTAACCATTCCGTTGTAGTTGCAACACTTACTAGTCAGATACAATTAGCATGAGATATCCCCAAAACCCAGCAGTTGTTGGTACTTTTATTTAGCCATTCCGTTACAGTGAAGCTAATTACTAGTCAGATCGGATACAAGTCAAATTATAACAGTAAACTTTAGTTATAGTTGTCTATGATCAAGCACTGTGCTCCAAGTCGTCCATAACCGCGGACACGGCTTCTCGAAAAGATTTAACCCTGCAGGGGTGCACCAAAGTATCCACACGCACTTCGACCCTTTTTGCCAGATCAATTAACATACACCCATCGGTATGTCGGCGGTGCCTAAGTCATGACGTTTCCCAGACCCAAAGCAAGCACGGGGGGCCACCCCACTAAGTCTACCCACAACGAAGTCGGCCGGGCTTCGAGACGGACTCAGGGTTTGTGGAGCCGGCTGTAAACGACTGGGAACCCGAAACTCTCGGGCTTGTCGATACAACGAAAACGGGTCACGATCCTAAACAGTACAGTGTGCTCCTCGCACAATCGTAAATAAAGAAGTAAAGCATGGCATAGGTACAGGATAGTAAATAAAACCTCAAACTAGTTGTGGCCCCCAGTACAGTACTTTGAAATCAGGTACTAAATCGATGGGGTGCCCATACATCCCACATGTGGTTAGCGCTCGATCTTAACAGTGTCAAGAACTCGGGTCCCACGGACACCAAAGGAGCGTCGGAAACCAAATATTATCTATCGCCCACCGGTGCCTCTGCATTTACCTACTTCAATTTTAGTTATTAAACGATAATTGAATTAAACGATATTTAAAGCCATGATCATCTCCAACATTAAACATGCGGCAAGACTCCAACAACGGTAGTACTTGACGACACGCAATAGCACTTGAGCAAGCGACTACGACGCGCAGGTCCAACTATCTACCAAACAACAGGTAATAGGAGGTGTCCAAGGCAATATAAGGCTGCAAGGGGTATCACGGGTACGAAAACTATAGCATCGCAACACAGATAGCAATAGATCAACAGGAGGGAATAAATACTATAAAAGCAAGATAGGTAGAAAGGGGGAGATGCTCGCCTGAAAACATTGCCGAAGGTTCATCCGAAGATCAGGTCGACACTCGCATCAACTCATCGGCCTAATCCGCGAAGAAGCAAAACACTAGAAGAAACACCGGAGGCACTATTTAAGATTACGGCAGAAGATCGGGCATGATGCATGTATGATGTATGACATGGCAAGGGTGCAATGCAATTAGGCCATATTAAGCGGAACCGGGGTCCCGACATTTAATTAAACGGTTCAAGTTATTTATCTACCCCGCAAATTAAATGTTGTAATAACAGGGCAAGATAAGTTACCGGTTCGCTACACAAATTTAAATGGGACGAATATACGACTAGATTAGCCCGCATATGGCCCCATATTTAATTATGAGATGAATCGGCGTAAGGCCCCCAAACCACATGACAATATGCATGCATGAACAATTTAATATGCAACAATGATATATCATTTATAAAAATAGGGGTCTCGGATAGGGGTCACACATTAGGTCTCGGCGATCTTGGCCCGGGGTTCGGGTCGGGTCTCGTGGTCCGGATCGGGGTTCGCCTCGGCGGGATCGTTCTCGGATAACAGTAGATCTTGCCCGCCAAGAAGGACCTGGTTGGCGTCGGGGGCACATCGGATCCGCCCTGGTCGGTGCCGATCTTGTTGTCACGAAGATCTTGTCGGGTCCTCGTATCGGGTTGGTCTTGGCGTTCGGGAAGAAGAACTTGTCGTCCTCGTGGCGATCTTGTGGTCTCGGGTTCGACGGGTTTGGTCGTCGGGATCTGGGGCGTTGGAGCTTCAGGGTCTCAACCATCGGATCGAGAATCTTGGCGTTCCATGAAGGAGACCTTGGCATCGGATGGTCCTTGTCGGAGTACTTGTCGTCCATCTGTATTTGCCAATGATGAGGTTCTTGTACACTTGTTAGTTTTGTTCATCGGGAGGCACGACCACCACATCATCAACCATCGCCACCAAACATCAGCTCCACTCCACCCCACTACATCCATCCATAGATCGACCCTTCACCGTGTCTCCACCCACGGTCACACCATACAACGAGAACTGGCCTCACTCGCTCACACGACACGGGCACAGCCGAAGGCAGCTGCAGGGCAGGGAGAATCGCGACGGTGCTTGCGGCCGGAGGAGAACGGCGCAGGGTGACGGGGTAGGCAAGGTCGCTGCAGCCGGCGGCGGAACTCGCTGGCGAGGGGGCGCGGGACAGAGGAGCGGCTCAAGGAGAGGCACGGTGGCGGCGAGGGGGTGGTACACGGGGGCAGCAAGCGCGGGCCAGGGAGACAGCCGCGGGGGTTGGTTCCGTAGAGGGCACCGAAGAGGGGGAAGACGGCGGCCGGGGACGCAGAAGGAGAGGTGGCCACGGCGGCTCGCAGCGGCGGCATGGCGGCCCAGAGGAGGCCCAGGGAGGATGGAGGCAGCGTCGGCTCGCCGGGAAGGAGGAAGGAGGGGGCGCCGACGGAGGCGAGGGCGGCGGCCCGAGAGGCGGTCGGGTTCGAGTAGAGGGCGTCGGGGGAGGCTGAGCGCGCGGCCGCGGCGGCAGTCGCTGGAGGGCGAGCTTGGGGCCGGGGGCAGCGGACGGAGGTGAGGACGGGCGCTCGTCAGGACGGCGGAGCAGGGCGCCGGGGCTCGCCGATGCTGAAGGCGAGGCGGGCGAGGCTGGCGGAGGAGGTCAGTGGTACCGCGGTCGCAGGTGGCGGCCGGCTCGAAGCGGCAAAGGCGAGCGAGGCGGCGCACGGCGAGGTCGAGCTGGAGGCGCGGAGGGAGGAAGAGGGATCGGGCGAGGACGGCAGAAGGCGTGCGGGAGGAGGGGCGCAGAGGGCGGCGGCCTGGGCGCCGGTGAGGAGGCGGGGTCGCGGGGCAGTCGCGAGGGGAGGAGCGACCGGGGTAGGACGACGGCGGCGGAGGTTGGTGAGACCGAGGGAGGAGGGAGACGCGGGGAGAGAGGAAGGAGACGGGGTGGGGGAGCGGTCGCGCGTGGGTGAGGGAGTGGGGCCACGAGCGTGGGAGGGCGCGTGAGTGGCGTGCATCGCGTGTGTGTGTGCGTGGTGGGGCCCAGGGGAGTGGGTTGAGCGCGTGTGTAGCACGCAGGGATGGGGGGGCACAAGTAGGGTCAGGGGAGCGGGAGGTGGTGGCGTGTTGTGGGGAAACTGGAAGGTGGTGCTGGGTGGGATGAGGTGGCGGTGTTTGAGTGGAGGGGGGATGGCCAAGGGTGATGTGGCGTGCACCGATTGGTGCAGGTGAGGTGGAGGGGGCTGGGTAGAATTAGGATAAGTAGGAAAATAATTTAGGTGGCCCGATTTGTACTGGGGGTGGCCGACTGGGTCGGATCGGCCCGGTACGGCTGCCCCCTTAAAATAATATAAACTTTTGTTTAATTTAAAATAACTTTGTAAATAGTTTTTAGACAAATAAAGGACCCGGAAAAGCCCGGCGCTTTAATTTGAAATCGAGGCGGGGGATATTTAGAAAACCAAACTAGGCTTTTAGAAAATAGGTTTCCACAAACAAATGCATGATGCCATGACGATGCTCAAATGCAATGCGGCATGATGACATGAGCATGCGGTCATGATGATGCAATGCACAAAAACAACGCGATTTTCTAGTAGTGGTTTTAGCGGGATGCCACAATTCGACACCACTAACAATGGATCTCGCCCTCGAGATCCGCCTCATGGTACCAGAAGGAAGGTCGGTGATCTGCATCTTCTCGCTTCGTGTAGATCTTCGCGACACCACTAACAAGAGGTCGTTGTCCGTGATCGTCGAGAGAACACTCTGGGAACAAAAGGTCGAAGGTTGAGGTATCAACAAATAAAGCCACTTCTAACTCCGATAGAAAGAGAGAACCGATGCATTCTCATCCACTTCAATGTACACAAGCGAATAGAAGGGGTAGTCGGCATGGGGGCCAATCCATCACGCACCCAAACTATTACTCTGCACAATCAGTAGAAAAGCGTGCAACCATTCTCGGAATCAGACTGAAGATCTCGACAATCGAGGTTCAGAAACAAAGGAGTGATGCAGACTCTGCATCGGATCTGGCGTAGATGATGTCGTCGTGTCGGAAAACACCGGAAGGCACAAGCAAGGAACAAAGAATGGTACCACAGTAGACGGATTCCTCAGACAGCATGAAGACCAGATGTAGCAACACCGTTACCAAAGGAGGAAGCGAAACCCTGAAGGTACGACGAAAACCCAACCACGAGAATTCCTGGACTCGAAGAAAGAGAAGAGAGCGGATTCAAAACGCGTAGAGGTAAGAGGAGAATAGCAGAGGGTAAGGAGTAAAAGCAGACCTAATCAGAACTATCCAACCGATTTTGCAAAAATAGTTTTGACACTCTACTTCGGCCGTTAGCTAGGTTATCCTACAGGCTGGACTTGTGGGGTATCGCAACTGCTGAGCTCTGATACCACTCTGTAACACCCTCAGAATCGGCCCTATGCAAGTTTTAGCGATTCCCGCCAAACCCGCATAGAAACGATTCAAAGGTGCCCACCAGGCACTTGCGTGCGGGTGGAAAACGAAGTAATAACATTACACAACAGTCCTCGATGGGACCCACAGAACAGATATATATAACAGCGACTCAAAGAGTCAAGAATACAGATATACAGAACAAAGATCCAAATCACCTTGAAAATGGTAGAGCGTCCGACTACGGACAAGATGCAAATGGGGCTAAGAGCCCTGAAGAATAACCAATGGCGTCCATAACCCTGCCCAGGCCAAGCCGGAAGGGTAACCCTGCTAACGACGTCGAAACCTGCTAAAACAAAAGGGGTGCCGACAAAGGGCAAAGGAAAAAGAGGAGCGGTAAGTACTGAGGCCAGTACACGGCGAGGCTAGAATTCGGCGGTCCTCGCCTGCATAGGTATGGTGGACTGCAGCGGCTACGCAGCATGCACTAAACAACCTATAGAGACTCGATATAAATATCGGCTATCAGAGAGGGATAAGAAAGACCTATTCGGAACCAACCTGATACTATCACCAAACATACCCATCCTGGCATTTCCCCCTCGAGACCAAACGAGGAAGTCAACCGCGGAACTCACACAGTTGGCAGTTTTACTCATTCCATTATAGTGGCAGCAATTACTAGTCAAATATAGATAGCATGAGTCATCCTGACATAATAAGAAGTGGGCAGTTTTAGTTAACCATTCCGTTGTAGTTGCAACACTTACTAGTCAGATACAATTAGCATGAGATATCCCCAAAACCCAACAGTTGTTGGTACTTTTATTTAGCCATTCCGTTACAGCAGCGCACGGGCGTCGAAATTGGAGAGGCGCGAGGGGAGGAAGCGGATCGGAGGCGGCGCAGAAGGCAGACGGGGGAGGAGGGGCGCAGAGGGCAGCGGCCTGGGCGCCGGTGAGGAGGCGGGTCCAAGGGCGTCGAGGGGAGGAGCGACAAGGGCGGGCGGAGGTTGGTGAGACCGAGGGAGGAGGGAGACGCGGGGAGAGAGGAAGGAGACGGGGTTGGGGAGCGGTCGCGCGTGGGTGAGGGAGTGGGGCCACGAGCGGGGGAGGGCGCGTGAGTGGCGTGCGTCGCGTGTGTGTGTGTGCGTGGTGGGGCCCAGGGGCGTGGGTTGAGCGCGTGTGTAGCACGCAGGGACGGGGGGGCACAAGTGGGGTCAGGGGAGCGGGAGGTGGTGGCGTGGTGTGGGGAAACGGGCAGGTGGTGCTGGGTGGGATGAGGTGGCGGTGTTTGAGTGGAGGGCGGATGGCCAAGGGCGATGTGGCGTGCACCGATTGGTGCAGGTGAGGTGGAGTGGGCTAGGTAGAATTAGGATAGGTAGGAAAAGAATTTAGGTGGCCCGATTTGTACTGGGGGTGGCCGACTGGGTCGGATAGGCCCGGTACGGCTGCCCCCTTAAAATAATATAAACTTTTGTTAAATTTAAAATAACTTTGTAAATAGTCTTTAGACAAATAAAGGACCCGGAAAAGCCCGGCGCTTTAATTTGAAATCGAGGCGGGGGATATTTAGAAAACCAAACTAGGCTTTTAGAAAATAGGTTTCGACAAACAAATGCATGATGCCATGACGATGCTCAAATGCAATGCGGCATGATGACATGAGCATGCGGTCATGATGATGCAATGCACAAAAACAACGCGATTTTCTAGTAGTGGTTTTAGCGGGATGCCACACAATTCGCGTTGATGGAGGGATTAAACTCGCCAGCGACCACACTCACTTAAGCGCCTCACTCTCCTCTCCCATTTCCCCTAAGCCATGCTCCCTCTCGGTCACCAGGCTGCACGAATTGCACGCCCAAGCAACCACTACTCCGACGAGCTCCTCCGTCGATTCCGGCGAACCGCAACCACCCCTCACCTCCCACTGCACGCAAGCTTGCTTCCCCTCCTCTTGCGCATCTCCCTGCACCAACCCCACACCCGCGCGAGCACCGTAGGCTCGGCAACGACCAAAACTCGAGAGCGTCGTCGTCTGCCATTGCTCCGGCGAGCCCCTTGGTAAGCTCAGACCGCCCCGAACCCTCCCGATGATGCTCTGCAGCTCCATCCCCGTCGACAAGCAGAAACATCTGGCACCGCCGCTAGCTCCGACGAGCAATCGCCGCTGCTCCGGTGCGCCCCTCGACAAGCCGACCACACCTCGAGCTCCACCGCAACCACGCGAGCACGGTGAGCTACTCCTACCTCTCCCTCGCTTCCTGAATCATCGCCAACGCCACTGGCCGAGCACGCGCCGCCGCCAGCCGCTGCTAGCGCGACCCAAATATGGTCTGGCCGCTGTGATCCGTAGGATGCGATTTGTCTGGCTAGCATTAGATCTAGGCAAAGAGGTAAGTTTGATCCAGAGCCATATGATCTAATTAAGATCCAACGATCCCCAGAGCACATCCGCACGAACCGGTACCGTCCAGTTAGATTCAGCCACGTGGCCAGACTCAGGATTTAAATTAGAAATTTGATCTATTAGATTTGCAAACTTGCAAAATTCATAACTTTAATTTTACACGTCCAAATTTTGCAAATTTTATATCAATGCATTCAGCAGAACAAGTACTTTGCAACCATGCACTTTGTTTAATGTTTTGCTTCTGGAAAATTGGTTGAAATTACAGAAACATGTGTAGGCATAATTTGAATATAAAAATTGTTCTAGATATATTTTTAAGGTGAAATCTTTGCAAAATGGATTGTTTTGAACCTACTGACCATAGGAACCAACTTATGGATTTAAGAATGTATTTTGTGAGGTTAAAGAATAAATATTTGAATTAGCACATTTCTAGTCAAATAAAAATATTGTTTATGGATTAGAAATGAATTTTGAGTAAAACCTTTGGGAAATGATTTGATTCAAACCTTCTGACCCTAAACACCAAGTTTTGAGATTAAGAACATATTTGATGAACCATATAAAGTTATTGCTTTGCTAAAAGATATTTTCAACAACGTAAAATATCACCTTAGCATAATATTTGGTTTATGAGATGAAACCTTTTGCAAATGGTTTTACCACTTTTGCAGATGACCAATGTGAGATTGAAAATGTTTAGAGCCTAGTAGAAACCACTTTTCCAAATAAAACTATCTTTTGCATGCTTGCATGCATGACCTTGTTTTTGTTATTTTATGTGGTGAATTGGTTTGAATGCTAGTTTAATTTGTGTTTTGCTTGATTGAATTGTAGTGAAGTTAGAAGAGTGTGATATTTGCAAGATCAAGAAGTGAACCAACATTCTCTACTAAAAAGGCAAGTGACACTATCATCCATGTCCTACTATTTTCATTACACTTAGTGGATTTTTGTAACATGCATGATAAGGACTACTATATTTTATGCTATGCTAAATCCTAATAGGATACCCTTATATCTCCCTTAGTGAAAACATTGTAGTTGTAGTAATCTTAGCCCTGCTATATATTTGGGATAGGATACATGTTATGATTATATGAAGTGTTGGAAAGATATATGTTTTATATAATAAAACAAGTACTCAATGAACCACCTCGGTGGAAAAGGATACTCAAGATTTGGACAAGGTGGCAACAAAGGGAACCATGTTTATATGGCTATCTTTTTGTGTGTGCACTATAAGAAAACCACCCAGGGACTTAGAGATTGAACATGTTTCTCGTACAGTGGCTTCCGTGTACAGCCACATGCTAAATGGGCTCTGGCTTAGTCCACTACATAGTGGAACACCCATGCATTGGCATCTTCAGGTTAACTAGAATTGTGTAAGGGAAATATATCCCTACATTGGTGCCTGGTTGACAAGCTAGCATTGTGTATTGGGAGGACTTCTATGAAAATACTTTGTCACATTCTCGATCTACCAGTACTCCATTTTGGTGAGTACTTATCCAGCGGCCACTAGTGGCGTCAAGACAAGATTGTGTCATGTGGGTAAAGTGTACAACTTCTGCAGAAGATCAAATTCTAAGTACTTAGACGTGTCCCTGGTTATGGACAACTCTGAGCAACTAAGGCCTGAAGCTATGGAAGATCTCGACATTCCAATTTCTCAAAGTAAAACTTGATGGTGACAACAAGGGATTAGAAGCACTTGGAGTTTTCCAAGGAGTTCAGAAAGATTTGACAAAAAGATCAAAACTATTTTGAAAAGATAGGATAAAACTATATTGCTTTCTGCAAAAGAGCCTAAACCCTACTTATCCAAATATGCATGTAATGATAGGATCCACTTATTTCTACATAGTAGTGAAACTTGCCAATACAATTCAAATGTATTGACCCTTGTGGATGCAACATATGTTGCAGGTTTGTTTGATGTTAGTGAAGTGTGTTGAATAGGATTACAAGTCTACAACCAACATGATTGCCTGTGGCACTTTGAAGATGAAGGACTTCATGCTATATATTATGCTGCATTGTAATGTGATAGCCAAAAGAGCTATGTAAGATGTAATGAATTATTTTATTCCTGGTTATAAAGTTGTATTATGACCTTTGTTTCTTGATATTACATCTTAACTGTGGATGCTAGCTATTGATCCAAGGACTAGCATTTTAAACACATGGATCTCTACCTTATTAAAGGTTGGGAACCTTACAGTGATCTATGTATTTAAGTGAAATGTTTTAAAATTTAGTTTCTGCTGCTATATATCTCTCGATTTTCACCTCCCGTGCACACGTGAGTATATGTGTACGATGAGTATACGTCTGAGCGGACAATACGGGTTTCGTGTGGGTTTATACGGTCTTTAAAACAAATCGATATTGTGTTTCTGCTTATCAAAGTTTAAATGAGAAGGGAATTTCCGGTATAGATCTTGCTCACCCAAGCAATCCAGCTGGGAGCTTCCTCGGATATTTTGGACAAAATTGGACCCAGGAGGTTCCCCGTTAACTAGGGGAATCCAGTAAGCCAATCTTCGGGAGACTTTACTTCTCTCATCTTCCATTTACCAACTTTGTGTAAATCCAAAACTGCAAACTTCATGTAAAAAACATGCAAACTACCAACTTGCATGTTTTGAACAAAATATGTGAAAAATTAGATTTGACAGAGTGCTAAATCTCGATGGTGCACATAGAGATACGGTATGCATGCAATTTGTCGTGGTGGTGGCACGGCAGATGCCATGGGTAGGCTTAAGTTGGGGGCCGAATGGGTGCTTGTGGTCACCGGGGAGGGATTGCACGGTCGAGCCATGCACGAAGAACAAGAAGAACTCTCCAGACTTAGTAATTCGATTGATACCCCAAAGATTACAAGTGTTCCTTGATCTGTATCAGCTAGAGTTCACCGCACTATCTCACTACTTGGTCCAACCTCCTTCTACTACTGCTATGCCCTCCTTATATAGGCAGTGCTAGCTAGCTAATACCCCTTTGGGTTCTAGGGTTTTCTGTTTGGATCTTTGTCCCTACAATGTGGGCTGGTTCATGGGCTTGCCCTAAGCCCAGAGGCCCCATCCATAAAGCCTGACAGCTAACGGTCTTCTGGTATGCTACTTCTTGTTCTTTTTGGCGTCATGTTGTTACTTTGCACGTCAGCGCATGCTTTGGGCGTCACCCGGCTCCTTTGGGTCACCCGGCGTCGCCCTTCCCTTTTGACCATGCTTTACCATGGTCCCTCCTGAACCTTACTCGGAAAGGAGCCACGCATCCTCCTTGACTCGGCCCTTCCTCGAAAGATTCTGCTCGTTGGTTCCTGCAAGGGTTACAACTTTGTCATATGCGGGCCGACATAGTTTGTATGCCGGCTTTCTTGTTTATCTTACTCGGCCGTTCTTACCCGGCCTGGTTCTCTCTTTACTCGGAGCCAACCCAGCTGCGCTATGTTTCCTCTCTCATGACCCTACCGGGGGTTATCCCCCCGACATTAGTCCCCGAAGCTGGTGAGGTCTAGCAGTGCAAGCTGTTAGGCGTCTCCAAGTTCCTTTTGTGTGAGTGGAACTTAGTTATTGTCTTTATCTGTCGCAATTTTGCACCTTGGCGGGTCAGTCTGACAATTTTCGGGTCGACTCTTTGACTTCTTGGCTCATTCTTGCCTCGAGCCAAGTTACTTTGGCCAATTGCAAGTCACTTTCGGTGCGCTTCAGACACTGACAGCTGGTAATCATGATTACTTGCCTCAATTTTTGTTCCAAGCTCTGGCGGCATAGTGATGGCTGCGCAGTTATTCCCTGTCACTGTGGCAGTCCATTGACCTTCGCCTCTTGTCCTTCTAGTCATGACGTGGCACGGGATTTTTCGTGTATTCTTGGCTACGTGGCGCTTGCTGACTGGCTTTCCTGGCCTGGTACACGGCCACACGCTGGCCGCACAGCACAAATAGATCCCACGACCGGGGTTTTTACTGCCCTTAAGTAGGGGTTGGGGGTTTCCACTTCCCCCACGCCCATTAAGTTAACCCTTGCCCTTTCCTCTTCCTTGCGCCCGCAAAATCGAACTTCCCCCTTTGCGGTTCCTTATTCCTCCTGTTCTTGTGTTGCGATTGCCCCTTCCTTCTTTCCATTCCAGTATGGGTCCTCGCTGTTCCAAGACTCTTACAACCGCGAAGGAGACTGACTCTGGTGATCTCATGGATGCTCGTGACAGCGTTGATGGTGCTGAGGAGCAGGAGATTCCCGCCGGCGAGCACGGCGGCTGGGAAGGCTCGGAGGTCTCCACCGAAGAGGTGGAGTGGCTCCGCTCCACCAGACGCATTCCACTGCAAGTGGATTTCCATCTCCCCACCGGTGAGATTTCTCCCAAACCTCAAGTTGGCGAGCGGGTGGTTTTCCTTTCTCATTTCGAACGTAGTTTCACTCTTCCTGTGAGCACCTTCTTCTCCTCGTTCCTTTCTACCTTACATCTGTAGACCCACCATCTTCCTGCCAATGTGATTGGCTCTCTTTCTTGTTTCTTCTCCGCTTGTGAGGCCTACCTTGGAATGTTGCCTACAGTTTCTTTGTGGTCCAAATATTTTCGCTTTAAAGTCCAGGTTATTCCCCAGCCTGGTGCTCCCCGTGCCGAGAAGAAGCCGACTCGGTGCGGTGCTGCCAGCATCACGCCCAGGAGAGATTCTATCTTTCCTCGGGTTACTGGTATTGAATCCTGTAAGAAGTGGCATAGAACCTTTTTCTATGTCAAAAACAGCGGGTCCACTGATAAAATCCAGCTTCCCCCTTTCTCGGATGAGGTCCCGAACAAGAAGCACTGGCAGCTTAACCCGCGCGACCAAGACGCTGCGGTAAACTAGGCTAACGCAATCTTGGGAAGGTTCCTGTCGCCGGATGAAAACTTTCATCTCGCCGACTCTGACCTCATGTGCACCTTCGTCTCACGCCGGGTTAACCCCATCCAAGCGAGGAGACACAAGATGTGCTTCATGAGTGGCTCTCACCATCCCACTCGGCACTCCACTAAGGAGCTCACCCAAGACTCCATTGCCCGCCGAGTAAGCTCAATCTTTAAATTGAACTTGGAGGATGATTGGGCTTGGAGCTGCCCACCGTTTAGCCGGGTCAGGCCTGTCCCCTGGGTAAGTTTTCCGAATCACTTTCTCGCCGAGTAGGCTTTAGCTCTTTTGCCCCTCTTAGTTTATTTTTTTAGTTTCTCATTCCGTTTGTCCTTCGCAGAATCTCCTTCACCAGGTTGATGACAGTACTGTCCCTCCTGCTGGTTATAACGGGGATCGCTCTGACTCGGATGAGGTCGAGTATGACCTGGAGTGCTTCATGCCTATCCCGCATGCTGCGGCTGCTTCAGCTTCGGGTAAGAGTCAATCTCGCAATCCCTTACAAGATTGGTCTGACGATGATGAGGATGATGATTGTACGCTTTTGGAGGTATATGCCTTGTGACCTTAATCTCCCTGCTTATCCGAGTAAGCCCGTTATTTACTTATGCAGCTGACTAGGTACATGACACTCCTCTCGCCGTGGGTGGAGTCGGCAAGATCCCCGTTTCCAAGCCGAAGTGATGCGGAGCCTCCTGCAGCACTCAGCCGGCCAAGAAGAACAAGCCCACTCTGGCAGCTCCTGCTGCCCCTACTACTTCCAGCCTTGGTGAGACTCGCCAAGATGCTGGGCGCCGAGTCACACGCCGAGTCGTCCGGGACCCGGTTGTCAACGGGTAAGCTTTTTGTACTCTGCTTGCTCCGTTCTTTTCTTTTTTCATCACTGATGTTCTCTTATATATGTCTCGTTGTTTTCAGTGTCGCACCTTTGATGGAGAATCAAGCTGCTTCTAGCATTGCCTCGCCGCTTAGGCCTGCACCTCCTCCAGTTGACTCGGCGGCGCCGAGTCCCGTCCAGGTTGAGGCTCACGCTTCTCAGTGCCATTCAGACCCGGTGGGTCATTCGGCTAGTGCCTCTGCCGCTGGCCAGGAAAAACTTCCTGATCTTGGTGCCCGTGAATCTGGCGCCGAGAAACCTTATGCCACCAGTTCCTCTCGCATCAGCCCTCAAGATGATGTGAATGAACAACTTCCTAATCTTGGAGCCAGCAAAACTGTTGATCCTAGTCAGGTGGCTCAACGTTCTTCTCCAAATCCTTCTTCTCGCTCTCCAATTCTATCAAAGGGCCAGACCCAGACCAAGGATTCTGGATCTACTCGCCCCTCATATGGAAAATCCACCTCCTCCAAGCAAGCAACGCTAGTCTGCGCTCCGGGTTTTGCTCCTTAGATCCGGCCTCCGACGTCAGCGACAATGATCGCTTCAACGAGTATGGGGGACGAATCCACGGCTGCCGGGTCAGGTGATGGCTCCAGGGCTATTACCCTCCATACTTCTGCTGCTGAGACTGTGGGAACCGCCCTGAAATGGGTCAAGTTCTCACTCGGACGCTTAGTGGGAAAAGCCTTGGTTCGGCTAAGCCTTATGCCGTCGCATGGAACGCAGCCGGCGAGCAGGAGGTCAGCACTCGTGCCGGCAAGAAGCTGAAGCTGGGCCCCAAGGCCGTCTCCGACATGACCCAGCATGCCATTACTTTGATGGCCCGCGCCGACGAGGTGAACGAGGTAAAGTTACTTCTTACTCTTTTGTATTATTGAGTATTTCCTTTATACATATCACCTAGTCCCCGAGGTTGCAGCCGAGTAAGAAACTTATTCGGCTGTAAGCTCTTTAATAGTCACTTAGTCTTTAAATCCTTTACCCCATACTTGCATGTTAGAGCTTCGATTCCTAGCCCTCGAGGTTACTGTCGAGTAAGGAACATACTCGGCTATAAGCTCTTAAGCTCTTTGATTTCTTTACGCCAAACTCATGTTAGAGCTTCAATCCCTAGCCCTCGAGGTTACTGTCGAGTAAGGAACTTACTCGGCTGTAACCTCTCAAGCTCTTTCATTTCCTTATGCCAAACTCATGTGTTAGAGCTTCAATCCCTACCCCTCGAGGTTACTATTGAGTAAGAAACTTACTCGGCTGTAAATTCTTAAGATTTTTGATTGGCAGGTTGCTTGACTTGACTCTTCCTTATTGTCTGTCTTATTTGATTAGCTCACGCATAACGAGTGCACCAAAGTGCACCAAGCTCTCGTCCTGGCGCATCGCAAGCTCGAACTTGCGTATGAGAAGCTACAGACTGACACCCATGGCCAAAGTAATATCCTTATCTGTCCTTTTTCTTTTCGGCGTTCTTTTATTTGGTTCATTATCTCATCCTTTGTTGCTCTTTTCTCACAGCCTCCGCTCAATCTACCATCGAAGCTCTTCACTCGCAGATCAGCGAGACCGAGAGTAAGTTCTTTGTCTCATCGATGTGATAACTGAAAGTTTCTATTGGTGCTGACAAATAACTTGTTCCGAATAAGCATAGAAGCACCAAGCTGAACTCCAGCAGGAGCGAGATGAGGTGACTCGGCTGAAGAAGCTGATGGCCGAGAAGGAGCAGAAACACTTGGCCGAGGTGAACGGGCTGAGGGAGGAGCTTGCCAAGAAGAACGAACAACAGGCTGCCAGCGCCGATAAGACCAAAAGGTTGCTCGACGAGGCCGAGTCATCGGTTGCAAATCTGAACTTTGACGCCCTTCAAGCCAAGGCCAAGACTTGGCAGAGCAAACTCGCCACCATCAAGTTCTTTCTCGGTAGTGAGTTCTTACTCTTTGCGCACTGTATGAGTCCTTCTGGACTTTTTCCATCTGCCATTGTTATTTGCTAACTTTGTCTTTTTGCTTGCATATAATTTTCCTAAGGCCAACATGTTTCCATCCGAGCCATGAAGAAAGTGAGAGCCGAAGCTGGTGCTTCTGCTGACGGCGAGGTGTCCATGGAGGAGCTTCTCGCAGCGGTGTCTGAACGGGTTAAGACCCTCAGGTCTTGCAGTTTGGACTTGCTCAGTCGGCTATCCATGCGTTTTGCATGCTCTGGACGGATGAAGACCCACCCGAACTCATCGAACCACTTGCCAGAGACTGCTCCTTACTGAAGACCGGCTGGATCAATGGCGTGAGTCGGCCGGCCGAGCTGCTGCGGACAAGGCTCTCTCCTTCATGCTTTCATGGTACGAGGACATCAACCTTGATGTTGTTGCTCGCATAAGGGGGGATGGCAAATGGCTGAATGACCCAGAGCTGATCAAGAAGCGCCAGGAGCGTTCTTATGTCATGATCGAGTACACCATGGTGCACGCTTGGTGTGAAGGGCCCAGCTTCCTCGACCTTGGCAACTCGCTCGTCGAAGTTGCTGATGAAGAGGGTGGCGACAGCGAAGCAACCGAGTCAGATGATCCGGATGAACCGGCCACAGATGCCCCTCACCCGGCCGATGCTCAAAGCACTACTCCTGGCTCCGAGAGTGCTCCTCCGAGTTCTTCTGCTCCTTAGGCTAAGCAACACTCAAACTTTGATCAGATCCCCGGTATGCCGGGTACATATGTAACATACATTGCACTTTTAAGTTTGATTTTGCGCCTGTTAATTGGCTTTATATATTTGCTTTATGCTCTGAGTGCGAATCATTCAAGGGCAAGTCCCCGAGTTTAATTTTGCCGTGTCACCTCTCCTTGCCTTTGGCCCTTGTCTACCTTTTTCGGTGTTCGACATTAGAGTCTCAAAGTACTAAGGATGTAGTTAACGGGTATGAAACTTGGATCACTTTGCCGAGATTACTCGACACGTAGTATAACGGGACTTGCAGAGAGTTAGGCAAAAAACTAAAGCCGACTCGCGTTTCTCCTTTGTACTTATCCAGCGTTCATGTTTACCCAGCTTACATCTTTTTCTCTTGCTTGCCATGAAGCCGTGTTTTCGGAAAACAGCATAGTCAAAGAGTTGATTTCTTCCGAGTAAACAGTACTTGTTCCGAGATAAATTTTGGGTATCACGCCAGCCGACATAAAATAATTGAGATGGAAAATTTAAGGGGTAGTCCCCGAGTCAGTTTTTCAAATCATACCATTTTATTATCAGCACATAGCCGGCAAACACATCCGACATATGAGAGTTCGAGTGATACATGCACTGCTTCTCCTAAGTATAGAAGGGACGAAGCAGTGCCACATTCCATGGCCTTTTGGTTTCATCTCCTGACCTATCCGCCTTGTTCTTTTGCGCTTCCCAAGCGTCTATGAGATAGTAGGAATCTTTGTGCAATGCTTTGCTTACAATGAATGGACCTTCCCATGGAGGTGATAATTTATGCATTCCTGATGTGCGCTGCACCAGCCTTAGAACCATATCTCCTTCTCGAAAAACACGAGGTTGCACTTTTCGGCTATGGTAGCGTCGGAGATTTTGTTGATATATAGCATATCTGGATAATTCCAGTTCCCTTGCTTCTTCGAGTAAATCTACTCCATCTTATCAAGCCTCTTTTACCTCGACTTCCAAGTATTGCCTTATCCTTGGCGAGTCATATTCTATGTCGGCAGGCAAAACTGCTTCAGCCCCATATACGAGGAAAAATGGCGTATAACCAGTTGACCGATTCGGAGTTGTTCTTAGGCTCCACAGTACTGAGGGTAGTTCCTCTATCCAACAACCAGGTGATCTCTGGAGTGGTTCCGTTAAGCGGGGTTTTATCCCTGACAGAACTAAGCCATTAGCCCGTTCAACTTGTCCATTTGATTCTGGATGGGCGACTGATGCTACATCGAGTCTTATTCGGTGTTTCCCACAGAAACGAGCAAAAGCTCCTTCGGCAAAGTTTGTGCCATTGTCAGTGATCACACTGTGTGGGTAACCGTATCTTAGGATTATATCCCTTAGCAATATGACAGCTGTTTTACCGTCCAATTTCTTGATTGGTTTCACTTCTATCCACTTGGTGAACTTATCAATCATGACCAAGATATGAGTCATGCCTCCCCTTGCTAGTTTGAATGGTCCTACCATATCTAGAAACCATACTGCAAAAGGCCAAGTGATTGGTATAGTCTTCAATTCAGACGCTGGTAAATGCGACTTGGATGCATAGTGTTGACAACCACTGCATCTTTCGACTAACTCTTGCGCTTGTGCCAATGCGCTTGGCCAGTAGAATCCATGTCGGAATGAATTGGATACCAATGCTCTTGATGACGCATGGTGCCCGCATTCTCCTTGATGGATATCCAATAAGATCTCCTGGCCTTTCTCTAGGCTGATACAACGCTGCAGTACACTTGTCACACTTTTCTTGTAGAGTTCCTTGTTGATTATGGTGTACGATTTTGCTCTTCGTGTTGTTTGCCTTGCCAATGTTTCATCACTCGGCAAGGTCCCATCTTTCAAATAGCTGAATATTGGTTGTGCCCACATTGGTATTGGTGGTTCCGGGTCTGCTTCAACATCAATATCCCTTGGTTCTGCTGACATATGCTCTGCCGACATGACCTGAGGAGTCCCCGAGTGTGATTCGGCGATACCTGAGTTGAACGGATCAGTCCCCGAGTGACTCAAACCTACCCCTGAGTCGATGTCCATTGGCACTGCATCTGATTCCTGACTCGCCGGGATAACCCTGATTGATTCGGACTCTGGTGACTGCTTGATCCATGGCTTCCTGAGATGCTCCAGTGATACTCCTGGTGGTATTGCTTGCTTGGATGATCCTAGTTTGGATAGTACATCTGCTGCCTCATTTTCTGCTCTAGGAATATGATGAAATTCACAACCGTCAAAATATCCCGAAATTTGTTTCACGTGGAAACGATATAATGGCATGTTTGCGTCTAGCGCATCCCAATTTCCAGACACTTGCTGAATAACCAAATCTGAATCGCCAAAACACATGATCCTTTTGATACCAATTTCCTTGGCTACTTTAATGCCATGGACCAGTGCTTCATACTCGGCAACGTTGTTAGAAGCAGCAAAATGAATCTGCAACACGTACCTCAGTTGATCCCTCTTTGGAGATGTGAGCACTATCCCGGCACCTAGACCCATTTTCGTCTTGGACCCGTCAAAATGCATTTTCCAGTAATTCGGATCTGGCAGTGGTGGTTCGTACTGCATTTCCATCCACTCGACAAAGAAATCTGCAACAGCTTGAGATTTTATTGCATCTCGCCTATCATATTGTAGAGTGTATGGTGCCAGTTCGATGGCCCATTTGGCGACTCTGCCGCTGGCATCTTTGCTGCCCAATATATCCGAGATAGGTGCCTCGCATATTACTCAGATTGGGTGTTCTTGAAAATAATGTTTCAGCTTCTTTGCTGCCATATATACCCCATATGTCATCTTCTGATAATGCGGGTAATTCTGTTTCGAGACAGAGAGCACTTCGCTCAAGTAATACACCGGTCTTTGGACTGATTTGCCCCCTTCTTCATGTTCAACCACTATTACTGCACTTACAACTCTGTTGGTTGCGGCGACATAGAGCAACATTGGCTCCTTAGATAATGGTGGTGCTAATATTGGTGCTGTTGCCAACATTTTCTTTAATTCATGGAAAGAGCTATCAGCTTGCTGTGTCCATGTGAATTTGTCTAATTTCTTCATCAGCTGACATAGTGGTAAGGATTTTTCACCTAGCCGACTAACAAACCTGCTCAACGAAGCCAGGCATCCAGTAAACTTCTGAACATCATTGAGGGTTTTTGGCAATTCCATTCTTTCGATGGCCCTGATCTTTGTCGGGTTGGCTTTGATTCCTCGGCTGGATACAAGAAATCCGAGTAACTTGCCAGTCGGGACGCCAAATGTACATTTTTCCGGGTTAAGCTTCATCCGGAATATTCTCAAGTTTGCAAATGTTTGATGCAAGTCCTCAATTAGAGTATGACTTTGTTTGGTTTTTATTACCACGTCATCGACGTATACTTCAATATTTTTGTCCAATTGATCTTGCAAGCATTTTTTAATGCATCTTTGATATGTTGCGCCTGCATTTCTCAATCTGAATGGCATGGTGCGATAGCAATAATCCCCGTACGGGGTGATAAAAGCTGTCTTTATTTGATCACTTGGATTCAGTGGTATCTGATGGAATCCTGAATATGCATCCACAAACGACAACAACTCACACCCAACAGTAGAATCTATGACTTGATCGATCCGAGGCAGGGGAAATGGATCTTTTGGACACACCTTATTGAGGTTCGTGTAATCAATACACATTCGTCATACCACTGCTACGTTTGGGTCATATTTTTTCTTCTCAACCAAGACTGGATTTGACAACCAGTCCGGGTGCAGTACTTCCATGATGAATCCAGCAGCTAAAAGTCTTGCAATCTTGGCAGCTATTACTTTCCTCCTATCTTCGGCGAAGCGGCGGAGGGGTTTCTTCACCGGCTTGGCATCTGGTCTTACATGAAGAGAGTGCTCAGCTAGCTCCCTCGGAACCCCTTGCAGATCTTGAGTGGACCATGCAAAGATATCCTGATTCTCACGGAGGAAGCTGGTGAGCTCGCTTTCCTATTTGTCTGTTAGGCCAGCCCCAATGGTAACTGTGCGCTCTAGGAAAGTTTCATCCACCTGCACCTTCTTGGTTTCCTTGGTAGCTTGAAATGACACACTGCCATGCGGGTTGGTGAGTGCCGGCATGGAAACTTGTGCTGCTTTGGCTAATGCTGCCACTTCCAACATCTGACTTTTCTCTTGTGCTATGACGAGTGACTCGGCGAGTGAAGATCTGGTTGAGGCACAAGCAATAGATCTTTTATAGTCCCCTTCAACTGTGATCACCCCACATGGGCCTGGCAGCTTCATCTTTAAGTAATCCATATGGGTAGTAGCCATGAATCTTGCCATAGCCGGCCTACCGAGTAAGGCATGATAAGAGCTGACCAAATCCACTACCTCAAACTCTATGGCCTCAGTGCGACAGTTCTCTCTGTTGTCGAATAAGACGTCGACCCAGATCTTGCCAATTGGCTCACAGGACAGTCCTGGCACAATACCGTGGAAAGTGGTCTTAGTCGGCTCCAACATGTTCATGGCAATGCCCAACTTGAGCATTGTATCCTTGTACATGATGTTGATGCTACTTCCACCATAAATCAGCACTTTTGAAAACTTGACATTGATATCTGGGCCCATGAATGTTGGATCCAAAACCAGAGCATATCCTCCTGGGTTGGAATGATCTTGGGGTGATCTTTTATACTCCAAGTTATCTCTTGGTCAGACCAATGCATGTACTTGGAGATTGCAGGCATCGTGGCATTCACCTCCATCATTCGTTGCTGCTGGCTTTTTTTGTCATTTGGATCTCTGACAAAGACAACATAACTCTGGTGATGTTCTGTGTACTCATTTCTAGTTCCGTGACCGACATGAGCGTCGTCACCTCTTGGATTGTCCACCTGGTGCACAGCTTCTCTTCTTTCTTGATTCTGATACATCGGATGCCTGTTTTCATATATGTTGTCTTCTCCCACTATCTGAGCATTTCCTCCTGTAAGTGGTGGAGGGGGAGGTGGTGGAAGTTGCTTATTTGGCGAGTCCACTCTATCTCCTTTCTGAAACCAAGTGCATTGCCTCGTCGTGTGATTGGCTGGTTTACCCGGACTAGGCGTGTGAAACTTACACGGCTGATCCAACATCATCTCATAGGTGTATTTTTGTCGGTCCTAATACTGCTTCCTCTGGTCGTATGGCCTTTTGCCGTCATTCTTTGGCACCCATTGTTGTTTGTCCATTTGTCCTTTGACGCTGACTGTTTCCATCATTTGTATGATCTTAACTCACAGCCGCAACCTGAGTCGAACCATACCTGTAATCTGGTATTTCGTCTCTTCTCTTGCTTCTGTATTTGGATCTTTCCTGGCGCCTTTGCGACCCTGCAGAGTCATAGATCTGAGTCTCAGTCATCCTGTCTACCGACATGAGCAGCGGCTGAGTCGGATCTCCTAACGCATACGAGTCAGCGATTATTATCGTCTCTGCCAGGCTTGCCGGCATATCTATTTGTAACCTTTGCCACAACACACTTCCTTTTCTACATCCTTGTGCAAACCATGCGATTTCTTGTGACTCGATTACCCCTTCACAAGAGTTACGTACACCACCTTGTGAGGAATTCCCTGTCTTTTTCATTCGGTCTTTGCTTGCACATTGCTAGTTGTTGTGGGAGATTCAGCCTCTTGTAAGTGCTCGTGAAATTGCTCACGAAAGCTTCGTGAAAATCGATCCAACTGTTGATGCTTCCGGGTGGCAAATTGTTCAACCATACCCGAGCTGGTCCTTCCAGCATCTGCGGCACATAACGTACTGCCCATCTCAAGTTTCCCTGCGCGATCTTCACAGCGGTTCCATAATCTATGAGCCAGTCCTCTGTCTTTGTGCTTCCATCATACGTTTTTGTCCCTCTGGCCAGCTGGAAATTTGGCACCGGTGGCTCCTTCATGATCCTTGGGCCAAAGCACGGTGGACCCTGCGGACCTTGCGATTCAATTATCTCTGCCATTTTTATGCGGTTAAGCTTTAGCCTGGCATCATCTGGCTGAAGGTTCCTGCCTCCGAATCTTGCTCTCATTGCTTGATATGCATGATCTGGCAGTTCATACCCGTCATTTAGCATAGCCGAGTAACCATCATTATACTTATTCGCGTTCGGGTCAGCAGGCTGTTGAACTGCTCTTCCCGCGCTTTGTTGTCTTCTTTCCGGCTGAGCTGGTGCGTTATTCGGAGCTGGATTTCCTCCTCCTGCCGAGTGAGTTCCGCGCCTAGCATGAGGCGCAAAATTTTGCCCTCCGTTGTCATTTCTTTGCCCTGCTTTTTCCTGGTTTTCATTTCCTTGGGGATTATTTCTTTTTTCCCCTTGCGCATGCGCCGGGTTTCCTTAAACCACTGCCGGATCATAGGCGACCATCTACTTGTTCCTTCCAGAATCCACACTTTTTTCTTATCTCGGCCTTGGCGCCGCTCCGGGTGAGGATGCTGTGTGCCCAACTGATCTCGCCGGGACAGGAGTCGCCGAGTGAACCATCTGTGACCTCCCTGCTATACCCGAACTTGCTCTGTAATACGCATCATTCAGCATGCTGGCTGCTTTTACTAGTTTATGGACTCGTTCTTGTTGCCTTTTCTTTGCCTCCCCCTCCAAGTGGGGTAATTCTGCCATTGCTGCTTCTGCTGCTCGCGGATTAGTTGCTGCCGTGTTGTATGTTGGACGCATGGCTGTCTCGTTGCTGTTCTCTGGTGTTATTTTTGACATCGCATCTGCCAGCTCTTCGTTGAGGTTCCTTCCTCTCAATCTCGTTACATCAAGCCGGGTCTTTGCGCCCTTGACTCGATTTGCCGAGTTAAGCTCTCGGATGGTGATATCCACGTCCTGCTGTAACTATGCTAGCTCTTTGGCTTTCTCCAGGACTTTTATCCTCGCTTACTCCAACTCGGCTTTCACGCGTGCCGGGTCAGTTGCATGTGCCACTGGCTCTGTCAACTTGTCTATCGCTTCCTGCAGCTCCTTAGCCCTCTTGCTCCTAGCTATGTTCTCTGGTTTTTCCAGCGGCGCCTTTGCTGTTCTTGCAGCCCTTAGCGTCTCCTCATGATTTCCTTCCTCTGCGTTCTCATTCACTACTGGAACTACTGGGGGAACTGTGGGGTTTGGGGCTGTCATCATTACCTCCATGGACACGAGTTGGTGTGGTTTCCCAGTGACAGGAGTTGTTGGAGGATCCAGCGCCAGGACGACGTGCTCAGGATATGCACGCTCCACGCGCACCGCGACGTAGACCTGGTGCTCACCGAACTTGATGAAGCGACCACCTCTAGGGAACAGCTTGGTCCCGAAGCATCCCGCGTTGTCGCTGACGAAGTTGAGCACTCCAAACCTCTAGATGAGGACGGAGTAGACGCGCTTGCCGGTCTTGGCGATGATGTTGCCCGTCCGGATGAAGACTCCATCAAGCACCTGCTTCCGCCCCACGGTGGGCGCCAACTGTCGTGGTGGTGGCACGACAGATGCCATGGGTAGGCTTAAGGGGGCCGAATGGGTGCTTGTGGTCACCGGGGAGGGAGTGCACGGTCGAGCCATGCACGAAGAACAAGAAAAACTCTCCAGACTTAGTAATTCGATTGATACCCCAAAGATTACAAGTGCTCCTTGAGCTGTATCAACTAGAGTTCACCGCACTAGTTCACTACTTGGTCCAACCTCCTTCTACTACTGCTATGCCCTCCCTTATATAGGCAGTGCTAGCTCGCTAATACCCCTTTGGGTTCTAGGGTTTTCTGTTTGGATCTTGGTCACTACAATGTGGGCCGGGTCATGGGCTTGCCCTAAGCCCAGAGGCCTGGTCCATAAAGCTTGACAGCTAACGGTCTTCTAGTACGCGGCTTCTTGTTCTTTTTGGCGTCATGCTGTTACTTTGCACGTCAGCGCATGCTTTGGGCGTCACCCGGCTCCTTTTGTGTCACTCGGCGTCGCCCTTCTCTTTTGAACATGCTTTACCATGGTCCCTCCTGAACCTTACTCGGAAAGGTGCCACGCGTCCTCCTTGACTCGGCCCTTCCTCGTAAGACTCGGCTCGTTGGTTCCTGCAAGGGTTATAACTTTGTCCTATGCGGGCCGACATAGTTTGTATGCCGGCATTCTTGTTTATTTTACCCGGCCGTTCTTACCCGGCCTGGTTCTCTCTTTACTCGGAGCCAACCCATCTGCACTATGTTTCCCCTCTCGTGACCCTACCGGGGGTTATCCCCCCGACACAATTTGTTCACAAAGACAATTATTTGTATGGTGAGTGTTTGGCCCTGTTCTGTGTTTTAAAAAAAAAAAGTGCAACTACCCGACCACATATTTTTAAGCCCCAATTTGCATAATTTATCAATGGATCAACTATCAATTAAACAAAGGAAGAATAAACTTGAAATGAAAATGTATTTGTAAACAAAAGAATCAGCATTTCTGTAAATTCAAATAGTTTAACTACTAAACGCACATTTTGATGCCTGAATTTCAACATATGAATCAATAGAAATAAATATATTATAGTTTGTTGTCTAGGACTAAGCCAGAATAAAACAAATAATATGTCTATTATTTTCAGAAAAATATAAAGAATTTTAATATAATATCCATTTATCCTTTTGCATCATTTATAAATTATTTCATTTGTAAATTTTCTTTTTTAATTCAAAACTAATATAAAAACTTTGAAAAATCATATCTTTTATTTAAATAAACCAAATAAAACAAATAATATGTCTATTATTATCAGAAAAATATAAAGAATTTTAATATAATATCCATTTATCTGTTTGCATCATTTATAAATTATTTCATTTGTAAATGTTCTTTTTTAATTCAAAACTAATATAAAAACTTTGAAAAATCATATCTTTTATTGTAATAATCCAAATAAAACAAATAATATGTCTATTATTATCAGAAAAATATAAAGAATTTTAATATAATATCCATTTATCTGTTTGCATCATTTATAAATTATTTCATTTGTAAATTTTCTTTGTTAATTCAAAACTAATATAAAAACTTTGGAAAATCATATCTTTTATTGTAATAATCCAAATAAAACAAATAATATGTCTATTATTATCAGAAAAATATAATGAATCTTAATAAAATATCCATTTATATGTTTGCATAATTTATAAATTATTTCATTTGTAAAATTTCTTTTTTTAATTCAAATCAAATATAAATACTTTGAAAAATCATATATTTTATTGTAATAATCCAAATAAAACAAATAATATGTCTATTATTATCAGAAAAATATAATTAATCTTAATATAATATCCATTTAGTCCCGGATGTAGTCACAAACCGGGACTAAAGATATTTTCCGCCATTTCTCACCTCTTCCCGCCAAGTTTTTCTGCCCTTTCCTTTCTACGAGAGCTTTTAGCTAGTCCCGGATGTAGTCACTAACCGGGACTAAAGATATTTCACGCCATTTCCCAAAGCTTCACGCCAAGTTTTCCCGCCCTTTCCCTCTATATTTAGGGTGATCATGCCATGGCTATCCACACATCCACACCTTCCTCTCTTAGAACAATGGACAACGCCTACTGGGCCATTCTGACCCTCGAGGAGACCGAGGAGCTGTGCGCCTCCAACTACCCTTGTCCTCCGGGCTACCGGCCGCCCGCCGGCTAGATGCTGAGCACTGGAGGGGTTCCTGTCCCTCCTGTCCCTCAAGGTTCCGCACGCCAGGCGGCCATCACAAACCACTTCTACCACGAGCTCACGCCGGAGTAGCGGATGGATTCCCAGTGGGATCCCGACAACTACGACACCTGGAATGCCTTCTTCGCTAGTAGGAGGGAAAGGGAGCTCGCCAGGTATGAGGGTGATGGCCCGCCACCGGTGAACCACAACGAAGCCGGCCGTCGTTTGTGGTGGGCGAAACGTACTATCATCGGAGTGATGCGCTACATCGCCGGGGGAGACCATCCTCGCCCACGGTGCCCACGAGTCCACCCGCCACAGGCCCCACACCGTCCCGGTGGTAGCGGCATTGTCTTCCAGGAGACCCCTCTCCCGCCCGCCGTGAATCCGAGGCTGGAATGGCCCCTGGTATATGCCATGGATGGGCTGAGGATCCCCGGAGGCGATGATGACGGCGATGATGATGGCGATGACGATGAAGACCACGAGCTGTACTATAGGACTAGGCATGATTATGACTAAAGGCGGCTTTAGTCCCGAGTGTTAGCTAGTCCGGTTTGTCGGTTTTTAATATTAATAAATGTCCGAGTGTTACCTAATAAATAGAGGGAAATGCCTATATAAAGAGAGGTTCATCTTTTGTCCGGTTGGAGAAACTAACCATGGAAGAAGGATTGCGGCAGATCGGGCCAACACTAATAATAGGGGTGAGTGTCGACATTATGTCGTGCGGCTTGTACCTTGTCCCGGATGGTATCACCAACCGGGACTAAAGATGAACCTTTAGTCCCGGTTGGAGACACCAACCGGGACTAAAGATGAGTCAGCACTAATAATAGGGGTGAGTGTCGACATTATGCCGAGCTGCTTGTACTATAAATAGGCATCCTTGTGAGTCCAGTCCTCCAGCCAATTTGAGGCATCTCCAAGATGGTTTTAGAGAGCAGGGACACCACTACGGCCAGTTTCATGGAGATGCCGACGGAGCCCAGTCCTCCGGCATCTCCGAGAAACTGGTCATAGAGGCACTCCCTAATATGTGAAATTAGTTAGCTCCCAGGCGTATTGATCTAGTTAGAGAAGTTACAAGATGCAAGATGGTTTTCGAGAGCAGGGACACCACTCCCTAAAATGTTACAATTATTACATATCATTTCTTTGCTTGTGTTCCTTTCTAATCCCGTCCTATCCATGGAGCATCTTCATTCATTAACATGATGGTTGGGTCATCCTTCACCGCGAAGGGCGGAATTTCATGGAACTTATCACAATCTTCTGACATGTCTGTCTTGTCCTCCACTCCCATGATGTTTCTTTTTCCTGAAAAAACTATGTGGCGATTTGGCTCATCGTCTGATGTATTCTTATTTTTTCATTTTCTAGGTTTGGTAGACATGTCCTTCACATAGAAAACCTGGGCCACATCATTGGCTAGGACGAATGGTTCGTCTAAGTACCCAAGATTGTTGAGATCCAATGATGTCATTCCGTATTTATTGTCTACCTCAACCCCTCCTCCCGTCAGCTTGACCCATTTGCACCGAAATAAGGGGACCTTAAAAGTAGGTCCATAGTCAAGTTCCCATATCTCCTCTATGTAACCATAATATGTGGTCTTTGACCCATTGTTGTCTGTTGCATCAAAGCGGACACCACTGTTTTGGTTGGTGCTCTTTTTATCTTGGGCTATCGTGTAAAATGTATACCCATTTATCTCGTACCCTTGGAAAGTCGATATAGTCGAAGATGGTGACCTAGACAACAAGTATAGCTGATCTCCAAGAGTGTTGTTTTTGATGAGATGTTGCAACCAACCGCCGAAACTCTTCATGTGTTCATCTCTAATCCAAGAGTCATGCTTTCCAGGGTTGTTGGAGCGTAAGATTTTCTTGTGTTCCTCGATATATGGGGCTGCCAAGATAGAATTCTGTAGAACGGTGTAATGTGCTTCGGTGTAAGAATGTCCGTCTCTACATATTATTGATTTCCTTCCTAGAGTACCCTTTCCACTCAGTCTCCCCTCATACCGCGATTGAGGAAGACCAATCGGCTTAAGGTCAGGAACAAAGTCAACACAAAATTCAATGACCTCCTCTGTTCCATAGCCCTTGGAGATGCTTCCTTCTGGCCTAGCACAGTTACGAACATATTTCTTTAAGATTCCCATGAACCTCTCAAAGGGAAACATATTGTGTAGAAATACAGGACCGAGAATGGAAATCTCTTCGACTAGGTGAACCAGCAGGTGCGTCATAATATTGAAGAAGGATGGTGGGAACACCAACTCAAAACTGACAAGACATTGGACCACATCATTCTGTAACTATGGTAGATCTTCAGGATTGATTATCTTCTAAGAGATTGCATTCAGAAATGCACATAGCTTCACAATGGGTACTCGAACATTATCTGGTAGAAGCCCCCTCAATGCAATCAGAAGCATTTGCGTCATAATCACGTGGCAATCATGAGACTTTAGATTTTGGAACTTTTTTCTGCCATATTTATTATCCCCTTTATATTCGACGAGAAGCCAGACGGGACCTTAATACTGCTTAGGCATTCAAAAAATATTTCCTTCTCTTGTTTGGTAAGAGCATAGCTGGCATGACCTTGAAACCATTCTGGATGCAGGCCATCTGGGTCTTTCATACGTTGATGGTCCTTTCGTGCTTCCGGTGTATCTTTTGTCTGCCCATACACGCCCAGGAATCCTAGCACGTTCACGCAAAGATTCTTCGTCACATGCATCACATCGATTGTAGAGCGGAGCTCTAAGAATTTCCAATATGGTAGCTCCCAAAATATAGATTTCTTCTTCCACATGGGTGCGTGTCCTTCGACGTCTTTCGGAACAGATTTTCCTCCAGGACCCTTTCCAAAGGTTACCAGTTGATCCAAATCTTTGACCATATCAAATATATCAGCACCAGTACGCTCCTTAGGCTTAAATCGTGACATGCCGCCGTTGAAATTCTTGCCTTTCTTTCTTAAGGGATGCTTGGCCAAAATAAATCGACGATGCTCATTGTATACATTCTTCTTACAATGTTCCAAATATATACTTGTTTGACTGTCCTTAAAGGTTACTAAGAGCAGGCCAATCATTGATTGTTACGAAAAGCAATGCTTGGGGGATAAATTCTTCCTGCTTATGCTCATCCCACACGCGTATCCCGGGTTCGTGCCACAACTGTAAAAGTTCTTCCACTAATGGCCTTAGGTACACATCAATGTCGTTGCCGGGTTGCTTCGGACCTTGGATCAACACTGGCATCATAATGAACTTCCGCTTCATGCACAACCAAGGAGGAAGGTTATAGATGCATAGAGTCACGGGCAGTCTGTGATCGAGCTCTACTCCCCAAAGGGATTCATGCCATCTGTACTTAGACCAAACCTTAAACTCCTTGCGTCATCTGCAAAGTCCGGGTACTTTCTATCGATTTTTCTCCATTGCGAACCATCGGCGGGGTGTCTCAACATCCCGTCTGACTTACGTTCCTCTTTATGCCATCGCAATAACTTGGCGTGCTCTTTGTTTCTGAATAAGCGTTTCAACCGTGGTATTATAGGAGCATACCACATCACCTTCGCAGGAACCCTCTTCCGGGGGGGCTCGCCCTCAACGTCACTAGGGTCATCTCGTCTAATCTTATACCAAAGTGAAGTGCATACCGGTCATGCATCTAAATTCTCATACTCCTCACCGCGGTAGAGGATGCAGTCATTAGGGCATGCATGTATCTTCTGAACCACTAAACCTAGAGGGCAGACAACCTTTTTTGCTTTGTATGTACTGGCGGGCAATACATTATCTTTTGGAAGCATATTCTTCATCATTTTCAACAACTTTTCAAATGAGGAGTCAGGTATAGCACACTCAGCCTTCCATCGCAGCAATTCCATTGTGCTGCCCAGCTTTTTCAGACCATTTTCGCAATTTGGGTACAACAACTTTTTGTGATCCTCTAGCATGTGATTGAACTTCTCCCTATCCTTTTCAGTTTCACAATCTCTTCGTGCATCGGCAATGGTCCGACCAAGATCATCAACGGGTTCATCATGTGTCTCTTCTTCATCCTCCTTGACATCCCCCATGGAAGTATCTCCGTACTCAGGGAAACCATGATAGTTGTCATCCTCCTCCTCTTCTTCATTGTCTTCCATTATAACCCCTCTCTCTCCGTGCTTGGTCCAACAATTATAACTGGGCATGAAGCCGGACTTCAACAGGTGGCTGTGAAGGGTTTTTGAGTTAGAGTAATCCTTCTGATTCCTACATCCATTACATGGACAGAATACAAAACCATTGTGCTTGTTTTCATCAGCAACACGGATGAATTCATGCACTCCATTAATGAACTCGCCAGAGCGTCGGTCAGTACCGTACATCCATTCTCGGACCATCTGCATTATAGTAAAAGTATATCAAAAATCATTACACAAAATGATAAAATTATTACAAGTTATATTGAGAGCTTCTAGAGCATTAATTTTGAATTTTGAAAAATTTACATGCACCAATTTGTGATTTGGAGAAAACAATCAACATGATAAATGTGGATTTTTTTTATTATTGTTCCATCAGTGAAAAACTCATTCCATTCTAAGCTCTGAAACTCTAAAATTACACATTTCAATTTTCAGTAACTATGTGCCTAATCAAAATTTGTTACACATATATATCAAAATCCTTCTAGCTACTTCTAGAGCATGCATGCATTTGATCCATATCTCTATACTTCTAGAGCATTATATAGAGCTAAAGTAGCAATAAGAGATGAAAGAATGAAGTTCTAACCTTTTAAAGCATTGGATTTAGGTGTTGCAAACTAAATCTTGACAAATCTTGAGAAAAAAATGGCATGAACTCTCTTGATTTCTTTGAGAAAAATGGCCACCATATGCTTTAGGGCAGCTGGCCAGGGAGCTGTATATATAGTGATGGACAATTAGTCCCGGGCCGTGATACGACCCGGGACTAATAGTCCCCGAAAAGAGTTGTTGCCACGCTCCAGCTTATTAGTCCCGGGCCGTATTACGGACCGGGACTAATGCTCTGGTCCGGCCCGGGACTAATGCTTATGGCCATTTCTAGCTATTGGAGGCCTCTCGGACCGGGACTAGTGCTAGCACTAGTCGCGGTTCGTGACGGGCCGGGACTGCTGGGCTTCCAGTGATCGAACCGAAGATGGTTTTTCCAGTAGTGCACGCCTCAACCCCTCCCTCCTCCGTCCGTCTTGTCTCCATCGGGTGTCTTCACTGGGCAAAGCCCATGCGGTTGTTAGTGGCGGTCGTCGGCCTCCCTCATGTGCAGGGCCTCTGGCTGGTGCAACACGGCGCCCTGGTAGGCGTGCTGCGGGCAGCGGAGAGGGTGAGCTAGGGTGGCAACCCAAGGATCTTCAGCAGGGATGACAGTCGTGGTGGCGGTTGGGGCTACCCTACGGTAAGAGCTCGGGGCGCCGCAGCGGATCTGCATGTCATGAGCCGGAGAAGTGGCAACGGACATTGGCATCGATGAACAGTGAGGTGGAGTGGTAGCCTGACACGGGAAGTTGTGGATCTGGTGCCTAGCACAGATATGTTGCGTTTGGGATGCCACTCGGATGGTAGGGGATCTAGATCCCATCCATTCTAGGTGTTCCTCAACATCATATTCTCTTCTCCGACAACGGTGGTTCATCGTTGAAAGCGAGGTTTTTGCTGGAGGTTGCTTAGGTTAATCCAACACCGACGTGGTGTGGGTTGGCTGCGACCCAACAGTGTCGCTGGCTTGTGGCCCTGTTTTGTCGTGTGTTGCAGTAGCTATTCGGGTTGCCCATTTTCGGTTGGTGGGTGTCATAGGCTGAACCTCGGGAGTCTAGGATATCGGGATTGTGGCCCTGGATCGGTGGCGGCTTGGGTGCGCAGATCTAGCATACCCTGAACTAGCATGACGTGTACGTCACGATGTGAGGTGCCCTGGCGGATGCAGTATGTGCAGGAGGTTGGTGGTCGGTGATGGAGCTTGTGTCGGCAACTGTCCGTTAGGAGCCTCCTGAGACACGACTGGTGACGGTCTTCCAGGCTATTTCCTCACACTGTCTCTGGGCCAGTGTCATCGATGATGGCACCTTCTGACGTCGTTATTCCTATTTGGAATCTGCCACACGCCAAGTTCTCAGGTGAAAACCCAAACCCCACATGAGTTGGCGATGGCGGCATCGACGCTGCTATCTGTTTGAAGACACCGCTTTGGGGTCCATGACTATCCGAGGGGTTTTGGCTGTCGCACAATTTGGCCAGCTTGTCGAGGCGGCGGCCTCGAAAAGCGTTGCTGCAATGATGGCCCCCTTCGTTGGCAGGGTTGTCGCCTGCGTTGCAGGTGTGCCAAACCAGCAGATGAGGGTGGTTGTCTCCTGACCATGGTCTTTTTCTTTTTCTCTCTAGGACCTAATTTTGTTCGGGCGGCGCATCACTTGTACAAGTTGTACCGGTTCCCTCTGCTAATACATCAAAAGCTAGCATTTGCTGGATTTTTCAAAAAAAACTTATAGGAGGTGAATGCTGATTGCTACTTAAACGCGTAGATACCATATTCTTTCTTTTTACACATGCACTGATCTCGCACACATCACCGTGTCCAATATCCTACGGTTGATTTTTTTAAAGAGATCTACTGTTGAATATTTGGTTGTGCCCGGCAATGGCCTTATTAAAGGTATTGTTTTGAGAGCACAGACTTTCTTCAGGGTGAAACCTAGATCTTTGATCGGGCGATAACGGTGTTTGTGCACTGTTCCTTTCTTGAAGGCATCGTTTTTGGAGAAGCTGGACTTCTGGTGCTATCTTGGTGGTGGTAGTACTTTTTTTTGAACAGGGAGTGGGTGTTGACGCACCCAAATATATTTCAGCTCAGAAACATTGTACATCGTGTATTACAAACCCAAGATGCCGTATCGTGTCGATAGCAGCAAGTACTGGGCAGGAGAAGTTGTTATGAGCTGAGTTCCTGCAGGAACAGATTGGCTCAGATCCTAAGGATCTTCTTTCCTGTTGTGCACAATTGTGGGCGCCCCATTAGTCTCTCTTGAGATATGGAAGATGGAGCCCAGAAGAGGATGAGCAAGCTTCTGATATTCGATTGCTTGTCTTCTGATTTCCCATATCATATTGTTATCCGAAGCCCCTTGAGCCGTCGCCGCTTTTGCTAATGTTAAGTTGTCAGTGAAGAAAATTGGGCTTGCTAATTTCATTGCATCCGCAAAGTTTGCAGCGAGAACCAGGGCATGGGCTTCAACCTGCAAAGGATTTGACACTTCTTTTTTTGATGCCATGATAAAAACGTCTGTTCTTTCTTCACCCTGCAAGGATTGAGAAAAATAAATGCCTATACCAGCCGTGGCAGTTGAAGATCCCGGTTGCTTCCTCCAGGCTGCATCAATATAAATCTTTGGACCTACAAAATAGAAATATGTAGGCATAGATACTCCCAAAGCTTTTTTTGGAGCCTGAGATGATTGAATTAGATATTCAGTCTCTAAATCTTTCAGAAGAGCTGCAGTGTGTAATGGCACCTGTTGAGGGGAGCTCTTTTTCATGCAAAACAACTGGTCATTTCTGGCCTTCCAGATGCACCATAAGAAAGTGAAAAGATAATTGAGATTAATCGTCGGATGCTTCTGGTTAAGAAAGTTTTTAATGATTTGAGAGATATCTGACGTATTGCTAGCTAGGCTCTCACTTTTTATGAAACTGGGGGAAGAAGCCAGGCCGCTTTTGCAAAATGACAGAAAAAATAGGTGAGTTTCAGTTTCAGGAATATTACACCTGCAGCAATCCTTCTCAATATGAGTAGAGAATTGAGAACCTCTATCGCCAGTGGTGAGCGCACCCCTCAGCAATCTCCAAGCAAACGCCTTCACTCTAGGGATCATCTTGTTGCACTTCCAAACACCCTTCAGGATTTCCTTTGTTGTGTCGTGGACCTGCTCTGGTCTAGGAGTACCTGTATCAAAAAGCCAAGACAGGCAAATTTTGTATGTGGATTTTGTTGGAGATATGCCCAAGAGGCAATAATAAAGTAGGTTATTATCATATCTTCATACTTATGATAAATGTTTACATACCATGCTATAATTGTATTAACAGGAAACATTAATACTTGTGTGATTTGTAAACATAAAAGAGTCCCTAGTAAAGCCTCTTGTTAAACTAGCTTGTTGGTTAATATATGATCATGGTTTCCTGATCATGAACATAGAGATGTTATTAACAACAGGATCATATCATTAGGAGAATGATGTGATGGACATACTCCTATAGATAAGCGTAGCATAAAGATCAAGTCATTTCAATAGTTCAATTGCTATATGCTTTCTGATACATAGTAACCTAATTCCTTCGACCATGAGATCATGCATATCACCTTTTCGGATGGATGCTTTGATGTCATCAAACACCACACCGTAATGGGTGGCTATAAAGGTGGCATTGAGTGTTCAGAAAGTATTGGTTGAAACACATGGATCAAGAGTGGGATTTGTCCATCCATATGACGGATAGATATACTCTGGGCCCTCTCGGTGAAATGTCATCCAATTAGCTTGCAAGCATGTGACTGGCTCACAAGGGATCACATATCACGGGAACGAGAAAAGAATACTTATCGGCAACGAGGTTGAACTAGGTATGCAGAGATACCGACGATCATAACCTCGGATAAGTAAACTATCGTGAGATAAAGAGAAATTGGTATCGTATGTAAGTGGTTCATTCGATCGCAAAGTAATCGTAGAAATATGTGGGAGCCATATGAATTTCCAGATACCTCTATTGGTTAATGTTCGGAGAAGTGTCTCGATCATGTCCGCATAATTCACGAATCGTAGGGAGACACACTTAAGGATTCGACGTTGTTTGAGTAGTTATGGTATTATGAGAAAGAGACCGAATGTTGTTCGGAGTCTCGGATGGGATCCGGGATATCACGAGGTGATCCGGAATGGTCCGGAGAATAAGATTCATATAAGGAAAGTCCCGCTTTGAGTTCGGGAATGATTCCGTGTTTTCATCAGAATGTTCGGAAGGTTCGGAATGTCCGCACTGGGGAAGGGGTACATGAATGTGTCATTACATATTGTAATGATTGCATCATGTACTAACTGTTCTTGTTGTTCCAAATAAAGGATTAAATTGAATCCTAAAACTGAAAAGTCAAATGGCCAGTTTGAAAGTCAAACGGCTAAAACAGGAAACTGTGGGAAACAAGCAAGGGGAGGTTGAACCGACTTGGGAGGAGTTCCTCCTCTCCAAGCTTGCCAGCCACCAAGGCCTACTTGGGAGGGACTCCTCCTCCTTGGCCGCCCTCCCACCTATAAAAGGAGGGCAGGCCTCCTCCTCTAGACACAAGTTCCTATCCTCTAATCTAAATCCTAGCTCTAGACTCCGGTTTAGAGCCGTTTTGGTTTAGAGATTCTAATTGCACTAGCCTTCGGATTAGAGCCTTCTAATTGGTGTGTCTAAACCCTAGACCACTAATAGCTCTCTCTCATACTCCACCATACTCACTCCGGCTTAAGGCGAAGCCCTGCGGGATCTCCCCTCTACTTCCGGTACCACGCCGTTGTGCTGCCGGAATCGCGAGGAGAGTGCTACAACCTCCGCTGCCTGCTGGAACAAGGGAGAGGAAGGTCTTCGTCGATTACCGAACGTGTGACCGACTGCGGGAGCGCTGCCGGAACGCAGCGCCGGAAGGATCGTCTACGCGATCTTGAGATCGGAAGTGTACGACTACATCACCCACGAGAATCTGCTCTCGTTAACCTCTTTGGAATCTTCGAGGGTAAGTTATTCCATCGACTCGTTGCTACAATCTAGTAGATAGATCTTGGCTTGTTTGTTTGTATGCGATATAATTTTTTTGTTTTCCATGCTACGTACCCCTACAGTGGTATCAGAGCCGTGTCTATATGTAGATCTGTTGCACGAGTAGAACACAATGGTCATTGTGGGCGTTGATGCTTTTATTGTCGATTTCTTCTTGTGTACTTTGCATCTTGCGGTATGTTGGGATGAAGCGGCCCGGGCTAACCTTACATGACATCGTTCATGAGACTTGCTCCACGCTTGACATGCAACTTGTATTGCATAAGTGGCTTTATGGGTGCTGTTTCTCCTAGCATAGTTAAGATTCAATTTACAACGGGTGATTGACAATACTAGTATCAATGTTGTGGTTCTTGTTCGTAAGTTAGAACGACACTTATTGAAAGCCCCAAACCACGTAAAACATGCAAAGAAAATTAGAGGCGTCTAACTTTGTTTTGCGGGTGTCTTGTGATGTGATATGGCCATGATTGTGATTATATATGATGTATGCAATGTTCCTTATTGTAAGTTGGCAACCGGCAGGAGCCATATGGTTGTCTTTAAATTCTGTTAAGACCCGCGTTTCTATTCAAAGTAGTTGTAATAGTTGAAGCCGGTGGACGACAACCATGGAGAAGCATCATTGACCTTGATGCAATGTCGGTAATGATGGAGATCATGTTCGTGCTAGAAGATGGAGATCGGAAGCACAAAGAAGAAAGGCCATATCATATCACATATCATGAATTGCAAGTGATGTTAATCCTTTATGCATCTTGTATTGCTTAGTAGACGACGGTAGCATTATAAGATGATCCCTCATGCACATGAATTTCAAGTCATAAAGTGTTCACCCTTAGTTAGCACCGTTGCTAAAGCTTGTTGTTTCGAAGCACCACGTGATGATCGGGTGTGTTAGATTCTACAAGTGTATACAACGTGAGCAAGCCAGATTTGCTCATGCGAAAACTAAGGTTTGATCTTGACGAGCCTAGCATGTATAGACATGGCTTCAGGAACACGGATTACCAAAAGGTAGAGCATGAGTCATATAGTAGATATGATGAACATGTTGATTGTTCGCCATTAAGGCTATATCAACTCTCGTGATGATCGGTTTTGATGTGGTGGATTTGGTTCGTGTGATCACTAAAACAGTGTGAGGGATATTGTTTTGAGTGGGAGTTCACCTAGATTAATTTAATTATTAATTAGAACTCAATTTATCATAAACTAAATCAAAGTGAATTTGCATAGTTGTTGTAGTCATTGGCATCCGTTTACCACCTTGCGCTTAGTTATAATTGAGATGATAGAACTATAGAATTCTGGTTAGTTACTTTATGAACTGGTATCGTATTTTTTTGAAGTGTTAATCTAAAGTTTAAAAGTCCTATTGCAAACTTTCAGTAAGTTCCGGTTACTCCATGAAGTTTAATAATTAGTATTAAATCAAGAGTAACAATTCCAAGTGTTAGTATATAAGTATCATGTTTGTCTCCATGATTCTTGATATTCAAAGGATTCTCTTAATATCAAGGTTATCTAGGATCTGAAAGATTTGTTTCAGAAACCATGATGTGTGGAAGATATTGTGATATCTGAAACGAAGTATTGGTTACAACATGATAGAGTATGATATGGCAAAAGTCATGTTCTCATATTTGATGAGAATTTGCAAAAGGTTGGAGACACTTGTTGTCCTAATCCTCCAAAAGGTTTTGGATAGCAACATTATACTCATAATTCATCGTTATAAGCTAAAAGTAGCTTGATCATGGACGATTCCATGATAAGGGTGAATATTTGATGTAGGTAAAATGTTTACTACACCAAGAGATTACTAAAGAGAGGAATTTGAAAGAACACCAAACACTTGATAATGGTGATCTACTTCAAAGTGCAAGTCCAAAGACATCGGTATTTAACTATACACGCTTTGGACTATGTGTCATATGTGTGACTCCACTATTGATGTTGATAGATTCTTTCAAACAGAAAAGGAAATACTGAAAGAGAATCTCATAAATATATGGCAGAAAAGAAAAGACTAGAATTGTTCAGTTTAAGTATATGGATGATATACATGTTATGGCTATATTCTTTGCTTATTAAACAATGTGGTTCTTAAGTATTTGATACTGAATTTGTTGGTGTGAATCTTCATACGAAACAACAGAATTCATGAACTACAATGGCCTAAGTAACTAGCAAAAGAATATGTGATGATGTTCATCAAGAACAAATAAAGGGTTATTGTGTTGCTCATTAAAACATCAAAGCTTGCCTTCAAGATTTGTTTTATCAGGTATTATGAGAACAAAAGGGTTGTTCAAATAATTGCCGTAATCCATAAAAGATGGATGATTCACAAATCTCGTTGGAGAAATCACATCCAAAAAACTAGTGCTAAAAATGTCGAAAGACAAATTGATTGAAAGATCAGTTAGGAAGTGACATCGCAGTTTAAATTATATTGGAAAGAAAACATGAAGAAACTCCATATGGATGAAATATTGGAGTCTATTTGATTTTGATCAAATGACGCTTGTGAAACTTTCCTAGAGATAATTAAAACTTCGTTCATAGGCCAAAAGGGAACGAATGACTAGCTTATTGGAACTTGTACATATTGTTGTACGAAATCCATTATGTGTAGTCAAGAGCGATGGATTTCAACTTCATATGCTTTCTCCGAAAATTTGAGTGAATATATGAATATTTACTTAATAAGGATGAAGTATGAAACATTTGAAAAGTTCAAAGACTTTCAAGATGAAGTGAAAAATCATTGTAACAAGAATATAAATAGTTTATGATAGGATCATAAGGGAAGATATTTGAGTTACAAGTTTAGCATAATACCTAAGATTTAAGGAATCGTTCCGTGGATTTGCATTTTACCGAAACACCATAAGAGTATGGAGGATTCGAGATATGTAATTAAACCTTGTTTGACATGGTAAGATCAAAGGTATAATTCATAAAACTGCCATTATATTTTAAAGATTAAAAGCTTTAGAGACTACTGTTTTTCCACTGAAAAGAGCTCCATCATAATCCGTTGAAATGACACCATATAAAGTTATGGTTTGGTATAAAACCCAAGTTGTCCTTTCTTAAACATTGGTATGCTATGCATAAGAAAGATGTTTGCAACCAAAGTCGGATGAACCTTTCTTTGTATATTATTTCGAATAACTGTTCATCCATAACATCGGAGACAAAAATGTTTGTCGCTTAGAACGTCAAGTTTCTTAGAGAAGGAATTTTTCGTGAAAAGTTAAGTGGGAGGACAAAAGAACTTTGATAAGGTTAAAAGAACCTTAGCTATATGTGCAAAGTTGCGCAGCGCCGAAAAGTGTTCCGGAGGCAGCAACAATGCTCATGGCTCACGTGCCTCAAAGATTGTGGTTACGGAGATCTAAGTTCCTATTAAAACAAGTAGGTCGGGTAAATAATCAAATACCAAGATTTGAGAGTTAAATCATTATTTGACAATAATTATCCGACTACATGCAAAGAAGCGATGATGAGACCTGACTCCATCAAATGGCTTGAATCCATAAAATCCGTGATAGTTCCATACACGAGAAATCAAGTTTTGAACTTGAAGGACCCTCGAGAAAGGTGTAAGACCTTACAGTTGTGTTTGGATCTATAAAAGAAATAGACATGGATGTTGCACATCTATGAAATAGTCGACATGTTGGGAAAGAGTTCACAACAATGTTCAAAGGTTGACTATGATAAGATTTGATCTTTCATAACGATATTTAGTCTAGACGGATTAATGTAACAACTACGACATATAATTTTGTTATGTGTTGAATAAACAAAACAAGTTCTTCTAATAGAATGGTTACCAAGGACGTGTGCATGACACGGTCCAAAGGGTTTTGTTAACTCAAGGATGCTAAAATCATATGCAAACTTCAATGGTTGAATTAAGCATAGCGGAGTTGGAATCTTCACTATGATGAAACTGTTAAAAGAGTTTAAATTCATCGGAGACAATGAAGATGCTTGTATTTGCAAGAAATTAAGTGGGAGCACTAAGACATATTCTAATACATTATGTGGAGGACATATTGTTGATTAGAAAAGATGTATCTTTTATTAACACATATTAAGAATTTCATCCCGATGAAAGACTTAGGCAAAACCCAAATATTTGGCATCAATAGACGCTAATATGGTTGTGCCAGAAGTACATAGACAAGATATTGAATGAGTTCAATATAGAAACTACAAGAGAGGTTCTTGTCGCACAGAAAGGATTGAATAAGTTCAATGTTGATGATATATTCAAGTGTATTGACATTTGGTAATGTGAAACAAATAATCAAGTATAGATTGATACTTGATGTATGAAATCACAAAGAGTATTTATATCAATCATACTGTGATATGTACAAATCCAGATATGTCCTATGCTCTAAATGTTGAGAGCATATACCAGAATGATTCGTAAGATGATCATTGGACAATAGTAAGGATATTCTTATGATCTTTTGGAAGAACTAAGAGTATAATATTTGTAGAAGTGACAAATAGATGGTTAGTTCATTGTAAAAGTACTACATTGATACTAGTTTTGTCACAAAGTACAAATTAAGTTTATCTCAATCTAAACTAAGGGTGCCACAATATAATGGAAAGTGAGTTCCATAATGGATTTGGATGAGTTCCAAAGTTAAGACATTGTGACAGATACTACAACAAAAGGCTAAGTATATGACTGCTATTTTAGCAGCAAAAGAGGGCATTTGTGTCAAGTAGTTTGTTATCAAACTAGGTGTAGTTCACAGTGGGATAATACTATGAAGATATATTGTGCGACAATATTATCAACATGTTTTAACCCCAAAGAACTAAAGGTCACACCGAAAGACCAAATTTATACAAAGCCATCTCATTAGAGAATGAGTGATGCGTAGAGAGGCAAAGACATGCAATTACACACGGACCTGGAAGTGTCAGATCCGGAGATCAGTTGACCACTAGCAATCGTGTACATACAACACCGGAAAGCCATAGGTGTTATATACACAAAGGTTTGAAACTAGATTATTGACTCAAGTGCAAGTGGGAGACTGTTGGAGATATGCCCAAGAGGCAATAATAAAGTAGGTTATTATCATATCTTCAAACTTATGATAAATGTTTACATACCATGCTATAATTGTATTAACAGGAAACATTAATACTTGTGTGATTTGTAAACATAAAAGAGTCCCTAGTAAAGCCTCTTGTTAAACTAGCTTGTTGGTTAATATATGATCATGGTTTCCTGATCATGAACATAGAGATGTTATTAACAACAGGATCATATCATTAGGAGAATGATGTGATGGACATACTCCTATAGATAAGCGTAGCATAAAGATCAAGTCATTTCAATAGTTCAATTGCTATATGCTTTCTGATACATAGTAACCTAATTCCTTCAACCATGAGATCACGCATATCACCTTTTCCGGATGGATGCTTTGATGTCATCAAACACCACACCGTAACAGGGTGGCTATAAAGGTGGCATTGAGTGTTCAGAAAGTATTGGTTGAAACACATGGATCAAGAGTGGGATTTGTCCATCCATATGACGGATAGATATACTCTGGGCCCTCTCGGTGAAATGTCATCCAATTAGCTTGCAAGCATGTGACTGGCTCACAAGGGATCACATATCACGGGAACGAGAAAAGAGTACTTATCGGCAACGAGGTTGAACTAGGTATGCAGAGATACCGACGATCATAACCTCGGATAAGTAAACTATCGTGAGACAAAGGGAAATTGGTATCGTATGTAAGTGGTTCATTCGATCGCAAAGTAATCGTAGAAATATGTGGGAGCCATATGAATTTCCAGATTCCTCTATTGGTTATTGTTCGGAGAAGTGTCTCGATCATGTCCGCATAATTGACGAACCGTAGGGAGACACACTTAAGGATTCGACGTTGTTTGAGTAGTTATGGTATTATGAGAAAGAGACCGAATGTTGTTCGGAGTCTCGGATGGGATCCGGGATATCACGAGGTGATCCGGAATGGTCCGGATAATAAGATTCATATAAGGAAAGTCCCGTTTCGGAGTTCGGGAATGATTCCGGTGTTTTCATCAGGAATGTTCTGGAAGGTTCCGGAATGTCCGGCACTCCGGGGGGAAGGGGTACATGAATGTGTCATTACATATTGGAATGATTGCATCATGTACTAACTGTTCTTGCTGTTCCAAATAAAGGATTAAATTGAATCCTAAAACTGAAAAGTCAAATGGCCAGTTTGAAAGTCAAACGGCTAAAATAGGAAACTGTGGGAAACAAGCAAGAGGAGGTTGAAACCGACTTGGGGAGGAGTTCCTCCTCTCCAAGCCGGCGCGCCACCCAAGGCCGACTTGGGGAGGGACTCCCTCCCCTTGGCCGCCCCTCCCACCTATAAAAGGAGGGGCAGGGCCTCCTCCTCTAGACACACAAGTTCCTATCCTCTAATCTAAATCCTAGCTCTAGACTCCGATTTAGAGCCGTTTTGGTTTAGAGCTTCTAATTGCACTAGCCTTCGGATTAGAGCCTTCTAATTGGTGTGTCTAAACCCTAGACCACTAATAGCTCTCTCTCATACTCCACCATACTCGCTCCGGCTTAAGGCGGCCTCGGGATCTCCTCTACTTAGGTACCACTGGTTGTGATACCGGAATCGCGAGGAGAGTGCTACAACCTCCATTTTCTGCTGGAACAAGGGAGAGGAAGGTCTTCGTCAGTACCGACGTGTGACCGATCATGGGAGGCTGCCAAACGCAGCCGGGAAGGATCGCTCACGATTTTGAGATCGGAAGTGTACGACTACATCACCCACGAGAATCTGCTCTCGTTAACCGCTTTGGAATCTTCGAGGGTAAGTTATTCCATCGACTCGTTGCTACAATCTAGTAGATAGATCTTGTCTTGTTTGTTTGTATGCGATAGAAAATTTTTGTTTTCCATGCTACGAAGGAACAACGTTAGTATTCCTAATGGCTTGGGATACATTGGTGCTGAACAGGTTCTCTATAAGATTGATATTCCAGGTCTGAGTATTGGGCAGCCATAGTTGGTTAATTCTGGAAGGATAGTTGAAGCCTTGTTGTTGAATAGTAAGATTATCATAGATAGTTTCCCAGCCCAAAAACCAAGGTGTGCTCCAGATCGAAGAGTTGCCTCTACAAATTTGGTAATAAGAGTTATTGATGAGAAGATGCCTGACTTTTAATATTGAGGACCAGAAGGCAGATTTTGGGGTATTTTTGTTTGCTCTCTAGATGGACAAATTTGGAAAGTACTTATCTCTGAGCACACTTTGCATGAAGGAGTTTGGATTTTCAGCTAGTCTCCATGCTGCTGAGAGGATAAGACCCAAATTAGTGGCTTGCAGATTTCTAACCCCTAGGCCCCCATCTGGTTTTGGAGCACAAATGTTACTCCAAGCAGTTAGGCAGAGGGCTTTTTTGTTGGGCTTAGAGGATGATCCAGTCCACCAGAAAACTCTCATTATAGCCTGAAGTTTTTTGAGAAGTTTTTTTGAAAACAGCAGGTTAGACATGTAGTAAACCGGGATAGAAGATAGAACAGATTTTATTAGTTCTAGCCTAGCAGCATGGGAAAGGGAGCTTTCCTTATAGGTGGAAAGTTTGGATTTGAATTTCTGTATTATGAAGTTATAGGCCTCACTTCTATTTCTGGCAGGCAGAATGAGTGGGTGACCTAAATGAGTGAAGTTTTCATCAATGGTTGGAACAGGAAAGATCTGGGTGATATTGCTAACAGTGGTTTGGTCAACCCTTTTGCTAAAAATAATGCCAGATTTAGACCAGTTAGGGGTTTTCCCAAAGATAGTACAAAAATCAAGAAGGATGCTTTTGATCATCTGTGCTTCCTGAATTGTTGCAGTCCCACAAACCAGAAGATCATCAGCAAAGAGTAAAGAAAGAATTGGAGGGCATTGGGGTCCTAGAGAGATGCCAGTGAGATCTGCTTTGGCCAAAGCCTCTGACAGCATGATGGACGGCTCATTGATACCAAGGATAAACAGGTAAGGGGATAAGGGACAACCTTGTCGTATGCCTCTGGAGCTGGTAAATTTTGCATAGGCTTGCCCATTTATAATAACTGAAAAAACTGGAGAAGAGATACAAGCATGTACCATCTTGATGAAATGGGGGTGAAAGTTTTTCCTGGCCAGTGCTTTATAGATGAAATTCCATTCTATTCTATCAAAAGCTTTCACAAGATCTATTTTAAGCATAAAAGCCTTTGAATTCCAACTGGATAATTTGAAAGAGTGTGTGATTTCCTGAGCAATAATAATGTTATCACTAATTCTCCTTCCTTGAATAAAAGCTTGTTGGGAAGGATTAATATGGTCAGGGAGATGTGGCTTGAGTCTGTTAGCAAGAAATTTGGAGATGATTTTGTAAACCACATTACACAGGCTGATGGGTTTGTAATCAGTGGGAACAGTAGGAATGAGTTTTTTTGGAATGAGGGCAATATGGGTGTCACTGATATGATTAGGCAAAGTAGGTGTAACAAAGGAAATTCCTAACCATGCTTGTAACATCATTCCCAATCCAATCCTAGGTGGCAAGGTAAAATTCTACATTGAAACCATTAGGCTCCTGGGGAAGCATTTCTTTTCATTTCATTTAGAACTTCCCAAATTTCATCTTTTTCAGGAATAGAGTAAGAAGGTTCATTTGGAATATGATGGCTTGAGTGTGTAAAATCTTGGATATCATTATTAATGGAAGAGGAGAAGATAGATCTAAAGTAAGAAACAAAAGTGTTTGCTATCTGATCAGGCATGTGATGAGTTACATTTTGTTCATCTTTTATGGATAGGATCATATTTCTTCTTTTCATTTTGGCAATAGCTCTGTGAAAAAAGGTAGTATTCCTATCACCATCTTTGACCCACAGTTTTTTTCCCTTTGCATGTTTGCATCATTCATCTTAGTAATAACTTGTTCATACATTTCTACAAGCTTTCCTTCTTTCTGAAAATCCTGTTGGTTCAGGGGTTGTAGCTGAATCTTCTCAATTTCATTTTCCAGCTCCTTTAGCTCATCCTGCAAAGGTTTTTTCTTCCTACACCAAACTTTCAACTTTGAAGCAAGGTTGTTAGTTCTTTTAGTGAAATAAGCATTGGAGTAGTCATTCCAACACTTTTTAGTATAGGTCTGAAAATCTTCTTCTCTAAGCCACCAGTTTTCATATTTGAAAGAATTCCTAGGTTTGCACAGTTTACCTTCAGTAGAGAGAAGAATGGGTGCGTGATCACTAAAAGTGTGCATAAGAGGCATATTTTAAACATTTGAAACGGGATAAACTGAGCACCATTCATGGTTAACTAGACATCTATCTAGTCTTTGAAAAAGAGGTTTCGAGGAGAAACGACGGTTTGTCCAAGTGTAAGCAGGACCAGAAAACCCAATATCAAACAAACCGCAGCTTTTAACAAACGAACGAAAAGCAAACATACGATTATAATTTACATTAGGGGTGTTTTTATCTGAGTCATACAGAAGATCATTCATGTCACCAATACATAGAAAGGGGAGGTTGCTATTATAATACACAAAGTGAGCAACCTGTTGCCAGATAGTACTAGTAGTACGGTGGTAAGGAACGCCATAAATACAGACAAGGCCAAATTTCTGGTTTTTGGCACGATCCATAACTAGAGCTAAGGCTAGATTACTAGAGTGCAGGTGCAAATCAACATCTACTTCATATGACCACATCATCCAAAGACCCCCAGCTTTCCTCTGAGATGGCACTACAATGCAATCATTCATATTAAATCTAGAGCAAATTGTCGAGGGAATGACCACGGCAGATGCTGCAATCGGCAGCGAGTAGTAGAACGAGGGGCAAGGGCGGCCTGCCATCTGCGGTGCGAGATGAGGGCAAAGACTGAGGTTTACCTGGTTCGGCCCCGGAGGGTAAAGGCCTACTCTGCTAGATTGTATTATGGAAGTGTTTACAATGGGCGAACTCGGCGACTAGGCGAGTTGCTTGGGTGTATGAGGGAACGTGTCTCTACTCACCCTTAGGGAGGTTTATATAGGCTTACCTCCCTAGGGTTTACATATCTCAACCGATTCGGTTACAACTTTGTCAATCGTTTAACTCGACCGACCGGGCCTATCTACTCGCTCGGGCCTTGACCGACCTCGTCGCCTGGTACCTTGATGGGCTTTGATCCACTGCCGCTCTGCAGCCCACTCGCCCTTGGGCTGGGCCGGAACGCCCCGCCGAGGATACCCAGAGGCATATCCCCATCGTAGTCCCCGAGGCCGTCGTTGATTAGGCGCGGGTGCCGGCGATGGAGTATACGGCTTCAAGTTGGCATCCCGAATCGTCGGCGCTCCTCGCGAAGGAAAAAATCCGCGAACCGAAGTTGCGTCTTGGGTGAATCGAACCAACGGGTCGCCTCGGCGAGTAACTTAGCGAGCCGGTGGCGAGGCGGACCGTCGGGCGTGGTCAAACTAGCCGTTAAGGTAAGTTAACGGTAACTTCGCGCAATCATCGCGTAACGGCCCCTAATTTGGCGGGCAGCTTTCGCTATATAAGAGGAATGGTAGGCTATCGGAAAGCCAACCGCCCACCATTTCTTCCGAGAACGCACATCTTTCGCCCGTTGATCCCGCGATCTGATCGACCCGCAATCCTCCGACCTCCAAGCAAATCCTCAGCCCATGGCCCTTCCACGAACCTTGGGGTAGATCCAAATGCACCAGGGCGCAACTGGCCTCCTTCGAGGAGGCCGGAATCCTGCGGGCCGGCTGCTGGCGAATCCCTGCAGCCGGAGAAACGACCCCGAACCCGCGCGAGAGAGAGTTCATCTGCTTCACTAGTCACCTCGAGCGAGGTTTAGGGTTTCCCACCTCTGTTTCTTCCGGCGCTTGCTTACTACGAGATCCAGCCCTCGGATCTGGGTCCCCATAGTATCGAGCAGCTCGCCATCTTTGTGGCGTTCTGCGAGTGCTACTTGGGCTGCCGGCCCTATTTTCCCTTGTGGCAAGATCTGTTCCATGGACGGATCAGCCGCGAGGAGGCGGGCGGCCCAATGCTAGCCGCGGGCGGCTTAACCTTCCAACTGAAATCCAAAGCCTCCTTCTTCGACTTGATGCTGCCGGCCAAAGCAGCGAGCGACTGGAAAAAGTCTTGGTTTTATGTGACCGAGGCGACCCCGGAGGACGAGGCGGCGATCCCACGGTACTCGGCCGACCGTTCCGAGCCGCGCAATCTCCAGGTCGTCAAGCTCCCCGACGACCAGCGGATGGTCGTCGACGAGATGCTCCAGACCATTCGCGGTCTGAAGAAGAAGGGGCTCCAGACGGTGAACCTGTACAACTGTTGGCTTGGGCGGCGACTCGTTCCGCTCGCCCAACGCGAGCATTACATGTACCAATACACGGGCCGAGGAGACTCGACGAAGGCCTGCCTCGCCGAGTGGAAGCTGGAGGACTACCTCCTGGCGCTGAAGAGGATCACCCAGGCGGCATATACGGATGCGCAGGCCGGGTCCTCCATACACCGCGAAGCGTCCGCCCAACGGTAATCATTTTATCTTGTTCGCGATCGCAGCATGTGCGATCGCGTAATTCTAACTTTATTTCGTGTTCAACGCAGCTATTCCAAGTGGTGGAAGGGTGGCTACCACCCGCCGATGACGAGCTCGGGCCGCCATCCGCCCAGGCATAAGCGAGTCGCCTCCCGCCAAGGGTAATGAGGACGATGAGGACGAATCCGAAGAGGAGATTGCCCCACTGGTCCGAAAGACCCGCGGGCAACGTCAGCGCGAACTCGAGGCGAGCAGGAGCCTCGAACGTCATGACGATGACGAGGAACTCCCGGAGACCACCTCGCTCCGTCAGGCCACTCCCGCGAAGAAGAAGAAGGAGAAAGAGGCGAGGGCCCCCCTGAGGAGGAGGATGAAGCCGCCGAAGATGGCCACAGCTCGGCCGGTGACGGGGCGGCCCCGGCAACAACCGCGCTAGATGCGCCACAGCTCGGCCGGTGACGGGGCGGCCCCGGCAACAACCGCGCTAGATGCGCCATCCATGGAAGCACCGCTGGCTTCACTACCTCCGCCCTTCGCGCCAGTCTCCGGGCTAGGGGAGGCTCCGGCCGTGGCGACTTCGCCTCGCAAGGAGGTCCCGAGCGTGGCGGTCTCGCCTCGCAAGGAGGCTCCGGCCGCGGCAGCTCCACTTCGCGAGGAGGCCTCCGCCGAAGGCGTCCCGGAGGTGCCAACCGCTACCTCAACGTCAAAGAAGCCCTCCGTATCCTGGGCCCCTGACGTCCTGGAACTGGGGCTTAGTCGCCGATTGGGCCCCGAGGAGAAGCCAGCCGTGACGGGCTGCGTTTTATTCGGGCCGCCAAGTGAGTGCACTCGCCTTTACCTTTCTCTTAGTATTTGGACTGTTTTTGACCGAGTTGTCTCGTCGTAGGACCGGAGTGAAGAAGATGGGCCACCCGACGGTGGCCAAGGTGCCCTCCGCCGCTAGCGAGGAGGACCCTTCCCGTAAGAGGAAGGTGGACGAGGTCGCCGCCTCCACGGAAGGCAGCAAGAAGGCCAAGGGCGACGACATCGTCGCTGTCTCTGACGACACGGCGACCGCGCCGGCTGGGCCCGCTGTGGAAGCGACCGCGTCCACGAAGGGGGGCATTTCGTTGCCTAGACCGGAGGAGGCGAGCTCCCTTGGGGCGGGCGCGTCAATCGCTACCTTCCCCCGCTTCATGACCAAGGCGGCCTCGGCGAATGAGGCTGCGGCTCCGAGCCCCGCTCCAGGGACCGCCGACGCTGAAATTGATCCACGTCGCGGGCACACACCGGCACTGCTTGCGTCTGTGGACGCGGTGGAACTGCACGGCATGCTTGGCGCGGCCATCCAGGTACCTCCAGTCCCCGAGGATCAGGTCGGTGTTTAGCAGCGGCTTGATTCTTGTAATTTCTTGTATTGTACGTTCGAGTCCAGTCCCCGAGTGCACACTCGCTAAATTGTAGCGGGTGGGCACTGAGTGATTTTCGTGGTATCCAGTCCCCGAGTGCGCACTCGCTAAATTTTAGCGGGTGGGCACTGAGGAATTTTCGTGATCGCCAGTCCCCGAGTGCGCACCCGCTAAATTTTAGCGGGTGGGCACCGAGAATTTTCATGTGCCGACTTTGAAGATGTAAGGTGCTTTGGAGTCGGCAGAGCGATTGGCTGCGCAGCGTCTTGAGAAGGAACCGCCGCTCCGTAAAGCAAACAAGGAGCTTGAGGTTGTTGCAAGCAGCGGAGGTGGCTCGCCAGAGCTTGTCCTCGCTGGAGAACTGGAGGCGGTGCGGTCTGCGTTGGGCACTGCCGAGCAGAAGATCGCCGACCTCGAGCGCGAACTGCGGGAGGCAAAAGAAGAAGCAAGCTCGGCGAACGGGCGAGCGAAGGCCGCCATTGTGGCCGCGGAGGATGATCGAAAGGCGTCTGAAGCCCTCATTGTTGGGCTTCAGGATGACCATACATCGCTTCAAAGTTTCATCACGGGGCTCGCCCGCCCATTGCTTGGTGAGTGCGTCTTCCCTGCCTTATGATTGTACTGTTTGTGGTTTCCATTGTACTCATACTTGTCTCCTTCTCGCAGGTCGTGTTATTGGCTGCCAAGAAGAAGCGAACTCTCTTGACGCGAGGGAGTGCGTGAGCATGCTCGTCGACTCGGCGCTTGCCGACTGCATACGCGCCTACCTCCAAGAGATGTCGCCACGGAGGTTATTCAGTGACCTCGTTGAGGTGTGGGAGTACTTGGAGAAGGCGCCAGCGGTCGTAGAGTTCATGACGCTGTCGGGCGTTTCGTCATGAGCGTCGACGGCCTTGAGCCTTGGGCTCGCCCACTTCCCGAGGACTTGATCTCGATGATGTGACGAGGATACCCTTCATTGATCGGCGGTGGATCTGTCCGAGGTTCTCAAGCTGCAGAACGTGCCGCCGCTACTCGAGCGTCGGTCGATGGGCGACCTCCTTCCTTACCAGGAAACGGTCGTCGCGCCGAACGACCCCGAGCCGCCGCATCGCGACTTCAAGGTTGAGCAGCCTTTCCGCTCGGCGATGGCGGGCGAGCTGACGACGTATCCATCAAACCCGTACACCGCGTTCATCCGTAAGCGCCGGGATGCTGGCGCCTCGTCGTCGAAGCCTGCAGAGTAGTTTAGTTTGCCCAAATGTGTTAGCGGTTACGCCGAGTAGGCATATTTTGTAATGTAAGACAATGCGATATGCGATTGAATGGAACGTTGTGTTCATTTTGCTATTTGTTTGCGTGTTTTGGATTGATTTTGGGTGAGTCCCCGAGCGCGTCCGCCCTTTTGTGGGGTTCCCCTTATATATGATGTTTTGTTGTTTATCATGTGTGTTGTTGGTTGAGTCGACTCGCCCGAGCTCGGAGAGCCAGTCGCAAGGCGACTCCCTTGAGTGCTCTGTACTTTACCGTTTTCCCGTACGCGAACGGGGCCGGGTGGCCGAGTCCCCGAGCGTGGTACTTGTTAGTTCAAGGCGCGACTCAAGGGTGGTTGAGGACTGAGCGTTGGTTTGAGCGTCGCTCTGCCTCGCCCGGTGGAGTCGCGTGGCGAGTCCCGGCACGCTCTCTTACTTGGCGTTTCCTGTCCGATCGAGACGAATCGGTATTCAGTCCCCGGCGTGGTACTTAGCCGCTCGAGTCGCTATGCCGAGGATGCGGAGGACCAGGTCAGTAGGAAGCGAGGACAGATGTCTTGGTTCGTAAAACTAGTCGGGCTAGGCGACTCCGATGGGGCTCCGGATTGGCGTTTTTCGTGGACGATGCAAGACCTGAAATGACTCAGTGCTCTTACATCGCACTACTTAGCTGCGTCCGCTGCACCAAGGGTTGACTTGTATTTTAGCATGACGCGTTAATTACGAAAAGCGAGTGGCACAAGGCATGGAGAGTAGGCAATTTTGCGGTAACCATTTCTTTTATTCATAGCGATCGAGAGTACATATGTGGGGTTCTAGGAATAGAACTTCCGGAGGAGATTTACATTCCATGGCCGCTGACGTCGAGTTCGCCGTCCCATGGACGTCGACGAGTAGTAGGCGTCGTTGCACGCGCCGATAGCGAACGGGCCTTACCACGGAGGAGAGCTTGTGCATGCCCTTCTTGTCTGGATGAGGCGTGGGACCGTCGCCTTCTGGAAGGTGCGGGTTTTCACCCGTCGGCTGTGGTAGGCGGAGTCCTTGCGATAGATGGCGGTCTTGATCGGGCGAGGTCGCGTGCCTCTTGAGTTGGTCGAGCCCGTCTTGGCGGGCCAGCTCGTTCGGCCTCCGTATAGTGGACGACCCGCGGAAGTCGTGTTCGAGGTCGGTGGGCATGACTGCCGGCCGTAGACCATGAAGAAGGGAGTGAATCCGTCGACCTGTTGACCGAGGTGCGGATTCCAAAGATGACGGAGGGAGCTCGTCAACCCAGCATCGGTGGCGCCGAGTGGTACTTTGGAGTCGCGCTTCAGCCGTGGAGGATGCTTTGGTTGGCCCGTTCGGCTGGCCATTGGATTCGGATGTCGCGACCGCGAGGTCGAGCCGGATGTGGTGCTCTTCGCAAAATTCGGCCATTGCTCCCTTGGCGAAGTTTGTGCCGTTGTCCGTGATGATGCTGTTGGGGAACCCGTAGCGGTATATGAGCTCGCGTAGGAACTTGGTGGCGGTCTTCCCGTCGCATTTCCGGACTGGCTTGTCCTCTATCCACTTTGTGAACTTGTCGACGGCGACCAGCAGGTGGGTGTAACAAGAGGGGGCCTTCTTGAAGGGGCCGACCATGTCCATGCCCCACACAGCGAATGGCCAGGTGATGGGGATTGTTTTGAGCGCCGAGCTCAGTACGTGCGTCTGATTGGCGTACTTCTGGCATCCGGCGCATCGCTGGACGATGTTGACAGCATCGGCGTGTGCGGTGGGCCAGTAGAAGCCGTGTCGCATGGCCTTGGCGACCAGGAGCGGCGGCAGCGTGATGGCCGCAATACCGAGTGGATGTCGGAGGATTTTGCGTCCTTCACCGGTTGGACGCAACGTTGAACACTCGATGACGCTGCGCTTGTGTAGCTCGCCGTCGATCATGGTATAAGACTTGCATCGGCGAGCGATCATTCGAGCATTTGTTTCACCGGGCGGTGCCGATTTCGAGTAGGCGGCGTAGGGCTTGGTCCAATCGTCGGGCTCGGTTATGAGTGCGACCAAGGCTGCCTCTGGTTGGAGCGGGACTCGATGTCGATCTCTTCGGGGAGAGACGATGGCGTGAAGATGGTGTCGAGGAACACGCCGGCGGTGGTGCGAGTCGAGCCGACCCGATGCGAGAGGGCGTCGGCCTCCTCGTTTTCCTCTGCCGATCCACTCGGCGAGTAGCCGTGAAGTGGCCGCCACTTTGTCCACCTCTTGGCGATGCGCCCGCCATGGTAGGGGAGACGGCGTCGCAGGTGCCGCGACTTGACCCAACGAGGTCGGAGTCTCCGTAGCATCAAGGCGATTGACGCTCATCTCCTGCGGCTCGCATGCCAGGAGTAGGGCCTCGATTCGCCATGTTGTTGGTGCAGGCGTGAATTCGAGGCGGAGGATGTAGCGGAGCTTGTCGCCTTTTGGTGAGGTCGGCACTATCCCGCCTCGCGCCGTCAGCGTTCTTGGACCCGTCTGGCGTGGCTCGAGAATGGAGGTACGGCGGCTTCTCGCTGCTGGGCCTCCTCCCCGGGCGAGGAAGTCGGCGTGCTCTGCGACTTAATCGCCTGCGTGCTTCGTATTTAATGTTGTGGACGCCGATCTCGACGCCCACTTGGCGACCCGCCTCGCGATTCGGATGATATCTTGTAGTGGTGCTGAGGAGACGACCGTGATCGGGTGCTCGGAAGTAGTCTGGCAGCGCCACGAGCTCAAGACCGCGTATACCAGTTTTTGGTATCAGGTATCGGGCGCGACTCGGTGAGGACCTCGCTGATGTAGTACACCGCCGCTGGACCGGGCGCCTTTTCCTTCCTCCGGTCGTTCGACGACCATTACAGTACCGACGACGCCGGACGCCGCGACGTAAACCAGCATGGGCTCTTTGTCACCGGTGCGGCGAGTAGTGGTGGCGAGTAGCACCTTTTGAGGTCGCGAGCGCCTCGTCTCCTTGTCCCATCGGAAGGTGGGGTTCTTGCGCATTAGCGGTATAGGGCATCGCCTTTTCGCCAGGGGATGAAGCGATCGAGAGCCGCTACCGCCCGCCAGCTTCGACGCCGCGCAGCACTCGGTTTGCCGAGCCGGCGATCGTGTCGATCTTCGTGGTTCGCCTCGATCCTCGTTTGGAGACGACGTATCCCAAGAGTTGCCAGCGGTACTCCGAAGGTGCACTTGCTTGTATTGAGCTTTATTTTGTACCTTCGCAGATTGGCGAAGGTCTCTGCGAGGTCGGCGAGTAGGTCGCCTTGGCGAGCGGATTTTACGACCACGTCGTCGATGTAGACATGGATGTTGCGGCCAATTTGGCTCGCGAGGCATTCTTGCATGCACCGCTGGTAGGTTGCTCCGGCGTTCTTGAGGACGAAGGTCATGGCGGTGTAGCGGTGTGAAGGCTCGAATGGCGTGATGAACGCCGTCTTCTCCTCGCCCTCGACAGCCATTTTGATCTGGTTATACCGAGTAGGCGTCGAGGAAACACACGACTCGAGCCCGCGGTGGAGTCGATTATCCGATCGATCCGCGGGAGGACGAATCGCCTTTGGGCAAGCGCCGTCAGGTTTGTGTAGTCGATACACATTCTCCGTGTCCCGTTCTTCTTCTCGACCAGACTGGGTTTGCGCCCACTTGAGTATTTAATTGGCGGATGAAGCCGGCAGTAGACGCTGCACTTCCTCGGCGATTGCCCGGGCGTTCTTCGTTGAAGGGCGAAGCGATCGCTTGACTGGTCGCACTTTGGGGTCGGCGTTTAATTTGTGCTCAGCGAGCTCCCTAGGGACACCGTGCATGTCGAGGGTTTCCATGCGAAGATGTCCTGTTCTCACGGAGGAACTCGATGAGCGCGCCTTTCCTATGCCGGGCTCATGCCTGTCCCGATCGTCACCGTCTGGCCGGAGTCGCTGGGACCAGCTCAACGGCGAAAAGGCCGAGCCTCGAAGGTTGAGGTGTTTGCGCCCGAGTTTGGCTTCTTGAGTATAGTGGGGTCGTCGTTAACCCCGCCGCGTATTTGGCGAGCTCGTCGGCGTGATTGGTTTACGCCGCGATGACGGCGTCGCGAAGTTCGGCCTGTGTCGGTCGCCGTTGATGGTGATGACTCCGCATGGCCCGGGAGCTTCATCGCAGACGCGTAATGGGCGCCATGAATTTGGCGAACGCCGGCGCCCTAGACGCAGATGGTAAGGCTGTCGAATGGCACCAGCTCAAGACGATCCGCTCGTGCGGAAGTTCGCTGAGTACCAAGGTGACGGTAGCGTGACCTTGCCGATCGGGTACGCCTTCCGACCGGGACGATGCCGTGGAACGTGGTGTGGGTGGTCTCGATCATCGATTGCGGGAGCCGCACTACTGAAGGTGTCGAGGTAGAGGATGTTGATGGAGCTGCCGCCCATCGGTGTCTTGGGGAGCCGAGTCGACCTTGGGCTTGACCACCAAGGCGACTCGTCCTGGGTACTCGATGCGTGGCGAGTGGTCTTGCCGGCTCCAGGTGATGGGCTGTTCCGACCAGTTGAGGAACTGGGGGACGTCTGTTTGGGCCACCGCATTGACGGCGACGGCGCGGGCGATGACCTTCTTCTCGCGCTTCGTGTTGAAACCTGTGAAGGTATGGAGCGAGCCGGCTACTTTGCCGAATTTTCCGCCATTCGGCGGGTCGTTGTCGGTGTCTTCCCGCGCGTGCCTTTCTCGATCTCCCGAGGGTGTGGCGCGGGCGGTGGTGTGCGTGGCGGGCTTTCCTTCCCGCTGTGAAACGCACATGGTTGGTTAAGGAGGGCCGCGGATCGAACCTTGGCTTGTTCTTGTAGTTCCCGCCGTCGCTGCTGTTCTCCGTCACGGGCGTAGCTCTTGGGGTCGCGTTATGCGTGCCAGCGTTGGCGGCGAAGTCGACTCGCCCGTCGTTCTGGCGTTCCCTGTGGAGGCGAAAAGCCGCTGTAGCGAGGGTCGGTTCGGCACGAGGTCTTGAAGCAATGGATCGCGGTGTGGTGGATGCCGACCGCCAGTACCAGAGCTCTTGCCACCGTTGGACCCAGCTATGGTCGACTCGCTGGGTCCCTGGACGCATCGCCCGTGTCCTCGATGGTGGTGGCGCGGTGTAGGAGCACTCGGCGTTCGACGGCGGCGTCTCGCATTTCCTCCCGTGAGTCGACATCGCCCGGGGAGCGTGTTGATCCATTGCTCGCACGCCCCTCCATCATCGCTGGGAGGTAACGGCGGCAGTAGGTCGGTGTGACCCGCGATCCCCATTGCCATGAGGTATGTGTCGAGCCAGACCGGGTCGCACGAGGAGTCGATTTTTCGATCTCCTTGGCGCCTTTGAAGTTGGTGGGTACTTTTCGCCTCGGATCATTGGTCCGAAGCACTTGGGCTAGTCGATCGGCGACCCATAGGCTCGCCATCGCGCGAGTAGTTAGGTGTGCCGCAAGTCGCCGGGCTGGCGCGCCGCTTTGGTTGTTGATGATGTGAGTGCGCGCCGATGGGCTCTCCATTAGCGGCGACGAGGTTGGTCGCCGCCCGGGATCACAGGAGAGGAGTGCGCATTCGCGGACGTCGTTGGAGCTGCGGTGGCTCGGTGGCGGGCAATTGAGGGTGTTTGCCACCGCTGGGCGGCCGCTTGAAGCCGCCCTGCTTCCCGAGGAGCGCGAGTACACTCGCCCTTGCGAGTCGGCGCCTGCTTTTTGCTGTTCCACGGCCTTCGCGAGTAGGGCCCTGACATACTGGATTTGTAAGGCGCCGTCGCCGGTGGCCGTGATGCTATCGGCCGCCGGCCTGCCACGAGGTTATCCATCGGTGGAGAACGGTGGAGGCCGTTAGCGCCTCGCCCCGTGAGGAGACGACTATCCGAGGCTGGTCCTCGGAGGTGCGGTTGGGTGGTGGGGGAACCCATCGCCGATCTGGCGGAGGTCGGTTGCTTCCTCGCGGCGCGTTCTCGCAGATTGCGCGGCGCGCGGCCGGTCACTTTCATCGCCGAAGTTCAGGGCACGCCTGAACGGTGGGGTTCGTGCGACCTGATCCGCCGCTGGTGGTAGCGTGATTCCTCGCATCACACCGCCGAGGCGAAATTTTTCGCGCCGCCTGCTTTGCGCATCGCCCGCCAACTTCAGCGGAGTTCCTCACTCCGTCGCCGTGGCGTTAGGAGGATCGGTGGAGAAAGGGTCCTCCGGCGGATCGGTGCCGGGCCATGTAGGTGCGCGTGGCGATCGCACCGTCGTGGAGGTCGGCGGAATTTTCCGACCGAGTCGAACTCGAAGATCCCGAGGATGGAGGGTCTCGAAATCTCCCGCTGGAGACCTGACGATGGAGCCCGCGACGAGGCCGCGGTGATGGATCCAGTGACGCCGGGTCGCCGAGTCGGCGTCGTCGGTGAGGGCCGCGTCTTCCGCTGAGTTCTCGCCACGTTGTTGTGGGCCGAGTTGTACTCGGAGGCGAGGCGGTGGATCGTGGCGGATCTGGCTCTGAGAGCCGATCGCAGGTGGCGACTCGCGGATGCGAGCCGAGTCCTCCGAGGTGACGACGTCGGTGAAGCCGACGAAGAGGCTGATCGTGCCGACTGGCAGGATCACGCTGTGTGTGACGGGTCGCGCCGCCGGGACGTAGCTGCTCGGCAAGATCTGGAGCATCTCGCCGATCGCTATCATGCGGCCGGTGGCGACCGTCTCGTTGATGGGCAGATTGGATCTCGCCGCAGAACACCGGCCAGACCGGCCAGGCCCCACGGTGGGCGCCACTGTCGAGGGAATGACCACGGCAGATGCTGCAATCGGCAGCGAGTAGTAGAACGAGGGGCAAGGGCGGCCTGCCATCTGCGGTGCGAGATGAGGGCAAAGACTCAGGGGTTTACCCAGGTTCGGCCCCCCGGAGGGTAAAGACCTACTCCTGCTAGATTGTATTATGGAAGTGTTTACAATGGGCGAACTCGGCGACTAGGCGGCGAGTTGCTTGGGTGTATGAGGGAACGTGTCTCTACTCACCCCTTAGGGAGGTTTATATAGGCTTACCTCCCCTAGGGTTTACATATCTCAACCGATTCGGTTACAACTTTGTCAATCGTTTAACCTGACCGACCGGCCTATCTACTCGCCTGGGCCTTGACCTCCAAATGCTGGTACCTTGATGGGCTTTGATCCACTCGCCGTTCTGCAGGCCCACTCGCCAGCCCTTGGGCCAGTCGGAAACGTCCCGCTGAGGATACCCCAGTAGGCATATCCCCATCACAAATGTTAGTAGCAGTGAATTTAGAGTTTTTTGTTTCAGAGATGAATATTACCTGAGGTTTTGTTGCAGCTACCATTCGAGCAAGATGGCAAAGCTTAGGACTGCCAAGGGTCTTGCCCACCCCTTGGCAGTTCCAAGCTAAGGCTTTCATGGCGCCCCTGGCGCCAAGGCTGGCGCCAATGCCTGATGCGCTGAAGATTCCTCCTGAGCCAGATAGACCTGTAAATTGTTCTCATTACCTGGAGAAGATGTTGTAGATTGATCCTCGCGTCGAGCATCGAGGTGTTCGTCGGGGCTAGGAGCATAATGAGGAGTATAGCGAGCCACTTAGGGCTCGCTAAGCTCTTGAGGAGGAGAGAACGCGCCTCTGCGAGAATCCTCAGAACCCTCTGAAGCAGGCGAGCTCGATGAGAGTGGCCATGGGTCGAAGTCGCACTAGAGGAAAAAGGGCCATCCGTTTGCGACCCCTCGGAGCATTAGTCCCGGTTGCGCCACCAACCGGGACTAATGCTGGCACGCGTCCCGGTTGGAGCGGGCACGGGGCCAGGGGGCATGCGTCCCGGTTGGTAGAATCGTCCGGTTGGAGCCACCAACCGACTAAAGGTTTGGCCACAGCCACGTGGCGTGAGACGCACCTTTAGTCCTGCTGTCGGCTCCAACCGACTAAAGACCCTTGCCTCTATAAATGCAACGCCCCCTCTGCCTCCACTGCTTTTTCGAATGGTGTAAGGTGTGAGGGTGTGTGCTAGTTTTTTCTCATGCATGCATTGAAGGTGATTTTTGAAATGTTTGAGTGAAAAATCCCGTTGAATTTCTCATAGAACAAAAATATAGAAGGTGTCCGAGACGCACTTGAGCTTTCTCCTCTTTATTTCCCTCGATCGAGGTTAGCAATCTTATCTTTTCTAGGTCATTGATACAATTCATGTGTCGGTGTGAATTGTTTATTTCACTATTTATGATGTCCTGTTTTTTGATAAACTTACTTATATGATGCAGATGAACGGTCGGGAATGGATGTACGGTGACCGGCGGGTAGCCGGGTATATCAAAGGCGTGGATAAATTTATCGATGTGGCTACGGCAAACAAAGAGAATGGATTTATACGTTGTCCATGTGTTCAATGTCGGAACAACAAGGAGTACTCTTCCTCGAAAATCATTCGCGCCACCGATTATGAAAGGTTTCATGCCCAACTATAATTCTTTGGACCAAGCACGGGAAAGAGGGGTTATGATGGAAGATGGTGAAGAAGAAGATGATGATAACAACTATCATCATATGTTTCTGAATCTGATCTTGCAATGTAAGACAATGGAGAGGAAAAAGGTGAAGAACGGGCATCAGATGAGTCGGCTGATGAACTTGGTAGGGTCATTTCTGATGCAAAGCGAGACTATGAAACAGAAAATGAGAAGTTGAAGTTAGAGGGCATGTTAGAAGATCACAAGAAATTGTTGTACCCAAATTGTGAAGATGGCAGCACAAAGCTCGGTACCACACTGGAATTGTTGCGATGGAAGGCAGAGTGTGGTCTAACTGACTCCTCATTTGAAAAGATCTTTGAAAATAATGAAGCCGAAGTTTCCAAAACATAACAAACTTCCCGATAGTACCTATGAAGCAAAGAAGACTCTCTGTCCTCTAGGATTAGATGTGCAAAAGATACATGCATGCATTAATGACTGCATCCTCTACATGATAGGAGTATGAGAATTTAGATAAATGCCGGTATGCAGCGTTGCAGTATAAGATCGACGAGATGACCTGGTGATGTTGAGGAGAGCCCCTGGAAGAGGGTTCTGCTAAGGTTATGTGGTATGCTCCTATAATACCAAGGTTGAAGCATGTTCATAAACAAAGAGCATGCCGGTTGTTGCGATGGCACAAAGAAGACCATAAGAAAGGCGGAGTTGAGACACCACCGATGGGTCACAGTGGAGAAAAATCGAGAGAGACTTCCCAAACTTTGCAGGTGACGCAAGGAACTTATGGTTTGGTCTAAGTATGGATGGCATGAATCCTTTTGGGGAGCAGAGTTGCAGTCACAACACCTGGCCCGTGACTCTATGTATCTACAACCTGCCTCCTTGGTTGTGCATGAAGCGTAAGTTCATTATGATGCCAGTGCTCATCCAAGGCCCGAAGCAACCGGGCAACGACATTGATGTGTACCTTAGGCCATTAGTTGAAGAACTCTTACAGTTGTGGGGCAAACCAGGTGTACGTGCGCGGGATGAGAACAAACAGGATCCATTTAATCTACGAGGGTTGTTATTCATAACCATCAATGATTGGCCTGCTCTTAGTAACCTTTCAGGACAGACAAACAAAGGATATAAGGCATGCACCCACTGTTTAGATAAGACCGAAGGTACATATTTGCATAAATGCTAGAAGGTTGTGTACCTGGCGAATCGATGATTTCTTCCGACCAATCATCCCATAAGAAAGAAAGGCAAGCATTTCAAAGGTGAGGCAGATCACCGGAAGAAGCCTGAACTCCCTGCTGGTGATGATGTATTTGGTATGGTCAAGGACATAGAAGTAATCTTTGGAAAGGGTCCCGGCGGTCAATCAGTTCGAGACGTCGCTACGTGACACGCACCCATGTGGAAGAAGAAATCTATATTTTGGGAGCTGCCATATTGGAAAGTCCTGCGTGTCCGCTCTTCAATCGACGTGATGCGTGTGAAGAATCTCTGCGTGAACACTGCTAGGATTCCTAGGCGTGTATGGGAAGACAAAAGATACACGAAGCACGGAGGACCAACAAATTATGAAAGACCCAAAGAACATGCATCTGAGATAACAAGGCGGATAAAGGCGTCACTTAAGTCGTGCACTATGCTCTTACCAAAGCAGAAGGAAATCTTTTTGAAGTCCTTCACGGTATCAAGGTGCCGTCGGGCTTCTCATCTAATATAAAGGGATAATAAATATGGCATAGAAAAAGTTCCAAAACCTGAAGTCTCATGGTATCACGTGATTATGTGATTGCTTCCGATTGCATTGAGGGGGCTTCTACCAGAAAATGTTCGAGTACCCATTGTGAAGCTGTGTGCATTCCTCAATGCAATATCTCAGAAGGTAATCAATCCAGATATTCTGCCAAGGTTACAGAAGGATGTGGTACAATGTCTTGTTAGTTTTGAATTGGTGTTCCCACCATCCTTCTTCAATATTATGACGCATCTCCTGTTTCATCTAGTGGAAGAGATTGCCATTCTCGGTCCGGTATTTCTGCAATATGTTCCCCTTTGAGAGGTTCATGGGAGTCTTAAAGAAATATGTTCATAACCGTGCTAGACCAGAAGGAAGCATCTCCAAGGGATATGGAACAGAGGAGGTCATTGAGTTTTGTGTTGACTTTATTCCTGACCTTAAGCCGATTGGTGTTTCTGACTCGCGGAATGAGGGAAGACTAAGTGGAAAGGCACGCTGGGAAAGAAAGAAATGATATGTAGGACAGGATTCTTTCACTAAAGCACACTACGTTCTACATAATTCCACCTTGGCTCCAGTATATCGAGGAACACAAGAATATTGTACGCTCAAAAACCGGGAAGCTTTGAATCATGGATTCTGAGATGAACACATGAAGTCTTTCGGTGGTTGGATGCGGACACATCTCTTGAATGACACCATTGTTGGAGATCAGCTATACTTGTTGGGCGTCACCATCTTCTCTGTATTGAATTTCCAAGGTACTGAAATAAATGGGAATACATTCTACACGATCGCCCAAGATAAAAGAGCACCAACCAAAATAGTGGTGTCCGCTTTGATGCAATAGGCGAGAATGGACAAAAGGACACATATTATGGTTACATAGAGGAGATATGGGAACTACACTATGGAGTCTCTTTTAAGGTCCCTTTGTTTCGCTGCAAATGGGTCAACTTTGAATGGGGAAGGGGTAAAGATAGACCAGTTATGCGGAATGACAACAAGTGGATCTCAACAATCTTGGTTATAGATATGAACCATTCGTCCTAGCCAATGATGTGTCTCAGGTTTTCTATGTGAAGGACATGTCCTCGGACGAAAAAAGAAAAAATATGCAAACGAATACATCATATGATGAGCCAAAGCGTCACATAGTTCTTTCAGGGAAAAGAAACATCGTGGGAATTGAGGACAAGACAGACATGTCAGAAGATTATAATAAGTTTGATGAAATTCCGCCCTTCACAGTGAAAACTGACCCAAGCATTCGTTAAGTAAAGAAGATGCTCCATGGTTACGTCTGAAGCGGTCATAAGGAATGACATATGCCAATAAGTTCATGCTCATATTATGTAACTCTAGTTCATGTCTTTCGCGGTTTGTGGCTTGACCGAAGGATATATTTCGCGGTTTGTGGCCTTTAGTCCCGGTTTTGTAGTCTCAGTTTTTAATATTAATAAATGTCTTGAGTGTTAGTCCCGTTTTGTGGCTGGACCGGGAGTGCCTCTATGACCAGTTTCTTGGAGATCTTGGGAGGAGGCTCGTCGGCATCTCCCCGAAACTGGTCAGTGGTGTCCCTCTCGAAAACCATCTTGCAGCTTGTAACTTCACTAACTAGATCAATACGCCGGAGCTAACTAATTTCACATATTAGGAGTGCCTCTATGAACAGTTTCGGAGATGCGGAGGACTGGCTCCGTCGGCATCTCCACAGCGCATGCAGTGGTGTCCCTCGAAAACCATCTTGCATCTTGTAACTTCACTAACTAGATCAATACGCCTCGGAGCTAACTAATTTCACATATTAGGGAGTGCCTCTATGACCAGTTTCTTGGAGATGCCGGAGGACTGGGCTCCGTCGGCATCTCCCTGAAACTGGTCGTAGTGGTGTCCCTAATCTCGAAAACCATCTTGCAGCTTGTAACTTCACTAACTAGATCAATAAGCCTCGGAGCTAACTAATTTCACATATTAGGGAGTGCCTCTATGACCAGTTTCTCGGAGATGTCGGAGGATTGGGCTCCGTCGGCATCTCCCTGAAACTGTCCGTAGTGGTGTCCCTGCTCTCTAAAACCATCTTGGAGATGCCTCAAACTGGCTGGTGGACTGGACTCACAAGGATGCATATTTATAGTACAAGCAGCTCGGCATAATGTCGACACTCACGACATAATGTCGACACTCACCCCTATTATTAGTGCTGACTCATCTTTAGTCCCGGTTGGTGTCTCCAACCGGGACTAAAGGTTCATCTTTAGTCCCGGTTGGTGACACCATCCGGGACAAGGTACAAGCCGCACGACATAATGTCGACACTCACCCCTATTATTAGTGTTGTATGGCCCACTCTGCATAATCCCTTGATCATGTTGGTTTCTCCAACCGGACTAAATATGAACCCTCTCTTTATATAGGCATTTCCCTCTATTTATTAGGTAACACTTAAGACATTTATTAATATTAAAACCGGACAAACGGGACTAGCTAACACTCAGGCCTAAAGCGCCTTTAGTCATAATCATGCCTAGTCCTATAGTACAGCTTGAGTCTTCATCGTAAATCGTCATCATCATCGTCATCGTCACCTGCCACTCGGGATCCTCGGCCCATCCATGGCATATACCAGGCCATTCCAGCCTCGAATTCACGGGTGGGAGGGGTCTCTGGAAAGGCGATGCGCTACCGCCGGGACGATGTGGGGCTGTGGCGGGTGGACTCGTGGGCACCGTGGCGGATGGTCTCCCGGCGATGTAGCGCATCACTTTGATGATAGTACGGTTCGCCCACCACGCAACGGCCGACTTTTGTGGTTCACGGTGGCGGCCATCACCCTCGTACTGGCGAGCTCCCTTTCCGCCTATTAGCGAAGAAGGCATTCAGTGTCATAGTTGTCGGATCCCACTGGGATCCATCCGCTCGGCGTGAGCTCATGGTAGAAGTGGTTTGTGATGGCCGCTGGCGTGCGGAACCTTGAGGGACAGAGGACGAACCCTCCGGATTCGGCATCCAAAGGCGGCTGGTACCAGTGGACAAGGGTAGTTGGGCGCAGCGCCTCGGTCTCCTCGAGGTCGAATGGCCCGATGGGCGTTGTCCATTGTTCTAAGAGGAAGGTGTGGATGTGTGGATAGCCATGACACGATCACCATAAATATAGAGGAAAAGGGCGGAAAACTTGGCTTGAAGCTTTGGGAAATGGCGGAAATATCTTTAGTCGGTTAGTGACTACATCCGGGACTAAAGCTCTAGTAGAAAGGAAAGGCGAAAACTTGGCGGGAAGAGGTGGGAAATGGCGGAAAATATTTTTAGTCCCGGTTTGTGACTACATCCGGGACTAAATGTCTTGAACAATGATCATGTTTGAAAAAACTTTCACAAAATGACCTATCATGTTCGAGGTTTCATGGCTTTCGGTCCAAATGACCGATGTTATGTCTTGAATCACGGCATAGTTTGTGATGTTGTGCCCATATTATGCATGTGTGTGGACATTGGTATGGAGAACAATGTTGCATGAAGTTTTCCTTTTGTCGCACGGAAAAGCCCTTTTCCATTTTCCGAGCGCAAAAAAACGGGTCGTTGTGAAGTAACCACCAAAATGCCGTTTCACAATGGTACCGTCCCATTTTCCTAAAATACTAGACCACCTTACATGGACTATCTCCCAACGGTACATCTCAAACCTTTTCGTCCATCCGGGTAAAAGGACAAATGTCTGCCGACTCGGCAGAAGTGGGTCCGGTTTGTACTCTGGTACATGATCTATCGCGTGATTTTTGAAAAATCATTTTTAGACTCGCAATATGTGGTTTCTTCAGATATCCAATGCAAGTTCTAACGATGCCCGTCCCTATCTTCATGCACACGGTTCGACCATAGTTAGAAATTCGAGATAATTCAAAACGGGCATAATAAATTCAAAAAAATCCGAACGATGAAAATCCTTGGCGTGGTGTCATATTATGTTACATAGTTGAAAGGAAAAATACCAGACTTGGTATATTGATCATGTTTGAAAAACCTTCACAAAATGACCTATCATGTTCGAGGTTTCATGGCTTTCGGTCCAAATGACCGATGTTATGTCTTGAATCACGGCATAGTTTGTGATGTTGTGCCCATATTATGCATGTGTGTGGACATTGGTATGGAGAACAATGTTGCAGGAGGAAGTTTTCCTTTTTGTCGCACGGAAAAGCCCTTTTCCATTTTCCGAGCGCAAAAAACGGTTGGTTTTGTGAAGTAACCACCAAAATGCCGTTTCACAATGCTACCTTCCCATTTTGCTAAAATACTAGACCACCTTACATGGACTATCTCCCAACCGGTACATCTCAAACCTTTTCTTCCATCCCGGGTAAAAGGACAAATGTCTGTAGAATCGGCGGAAGTGGGTCCGGTTTGTACTACAGTACATGATCTATCGCCCGTGATTTTTGAAAAATCATTTTAGACTCGCAATATGTGGTTTCTTCAGATATCCAATACAAGTTCTAACGATGCCCGTCCCTATCTTCATGCACCGGTTCGACCATAGTTAGAAATTCGGATAATTCAAAGCGGGCATAATAAATTCAAAAAATCCGAACAATGAAAATCCTTGGCGTGGTGTCATATTATGTTACATAGTTGAAAGGAAAAATACCAGACTTGGTATATTGATCATGTTTGAAAAACCTTCACAAAATGACCTATCATGTTCGAGGTTTCATGGCTTTCGGTCCAAATGACCGATGTTATGTCTGAATCACGGCATGGTTTGTGATGTTGTGCCCATATTATGCATGTGTGTGGACATTGGTATGGAGAACAATGTTGCGGAGGAAGTTTTCCTTTTTATGCATACGGAAAAGCCCTTTTCCATTTTCCGAAGCGCAAAAACGGGTCGCTTTGTGAAGTAACCACCAAAATGCCGTTTCACAATGCTACCGTCCCATTTTCCTAAAATACTAGACCACCTTACATGGACTATCTCCCAACCGGTACATCTCAAACCTTTTTCCATCCGGGTAAAAGGACAAATGTCTGCTTGAATCGGTAGGAAGTGGGTCGGTTTGTACTACGGTACATGACCTATCGCCGTGATTTTTGAAAAAATCATTTTAGACTCGCAATATGTGGTTTCTTTAGAGATCTAATGCAAGTTCTAACGATGTCCCCTATCTTCATGCACACCGTTCGACCATAGTTAGAAATTCAGATAATTCAAAGCGGGCATAATAAATTCAAAAAAATCCGAACAATGAAAATCCTTGGCGTGGTGTCATATTATGTTACATAGTTGAAAGGAAAAATACCAGACTTGGTATATTGATCATGTTTCTAAAAACCTTCACAAAATGACCTATCATGTTCGAGGTTTCATGGCTTTCGGTCCAAATGACCGATGTTATGTCTTGAATCACGGCATAGTTTGTGATATTGTGCCCATATTATGCATGTGTGTGGACATTGGTATGGAGAACAATGTTGCGGAGGAAGTTTTCCTTTTTGTCGCATCGGAAAAGCCCTTTTCCATTTTCCGAGCGCAAAAAGCGGGTCGTTGTGAAGTAACCACCAAAATGCCGTTTCGAATGCTACCGTCCCATTTTCCTAAAATACTAGACCACCTTACATGGACTATCTCCCAACGGTACATCTCAAAACTTTTCGTCCATCCGGGTAAAAGGACAAATGTCTGTAGAATCGGTAGGAAGTGGGTCGGTTTGTACTACAGTACATGATCTATCGCCCGTGATTTTTGAAAAAATCATTTTAGACTCGCAATATGTGGTTTCTTGAGATCCAATGCAAGTTCTAACGATTCCGTCCCCTATCTTCATGCACACCGGTTCGACCATAGTTAGAAATTCGGATAATTCAAAACGGGCATAATAAATTCAAAAAATCCGAACAATGAAAATCCTTGGCGTGGTGTCATATTATGTTACATAGTTGAAAGGAATAATACGGACTTGGTATATTGATCATGTTTGAAAAACCTTCACAAAATGACCTATCATGTTCGAGGTTTCATGGCTTTCGGTCCAAATGACCGATGTTATGTGCTGAATCACGGCATAGTTTGTGATGTTGTGCCCATATTATGCATGTGTGTGGACATTGGTATGGAGAACAATGTTGCAGGAGGAAGTTTTCCTTTTGTCGCATACGGAAAAGCCCTTTTTCATTTTCCGAAGCAAAAGCGGGTCGTTTTGTGAAGTAACCACCAAAATGCCGTTTCACAATGCTACCGTCCCATTTTCCTAAAATACTAGACCACCTTACATGGACTATCTCCCAACCGGTACATCTCAAAACTTTTCGTCCATCCCGGGTAAAAAGGACAAATGTCTGCCGAATCGGTAGGAAGTGGGTCCGGTTTGTACTACAGGTACATGATCTATCGCCCGTGAATTTTTGAAAAAATCATTTTTAGACTCGCAATATGTGGTTTCTTCAGATATCGAATGCAAGTTCTAAAGATGCCCGTCCCTTATCTTCATGCACACCGGTTCGACCATAGTTAGAAATTCAGATAATTCAAAACGGGCATAATAAATTCAAAAAAAATCCGAACAATGAAAATCCTTCGCGTGGTGTCATATTATGTTACATAGTTGAAAGGAAAAATACCAGATTTGGTATATTGATCATGTTTCGAAAAAACCTTCACAAAATGACCTATCATGTTCGAGGTTTCATGGCTTTCGGTCCAAATGACCGATGTTATGTGCTGAATCACGGCATAGTTTGTGATGTTGTGCCCATATTATGCATGTGTGTGGACATTGGTATGGAGAACAATGTTGCGGGAAGTTTTCCTTTTTAGCATACGGAAAAGCCCTTTTCCATTTTCCGAGCGCAAAAACGGTCGTTGTGAAGTAACCACCAAAATGCCGTTTCACAATGCTACCGTCCCATTTTCCTAAAATACTAGACCACCTTACATGGACTATCTCCCAGGGTACATCTCAAACCTTTTCGTCCATCCGGGTAAAAGGACAAATGTCTGCCGAATCGGTGGGAAGTGGGTCCGGTTTGTACTATGGTACATGACCTATCGCCTGTGATTTTTGAAAAATCATTTTAGACTCGCAATATGTGGTTTCTTTAGAGATCCAATGCAAGTTCTAACAATGCCGTCCCCTATCTTCATGCACACGGTTCGACCATAGTTAGAAATTGGATAATTCAAAACGGGCATAATAAGTTCAAAAAAATCCGAACAATGAAAATCCTTGGCGTGGTGTCATATTATGTTACATAGTTGAAAGGAAAAATACCAGACTTGGTATATTGATCATGTTTCAAAAACCTTCACAAAATGACCTATCATGTTCGAGGTTTCATGGCTTTCGGTCCAAATGACCGATGTTATGTCTTGAATCACGGCATAGTTTGTGATGTTGTGCCCATATTATGCATGTGTGTGGACATTGGTATGGAGAACAATGTTGCGGTGGAATTTTTCCTTTTGTCATACGGAAAAGCCCTTTTCCATTTTCCGAGCGCAAAAAAGGGTCGTTTTGAAGTAACCACCAAAATGCCGTTTGAATGCTACCGTCCCATTTTCCTAAAATACTAGACCACCTTACATGGACTATCTCCCAACGGTACATCTCAAACCTTTTCGTCCATCCGGGTAAAAGGACAAATGTCTGCCGAATCGGTAGGAAGTGGGTCCGTTTGTACTACGGTGTACATGATCTATCGCCCGTGATTTTTGAAAAATCATTTTCGTAATATGTGGTTTCTTCAGAGATCCAATGCAAGTTCTAACGATTCCCGTCCCCTATCTTCATGCACACCGGTTCGACCATAGTTAGAAATTCAGATAATTCAAAACGGGCATAATAAATTCAAAAAAAATCCGAACAATGAAAATCCTTCGCGTGGTGTCATATTATGTTACATAGTTGAAAGGAATAATACCAGACTTGGTATATTGATCATGTTTCGAAAAAACCTTCACAAAATGACTTATCATGTTCAAGGTTTCATGGCTTTCGGTCCAAATGACCGATGTTATGTGCTGAATCACGGCATAGTTTGTGATGTTGTGCCCATATTATGCATGTGTGTGGACATTGGTATGGAGAACAATGTTGCGGAGGAAGTTTTCCTTTTGTATACGGAAAATCCTTTTCCATTTTCCGAAAAAAAAGCGGGTCGTTTGAAGTAAACACCAAAATGCCGTTTCACAATGCTACCGTCCCATTTTCCTAAAATACTACACCACCTTACATGGACTATCTCCCAACCGTACATCTCAAAACTTTTCGTCCATCCGGGTAAAAGGACAAATGTCTGTAGAATCGGCGAAGTGGGTCGGTTTGTACTACTGTACATGATCTATCGCCTGTGAATTTTTGAAAAATCATTTTAGACTCAATATGTGGTTTCTTCAGATATCCAATGCAAGTTCTAATGATGCCCGTCCCTATCTTCATGCACCCGGTTCGACCATAGTTAGAAATTCGGATAATTCAAAGCGGGCATAATAAATTCAAAAAAATCGAACAATGAAAATCCTTGGCGTGGTGTCATATTATGTTACATAGTTGAAAGGAAAAATACGGACTTGGTATATTGATCATGTTTGAAAAACCTTCACAAAATGACCTATCATGTTCGAGGTTTCATGGCTTTCGGTCCAAATGACCGATGTTATGTCTTGAATCACGGCATAGTTTGTGATGTTGTGCCCATATTATTCATGTGTGTGGACATTGGTATGGAGAACAATGTTGCGGAGGAAGTTTTCCTTTTGTCGCACGGAAAAGCCCTTTTCCATTTTCCAGCATAAAAGCGTCGTTTAAAATTAATATTCAAAAATAGAATATAAGTTAATTCATTTTAAAAGGTTACATTAATTATTTTTTAAAAATAGAATATGTTTTTGAATTATTTTTTCAAATCCATACACTTCTTATGTTTAAAGTTTTTCTAAATTCCAAATTGATATTAAAAAAATATAAGTTAATTCATTTTTAATTGTAAATGGTTCATATTTTAAATGGTTACATTAATTATTTTTTAAAACAGAAAATCTTTTTGAATTATTTATTTAAATCCAAACACTTTTTATGTTAAATTTTTTTCTAAATTCCAAATTGATATTAAAAAAATATAAGTGAATTCATTTTAATTGTAAATGGTTCATATTTTAAATGGTTACATTAATTATTTTTTAAAAACAGAAAATGTTTTTGAATTATTTATTTAAATCCAAACACTTTTTATGTTTAAAATTTTTCTAAATTCCAAATTAATATTCAAAAATATAAGTTAATTTATTTTAAAAGGTTACATTAATTATTTTTTTAAAATAGAATATGTTTTTGAATTATTTATTCAAATCCATACACTTCTTATGTTTAAAGTTTTTCTAAATTCCAAATTGATATTAAAAAAATATAAGTTAATTCGTTTTTAATTGTAAATGGTTCATATTTTAAATGGTTACATTAATTATTTTTTAAAACAGAAATTGGTTTTGAATTATTTATTCAAATCCAAACACTTTTTATGTTTAAAGTTTTTCTAAATTCCTAATTAATTATTTAAAAACAATACAAATTTAAACCCCAAAATAAAAAATAAGTAGAACAGAGAAAATACCTGAAATTTTTTGAAAGCAGAATATGTCGGTTGGTGCCACCAACCGGGACTAAAGACTTCGCCAACCTTGGTCTGCTGAAAATATTGAGTATAGGTCGGTTGGTGGCTCCACCGGACGTATCCCTTTAGTCCCGGTTGGAGCCACCAGGGACTAAAGGTCCTTTGGTTATAACCCTTTAGCCCTTCCTCTTCTTCTTCCCTTCCCCATCACTTCTCACCGACACGCGCAAGCTGACCCGGCGAGGCTCGCCGCCGAAGCCGTCAGCCCGCTGCGAGCCCACGCGTCGCCGTCAGGCTCCATCCGCCAGCACCGCCGCCTCCGTCCGTGCGCGCACCAGTCGTCGCCCACAACTCCGTCTTCCTCGACCCCGCCCGGCGTCGATTCGCTCAACCTCGACCTCCGCGCTCTCTCGACCAACCTCACGCTCGGGATGAGCAAGCGAACCTTCTGGATGCCTTCCTTCCTCTCACGTAGTTCATGCCTCGCCGTTAGATTCGCGTTACCGGCCGTCCGTTGTTGTACCACCTTCTCCGGCAACCAGCGAGGCGCCTAAATTTTGAGTAGGCGTGGCGTGGTATGATGGCGGCGCGGTATGGCGACAGCGTCGATGGGTGGCGGCCGCGGCGTCCGTTGGCGGCGTGGCCCATGGGCCCGCGTATTCACGGTGGCTTCGATGTGGCCTAGGCCCAAGACTCGATGTGATGGCTAGGTTACGTGTTGGTAAAAAAAACCCTTTCGATGTCATATTGACACAGTAATTCAATTTTAAATGATTTAATAATTCCAGAAATTGATATAAACTTGTAAATTCAATATCTTTTTTATTTATAAGTCAGAAAAATACAAATAATATATCAAATTGTTCAAAAAATGAAACCTATCTATTTAACCTATAATCATGCATTGTTCAACAATTTAAATGACAAGTATAATTAGAAGAACAAATGCACCCCTCTCATATGTTCCGGAGTTTCCCCGAGTTAGGGTTTTCACCCGTCGGAACCCCGATTAAATCGTCGAGCATGTCTTAGGGTTACATTCCAATGCAAATTAACTTGTCATATCATCATACTTGCTTGAGCATTGCATCGATGCCATGTGTTGATTGTTTCCCTTTCTTTTCGGTGTTTCGATTATTAGGTTTATTATTAGTTAGGTATTATTAGGTTTATTAATTAGTTTGGTATTATTGGTCTTATTTGACCGGTCAATGTGGGTAGCCCCAGACCCGATTCACATTGTCAGTCACTGTGGTTAGATAAGGAATCATTAATACCCCTTAGGTGCATGTGGGTTCGACGATGTGCCTTCGCCAGGGCATTCTGAACCCTCTTAAATCGATTCCAATATGGTATTTTGTTAGTATCTAGTGTTACCTATCTGCTGGATAGTTTCCCTTTTGTAGCCTTATACTCATGTTCCCCTCTCATATGCATCCGAGGTTTCTCCGAAATAGGTTACACCCCTCAGAACTCCGGAATATTTATATTAGTTGATTTTAGCTAGAGTTACCTATCTACTACACGGTTTCCTTTTTGTAGCTAAGTTTAGGGTTTCTCTTCATTTTTATTATTGTGTATGTATATATTAGGGTTTCTCCTTAACTTTCTCCTTTAGCCGCTTTGACTTATTCGTTTTTCCACCTATGCAGAAAATATGGACCCACACGTCAGAGACGAAGAAAAGGAAGGTTCAGGATCGAAGATGTCGCTGAAGACGGCAGACCGACAGCTCCCGAAGTTGTCGCAACCAAATTTGTGGCACAATGCGGAGTAATCGTTAGGGACTTAATCCCGATCACCATTAGAAATTGGAATAGGCCTGCTAATGCGGATGAAGAGGGAACATGTTTATTTGTCCCTAACCACGCCAAATATTTAATGTGGAAGAGGCTCATGGTTAATTTCAGACTACCGAAGATAGAGCTGGATCCAAATGCGGAGGATCCAGTTGAGGACGCCTTACAACATGGGAGAGCCATGGAGGCTAAGGTCAGGGAGTGGGCTTTGAAGAAGATGGCCCGGTGTTTCACCAACTGGAAGAAAAGATTGCACCTTGACTATGTCGTGAAAAAGAAGACTCCCGATTTCAAGAATATTCAGTTTGAGAAGATAAAACCATTCTGGGATGAGTTTGTGGAATACAAGAAATCAGAAAAAGCTAAGAAAATGTCTGAAACGAATAAGCTGAATGCTGCTAAGAAGAAGTATCACCATACTATGGGGCAAGGTGGCTATAAGGTTGGCATTCCTAAGTGGGAGAAACTTGAGCAGGAACTGCGTGATAAAAATATCACCCCAGAGACAGACGATTGGGTAGAACGTGCAAGGAATTGGTTTTACGGGCATGGGGGCACGTTGGACTCGGAAGGGAGGTGTATATATAACATACGACATAAAGAAGACCCCTTGCCAATCGAGAGGATCATAAAAGCGAAGCTGTTAAAGATGGGGACTTCATTCCCGATAGAGAGAATGATGAGCTCACACTCGCCCTTGGAAATAAGGAACATGATGGACGAACACGAGGCACAAGCGGCTCCCAATCATGGAGGACTGGGTTTCCCGAAGAGAGGAAGAAATATCCTGATAGAAGCCGTCAGAGGAGAAAGGACAGGGCGACAGTTCAAGCAGAAAGTCAGAAAGAGCGAATGCGTTTAATTGAAGAACGATTAAAGAAACAACAAGATGAAATTGACACACTTAAAGATCAAAGTACTACCGGCGCCCCATCTCAGCAGCACACTGCATTCGATGCTATCGGCCTATCGAATAATCGAAAAAGCAGTGTGGCTTCCACCGAGGTCCCGGGTGATGACAATGGCGATGCCGATGATGCACCGACGACGGCTCCTGTTGTCTACCCAGTGGATGATATCACAGAGATGACACACTGCGAGCTACATGTCAAAGTTGTGAACATATCAATGAAGGTGGCGGTCGGCTATGCCTTACCAATTGGACCCACACCAACTTACCACTGTCCGGGTTCGGAGGGCTACGCTGTTGTCGGCGTGGATGAAATCATGCCCACCTTTGAGGTTTTGGATCTTCACTACCGCCGGGTGAAGGGATGTGATCGTCTTGGGTGACGCAAAAACGCCACCATTCTATGGCCGAAGGATTGTATCGTGCTTCAAATCACACGCCAAGGCCATCTTCGCCGCCTCACCCGCTCCGAGGTCGCCGCCGCCACGGGCAGCGTCGCCTCACCCGCTCCGCCTCACCAATCTCGGTGCAGCCATCGCCAAGGAGCCATCGCCGCGCCTCGGGATAAAAGCGAAGCGCACCGCCATCGCAGGCCGTAAGCGATCGCCGAACGTAAACAAGAGCCTCTTCCAAAAGTACCAACGGTTCCTCCCAAGAGAGCTTATGACTGTATCTTGAAGAGGAGATCGGCGATCGTTGATGCGAACGACAGCGCCGCTAAGCCGAGGCGGCCGAAGAGCCAGAGTTCCCCAGACCAAAGAAGAAAAGCCAAAGTGTTGAAAATGCTAAAGAATCTTCATCAACCCGAGCCAAAGCTGTCATCGACTATGAGTTCTATTCTCAAGTCACATGCAGCACAAAAGCCTCAAGAGCGATCGATGCAAGCGGGAAATCTTTTGCCCAGCTCGGAGAACAAGCAAAACAGACTTGCACCCCTCTCAAGGTGATTTCTCAAACCAATGTGGGGTCGAGCAAATATGGGGCCGAAGAGCAGTATGATCCAGAGGTAGTTGCACAATACGGAGAAGCTGCCGCTTCTCAAGGTATGAGTATTGCCCAGTACTTATCCAAGTTAGAGTTCTTCCCCGTGAGTGAAGTAGCATACCAATACCAGTACGGAAAACCTCTCGTCAAACCTGAGGAGGTAAACAATCTTCCAACAAAAATGCGAAGATTGCATAACTGGTACATGCATGCCACAAGGGCCGGGGCTAACTGGGTAGTGTTGAGGGTTACAAAAAAGAATCATGAGAAAGATAAGGATGACATGATATCCATTGAATTTGATGAACTATTTCAATTATTCAATCAAGACGCCTTGGACAAATCGATCATGAGTGCCTATTGTCTGTAAGTACTAATTCTGTAATTAATTTAGTCTTCAGCTATATTATTTTGTTTATTGCATGTATATAATCATACTGTAATATGCAGAATGAAGATTCTCGAATGCAGCAGAGGACAAATCTATGACATTGGCTTCATTGACCCATATTGGGTTCATGAAGCTAATCTCAAAATAAGCCCCCAGGATACGGAGGATAATATAGTACACGCGTTAATGTTTCAAGAAACCAAAAGGGAAATACTATTTCCTTACAACTTCCAGTGAGTGTTATTGTCTTGTATACACTTTCTATTTCGCTTACTCGATGTTAAGTATATAATTGATTAGTTCTGCATTCGCAGGTACCACTATATTCTGTTAATCATTCAACTTGACAAAGGGCGTGTACTAGTCATGGACTCAAACATAAACCCTTGAGACGCGTGGAAGGACATGCAGATACTTCTCCAGCGGTAATTCTAATCATTACGACACTATATCGGCAACGTCGTGAATTTTATGATATCAAGTACTTAATAACTTATTTTATTCGCTTTTCACGCGGCGCTTGGAAACGGTTCACCAAGAAGGCTAGGGGTGTTTGGAAAGAGGAGCTTACATTTCAACCACTAGATGTAAGCACCACTAGCTATATCCGCGCATCTCTTTGATTCTAGTTTTGATACAGTTATTATCATGCTTGATTATTATTTTGATTGAACTTTGTTCTCGTAAAGTGCCTGACGCAGGGACCAGGTAACAATCTATGTGGATACTATGTATGCGAGTTCATCCAGCAGACGTGCGATGAGAAGGGCAGAAATTTAGAGCAACTCCACGTACGTAAACAATTTCTATATTTTTTTATTACAATCAAATTGTGTTTAGTTTCATATTCATATAGGCTGACTCCTTTTTTAAATCAGATCGAACGTCTACGGGACGGTCTTCTGCCAAAGGATCGCATACGAGCAATTCAGGAGGAATTGGCGGGATTTTTGGATGCAGAAGTCCTAAACACACAAGGGGAATATTATTCGGCTGTGTATAGACAATAGGAATTGTAAAAATAACAACTTTTAAGAAATTGGCCGGTAGCATCGAATAGCAACTTTTGTATGTAGTGCATGAACTCGATCCGTGTATTGAATGTAATGTTGTCATGATGATCTTGTGTAATATAATGTTCCTTCGTTGATAAGTGCAAAACACTAAATAAACAATAAAACAACCTAAATGAATTCTCTGCCGCGGCAGAAAAATGGGCCAAATCTCTGCCGCGGCAGCAGGTTATTAGTCCCGGTTCGTGTTACGAACCGGGACTAATGCTCCACCCCCCTCGCGCTCTGATGCCGCCACGTGTGCCCCATTTTTCCCGGTTGGTGGGGCAACCGGGACTAATGGTTAGAGCTTTAGTCCCGATTGCCCCGTCCCGGTTGGGCAACTGGGACTAATCGCCCTTACCAACCGGGACGCATGAGCCATTTTCTACCAGTGTCGGCAGTGTCTCCAGAACCTGAGACTTGGTGGTGGTAGTACTGCTGTTTCAATGTAGTGAGACTTTTTTTTAATTCTTCTTTTTTTTTGGTTGTGTGCATCCGTGTGACCGCCAGGGCAATGCGTTGTTGCAGAGGCTGGATTTAATTGATATCATCTGATATTAATATATGCTCATTTCCAAAAAAAAAAGTAAACGCAATAAAATAGATGGACCACATTAGTTGGTCGGTACACCCGGCCCAAAACACATCTTCAATTTTTATGTTCTATCGTCCTCTTAGCTAGTAATCTAAAGGAGAGTCTATAGGGTCCTGTTGCGCCATATGAGAAACATGGGTAACACTGTCGTGTCCAACATGAATAATATATTGTCAGATGGTTGAGAAGTCGGCATGCACGGCGTCATACACCCATACGTACTATCATCGCTCATGTCGTACGGGAGAGTAGCCCCTAGGGTTTCTAGCACACTGATGTCCCAGGGAGTCTATGACGCCACTGAGTGCAAAGAAACATGGTATTAGGGCCAGAGGTCAAGACAGTCGAGACTTTCGCTGTTGTACGCTTTTCCAAAATCTTTAGGAGTACAACATTACAAGGGCACTGTATGACGCCTTTCTATACAAACTAGTTGAATGCCCGTGCGTTGTCACGGCTACTAAATTCAGTCTGCGCGGCTAATGGAAGTAGAGGCCCGTCGCAGCGGTCTTCGATGGGAGGCATCAGCGGTGGTGCCGTGGGCTGCAAGGAAGGAAAGTGGCACGGTCGCCGGCTCTATCCATCTCCGTCGCAGGGGATGAAGCCACGCCCGCGCTGGCAGCTCGCCGCCGTCCGTGTTCCATTCCCCCCGCTCGCCCGGACATGCTGCCGCCCCGCAGGTCACCTATAGAGGAAGGACCGGCAAGGTCGGTATCCTTTTTGTTTTCTAAACAAACCGTCTAATTTCAGTGGTGGTAGGGTTGTAATATATCCAAACTGGCAGAGCAAAAGTGTCAAAATTAAAAATCAGAACCAAAAGTTGGTGTGAACGAACCTACCTAAAACAAATTAATATTATAGATAATATGACCCAATCCAATTTTTGCAATTTCTGACATAATTAACCTACTGTTTCTTGATACGGTAAAGAAAAAATTATGTCACGATTCAAGCGCACCGCGAATGCTTGTTCTACCTGTCGACTATGCTAGGACAGCCGGTAGACGTGTGTGAGGTTGTGAGCCATTCAATGTCGTCGCCACCTCACCCCATTGTGCTAAGTCCTTTAGCTCCCTCTGGTAGGAGAGTAGATGAAGCTCGGGGAGGAGTTGAGATGAGGATATCCGAACGCCCGATCATAGGCGCCCTTAAACTCTGAAGAGACCTAAGCATTTGGCATGAATCTTAATTATGCACATTCCTAGTCTTCCAATTCCCTAAAAGCTTAAGCGTGCTGTTTTCTGAACGATGTGAGGCTATCCCCCGAGCGCGCTGCTTCTTTTCTGTCTCTGTGTGTGGGTCGTCTGCTATTTTCCTTGTTGGACGCGGTGATGCGGTGGCTTCGCTCGCCCACGCGTTCGCTGCACGGGAGCTTGGGTGGGCGGTGGTTTTTTTTTTCGATGACATGTGGGCCGTTCTTGATGGGCCATGCCTGTCATTTTCCTGGTGAATGGTCGAGTTGTATTCCTTACACTGTGTGGGAGTTGTCGGGAGTATTTCTTCTGGTCTTCTCGGCAGCACCGATGGACGCTTCGACTGGGGCAGATTTTTTGGCTGGATTTGCTCCGGGGTCGGGATTCTTGGTGGCGGCGCTGGATTTCTTGGCAGCAGTGTTGTTCTTGTTGTCTGGTGCTTGGCGAGATCTTGGCTCTGCGCGATTGTCTTCGCGTGGGGCGTCCGCCTGTTCTTTCTAACAGACGCTTCGACTGGGGCAGATTTTTTGGCTGGCTTTGTGTTGTCGTCAGGATTCTTGGCGGCAGCGCTAGAATTGTTCGCGGCGGCGTTGGATTTCTAGGTGGCGGTGTTGTTCTTGCTGTTTATTCTGGGTGCTTCGCAGGATCTTGGCTCTACGCGGTTGTCTTCGCGTGGGGCGTCCACGGGTTCTTGCTGATTGTTCGGGCGGCTGCTACCTGTGAGGTTCGATTATTTTGTTGTTCTAATTTGTGTTCTACCTTTTGACCTGCTAGTTGTTGTTCTTTGCGATTTTGATTTGAGGGGTGGTTTAGGTCTTGATTCGCGTAGTGCTGCATGTCTGATGATTGTTCTGTAATACTATCTTTAGTTTCTGAAATTAGTTGTTGGTGGTTTGTTTCTGTTAGGTTTGATAGGGTTTTTTGGTTTGTTAGTATTGGATTTCAGTACTGTTGTCTATCTATAGTTCGTTTCGCAATGTCAAAATTGAAGTCTGCTGTAAAAAAACATAGCATCAACGTACTATTGGTTCTGTTAAATGTAATAGGTTGCATAACGATGCTCGACGTGGCACCTCGTTGGTAACCCCAAGCGCAGAGTGTGAAGAGCAAGCAGCAAGTTTTCCCTCGGCTGAGACTGAGGTTATCGAACTAGAAGGATGAAGGAAACATCACACAGGTGTTGTAAGCAACACGGAGATCTGCATAACACAAACTCAAGACTTTGCCCCAATGAATCAGTGAGGTTGTCAAGCTCACCGGTTTGATGTAACAAAGGATTAAATGTACCGTATGAAAGGTAATGGTGGTTTGCAACAAGTAAACAAGTAACAGTGGAAGATGTATCAATGGTAAAGATTGGACCGGGGTCCATAGTTTACTAGAGGTGCTCTCCTTAGATAAACAACATGGCATGAAGGGTAAACAAATTATAACAACGCAATTGGTAGGAACTGAGCAAGACATAACAATGCAATTAGTAGTCAGAAAGATCCTATAAGATTCGATTGGGCAATACAACAAGATACATAGACAGCCATCCAACTGCATCTATGACTAGAAGTCCACCTTCAGGTTATCATCCGAACCCCCTCCAGTATTAAGTTGCAAGCAACAGACAACTGATTTAAGAAAAGTGTGTAAGGTAAACAGTCCACATGTTCCATTAACAAGAGACCGTTGTTTTCTCCCTAGTAGCAACATCACATCTACAACCGAAGAGATTATTGTCACTTCCCTTGAAAACTAGAGGCATGAACCCACTATCGAGCATAAATACCCCCTCTTGGAGTCACTAGCAACTACTTGGCCAAGATAGCTACTAACAACGGAGAGCATGCAAGATCACAAACAACACAGACATGATAGAATCATAAAGACAAAACCATTAATCAAACCAACATAATAATCTCAATATCCATCGGATCCCCGCAAACACAACATGCATGATTACAAATAGATTAGATCTTGTTCATGAATGGAGCTCGTAAGATCTATACATGAAAGAACAAAGGAGGAGATACAACCATCTAGCTACTACATGGACCCATAGTCCAAGGTGGAACTACTCACGCATCATACCGGAGAGAAGGCCTCCGGGATGATCTCCCCTCCGGCAGGGTGCCGCGAAGAACTTCAGATCCCCCGATCTAGGGACGACGGTGGCGGCGGATATAGACGATTTCATGGATATTTGATCGGGTGCTTAGGATTTCTGCATCAGGGGCTTCTTATAGGCGAAGGGGAAGGACGAGGAGGCGACCAGGGGCCCCACACCCCTCCCAGGCGCGGGGCAGGGCCCACCCGTGCCTAGGGTGGGTCTAGCCGCCCTTGCTTGCGTATCTGTCTCCCCTCTGGACTTCTTGTTCCCCACAGAAAGTAATTGACTTTGACGTTTGTCCCGTCCAATTCCGAGAATATTTCTTTACTAGCTTTTCTGAAACCAAAAACAACAGAAAACAGGCAACTGCCACTATGGCAACTTGTTAATAGGTTAGTACCAGAAAACATGTAAAAAGCACCTCAAAGTGTAGACAAAGCAAAGCAAAGTAGATACTAACAAGCATGGAATATCAAAAATTATAGGTACGTTTCCGACGTATCAGCATCCCCAAGCTTAACTCCTTCTCGTCCTCGAGTAGGTAAGTGATAAAAGAATAATTTTTGAGGTGACATGAACCCTCACAATAAAGATCCAACTATTTGCAAGCATTGAAAGCTGGGATCAAAGAACTCTAAACATGTGCATGAAAGAATGGATTTCTAACAATAGGACATAGTAACTATGCATGCAACAAGAAAGGATACAAACAAAGATCATGAATAACATGCATTGAAAAACGTTTGTTTGTTTCACATACAGAAAACATAGCATAGTGGCAATCAACTTGTCCCTCATAGAGTAGCAATATAGATGCATAGGACACCTTCAAAGTTCACAAGGGTGACTAGAAACAAATAGCACAAGAACAAGTAATATCACAATATGCATAAATCAATAAGCTTTGGGAAACTACACACATAATGACAACTATGCTCTCTTAATGGTGCCTAAAGGTAGAAGATGGAGACTCAATAGTGGTGGAAGAACGGCCTTTTTGTAAAGGAAGCAGGGATTTCAAGTCTCAAAAAGAGCTTCCAAAAATTATGGTACTAGTTATCCCATCATTGCCCCTATCATAAGCATCTTGAAGTGATTAAGGTTAAAGTGGAAAAGATGGAGTATATGCTTGACGAAGTATAAGTTGGCAATCTCAAGTCCCTTGAATACGAGGGCCACACCTCATGCATACTCAACTTCAGTCACAGGTAAGTTCTTGTCATTGTAAATATTTGCATATCATTGAGAACCGCCAACGGAGTACCCCTTGCACATGGTACATGAGCATTCCCATAACCAAAATTACAAGGCAAGTAGACAATGAGAATCTCGGTGACCTTTTTATTTACTATATGCATAGCTTTTTTATTGAGGATGCTTCATAGATAGCTCATTATGGTGATACTGCAAGTTTCTACCATGATTAGGCATGGCTTAGGCTAGCGGCCCAGGCGTTTCTCTAACACAGGATACTTACTCCATGGACTTACAAGTTTGCTCTTTATTTCACACCGGTGACATCCATAGACAAAAGAGCATGATATCAACTGAGTACAAAGTACAAGTGCAATGTTGAAAACGTTACCCGCGACATCACGGTTCTGCTAATTCCAACGTATAAGTGCAAGCATATACAACATAGTTGTCACAATGGTTCAAGTTTATTAGGGGCAAAGAATATAAAGTGTGCCATCAAGTTCGTGAGGGCTTTAATCACTAAGTTTTCACATAACAAAATAGTTTTAAATTGGAAGATAGCTGAAAACAAGAATATACTTGGAATGGTGTAACACACCATGCATAGGAGTTTATGGTGGACACTTTGAAATAACTTGGTTTCTTGGGAGTTGGAAGCATGAGTAGAGTTTACTCATACAAGTGGAGGCTAGCAAAAGACTAAGAGCAACCAATTAAGAGAGCATAATGGCCATAATCATGCAGAGCAACAAAGCATTACTAATCAAAGCATAGAGTGGTACTACAAGTCAAGGACTAAATGATCATAGAGGCTAATGGTGACTTGTGAGAGTCATAACATGGTGTGAGCATGTGCCAAGTCAACCCAGGCAAAGCATCAACGGAGAATACCACAATACTATGCTTTTGCATGCTAAAACAACGCATAATTTCTTCAAGGCACACTAAGCAATCCCAATTGTTTGGAACAAGACATGCTACAGTAATAATTACTAAGCATAAAGTCAAAACAACACCTAGCATGTCATGCTAAAGTCTAAGTCACAGTCAATGCAAGCTCCTCTTGCACTTACAAGCAAAAACTTACTACTCCTTTACAAAACCAAGCAACTTATTTGCAAAACAACACAGCGAGAACGGGGGTCCAAACTAATTTATTCAAGCAAACTAAACAACCTAAGCAAAGCAAACTAAAACTAAGACGGTCCAAGAACAACATAACTGTGCATGAAACAATAAAAACGAAGTGTCTAGACAGACCTAAGCTTTTTATTGATGAAGAAGGGGATGCCTTGGGCATCCCCAAGATTTGACGCTTGTACCTCTTGGATTTTTCTTGGGGTGACACCAAGGTGGCATCCCCAAGCTTGAGCTTTTATCCATTCTTCATCTCATTGCATCATTCTTTCTCTACACCTAAATTTTTTCCTTTATACAAAACTTCACACAATTTTCATTAGCAACATTAGTTTATTCAAAAGATATTAGACATCTAGCAAAGCTTTGGAATAGCAAGGCTTTTTACTAAAAACACAATATACTATCGCAACTCTTTAAAAAAGCTCAATTTCCCAAAAGAACTCAAAAAGGAATCAATAATAAGCAAATGCAAATAATGGCAGAAATCTGTCAAAACAGACCAGCAGGTAGAAACCGATTTTTTCAAATCATCTTCTATTCCTCAAATCAAAAAGTGTTGAACTAACTAAAGTTATCTAACATACTGGGGGATTTACTCGTAAATTTTGAGCTCAATCCGAGTTACAGATACTCCTCACGAATTTTTATGGTGGAGGACAGAAATCTGTTTCGGGACAACAACTCCCCAAATCTTATTTCCCTCTCATTAGAGGTCATTCTTGGCACAAAAAGCAAACAAAAAGTATAAGGATAGGTCATTACTAAAGTAATAACTTCCAAGACTCAAGGAAACTCTTGGTATATCTCCCAACAAGTGCTTTTCTTTAACGCCTTTAAGTTAGGCACAAGAAGAAAGAAGAATCAAGTATTTTCAAATGAGGAAGCATTAACATCAAACATTGCTTTCAAAGGAGGAGCAAAAATAAACTTCTCTCTCCTCATAGGGAAGTGTTCAATACCTTTCTTGAATGTAAAATTATATTTGGTGGTGCCTTCTTTCATATCAATGATGGCACCAACTGTTCTAAGAAAAGGTCTTCCCAGAGTAATAGGACAAGAAGCATTGTATTCAACATCCAAAACATAGAAATCCACAGGTACATAAGCATTGTTAACCATAATGAGAACATCATTAATACTCCCCATGAGTTTCTTCTTAGCATTATCATTGAGTGGGACATCTAAATAACAATCTTCCAATGGTGGCAAATCAAGCATTTCATAAATCTTCCTAGGCATAATAGAGACACTAGAACCAAGATCACATGAAGCTTTGAGATCAAAGTCATTCACTTGCATATTAATAATGGGTTCCCCACTATCTTCTACTTTCCTAGCAATATAAGCTTTGTGTTTTAGCTTCTCTTCCTTAATCTTAACAAGAGCATCTGTAATGTGTTTGGTAAAGGCAACGTGCATATCACTAGCATCAGGACTCTAGCAAGCTTTTGCAAGAACATTATCACTTCAGAAATATTGCAACCATCAATATCAAAGTCAAACTTAGCATCACTAGTAGTAGGCTCAATAGGCTTAGGCATAGTAGGAGGAATAGGGACTACTTGTGGTTTAGTGGTGATAGTGCACACACTATTGTGTCTATCAATTTCAGCTTCCCTTTCCCACCTAGCATGAAGTTGAGCTAATAGCCTAACATTTTCATCAATAGTAACTTGTATGGCATGAGCAGTAGCAAAGGTGTTTTCCATAGTTTCAGGTTTAGCAGCCATTTTGTTAATCAAGGAAGACTGAGCTTCAGACAAAGAGGATATATTTTTCTCAGCAGTTAAAAGTTTTTCCTCTATAGTCTTATAGAAAGTGGTTTGTTTACTAATAAAGTCCTTGAACATGACTTCAAGTTCAGATGGGGCACTTCTAGTATTATTTTAAGAGCTTCCATAGGAATTGCCATTATTAGGAGGATAAGGCCTATAATTGTTGTTGCTACCAAAATTATTCCTATAAGCATTGTTGTTAAAATTGTTGTTTCTAATGAAGTTCACATCAACTTGCTCTTCTTGAGCAACCAAAGAGGCCAAGGGAACACTATTAGGATCTAGAGGAGCTTTCCCATTAACAAGCATAGCCATAATAACATCAATCTTCTCACTCAAAGAGGAAGTTTCCTTAACAGAATTTACCTTCTTACCATGTGGAGCTCTCTCAACATGCCATTCAGAGTAGTTAACCATCATATTATCAAGGAGCCTTGTTGCAACACCCAAAGTGAGGCCCATGAAGGTACCTCCAGCAGCTGAATCCAGTAGGATCCTTGAAGAGTAGTTCAAACCTGCATTAAAAGTCTGGATAATCATCAAAGCAGTCAGTCCACGGTGGGATAATTCTTAACCAAATTTTTCATTTTTTTCCTAAGCTTGAGCAAAATGTTCATTATCAAGTTGTTTAAATTTCATAATGTCACTTCTCATAGCAACAATCTTAGCAGGAGGATAGTACTTTCCAATAAAAGCATCTTTGCACTTAGTCCAAGAATCAATACTATTTTTGGGAAAACAAAGCAACCATTCTTTAGCTTTTCCTCTCAAGGAGAAAAGAAAAATATTCAGCTTAATAATATCTCCATCTACATCCTTATACTTTTGCATCTCACAATGTTCAACAAAGCTATTGAGATGGGCAGCAAGATCATCAGAACTAGCACCAGAAAAATTGCTCTCTCATCACAAGATTCAACAAAGCAGGATTAATTTCATAAAAGGTAGCATCACGAGCAGGTGGAGCAATAGGTGTGCTAAGGAAATCACTGTTGTTGGTGCTAGTGAAGTCACACAACTTGGTGTTCTCAGCAGAATTCATTTTGGCAAAGGTGGGCAAGCCAAAAATAGCAGCAGAAGCTAGAGCAGGAACTAATTTTTTTGTGTTTTTAATAAAGCAAGCAAACCAAACTAGACTAATTATTTTGGGTTTTTTTGGAAAGAGGCAAACAAAACCAAGCAAAAGAAACAAAGAAAAGTAAAGAGAAAGTAAGTGAAGGACTCCCCTTGTGAAGACGTCCTTAGCCTCCCTGGCAACAGCGCTAGAAAGTCTTGATGATGCTCGACGTGGCACCTCGTTGGTAACCCCAAGAGCAGGGTGTGAAGAGAAAGAGGAAAGTTTTCCCTAAGTTGAGACCGAGGTTATCGAACGAGAAGGAGGAAGGAAACATCACACAGGTTTTGCAAGCAACACGGAGACCTGCACAACACAAACTCAAGACTTTTCCCCAATGAATCAGTGAGGTTGCCAAGCTCACCGGTTTGCTATAACAAAGGATTAAACGTACCGTGTGGAAGGTAATGGTGGTTTGCAGAAAGTAAACAAGTAATAGTGGAAGATGTATCAATGGTAAAGATTGGACCGGGGTCCATAGTTCACTAGAGGTGCTCTCCTTAGATAGACAACATGGCATGAAGGGTAAACAAATTACAGCAGGACAATTGACAGGAACTGAGCAAGGAATAACAATGCAATTACTAGTCAGAAAGATCCTATGAGATTTGATTGGGCAATACAACAAGATACATAGACCGCCATCCAACTGCATCTATGACTAGAAGTCCACCTTCACGTTATCATCCGAACCCCCTCCAGTATTAAGTTGCAAGCAACAGACAACTGCTTTAAGCAAAGTGTGTAAGGTAAACAATCCACATGTTCCATGAACAAGAGACCATTGTTTTCTCCCTAGTAGCAACAGCACATCTACAACTGAAGAGATTATTGTCACTTCCCTTGGAAACTAGAGGCATGAACCCACTATCGAGCATAAATACCCCCTCTTGGAGTCACTAGCAACTACTTGGGCAAGATAGATACTAACAACGAAGAGCATGCAAGATCACAAACAACACACACATGATAGAATCATAAATACAAAACCATTAATCAAACAAACATAATAATCTCAATATCCATCGGATCCCCGTAAACACAACATGCATGATTACACATAGATTAGATCTTGATCATGAACGGAGCTCACAAGATCTATACATGAAAGCACAAAGGAGGAGATACAGCCATCTAGCTACTACATGGACTCATAGTCCAAGGTGGAACTACTCACGCATCATACCGGAGAGAAGGCCTCCGGGATGACCTCCCCTCTGGCAGGGTGCCGGGAAGAACTTCAGATCCCCCCCCCGCCGATCTAGGGACAATGGTGGCGGCGGCTACAGACGGTTTCATGGATATTTGATCGGGTGCTTAGGGTTTTTGCATCGGGGTCTTCTTATAGGCGAAGGGGAAGGCCGACCAGGGGCCCACCCGCGCCTAGGGTGGGTCTGGCCGCCCTGGCTTGCGTCTCCGTCTCCCCTCTGGACTTCTTGTTCCCCATGGAAAGTAATTGACTTTGACGTCACTACAAGGAATATGTCTATATATGACCCTCAATTTTCGTCACAGAATCGTCATAGTAGTCCGTTTATGACGATTCTATGACGATTTTTAGATCGTCGAAAGCTGGGCGTCGCAAATGAACTATAACGACGTTTTTGGTAAAATCGTCATAACCGTCTATGACGATATTGAATCGTCATAACGTCTATGACGATCCAATATCGTCATGGACCATCTAGCTGAGCCAGCTCGGATCACGTGGCTGATCCTACGTGGAAAAATTGTGACGAAATGAAATCGTCTTAAATCAAAATCAGCCCAGTCCATTTTAGTGATCTAAATGGGCTGGCCCAATAATTCTAGCCTTTTATTTGCTAGGCCTTGGCCTTTTTAGGTTTGTCACTTTTGGGCCTTGCCTTCTTATGGTACACTTATTTATTTTCAGATTTGTTACAATATATTTTGGGCCATAGCCTTTTTGGAGCCCAAATATATTTCATCCAGTCCAGATTTCTTCTATTTTTTAACTAGAATTTGCATTTTCATTTCTGGAATTTCTTCAGCCATGCAATAAATCGAGAAAATACACTAGAGTTTCCAAATACATCAATAAAATACACCATTTTCAGCAAATACACAAAGATGCAGATAATTTATCGCAAATAGCGTGCTCACAAATGCACATCCAAGATTACAATTCAAGATTTACATTCACTTATTAGCAAATAGCACCAATTGGAACACCTCGGACAAGCTCCTCGGATCGTTTCACGAACAAGCTCCTCCGCTCTCCGAGTGGCACAGCTCCACTCTAGCACGATCGGTGAAACATGAACAAAGCTTGTAGTTTCGAATATGGGTAGCAAATTTTACATATAGTTCTAGCAATCCAGAATATGGGTAGCGAAAAATTTACATAATGGGAGAATATACACGATTTAATGGTGCTTTCAAGTATTCATGATTCCTCTCATTGCTAAATTACCTTAACAAAGATATAATCATTGCTTCAGACTAAATTCTAACCGGAAGTTACTAGAGTATATGCTGCAATCAGACTAACTTCTAGTCGGTGTCTTTTCTTTCAGTTTATCATCTACCTATTAATCAAACTCGATGATACCGAGAGAAAGCTATGTATCTTGCAATCAAGTGGTGCTATATCTAGTACCTAAAACAACAAAACTATCTGCCCGAAAGCTGCTCTAGACACTAGTACATAAATGAAGGCAGGAAATAAAGGAGGAGCTAAAGACAAATTCATGTCATGTACTAAAATGAGGTAGAATTAGCAACAGGACATTCATGGCTCTATGCACGGAAAGAAAGGACATGGCAATTGAGTAGTTGGTATGAAAGTTGTGAAATATAACTTAGGACAGCTCAACCTAGAAAGTGCAAAGAATACGAATATGACTTATCATTTGTCTTGAGTCACAAAAACAAGACAGTGATTCCCGTCTATCTTATCCTAATTTACCCGATACATATCATCTTATATTCCAAAGGAAGCTACTGAAGAAGAGACACTCCTTAGATTTTGTACTGTCCCACCACCACATCGAGATGCTTCATCCTGTGAAATGGGTTCAGCTTCAAATTAGCTTTGAAAAATAAGGAGTAACAAGATTCCAGAAGGAAGAACCCCCAATTGGAATGGATCGAGCAAAGGGAGGCAGGGTAAGCTTGAGCAAAAGGTTCAAAGAACGATTACACATGCAAGAACATCGTAGCACCGAAAGTGATTTTTCACCGATCAAGCAGCAATCAATTACAAAAGTAAACAAGGACCAAACTTCAAATCACGTACCATGAACACCCAGCTAAACAGACATCCGGTGGCATAAACTGCTGTAAAAGTCACACATTCTACCATCCTAGAACCATCTCACATTGACACAAACACAGTGTGGTATGGAGACAAGACAACAGGGCGTGTCCTCACCTCTCGCAGACGCAAAAAAGGATAACTCAGGTATAGGGTATGGAGACAGGAGAACAAGGACATGTCCATATTTCCTAATGGATTTAACAATCCTGAAGTTGTCTTACCTTGGCGATGAAGGCAATCTTAGGGCAAGGAAATAGGTGGCGAGGCGACAAGATCGATGACGAGCGCAGACGTATGTCGCTAGTCCAATTACTGAAAACCAAATAAAAACCAACAACGAAACAAGTGTTATTAAAAGTATACTCAGCCAAGTACCATAAGATACTAAAACTGCAGAACTAATAACAGAAAATTAACACTAAACAAAAGTATACTGAATGCTCTCACAATTGGGGCTCTGACCAAACTATAGATAGATCAATATGTACTAAGATTGAAGCCAGATTGCCACTAAAGCTAACCATGTCCAGACCTGATATACTCAAATGCTCGCTATAAAGAAATGAGACTATAGGATCGGCTAGGAGCCAAACGAATCGTTGTATGAGCAGCACGTCATTGTGCACTCATTGCTATCTTCAGATTAGCTAACAGATCATGATTTTACAGCAAGAGGACCAAACAGAACTATTGAACTATTTTGAACAGACGACTTAGGCAATAATCTGGTGAAGACCAAGAATTACATACATTACCTGGGCTTCGATGATGGCAGATGGGAGAGGACAGTCCGAGGATGGAGAAACCTGCACGGGGGAGAGCCGCTAGTGGAGAAGGATTGTACAGGACGGCGTGCTTCGTGAGCACGGAGCACTTCCCGCGGTGTTCCGGCGACCGACGAGGTGTCCTACTCTAGCGGGAAAGGAGAGTGAAGACAGATCAGGCCACTCGAGGCAGTGGGGAGGCCGGAGTAGCGTAAGCATCGTCGGGAACCGGAGAAGACAGATACGGACACTAGAGTCCTGCCACAACAAAGATCCAAAACAAACAGGTCAAGGACAGAATGACTAATCAAAGTAGTGGATTCTTCCGTAGATCTGTACTGTCATGATATAGAAGAAATTGAGGATTTGGGATACCAAATTGATCATAGAAATGGAAATTATTATACATGGCCTAAGCCTATATTGCTATCTATACATAAACCAGTAGCAAAAGAGGAAAATATGCTGCATAGTAATCTATTGCCTTCTATTAGAAAAAGAAGGGAATACTATATCAAACACACAAACGTGCATGGTCATGTACCCAGCCCAGGTCAGATCAGATCATATCGAAAACAGGAGCTACCAATCATCATCAATTGATTATCAAACTATAACTTTGAGCTATCAACTCACTTGGGTGAATTAACAAGGACTATAAGGGAGTGGGAGAGATCGAATACTTATCTCGAACCAAACCACGCGATGGAGACGGTGAGGGTGGGGATGCAAAGAATGATAATGGGTGGCTTCATTATCTTATGCTACCGACATTTTCTCGAGAAGCATATCCTGATTTGAGGGTATGAAAACCAATATAATGTTATGCCAATATGGTTTCAACTCAAGGAAAATTAGTAGTACAAATAAAACCAACTAGGATATTACATGTTAACTCATCCGTAAACAAGCATAGTCCTAGGAAGTTTCAGAAGAACATTAGCTATCCTTTTCATACTTAGCAGAAATCATAATTCAAGACATGGACAGAAAAGGTTTCTTTTTGACTATATTGTTAAATGTGTGCAATATGTGACTTGAGAGAAAGGAATAACTAGTTTCTTAATGAACATGAATAATGATAACATAATCCTAACATGTACAAGCCAAGGAACAACTAATGTTCTTGCATATGCACTGCTAGTCAAGGAACCGAATGTTCTTGGGAGAGATCGAATACATATTTTATACCTATATGGCTATACATGAACTAGTAGTACTACTACTAACAAAATAACTGAGGCATTGACAAATATTCATGACAACATGGGTAATCTATGAGAGTGCATGTTTTAAGTAGTGTAAGCATGTTTAAACAATATCGACATTTGTGCACATAGCGACATGGGTTCCTCATGATTATTGAAAGTACCAACACAGATTATAATTACTTATCAGTGAACCATATAAGTAGACCACAAGCAGATGGATTACATTGTTTTGATGTATATACAACTAACTAAATCACATTAGACTTATCCAGATAATAAAGCATCAAAAAACAAAGTTGTTAAACAAACACAAACTAATCTGGTACCTAAATCCGATGTCTTATTCGAAAGACCTGCAGCAAGAACTCTTGTATAACATGTTTAAAACTGTAGGTTTCAAGAAGTGAAAGAGTCTGAATCTTTCAATTAGCACCGATTACCTATTTCAGGGGATGCAAATCTCTTATCATTTTGTATTTCAGGGGACAGCAGATAGAGGTGCTGAGAGAGGACCCGAGAGAGATAGGGGCGAGGTAGGGTGAAGAGAGAGACATGACCTGGAAGTGCCGCAACATGGTTGGGATCCAGAGCTTCCGCTGCTCCTCGAACCTATGTCGTCCTTGATCTGTAGCATCCCGCCATGGCCAAGACCTGAGACGCTAGACTGAGCTCGACCTCCATCCCATCCATGCTTTGGTGGAGAAGGAGGCTCCAGCCTCTAGTGCCTAGGTTGGCGTCCGCGCCGTCGCCTCTGGTCCTCGCCATGCCGCCGCCCGCCCTCGGCATGCTCTTCCTCGGTCCAGAACCGCTAGTAGTTGCCCTACTCCGATCGCGGCCTTGGTGTCCGCGAGCAGGACCACCGCATCCTCTTCGCCTCCTAGATGGCGGCGGTGGACGTTGGGTCGAGGTGGACCTTGTCCTCCGATCAACGGGTGGAAGCACCGGCCGCTGCGGCTCCTCCCGGGCTTGCGGAGGTGGATCTGAGGAACGAGGGGAATGGGGGGAGAGCAACAATGGGATCTGGAGGTGATGGCGATCTAGAGGTTAGGTCATGGCGGCGGGGATCGAGGGGTGGCGGCAGCGCACACAGAGGAGGGCTGGCGGCGGGGATCGATCGGTTTGGAGGTAGGGTGTCGCGTGTGGAGACGCAAGTTGAGGCTCGGCGGGGAGATCGGCGGCGCACGGGGAGGCGATATGGAGGATGTGGGAGGTTAGGGTTTGACTGGAGGCAATATGGAGAGGTGGCGATGGCTCGATCTGCGGCTGGGCCTAGGGTTAGCAGTGGAAGAGTGGGTGCGTGTTTTTCTTCCCGCTGCTGGCCCATTCGGTTCGGTCCAAGTGCTGATGTGGCCGTCCAGTCATATTAATATGATTAAATTTAGCAATATGACGATTTAGATTGGTCATATTAGGCTAAAATAAAATCCTAAGCTGTATTACATAGATTATGACGATTTTATCTGATAAAATTATGACGATTTGGACCCAAAACGTCGTAATTCTAAAGGGTTTTGACCTCTCCAAATGGTCTACGACCATCTTGTGTGAAATCGTCATAGATCTATGACGATTTCATTCCCCGTCACTATGAGAAGGTCACAAGTAAACACATTTCTTGTAGTGCGTTTGTCCCGTCCAATTCCGAGAATATTTCTTTACTAGCTTTTCTGAAACCAAAAACAGCAGAAAACAGGAAACTGGCACTGTGGCAACTTGTTAATAGGTTAGTACCAGAAAATATGTAAAAAGCACCTCAAAGTGTAGACAAAGCAAAGCAAAGTAGATACTAACAAGCATGGAACATCAAAAATCATAGATACATTTTCGACGTATCATTGTGTTACGTGTTAGACACGAACACCCCGATCGTGTCGAGTTAGTCACGAGTCGGTCCTTATAAAGACTCGGCCTTGTGCCACCCTTGTAATCAACACGTAACCCAGCGTGGACGCTAGCGCTGTTCATATCCTCGTCATTGTGTTTGACATGGTATCAGAGCTCCTTCTCCTCAAGACCTAGCTGTCGCCGCCGTCACAGAACCTCCACTACCGCCGCCGCATAGCATCGATAAAACCTACACCGCCGCCGGGAATCTCCCTGCTGCCGCCGCCAAGACAACCTACAACCTACAACCCTAGACAACCAGATAACCCGCCGCCGCTACCGCTAGTAAGCCGCCACCGCCACATAAACACCCTAGACAAACAACTGCTGCCGCTGCAGATCGCTCTGCCGTCGCCGCCAAGAAAACCTCAAACACCCACATCCGATCTCCATAGACCTTCCCAAACCCACCACCAACCAGATTGTTCCAAAAACCCTGGATTCCACCATCGTCATCACCTCTGCCGCAGCAGAAAACAACCCCAATTCTCTGCCACGACACGCCCTACTGCGACAGGAATTCAGCCTAAAATCCTGCCACGACAGAATGTCTTCGTCTTCGTCAAGCTCGTCTTTGGCTGTTGCTCTCGGCAGCCCCCCGACTCAGCTCCTGACGCGGGGCAATTATCTTCTATGGAAATCTCTCATTGTTCCCGCGTTTCGTCGGGCCAATGTCATGGGCCTCCTTGATGGCTCTGATCATGATCCTCCCAAGAAAATTGAGTCAGAAGATTCAGAGAATAAGAAGATCCAAGTTGAGAAGCCTGCATATGTTGCCTGGATTGCTTGGGATTAGCAGGTGTTGTGTTTCCTCCTGAATTCGATGTCACCAGAGATTCTCTCGCATGTTCTTGGCATGGAAACCACTACTGCAGCATGGGCCGGCATCAATGGCATGTTCAAAACAGCGTCCCGCACCAAGGCACAACACCTGTGTGAGAAGCTTAATGACACCAAGAAACTCACCATGACTGCTGATCAGTACTTCACCAAGATGAAGGGCTTCGCTTCTGAGCTCGCTGCCTTTGGAAAACCCAGTGGAGATGATGAACTTCTAGGCTATCTTCTTCATGGGCTGGACAAGGGTGAATATAATTCCTTGATCACCTTGGTTCATGTCAAGGAGGACACCACTGTTGATGAATTTTATGAGAAACTTTCTGGATATGATATGTGCAATGGTGTGGAAGAAAATGGTGTATTTTTATCCTCGGCTCATCTGGCTCGCCGCGGGTATCCACCACCACGTGGTCGTACTCCACCTCGTGGCTGTACTCCTCCTCGTGGTCGTACTCCACCTCGCCGTGGATACTCACCACCTTCTCGTGGGCACAGACCCGATGAGCGTTGTGATGATCGCTACCATAGAGATGATGACCGTGGTTGGCGCCGTGATGAGCGTCGTGATGAGCGACGTGATAATGATCGCCATGGAGATCGGCGTGATGATCTCCGTGATAGGCGCAATGATGGTGGTGGATGGTGCCCAGACCGTACACCCACCAAATATGTTGATACGGATTTCCAGATTTGCAAGAAGCATGGACATCCCACTAGCGAGTGCTGGTGGCGCTAATCTGATGATAAGAAGAAGAGAGATGATGCTGAGAAGGGGGGCCATCTTGAAGCCGCCCCCTATGGAGTTGATACAAACTGGTATGTTGATTCTGGTGCCACTGATCACATCACTAGCAAGCTGAGCAAGCTCCTCATCACCAAAAAGTACCATGGGCAAGACAAGGTCCGCACCGCTGAAGGCACAGGTATGGACATTAGTTATATTGGTGATTCAATATTGCGTACCCCTCATGGTTCCTTTGATCTTAAAAATATTCTTATTGTTCCACATGCTTCTCAGAATCTTTTATCTATTCATCGATTTACACTTGATAATCATGTCTTTATTGAGTTTCATCATTTCTTCTTTTTAATCAAGGACCAAGCAACTCGAAGAATTAGGTTTAGAGGCCCTTGCTATGGTGGTATCTATCCATTGGTGCCTATGTTTCACGAGACCTCCAAGCATGCTTTCTTCTCAACACGTTTAGGACATCCTTCTTCATTTGTGGTTCAACAAGTTCTTAGGAGAAATAAAATAGCTTACACCCCAGATAGTACCCCATATATTTGTGATTCTTATCATTTAGCTAAGAGTCACCAGTTGTCATATCCTGTGTCATCTAGTGTCTCTACTGCTCCCTTGGAGCAAGTGTTCTCTGATGTATGGGGTCCTGCTCCTTTCACTACTAGGAAAACGGCTATAGGTAATCAGCACATCCGTGGATCACATGGTTGAAGTGCCCCACGGCTAAAACAGGTGTGGCTCACCTGTGGGCAGTGCCCTACTAGTAACTAGAACAACCGTGACGCACATGGTCATAGTGCGCCACAGATATGTGTGGGCCAGGGGCCTGCTGGCCGCATGCCGCATACACGTAGCGCACTTGGGGCAGGTGCACTACGGTTGTTAGGGATAGCCGTAGCACACATGTGGCAAGTGCGCTACGCCTATGTGAAGCCCCCTATGCTCCTTAAATGGGCAGAAACATCAGTGGCGCACTCTGGCATGTGCGCCACGAATGTGATTTTTCCCTGTGGCGCACTAGGGCCATGTGCGCCACGGATGTGTCGACCATGCATGTGCACAAACATGTGATCATGTGATCATCTCCACCACCCCACACTTCACTTTACCCATATTCTTCCTCCTTAGATCTAGTCGGGATCCTTCTCCTTCCCACCTCAATTTCTCCACTCATTCACCATTTTTAGCATGTGGAACTTGCCTTGGATGTTACTCCCTCCATTTCAAGGCTTAAGGCCTGTATTTTTTTTGGAAAAGTCAAACCAACTGAACTTTGACCAAACTTTTAGAAAAAACTATCAATAAACATGATATTTTGTAGACATCATAAGAAAATATATTTCATTATCTATCTAATGATATTGACTATGTATTTTGCATATTAATATTTTTTGGTAAAAACTTGGTCAAACTTGACATACTTTGACTTTTCAAAAAAAATATAGGCCTTAAGCCTTGGGATGGAGGTAGTACATATGTAATAGAGGAAGCTCTTCGGTCTCTCATCTCCTTCTACGGTCTCGCGCACACCTCTCCTTTCCATCTTCTCGCGATCTCGGTCTCTCATCTCGGTAAGTTGTCCATGTAAGGATGTGTTCATGTGTATATGGATGATATGCTCATATGTATGTAGATGATTGATGCTCATGATGTGTGTATATGGAGAGGATCGATGGTCATGTATGTGTGTGTATATATATGGAGAGTATCGATGCTCATATGCATGCATGTGTGTGTATGGAGAGGATAATGATATGTTCATGTGTGTATGGATCGGTCTCTCTCTCTTGTGTTTGTGTGTGAACAAGTTGCCATTTGTTTTGCCAAAATGTTGATTCATTTCCATTTTGGCAAGACTTTGGCATTTCGCAAAGGTCCTAATTTTAGGATAGGTCATGCCGAAATTTTCTACCGACCATTGCATGCATGCATTCATTATGTGGTTCTAATAGACTTCTAATTGTACTGTGTACACCGTGCAGGCAAAAATGGTCCGCATAATGAGCGAAGGCATTATGGCTAGATTTTTGAAAGGTGCGATGGCCGACATGATGTGAAATAACAAGACGGAGATAAGATGTCCGTGCAGAAGATGCAAACTCAACTGGGTGATCGACCCATATTCCGGGAATAATCGGCACACGCACCTGCTCCGCCATGGTTTCATGGATGGATACACTCGTTGGATAAGCGATGACGAAGATGATGGAGACAGTGAAGGTGGGAAACATGATGATGATCATCATGGCGAGGACGGGCGAGATGATGAAGAGTCTCCTGGAGATGGTGAAGGTGCGGAAGCAGACCGGGATGATGATGATCTAGATGCTGGAGGAACAGACGACGATGGAACAACGTCAGGCTGGGTGCGGGAACCTTTTGTGCAAGAGCTGCTTATCAAGCAGACGAGTAACGCCAGGGCTGCCGCTAGAGAGAAATCCAAGCTTGAGCAACTTGAGAAAGACGCGGTTACTCCATTGTATGAAGGATGCAGGCCCGATGATTCCCGGTTGAATGTAACGCTCAAGGCTATGGAGATGAAGGCAAAACACAAATTGGGCGATGCAAGCTTCGACGATATGATGGCATTCTGGCACGAGCGTCTCCCGGAGGGGAACACGTGTCCAACTAGTATCGAGGACGCCAAGAAAATCGTCTGTCCTCTCGATCTACCACACGTTAGATATCACGTATGCATCAATGATTGCATCATTTATCGGGGCGAGGACGCGGAGAAAACCACACGGTGTGCGGCGTGAGTCGATACAAGAAAGGGAAGAAAGCACCTCGAAAAGTGGTATGGTACTTTCCTATCACTCCTCGTCTGCAGCGCTATTTCGCGGACCCTAAGGAAGCGAAGCTCATGCGATGGCCGACATGATGTGAAATAACAAGACGGAGATAAGATGTCCGTGCAGAAGATGCAAACTCAACTGGGTGATCGACCCATATTCCGGGAATAATCGGCAGGCGCACCTGCTCTGCCATGGTTTCATGGATGGATACACTCGTTGGATAAGCGATGACGAAGATGATGGAGACAGTGAAGGTGGGAAACATGACGATGATAATCATGGCGAGGACGGGCGAGATGATGAAGAGTCTCCTGGAGATGGTGAAGGTGCGGAAGCAGACCGGGATGATGATGATCTAGATGCTGGAGGAACAGACGACGATGGAACAACGTCAGGTGGTCGGGACCCTTTGTGCAAGAGCTGCTTATCAAGCGCATTTAGTAACGCCAGGGCTGCCGCTAGAGAGAAATCCAAGCTTGAGTAACTTGAGAAAGACGCGGTTACTCCATTGTATGAAGGATGCAGGCCCGATGATTCCCGGTTGAATGTAACGCTCAAGGCTATGGAGATGAAGGCACAACACAAATTGGGCGACGCAAGCTTCGACCATATGATGGCATTCTGGCACGATCGTCTCCCGGAGGGGAACACGTGTCCAACTAGTATCGAGGACGCCAAGAAAATCGTCTGTCCTCTCGATCTACCGCACGTTAGATATCACGTATGCATCAATGATTGCATCATTTATCGGGGCGAGGACGCGGAGAAAACCACACGGTGTGCGGCGTGAGTCGATACAAGAAAGGGAAGAAAGCACCTCGAAAAGTGGTATGGTACTTTCCTATCACTCCTCGTCTGCAGTGCTATTTCGCGGACCCTAAGGAAGCGAAGCTCATGCGATGGCCGACATGATGTGAAATAACAAGACGGAGATAAGATGTCCGTGCAGAAGATGCAAACTCAACTGGGTGATCGACCCATATTCCGTTAATAATCGGCAGGCGCACCTGCTCCGCCATGGTTTCATGGATGGATACACTCGTTGGATAAGCGATGACGAAGATGATGGAGACAGTGAAGGTGGGAAACATGACGATGATCATCATGGCGAGGACGGGCGAGATGATGAAGAGTCTCCTGGAGATGGTGAAGGTGCGGAAGCAGACCGGGATGATGATGATCTAGATGCTGGAGGAACAGACGACGATGGAACAACGTCAGGCTGGTGCGGGACCCTTTTGTGCAAGAGCTGCTTATCAAGCAGACGAGTAACGCCAGGGCTGCCGCTAGAGAGAAATCCAAGCTTGAGTAACTTGAGAAAGACGTGTTTACTCCATTGTATGAAGGATGCAGGCCCGATGATTCCCGGTTGAATGTAACGCTCAAGGCTATGGAGATGAAGGCAAAACACAAATTGGGCGACGCAAGCTTCGACCATATGATGGCATTCTGGCACGATCGTCTCCCGGAGGGGAACACGTGTCCAACTAGTATCGAGGACGCCAAGAAAATCGTCATCCTCGATCTACCGCACGTTAGATATCACGTATGCATCAATGATTGCATCATTTATCGGGGCGAGGACGCGGAGAAAACCACACGGTGTGCGGCGTGAGTCGATACAAGAAAGGGAAGAAAGCACCTCGAAAAGTGGTATGGTACTTTCCTATCACTCCTCGTCTGTAGCGCTATTTCGCGGACCCTAAGGAAGCGAAGCTCATGCGATGGCATGCGGAAAGGGAGAATCCAGGAGCTGACGATGACCCCAAAAAGGATGAGCTGCCGACGCACCCTTCCGATGCTAGCCAGTGGAAAGCATTGGACCTCGAATTCCAAGAATTTGGTGGAGATTCGAGGAACATCAGGCTTGGTCCAAGCACTGATGGACTCAATCCGTTCGGTAGCACGAATTATCTAGACATCGAGAACCCGGTCGGTCTTCCCGTCAACAGGAACCTTGGCAAGCTCGACGGATCTGGTCACCGTGAGGGTCGTCGCATACTGCATGCAGACTTCGATTTTCGATGCGCAGACTTTGATCAAGCAAACCTCATCACGCTACAACATTTAGAACTGGTCGATCCTTGGGTACATAAGCACAAAAGGTTAATCGAGAAGAAGTAGAGTGACCGGGGCATACAGAGGACGCAGGGAGAAATAATCAAAGAGCACAACTTAGATTTCACGCGTTGGTTTAGGCAGACGCTCCTTGATAATCCCCCTCGATCGCATTCTTCTGACACGGAAAAGATCATATTCACCTTATCGCAGGGACCGATGCAAAACCTGGTGACCTATCAGGCGTATGATATCAACGGCTACACATTCTACATGGAGGAAAAGGACAACAAGTGTGATTATCAGAACTCAGGCGTAACGTCGGAATTCTACACCGATGACAACGTGAAGGAAAGATTCTACGGAAGAATCGAGGAGATCTGGGAGCTCGACTACTATGGAGAAAAGGTGCCGATGTTCCATGTAAGATGGGCAAAGAGCGTCGAAAGAGAATACCGGTATTTCACAATCATGGTTATACCCGAAGCGGCCAAATCCAAGGCCGTCGGTGCGAACGTGGCCGCAAAAAATGAACCATGGGTACTGGCTACCAAAGTGGACCAATGTTTTTTCATTATCGACCCAACAAAGCCTAGTTGTGTTGTCATGAGGAGAGGAAAAAGAAACATCATCGGAATGGATGGTGTCGCCAACGAGCAAGACTTCGACCAGTATGGCGATCCAAAGATTGAAGATGACGACGACTACGATGCAGCAACATACATCACAAGAAGAAAAAGGACAACCCTACCCAAAAAAGGTAGCCCGTTCAAAAGAAGAAACATTAAAGTGCCGGGGCTAAATTATTCAACCGCGACAAAGAAGGGAAAAAATATTGTAAAACGCTAGCTCAAAAAATATTGTAAAACACGTGGCCGAAAAAGATTGTAATATTCATGGAAAAATTATTATGAAATATAGTTATACTTTGAATCATATTTGTACCACTTTTATGGCATATATTATCACTTTTGGGCATTTTTGGAATATTTAAAAGTATTTTAAAAACAAAACAAAACTTCTATGGCATATATCACCACTTTTGGGCATTTTTTGGAACATTTAAAAGTATTTTTGAAATAAAATTAAAAAAGGTGGGCACCAGGATTTGAACCTGGGTGCTCATAGATTGAGAATAGAGCTAAGGGCGGAACCAGTGGGATAGGCTAGTGTAGTTGTTAGACAATGGAGCTACAGCCTTCTTATACAGTCGATAAATGTCGATAGGCGTAGCGCACTATGCCCAAGTGCACTACAGATATCCGTAGAGCACTATGCCCAATTGCGCTATGCCTATCTGGGCACGGCTGGTCAACGGCGCCACGTCCGCCTCTATCTCAGACACCATCTCGATCAAGCCCAAGCCCGAGCCCTGTGCCGCCGCGCTCTCGATCCGTCGCCGCGCTCTCGGTCCGCCACCTCGCCAGCCGCCGCCGCTCGAGGAGGAGGCCGTGGAGGAGGAGCAGGAGGAGGCCCGCCGCCGCTCGAGGAGGAGGCCCGCGCGCCAACTAGTGTCGTCCGCCCGCCCGCCATCGTCGTCCTCATCTCAGAGGTGAGCGTCGCCCCTCCCCTCTCTCCCTCCCTCTCCCTCTCTCTGCAGGCCATGGTTAGGGTTCAGATTAGGGTTCAGAGAAGTGAACGATTATCGTAGCATTTGCTCCTGTTCAGATTAGGGTTTAGATTAGGCCAAGTTCAGATTAGGGTTCAGATTATCGTAGCATTTGCTCCTGTTGAATGGGTTATAGCACCCTAAACATCCTTGCTAAGTACTTCTATGTACAGTATGTTGCTACTGTTGAATGCTGGGTTCTAAGACCCTAAGTACCGTGTGGTATGCATGAACAAACATTCTCTTTTAAAAGTGTATCCAGTTATATGCTATTACTTGTGCAGTCAATTGTTTGTCTTAAGATTGTGCTGTCAACTTGAAAATTACATGCAAACTGTAGTAAAAAGATCAAACATTGTCGTTCACCAAGCCCAAGCCAAGGGAAAACATGGTAATTAATTCAAATACTATCAATTCCATCACTGAGTTACTACATATTTCCTCATTATCCTCGTTCTATGCAATCATGTATTGGTCCTCTACTTGCAACGTAATTAGCCAACAGAATGCACCTATAAATTATTATGTGGTTAACTCAACAGTATGCGGCTCCTACCGGAGTAAATAGACCCCCAACTACCAGCGTTCATCATGCTACCTGTGTCTGGAACCATAAAGGAATATCAAATGACAATAGAATAATGCGTCAACGAATAATTTAACTGAACAATATAAAACAGAAGTGTATTTAGAAACTAGAGAACAGTATAAATGGATTTCATAGTTTACTCCTATTGAATAGTCCTTCCCACTGGAAACATTTCAATTGGAAACTCTCCCACTGTTTTGCCCAAAAAAAGCTAGATTGGTGCCTGATGAATCGAGATGATATATATAAATGCCCATTGCTTGATGTGGCTAGGCATGCTAGCTGATGCATTCTTAACCAATGTGTTTTCTACCTAGATGTTTTTGTGGTGAGTTTTTATGAATCACTCAATGTACTGATTTTTATTGCTCTATACATAAGATAAAACCACTAAAGCTAAGCAAATTACTGCAATCTTGGTGGTTCTTAGTGGTGCCTTAAGACCACTAAAGGTAAGCAAATTACTAGTTCATATTCCTGGTTTGTGACCTCCTAGTTATGATATATGGCTAGGTTTTAGAGCTGAACCAAATATCTTGGTGATGGTTTTAGTGAAATGCTCCTGGTGATGGTCTAGTAATAATTACTTGATCAATTCCTTCACCAGAAGCATGCTGTCATATTTGCTGTCATATAAACTTGTATTTGCTTGCTGTCATATAAACATGTAATTGCTTGCTGTCATATAATGATAGGTGCTATAATCTGCATGTATTTGCTTGTTGTCATCAATGAGAGGTGATATAATATGTGGTGATATAATTGTAGCACTTGAAATTGTGCTTGTGCTTGTACGAAGCACTTTATTATGTCGTGTATGCTGGTTCTTGTATGAAATGAGTCCCGATTTTTGCCAGAATGTTGATTAACTTCCGTTTCGGCAGAAATCGGGCACTCATAGTTTAAGAAAATTAGCAAAGGTTATGCCGGATTTTTCCATGCATTTAACCAATTTTTTTTATTAGTGCAAAGATGTGTGACAACGACGAGGCTGGATGTTCTAAGCGCATCAGCGCTGAAGGACAACTCAGACCTCCGAATAAACAATTGACATTATGGGAGGCGGCCCAGCGGCTAGAAGACGATGAAGAATACCATCCTTCGGAGAGCGAGGATGATGAGATGGAAGACGCGGAGGAAGAAGCCAAAGGAACGGCGGATGATGAAACCACTGATGGCGGCGAGGGCACATGGAGTGGTAGCAATCCTCCTAAGAAGTAGAAGAAGAAGCCAAAGGAACGGCGCCCAAACACGGTCGGCACCGTCAGGGAGGAAATTACCGAAGTGAGCCCAACAAGGGTTCCTTTGGAGCCCGACCTTGTCGTCAGAGGTTACGGTGGGCAAGTGGCGGCGATCACCCGGGCAACCATCTCAATCAACACCGAGAATCTCTAGCATAAAGATAATGGCCACTTGCGCACACTCCTCTTCGAGAAGCTGCACGCAAGATACAAGTTCCCTGCTAAGTATCAGAACACAAATTATCATGGGAACAAAGTAAACAAATCCGCCCTCACAAAGATGAGCATCGCCCTGGCCAGCTGGAGAACCCGGATAAAGAAGATATATAAAAAAGGCAAAAGTCTCGAGGAGATCCAGAAGATTGACCTGCAGATCACCGAAGATCAGTTCTGGGAGTTCAAGGAGAGGTGTGAATCTGAAAGAGCCCTGGCCAATTGTAATCGGGGAAAGGTGCTGCAGGCGCTGAATATAGGTCATCACCATCTCGGATCTGGTGGATACAGAACCGTGGAGGCCAAATGGAAGAAGGAGGACGAAGAGTATAGATCTAAGGGGATAGAAAACCCCTTTGCGAAATTCGAACCCGGGCATGTTCGAAACTTCATCAGGGCCCGTTACCACGTGGACCCAAAAACCAAACAACTAACCGCGGATCCTGTGGTGAATGAATTCGAGGAAATTGTGGTAAGTAATCTAATTACTGCGGATCAACTCGATTGCATTTTAATCGATGAAGTCTAGTTTCTAAACGATTCACTGTTACTTCTTCTGTAGGAGGAGGAAATTGTTGCTAGTCATGGATCCCAGGGTTCCTCATCCCAGGGGTCGACGGCGGCCACCCAGTGGGATAACCCTTTTAACAGGGCGATGAACCGTGCCAAGAAAATAGAGCCGGTTACGAAGAAGCCGTCATCGGCTGGCCGTCTGGTTGGCCTCGGGGGTAAGAATTGGGTGGATCATTTTGGTCCACCGCCAAGGACGCATGTGGCGCCATCGGGAAGGAGCGAGGAGGAAAACCGCGAGGTTCAAGAACTTAAGGAACAAGTGGCGTGGATCCTGCAGATCGTCCAAGACAACTTGGCAATCACCCTCACATCCATCCTGCCTACCTTAGTGTAGTCAATAACGAACTGGAGTGCGGGTGGTCGAGTAGGGCCATGCCCGATTCCAAGCATGATCAGCAGCCACTCGAACAACGCGACACCGACGAATCAGGCGAACTACATGTTCGTGACTCCGCCCGCTAGCACCGCGGCTCCGCAAGTGTTGGTGACTCCCCCTGCCATCACCGCGGCGCCGGACATGTTGGTGGCCCCCCTGCCATCGTCGCGGCGGCACCGGAGCTCCAAGCACCCGGTAGGGAGAATACACCGGCGGCCAGCACCACGCTATCAAGCAGCCCCTCCGTCTCTTGCACGCCCGTCGCCATATGCGGTGCCTCGACATTAGCCGATCTCGACGCCATCACGGTAAACAAATTGCTTTACCGCCTTTCATGCCATATATTACTCTTATGGCATATCTGACGAAGCTGTACATGTTTTCCGCAGACTGATGTTCCTTGTACTCTCTTATGCTACGTGAACAACGAGCCGAGGGATGTTGCCAAGGGTACCATCGTTCAACCCTTGCAGCGCACGTTCCACTCAAGGACGATGCCAGATAGCGTGCACAGGGTTAAAATTAGTCGGGTGCTAAGGGGCTACGACGACCTGGAACCTCCCATTCAACCCCCAGGAGCGGATGAAGAAGAGCCGGCTATCCTCAGAAGTTGCTTCAGCTTATTATTGCAATGGCCAAAGAGCATGATCCGTTTGGGGATGGCGGGGGCCATCACGCCACAGACAACAACACCGCCTATCGTGCCAGCGACAAGCGGTGGCAAGGCCCCCTTACCGCCCTCGCCGTCACCTCCACGCGGTGGGTCGGATGATCATGTTGATGAGATGCACATGGCGCAGGATCCGGTTGAGGACGACAAAGAATGGAATGATCACTTCTTCAACACTCAGTTTAGCAACGAAGACCTAGCTGATGGCCACACAGAGAAACCCACTATCACCAAGCGTCTGTTTGGTTCTCAGGAGACGCCTCCAGCTTGCTCCTTTACAGAGCCAGCTGATACAACCAACCGGCCCTTTATTCTAAGCCCTGACACACTACATAGGGTGGCCGGTGCTCAGATTGCAGTGCCTGCCCGCTCTCCAAAAGGAAAAAAGGGAAGGAAAAGAAAATCTAGTAGCTCGAGCTAGCCGGTGGCGTCAATTGCGAATCCGATCAGGTTTCGGGATGGGCCACCAAGACCCGAGGGTATTATGTGGAGGATTCATGTGGCGGGTGAGCCCATGCTACCTAAGAATTTGCGGAGGCACGCCAGTTTGGAACTGCAGAGTGTGCATGACGGCGTGCTGACGATAGAGAGATGCCTTCTGGCGGAGAAAGATCCCTCGCACCCGGTATTTGTGGTTAAGGTGCCACCAGGATTGGGCTTCGTCGATAATTCCCTTGAGGATCTGTTCTTCCTGTGGTTCGACGGCATCTTCAATATGTTCCACCTATACCCGATGCACTATACCATGGTCGGCCTATTTTCTCTCAGCCTGGCCATGCAGATCATTAGAGAGAACATACCGGGCATCGCTATAGTGGACCTCTACTACATGCGTGACGGCTGCTTGGGTTCCCCCGCTGAACGATGCATCGTGGCCTCGTACCTAAAAATAATCCTCGTGGCGAACAAGACAAAGGAATATATTCTCGTGCCTTACTTTCCCGAGTAAGTCGTTATTCACTCGCCACCGTCGATTGGCTTTATTAGATTATCATCATTCTTTTTCCAACACATTCCATTTCAATTTTTTGCGCAGAGATGAACACTGCACCCTCATCTCCTTATCGCCAAAGCATCCCCAAGCCACGTATTTCGACTCGGGGAGTCTAGAAAATAAGAAAAACTACGACAAGATCAAGGAAGTTCTGGATGATGCTCTCACTGGCTATGCCTCGACGGAAGGCACCACCTTCGTGCGTACGAAGGTCAAGTTCGGTAGGCACGTCTTCAACCACGTAACGGAGTTCCCCTGCGTGAAGCAGCCGGAAAACAGTAAGAAGGAAGCCTACTACACACTCCATCACATGAGGGCGTTCCTACTAGACCAGCAGAATTCTACGCTGCCAGATCATCTCAAACAGTGGGCCGAAGCAAAGGCCAAGATCACTGATTCAGATATTAGACAAGAGATTTATCGCATCTAGCATAAGTTTGGGGCAATCATCTTTCGTGATGTCATGACTTCGGGGGGGATCTTCTATGGAGGAAATATCCCGAATAACCGTGACATAGAAGATCGCCTAGAGATGCAGGGTGACTATAGGAAGTTCATGACGAGACAAGGCGTCCTCCCATTCCCTAAGCCGAGCCAGAAGGCTTGATGTTGGCCTAGTTGTAGTTACAAACTATATATGACCTTTGTGTGTGTGTGGACAAGTGTACATGCTACTATACTTATCTTATTAGGTTTATGAATCATCGCTTACTTCTTTTGCTTATTATTATTATATATCAATCAATGCTTGGTTTTTTGCTTACTCTTTGGTCCTTTCCTCACTTTAGTCCTTTTTTTCCTTACTTTTATTAGTCTTTTTTCGAGAATAATGTCGATGATTGAAATGTCGTGGCACACTATAGATGTGAATGTGCTACGACGGGATTGTGAGCCTTGTGATATGCACAAGTACAGGTGTTGTGCATCCTACTTGGCTCACAGTTCCATCATAACATATTCCTGTGTCCAACGACCTATGTATATATATATATGAGGCATTCTTTTTGAGTTACTTTGGTATTTTTTGAGAATAATGCCAATGATTGAAATGTCGTGGCACACTATATATGTGAATGTGCTGCGATGGGATTGTACACCTTGTGCTATGCACAAGTCCAGGTGCTGTGCATCCTACTTGGCGTACAGTTCCATCGTAGCATATTCCTGTGTCCAATAACCTAGTTATATATGAGGCATGATTTTTGAGTTACTTTGGTCTTTTTCGAGAATGTCGATGATTGAAATGCCGTGACACACTATATATGTGAATGTGCTGCGATGGGATTGTCCGCCTTGTGCTATGCACAGGTCTAGGTGTTGTGCATCCTACTTGGCGGACGGTTCCATCGTAGCATATTCCTGTGTCGAACAACCTAGTTATATATGAGGTATGCTTTTTGAGTTTGATCTTTTCGATTTAGGAGTACTTTCTATAAGTGTATCTTCATATGCGACTTTAATTATACATGTTTTTTTCAATCAACGGTTAATTATTATTGTCTACTTGTAGATGACGTGGTACGTCGTGTACAAGGGACGGGTTCCCGGAGTCTACGATGATTGGGAAGACTACCAGAGACAGGTGCACCGTTTCAGCGGCAATAGCTACAAAGGGTACAACACTATGACGAAGGAGGAAGCTAGATACACGCGCTATCTAGCGGGAGTTAGGACGAGGAACCGGATGAAGACCTACACCTTCGTCGCGGTGATCATGCTGTTGGAGATATGACCTAGAGGCAATAATAAATGTAGTTATTATTATATCTTTGTGTTTATGATAAATGTTTACAATCATGCTATAACAGTATTAACAAGGAAATATTAATACTTGTGTGATTTGTAAACTAATTTAGAGTCCCTAGTAAAGCCTCTTTGTATTACTAGCTTGTTGGTTAATAAATGATTGTGGTTTCCCTATCATGAACATTGAGATGTTATTAACAACAAAATCATATCGTTAGGAGAATGATATGATGGACATACTCCTATAGATAAGCGTAGCATAAAGATCAAGTCATTTTAATAGTTCAATTGCTATATGCTTTCTGATACATAGTAACCTAATTCCTTCGACCATGATATCATGCATATCAACATCACCGGAAGAATGCTTTGATGACATCAAACACCACACCATAACTGGGTGGTTATAAAGGTGGCATTGAGTGTTCGGAAAGTATTGGTTGAGACACATGAATCAAGAGTGGGATATTTCCATCCATATGATGGATAGATATACTCTGGGCCCTCTCGGTGGAATGTCATCCAATTGGCTTGCAAGCATGTGACTAGCTCACAATGGATCAAATATCACGGGAACGATAAAAGAGTACTTATCAGTAACGAGGTTGAACTAGGTATGCAGAGATACCGACGATCAAAACCTCGGATAAGTAAACTATCGTGAGACAAAGGTAAATTGGTATCGTATGTAAGTGGTTCATTCGATCTCAGAGTAATCATAGAAATATGTGGGAACCATATGAATTTCCAGATTCCTCTATTGGTTATTGATCGGAGAAGTGTCTCGATCATGTCCGCATAATTCACGAACCGTAGGGAGACACACTTAAGGATTCGATGTTGTTGAGTAGTTATGGATTGATGAGTAAGAGACCTAATGTTGTCCGGAGTCTCATATGGGATCCGGGATATCACGAGGAGATCCGGAATGGTCCGGAGAATAAGATTCATATAAGGAAAGTCCTGTTTCGGGGTTGGAGAATGATTCCGGTGTTTTCATCGGGAATGTTCTAGAAGGTTCCGGAAGGTCCGGCACTCCGGAGGGGAAGGGTACATGAATGTGTCATAACAATTTGGAATGGTTGCATCATGTACTAGGTGTCATGGCTGAGCAAAATAAAGGGATAAATCAAATCTTAGTTTGAAAAGTCAAACGCCAATTTGAAAAGTCAAACGGCAAGTTTGCTTGGTGGAGGGAGAGTAGGAAACCTACTCGGGGAGGAGTTCCTCTCCCTCCACCGCTGGCCTTGGAGGCCGAGTTGGGGTAGGACTCCCTCCCCCTTGGCCGGTGCCTTCCACCTATAAAAGGAGGGGCAGGGCTGCCCCTCCAAAGACACAACTCCACCACCCAAAACCCTAGCCCTAGCCGCCGGCCCTAATGCAGCCGCCGCCCTAGGGCAAGCCCTAGCCGCCGACTTGGGGCTTTCCCCAAGCCCTAGCCGCCGGCCTAGCCCTCTCTCCTTGGTGTGTCTAAACTCTAGATCACCGAGGCCTCTCTCATAGTCCACCATACTCGCTCCGGCTTAAGGTGAAGCCCTGCAAGATCTCCCCTCTAGTTCCGGTACGACGCCGTCGTGCTGCCGGAATCGCGAGGAGAGTGCTACAACCTCCGCTGCCTGCTTGAACAAGGGAGACGAAGGTCTTCATCGATCAAGCGATGTGACCGACTACGGAGCGCTATCGTAACGCTTGGCGCGGAAGGATCGTCTACACGATCTTGAGATCGGCAAGAGTACGACTACATCACCCACGAGAATCGGCTCTCGTTAAACACTTTGGAATCTTCGAGGGTGAGTTATTCCATCGACTCGTTGCTACAATCTAGTAGATAGATCTTGGCTTGTTTGTTTGTATAGAGAAATTTTTGTTTTCCATGCTACGAACCCCTAAAGTGGTATCGAGCCGTGTCTATATGTAGATCATTGCACAGTAGAACACAATGGTCATTGTGGGCGGTGGTGCTTTTATTATCAATTGCTTCTTGTGTACTTTGCATCTTGCGGTATGATGGGATGAAGCGTCCTGGGCTAACCTTACATGACATCGTTCATGAGACTTGCTCCACACTCAACATGCAACTTGTATTGCATAAGTGGCTTTGCGGGTGTCTGTCTCTCCCATTATAGTATAGATCCAATTTACAACGGGCACTTGATAGTTCAAACATCAACGTTGTGGTTCTTGTTCGGAAGTTAGATCGACACTTATTGAAATCCCCAAACCACGTAAAATATGCAAAGAAATTAGAGGCGTCTAACTTTGTTTTGCAGGGGTGTGCTGTGATGTGATATGTCCATGATTGTGATTATATTTGATGTATGCAATGTTCCTTATTGTAAGTTGGCAACCGGCAGGATCCATATGGTTGTCTTCAGTTTCTGTTAAGACCCGCATGTCTATTCAAAGTAGTTGTAATAGTTGAAGCTGGTGGACGACAACCATGGAGCAGCGTCATTGACCTTGATGCAATGTCGGAGATGATGGAGATCATGTTCGTGCTTGAAGATGGAGATCGGAAGCACAAAGAAGAAAAGCCATATCATATCACAAATTATGAATTGCATGTGATGTTAATCCTTTATGCATCTTGTATTGCTTCGTTAACGACGGTAGCATTATAAGATGATCCCTCATGCACATAAATTTCAAGTTCTAAAGTGTTCATCCTTTGTAAGCACTGTTTCTAAAGCTTGTTGTTTCGAAGCACCACGTGATGATCGGGTGTGTTAGATTCTGCAAGTGTATACAACGTGAGCAAGCCAGATTTGCTCATGTGGAAGCTAAGGTTTGATCTTGACGAGCCTAGCATGTACAGACATGGTCTCGGAACACGGATCACCGAAAGGTAAAGCATGAATCATATAGTAGATATGATGAACATGTCGATTGTTCGCCATTGAAGCTACATCAACTCTCGTGATGATCGGTTTTGATGTGGTGGATTTGGTTCGTGTGATCACTGAAACAATGTGAGGGATATTGTTTTGAGTGGGAGTTCACCTAGATTAATTTAACTATTAATTATAACTCAATTTGTCATAAACTTAGTCTAAACTATTGAAAATATGTTGTAGATCAATGGCGGCCCCTACCATCAATTTTAATGTGTTCCTAGAGAAAGAAAAGTTGAAAAACAATGGAAGCAACTTCGCGGATTGGTTCCGCAATTTGAGGATTGTCCTCAATGCTGGTAATTTGACCTATGTCTTTGGATGCATTGGGTGACCCGCTGCGACTGCTACCGAGGAAGTAAAGAATGTTTACCTCGCTCGGAAGACTCAGTACTCCACAGTTCAGTGTGATATCTTGTATGTTTTAGAATCGGAGCTTCAGAAAAGGTTTGAGAATTCAACCCACATGATATTGTCCGTGAACTCAAATTGATATTTGAGACTCACGCGGCAGTTGAGAGCTATGAGGCTTCTGAAAAGTTCTTTAACTGCAAGATGGAAGAGGGCAGCTCCGTCAGTGAGCATGTGCTTAAGATGTGCAGGCACAAACAAACTCCAAAGCTTGGGTATAGTGACTCCTAATGCTTTGGGGATTTACGTGTCCTCCAATCACTACCACCAAGTTACAAGAACTTTGTGATGAACTACAATATGCAAAGCATGAACAAGCGTTGCGAACTCTTCTCCATGTTAAAATCTGCGAAGTGGAGATCAAGAAAGAGCACCAAGTGATGATGTTCAATAAGACCACCAAATTCAAGAAAGGCAAGTCTAAGCAAAGGGACACTTCAAGAAGGGTGGTAAGAAAGTTACATAGACGAAGAAGACCAAGGCTGGACCTAAGCACGATACTAAGTGCTTTCTTTGCAAGGGAGAAGGTCCTTTGAGCGGAATTGCCCAAAGTACTTGACGGATTTGAAGAACGGCAACATCAAGAAGAAAGGTATATCCGATATACATGTTATTGATGTGTATCTCACTAGTACTCGTAGTAGTGCCTGGGTATTTGATACTGGTTCGGTTGCTCATATTTGTAACTCGAAACAGGTACTGCAGAATAAACGGAAGCTAGCGAAGAACAAGGTGACGATGCGCGTAGGAAATGGATCAAAGGTTGATGTGATCGCGGTCGGCACGCTACCTCTTCATCTACCATCGGTATTAGTTTTCTACTTAAATAATTGTTATTCGGTGCCTGCGTTAAGCATGAACATTATATCGGGATCTTGTTTATTGCGAGACGGTTACTTGTTTAAGTCCGAGAATAATGGTTGTTCGATTTATATGAGTAATATGTTTTATGCACATGCACCTTTGATAGATGGTCTATTATTGTTGAATCTCGATAGTGGAAATACACATATTAATAACATTGAAGCTAAACGTTTGAAATCGAGCGATAACTCGACCTATATGTGGCACTGTCGTCTTGGTCACATTGGAGTGAAGCGTATGAAGAAAATCCATTCCGATGGACTTCTTGAATCACTTGATTTTGAATCACTTGAAAGATGCGAAGCATGTCTGATGGGTAAAATGACTAAGACTCCATTTTCTGGTATGATGGAGCGATCTACAGACTTATTGGAAATCATACATCCCGATGTGTGTGGTCCAATGAGTGTAGCATCGCGCGGTGGTTATCGTTATGTTCTTAACTTCACGGATGACTTCAGTAGATATGGGTATATCTATTTCATGAAACATAAGTCCGAAACTTTCGAGAAGTTTAAGGAATTTCAAAGTGAGGTGGAGAATCAATGTAACAAGAAGATTAAATTTCTACGTTCTGATCGTGGAGGTGAATATCTAAGTTACGAGTTTAGCGAGCATTTGAAGAAATGCGGAATACTTTCACAATTGACACCGCCGGGAACACCACAGCGTAATGGTGTGTCCGAACGTCATAATCGAACTCTCTTAGATATGGTTCGTTCTATGATGTCACTTACAGATTTACCGCTATCATTTTGGGGTTATGCATTAGAAACAACCGCATTCACTTTAAATAGGGCACCATCTAAATCCGTTGAAACGACACTGTATGAATTATGGTTTGGGAAGAAAGCTAAATTGTCGTTCCTTAAAGTTTGGGGTTGCGAAGCCTATGTAAAGAAGTTCTGACCGGACAAGCTTGAACCCAAAGCAAAAAAATGCGTCTTCATAGGATACCCAAAGGAAACTATTGGGTATACCTTCTATCATAATCCGAAGGAAAAATCTTCATTACCAAGAATGGATCCTTTCTAGAGAAGGAATTTCTCTCGAAAGAAGTGACTGGAAGGAAAGTAGAACTCAACGAGGTTGTCGAACCTTCTCTCGAACTTGTGAGTAGCGCAGCACCGGAAGAAGTTCCTGTGGTGCCTACACCAATAAGAGAGGAAGCTAATGATGATGATCATGAAACTTCGGTTGTAGTTTCTCGAACCTCATGGTCAACGAGAACTCGTACCACTCCTGATTGGTATGATCCCGTTATGAGTGTCATATTGGTGGACAACACCGATGACCCTGCGACGTATGAGGAAGCGATGATGAGCCCAGATTCCAATAAATGGCAAGAAGCCATAAAATCCGAGATTGGATCCATGTACGAAAACCAAGTATGGACTTTGGTGGACTTACCGGATGGCCGGAAGGTCATCGAGAACAAATGGATTTTCAAGAAGAAAGCAGATCTTGATGGTAATGTTATGTCTATAAAGCTCGACTTGTCGCAAAAGGGTTTCGACAAATTCAAGGAGTTGACTACGATGAGACTTTCTCATGTGAAGCTAAAGTCTGTGAGGATTTTGTTAGCAATCGCTGCATATTATGATTATGAGATATGGCAGATGGATGTCAAAACAGCGTTCCTCAATGGAGACATTGATGAAGAGTTGTATATGATGCAACCCAAAGGTTTTGTCAATCCTAAAGATGCTAACAAGGTATGCAAACTTCAACGGTCCATATATGGATTGAAGCAAGCATCCCGAAGTTGGAATCAACGTTTTGATAAGGTAATCAATAGTTTTGGTTTTATACAAACTTATGGAGAAGCTTGTATTTACAAGAAAGTGAGTGGGAGCTCTATAGCATTCTTAATACTATATGTAGATGACATATTGTTGATTGGGAATGATGTAGACCTTCTTAATAGTGTCAAGGAATATTTGAATAATAGTTTTTCAATGAAAGATCTTGGCGAAGCAGCTTACATACTAGGCATAAAGATTTATAGAGATAGACCGAGACGCCTAATATCATTGTCACAAAGTAAATATTTGGACAAAGTTCTAAAGAGGTTTGGAATGGAAGATAGCAAGAAAGGGTTCTTGCCCATGTTGCCCAATACGACCTTGAGTAAAACTCAAAGTCCAATGACAGAAGATAGAAAGGATGAGTAAGACTCCTATGCCTCGACCATAGGATCTCTAATGTATTCCATGCTATGTACTAGACCCGACATTGCATATGCTGTTAGTTTAACTAGCAGATATCAAAGTGATCCAGGAGTGGATCATTGGACAGCGGTCAAAAACATCCTTAAGTACTTGAGAAGAACTAAGGATATGGTTCTTTCTTATGGAGGTGATGAACAGCTCGTTGTTAAATTACACCGATGCTAGTTGGAACACCGGTCCGGATGATTCTAAATCTCAATCTGGATACATATTTACTTTGAATGGTGCAGCAGTTGGCTGGAGGAGTGCAAAGCAAAGCGTTGTGACGAGATCTTCAACTGAGTCGGAATACATAGCTGCTTCGGAGGCTTCACATGAAGAGATATGGATGAAGGAGTTCATTACAGAGCTCAGTGTGGTTCCAAGTGCGCTGGACCCAATGTCTATCTACTGTGATAACATGGGCACCATAGCCAATGCGCAAGAACCAAGGTCACACAAGAAGCTGAAGCACATCAAGCTACGTTTTCATGCTATTCGAGAACATGTCCAAGATGGTGACATAAAGATTTGCAAAGTACACACAAATCTGAATTTGGCGGATCCGTTGACTAAACCTCTCCCGAGGGCAAAACATGACCAACACCAAACTGCCATGGGTGTTCGGTATATTACCATGTAATCTAGATTAGTTGACTCTAGTGCAAGTGGGAGACTGCTCGAGATATGCCCTAGAGGCAATAATAAATGTAGTTATTATTATATCTTTGTGTTTATGATAAATGTTTACATTCATGCTATAACAGTATTAACAAGGAAACATTAATACTTCTGTGATTTGTAAACTAATTTAGAGTCCCTAGTAAATCCTCTTAATTTGTAATACTAGCTTGTTGGTTAATAAATGATTGTGGTTTCCCTATCATGAACATTGAGATGTTATTAACAAAAAAAATCATATCGTTAGGAGAATGATATGATGAACATACTCCTATAGATAAGTGTAGCATAAAGATCAAGTCATTTTAATAGTTCAATTGCTATATGCTTTCTGATACATAGTAACCTAATTCCTTCGACCATGAGATCATGCATATCACCATCACCGGAAGGATGCTTTGATGACATCAAACACCACACCGTAACTGGGTGGTTATAAAGGTGGCATTGAGTGTTCGGAAAGTATTGGTTGAGACACATGGATCAAGAGTGGGATTTGTCCATCCATATGACGGATAGATATACTCTGGGCCCTCTCGGTGGAATGTCATCCAATTGGCTTGCAAGCATGTGACTAGCTCACAAGGGATCACATATCACGGGAACGATAAAAGAGTACTTATCAGTAACGAGGTTGAACTAGGTATGAAGAGATACCGACGATCAAAACCTCGGATAAGTAAACTATCGTGGGACAAAGGGAAATTGGTATCGTATGTAAGTGGTTCATTCGATTGCAAAGTAATCGTAGAAATATGTGGGAACCATATGAATTTCCAGATTCCTCTATTGGTTATTGATCGGAGAAGTGTCTCGATCATGTCCGCATAATTCACGAACCGTAGGGAGACACACTTAAGGATTCGATGTTGTTGAGTAGTTATGGATTGATGAGTAAGAGACCGAATGTTGTTCGGAGTCTCGGATGGGATCCGGGATACCACGAGGAGATCCGGAATGGTCCGCAGAATAAGATTATATAAGGAAAGTCCTATTTCGGGGTTGGAGAATGATTCCGGTGTTTTCATCGGGAATGTTCTAGAAGGTTCCGGAAGGTCCGACACTCCGGAGGGGAAGGGTACATGAATGTGTCATAACAAGTTGGAATGGTTGCATCATGTACTAGGTGTCATCGCTGAGCAAAATAAAGGGATAAATCAAATCCTAGTTTGAGAAGTCAAACGCCAATTTGAAAAGTGAAACGGCAAGTTTGCTTGGTGGAGGGAGAGTAGGAAACCTACTTGGGGAGGAGTTCCTCTCCCTCCACCGCCGGCCTTGGAGGCCGAGTTGGGGGAGGACTCCCTCCCCCTTGGCCGGCGCCCTCCACCTATAAAAGGAGGGGCAGGGCTGCCCCTCCAAAGACACAACTCCACCACCCAAAACCCTAGCCCTAGCTGCCGTCCCTCCTGCAATCGCCGCCGCCCTAGGGCAAACCCTAGCCTCCGACTTGGGGCTTTCCCCAAGCCCTAGCCGCCGGCCTAGCCCTCTCTCCTTGGTGTGTCTAAACCCTAGATCATCGAGGGATCTCTCATAGTCCACCATACTCGCTCCGGCTGAAGGCGAAGCCCTGCAAGATCTCCCTCTACTTGGTACTGCATTGTCTTTGCCGGAATCGCGAGGAGAGTGCTACAACCTCCGCTTCCTGCTGGAACAAGGGATAGGAAGGTCATCATCGAGTACCGAACGTGTGATCGACTGCGGAAGCGCTTCCGGAAGGCAGCGCCGGAAGGATCGTCTACACGATCTTGAGATCGACAAGAGTACGACTACATCACCCACGAGAATCCGCTCTCGTTAAAAACTTTGGAATCTTCGAGGGTGAGTTATTCCATTGACTTGTTTCTACAATCTAGTAGATAGATCTTGGCTTGTTTGTTTGTATGCGGTAGAAATTTTTTGTTTTCCATGCTACGAACCCCTACACATGCTTATCGTCTTTGGTTGTTTATCTCGCGTTTGTGTCTAGCTAGTTTAGATGTCTAGGCGAGCTTCCGAGCTCTAACTTGTTCGAGACACATGTATTCGCATGTCACCAACTACTTTGTAACTTGATCGAAACAATGTATAACTTATGTATTCATGTATGGGACTTATCTATATGTATTTGTTTAAATCTTGTTTTGCGAATTGTGTATTTATATATATAACTATGCATCTTATATATGTGTGTATATCTACCTGTAATATTGTATATAATCTGTATTGTATATCATCTGGCTCTGAAATTAAGAAAAACACCCGTGGCGCACATGATCTAGCTTTTGTGGCGCACTGCATCTAAAGAGCACCTGCACAGCTTAGTGGCGCACTGCAACGTGCGCCACATAATATCCAAAGCGTAGCGCACCTGCCCACATAGTCGTAGCGCACTAGCAGGTGCGCTACGCCTATCTCGACACAACCGTGGCGCACCAGGCAGTGCGCCACGGCTAGGAGATAGCCATAGCGTGAGGCTCGTGGCGCATTCCTAGTGCGCCACAGATGCTATTTACAGGTGCTCCACAAATGACCTATTTCCTAGTAGTGTTTGTCTATGGGAAAACAGGCGTATTATGTAAGCTTTATCAATGATTTCAGTAAATTCATGGATATATTTGCTTAAGAAGTGTTCTAATGTTTATCACTTTCTTAATTATCAGCAATATGTTGAGCGCAAGTTTGATAGAAAAATTATTACTATGCGAACTGATTGGGGAGGCGAGTATGAGAAATTAAATGGTTTCTTTCAGAAGGTTGGCATAACTCATCATGTTTCATGTCCTCATGCCCATCAACAAAACGGTTCTGCTGAGAGAAAACACCGTCACATAGTTGAAGTGGGTCTTGCATTACTTGCCAATGCTTCCATGCCTTTAAAATATTGGGATGAAGCTTTTATTATTGCCATCTTCCTCATAAACTTGCTTCCTACAAAAGTCTTAGATTTTGACACTCCTACAGAACGTCTTCTTCATATCACACCAAATTATGATGCTCTTAGAAATTTTGGTTGTGCTTGCTGGCCTAACCTTCGTCCTTACAACAAGCGAAATCTTGCTTTTAGATCCAAACGGTGTGTCTTTCTTGGCTATAGTCCTATGCACAAGGGTTTCAAATGTCTTGATATTTGCCTGGCAGAATCTATATATCACGTGATGTTGTCTTTGATGAGAACGTGTTTCCTTTTGCCTGCCTTCATCCCAATGTCGGTGCACTTCTCAAACAACAGATTCTCCTTCTTCCAAATTCTAATGAGGGTGTAAAACATATTGATCATCATGTGCCTATTATTGTTCCAATTACTGATGCTCAACAGGTTACAGAGGAGACAGAAGAAAATTGAAGCTCAAACAATCACTCAACGCGTCCAGAAATCGTTTTTGAGTCTCCTGCAGAAAACGAAGCCTCGGGCACAGAACACGATGTTGATGCTCGCCGAAATTCCTTCTATCGGGCGGATCCCGAGGCGGATGCTCTTGTCCTACGCGTTTATTCGTGGCGCAGAGCGCGGTCTTCGTCGCGCGGTCCCGCGCCAGGACGTGGAGAGCACGCGCCCTCGACCGCTGGTGGATCTCCACCTGGCACCCCGACGCAGACGGCATGGTCCCCTTCCCCGGCTTCCGATGCAGAGCGTGGAGGGCACACGCCTCTGGCCACTGGCCAGCCACCACCTGGCACGTCTGGTGCACCTGCCGATGCGGGTCGCGTGGACCGCGTGCTCCTGTCCCCTTCGCTGTCGTCTGCTGCAGCAGGATCCATCCCAGGATCTTTTGCGGCTGGCGGTGATGGGGGCGAAGACGTGTCTTTATAAAATGGAAACAATGATGTTGATGATGATTCAAATTCAGAAAATTCTAATTCACCACCACCATCTCCGCAGCAATATCTGCAGCAAGATATTGAAGCACCACCATTTCCACAGCATGATGTTGGAGTTCGTACATGACTTCAAAAAGGTATACGCCATCCGAAGAAGTATACTGATGGTACTGTTAGATATGGTATGTTTTCATCTACAGGTGAACCAAGTACACTAGTAGAGGCTCAGAATGATTCTAATTGGCAACAAGCAATGCAAGAAGAGTATGATGCATTACTTGAAAACAAGACATGGCATCTTGTTCCACCTAGCAGCAGTAAAAATCTGATTGACTGCAAATGGGTATACCGTGTAAAGAAGAAAGTCGATGGCTCCATTGACAGATACAAGGCAAGACTTGTTGCAAAAGGTTTTAAGAAGAGGTATGGCATTGATTATGAGGACACCTTTAGTCCTGTGGTTAAAATTGCTACTATCAGAATTGTCTTGTTTGTGTCTGTTTATCATGGATGGATCTTACGGCAGCTAGATGTCAAGAACGTGTTCTTACATGGTGTTCTGGAGAAGGAGGTATATATGAAACAACCCCCAGGTTTTGAAAATCCTCATTCTCCGAATTATATTTGCAAACTTGATAAGGCTCTTTATGGAATCAAACAAGCACCTCGAGCATGGTACTCAAGATTGAGTTCGAAGTTGAGTGACCTTGAATTTATTCCTTCCAAGGCTGACACTTCTTTGTTTCTCTATCATAAGTCAGGTATCATCATTTATGTGTTGATCTATGTTGATGATATTATAGTAACAAGATCCTCTGATGATGCCATTGATATTCTTCTTCAAGATCTTAATAAGAATTTTGCTATTAAAGATCTTGGTGATTTGCATTATTTTCTTGGTATTGAAGTCCAGAAGGTGTCGAATGGATTGATCTTGACACAAGAAAAATATGCCTCAGATTTACTTGCAAAGGTTGGCATGCGTGATTGTAAAGTAGCTCCCAGGCCATTATCCTCTACAGAGTAGTTGTCTCTTACTGATGGTACACCTCTGCGTTCTGATGACAGTACTCAGTATCGCAGCATTGTTAGAGGATTACATTATTTGACTCTTACACGTCTAGACTTATCTTATTCTGTGAATAAAGTCTATCAGTTTCTCCATGCTCCTACTACAGAACATTGGTCAGCTGTAAAGCATATTCTTCGGTATATACATGATACTTCTAAGGTTGGAATAACCTTTATCAAATCATCTACACTCCTTAGTGCCTTCTCTAATGCAGACTGGGCAGGTTCTATTGATGATAGGCGATCTACTGGTGGATTTGCTATATTTGTTGGCTCAAACTTGCTTTCTTGGAGTGCTAGAAAACAAGCCACAGTGTCCAGGTCCAGTACAGAAGCTGAATATAAAGCCTTGGCAAATGCTACAGCAGAATTAATTTGGGTTGACGCTCTTCTTGGTGAACTTGGTGTTAAATTAAAGGAAAAGCCATGTCTTTGGTGTGACAATCTGGGTGCTACCTATTTGTCTGGCAATCCAGTGTTTCATGCTCGAACCAAGCACATTGAGATAGATTTTTACTTTGTTAGAGAGAGAGTAGCCAACAATCTCCTGTACATTAGATTTATCTCAAGCAAAGATCAAGTTGCAGATGGTTTTACAAAGTTACTTCCTGTAAAACAGCTAGATAAATTTAAGCGTAATCTAAACCTTTCAAAAGGTTTAGATTAAGAGGGAGTGTTAAATGTAATAGGTTGCGTTACGTGTTAGACACGAACACCTCGACCGTGTCGAGTTAGACACGAGTCGGTCCTTGTAAAGACTCGGCCTTGTGCCACCCTTATAATCAACACGTAACCTAGCGTGGACGCTAGCGCTGTTCAGATCCTCGTCATTTTGTTTGACAGGTTCTTCTAACATCATGTCACAAGTCATAGTTTAGGAGTTGTTGAGATGTGCTCTGAAAAGAAAATGCATTTGCAACTAACTATAAAGGTGCCAAAATGTTGGTTCTAGGCAACATAACCAAAAGGTAAAAAAATCACTCAGATATATAAAAATGATGGTTCATATGAAGGAAATAGTAAAGAATGTATGGCAGTTTAAAAATGTGAGGTGAAAGATGTACAAAACTAGCAAAACAATGCAAATGATTCAAAGGATTATGATATTAGCAAAGTACTATAGTACCAAACTGGATAATTTCGTATAATACACTAGAGGAAAAAGGGCCATCCGTTCGCGACCCCTCGGAGCATTAGTCCCGGTTGCGCCACCAAGGACTAATCTTTAACGCGATCGGTTGGAGCGGGCGCAGGGCCGAGGCATGGGTCCCGGTTGGTAAGGCATGCGTCCGGTTGGAGCCACAGCGGGACTAAAGGTTTGGCCACAGCCACGTGGCGTGTACACCTTTAGTCCCGGTTCTGGCTTCAACCGGACTAAAGACCTGCCCTCTATAAATCACGCCTGAGCCCCTCTGCCTCCACTCTGTTTTTTCGAATGGTGTAAGGTGTGAGGGTGTGTGCTAGTTTTTTCTCATGCATGCATTTAAGGTGTTTGTTGAAATGTTTGAGTGAAAAATCCCGTTGAATTTCTCATAGAACAAAAATATAGAAGGTGTCCGAGACGCACTTGAGCTTTCTCCTCTTTATTTCCCTCGATCGAGGTTAGCAATTTATCTTTTATAGGTCATTGATACAATTCATGTGTCGGTGTGAATTGGTTATTTCACTATTTATGATGTCCTGTTTTTTGATAAACTTACTTATATGATGCAGATGAACGGTCGGGAATGGATTTACGGTGACCGGCGGGTAGCCGGGTATATCAAAGGCGTGGATAAATTTATCGATGTGGCTACGGCAAACAAAGAGAATGGATTTATGCGTTGTCCATGTGTTCAATGTCGGAACAACAAGGAGTACTCTTCCTCGAAAATCATTCGCCACACGATTATGAAAGGTTTCATGCCCAACTATAATTCTGGACCAAGCACGGGAAAGAGGGGTTATGATGGAAGATGGTGAAGAAGAAGATGATGATAACAACTATCATCATATGTTTCCTAAATCTGATGATACCGCAATGGAAGACAATGGAGAGGAAAAAGGTGAAGAACGGGCATCGGATGAGCCGATGAACTTGGTAGGGTCATTTCGATGCAAAGAGAGCGTGAAGCAGAAAATGAGAAGTTGAAGTTAGAGGGCATGTTAGAAGATCACAAGAAATTGTTGTACCCAAATTGTGAAGATGGCAGCACAAAGCTCGGTACCACCTTTGGAATTGTTGCGATGGAAGGCGAGTGTGATCTAGACTCCTCATTTGAAAAGATCTGAAAATAATGAAGTCAAGTTTCCAAAACATAACGAACTTCCCGAGAGAGTACCTCTGAAGCAAAGAAGACTCTCTGTCCTCTCGGATTAGATGTGCAAAAGATACATGCATGCATTAATGGCGCATCCTCTACATGATAGGAGTATGAGAATTTAGATAAATGCCGGTATGCAGCGTTGCGGTATAAGATCGAACGAGATGACCACAGTGATGTTGAGGAGAGCCCCTCGGAAGAGGTTTCTGCTAAGGTTATGTGGTATGATCCTATAATACCAAGGTTGAAAGCATGTTCGAAACAAAGAGCATGCCGGTTGTTGCGATGGCACAAAGAAGACCGTAAGAAAGGCGGGAGTTGAGACACCTGGCGATGGGTCATAGTGGAGAAAAATCGAGAGAGACTTCCCGGACTTTGCGGTGGCGCAAGGAACTTATGGTTTGGTCTAAGTACGGATGGCATGAATCCTTTTGGGAAGCGAGCTGCGATCCAAAGACTGGCCCATGACTCTATGTATCTACAACCTGCCTCCTTGGTTGTGCATGAAGCGTAAGTTCATTATGATGCCAGTGCTCATCCAAGGCCCGAAGCAACCGGGCAACGACATTGATGTGTACCTTAGGCCATTAGTTGAAGAACTCTTACAGTTGTGGGGCAAACCAGGTGTACGTGCGTGGGATGAGAACAAACAGGAGCCATTTAATCTATGAGGGTTGTTATTCGTAACCATCAATGATTGGCCTGCTCTTAGTAACCTTTCAGGACAGACAAACAAAGGATATAAGGAATGCACCCACTGTTTAGATAAGACCGAAGGTACATATTTGCATAAATGCAAGAAGGTTGTGTACCTAGCGAATCGACGATTTCTTCCGACCAATCATCCCGTAAGAAAGAAAGGCAAGCATTTCAAAGGTGAGGCAGATCAGGAAGAAGCTGAACTCCTATTTGGTCATGATGTATTTGGTATGGTCAAGGATATAGAATTAATCTTTGGAAAGGGTCGGCGGTCAATCAGTTCGAGCAGCGTCGCTCTGAAACGCACCCATGTGGAAGAAGAAATCTATATTTTGGGAGCTGCCATATTGGAAAGTCCTGCGTGTCCGCTCTTCAATCGACGTGGTGCGTGACGAAGAATCTGCGTGAACTGCTAGGATTCCTAGGCGTGTATGGGAAGACAAAAGATACACACGAAGCAGGAGGACCAACAAATTATGAAAGACCCAAAGAACATGCATACAGATAACAAGGCGGATAAAGGCGTCACTTAAGTCGTGCGGCTATGCTCTTACCAAAGCGAGAAGGAAATCTTTTGAAGTCCTTTACGGTATCAAGGTGTCGTCGGGCTTCTCATCTAATATAAAGGGATAATAAATATGGCGGAGAAAAAGTTCCAAAACCTGAAGTCTCATGACATCACGTGATTATGACGATTGCTTCGATTGCATTGAGGGGCTTCTAGGAAAATGTTAAGTACCCATTGTGAAGCTGTGTGCATTCCTCAATGCAATATCTCGAAGGTAATCAATCCAGATATTACGCCAAGGTTCTGAGAAGGATGTGGTACAATGTCTTGTTAGTTTTGAATTGGTGTTCCCACCATCCTTCTTCAATATTATGACGCATCTCCTGGTTCATCTAGTGGAAGAGATTGCCATTCTCGGTCCGGTATTTCTGCACAATATGTTCCCCTTTGAGAGGTTCATGGGAGTCTTAAAGAAATATGTTCATAACCGTGCTAGACGAAGGAAGCATCTCCAAGGGATATGGAGCAGAGGAGGTCATTGAGTTTTGTTGACTTTATTCGACCTTAAGCCGATTGGTGTTTCGACTCGCGGCATGAGGGAAGACTAAGTGGAAAAGGCTTGGGAAAGAAAGCAATGATATGTAGGGACGGATTCTTTCACTAAAGCACACTACAGTTCTACATAATTCCACCTTGGCGACTCCGTATATGGAGGAACACAAGAATATTGTACGCTCAAAAACCGGGAAGCTGAATCATGGATTCTGAGATGAACACATGAAGTCTTTCGGTGGTTGGATGCGGACACATCTCTTGAATGACACCACTGTTGGAGATCAGCTATACTTGTTGGCGCGTCACCATCTTCTCTTATTGAATTTCCAAAGTGCGAAATAAATGGGAATACATTCTACGATCGCCCAAGATAAAAGAGCACCAACCAAAATAGTGGTGTCCACTTTGATGCAATAGACGAGAATGGACAAAAGGACACATATTATGGTTACATAGAGGAGATATGGGAACTAGACTATGGAGTCTCTTTTAAGGTCCCTTTGTTTCACTGCAAATGGGTCAACTGAATGGGGAAGGGGTAAAGATAGACCGGTTATGCGGAATGACAATAGTGGATCTCAACAATCTTGGTTATAGAGATGAACAATTCGTCCTAGCCAATGATGTGTCTCGGGTTTTCTATGTGAAGGACATGTCCTCCGACGAAAAAAGAAAAAATATGCAAACGAATACATCATATGATGAGCCAAAGCGTCACATAGTTCTTTAGGGAAAGAAACATCGTGGGAATCGAGGACAAGACAGACATGTCGGAAGATTATAATAAGTTTGATGAAATTCCGCCTTCACGGTGAAAACCGACCCAAGAATTCCGTTAAGTAAAGAAGATGCTCCATGGTTACGTCTAAGCGGTCATAAGGAATGACATATGCTAAGAAGTTCATGCTCATATTATGTAACTCTAGTTCATGTCTTCGCGTTTGTGGCTTGACCAAGGATATCTTTCGCGGTTTGTGGCCTTTAGTCCCGGTTTTGTAGTCTCAGTTTTAATATTAATAAATGTCTTGAGTGTTAGTCCCATTTTGTGGCTGGACCGGAGTGCCTCTATGACCAGTTTCTTGGAGATGCCGGAGGACTGGCTCCGTCGGCATCTCCCTGAAACTGGTCGTAGTGGTGTCCCTGCTCTCGAAAACCATCTTGCAGCTTGTAACTTCACTAACTAGATCAATACGCGTCGGAGCTAACTAATTTCACATATTAGCGAGTGCCTCTATGACCAGTTTCTCGGAGATGCCGGAGGACTGGGCTCCGTCGGCATCTCCCTGAAACTGGCCGCAGTGGTGTCCCTGCTCTCGAAAACCATCTTGCAGCTTGTAACTTCACTAACTAGATCAATACGCCTCGGAGCTAAATAATTTCACATATTAGGGAGTGCCTCTATGCCCAGTTTCTCGGAGATGCCGGAGGACTGGGCTCCGTCGGCATCTCCCTGAAACTGGTCGTAGTGGTGTCCCTGCTCTCTAAAACCATCTTGGAGATGCCTCAAACTGGCTGGAGGACTAGACTCACAAGGATGCATATTTATAGTACAAGCAGCTCGGCATAATGTCGACACTCACGACATAATGTCGACACTCACCCCTATTATTAGTGCTGACTCATCTTTAGTCCCGGTTGGTGTCTCCAACCGACTAAGGTTCATCTTTAGTCGGTTGGTGACACCATCCGGGACAAGGTCTAAGCCGCGACATAATGTCGACACTCACCCCTATTATTAGTGTTGTCTCGCCCACTCTGCGCAATCCGTTTCGATGGGTTGGTTTCTCCAACCGAGACTAAATATGAACCCTCTCTTTATATAGGCATTTCCCTCTATTTATTAGGTAACACTTAAGACATTTATTAATATTAAAACCGGAAAAATCGGGACTAGCTAACACTGGGCTAAAGCCGCCCCTTTAGTTATAATCATGCCTAGTCCTATAATACGAGCTTGAGGTCTTCATCGTCGTCGTCATCATCATCGCCATCGCCACTCACTCCGGGATCCTCGGCCCATCCATGGCATATACCAGGGCCATTCCACCTCGGATTCACGGCGGTGGGAGAGGGTATCTGAAGGCGATGCCGCTACCGCCGATGTGGGGCCTGGCGGTGGACTCGTGGGCACCGTGGCGAGGATGGTCTCCCGGCGATGTAGCGCATCACTCGATAGTACGGTTCTCCCATCACAGACGGCCGACTTCGTTGTGGTTCACCGGTGGCGGGCCATCACCTCGTACTGGCGAGCTCCCTTTCCGCCTATTAGCGAAGAAGGCATTCAGGTGTCATAGTTGTCGGGATCCCAGGGATCCATCCGCTGCCCGTGAGCTCGTGGTAGAAGTGGTTTGTGATGGCCGCTGGCGTGCGGAACCTTGAGGGACAGAGGGACAGGAACCCTCCATGGCCAAGATCCAAATGAGGGCGCCGGTACCGGTGGACAAGGGTAGTTGAGGCGCCTCGGTCTCCTCGAGGGTCGAATGGCCCGAGGGCGTGTCCATTGTTCTAAGAGAGGAAGGTGTGGATGCGTGGATAGCCATGACACCATCACCCTAAATATAGAGGAAAGGGCGGAAAACTTGGCGTGAAGCTTTGGGAAATGGCGGAAATATCTTTAGTCCAGTTAGTGACTACATCCGGACTAAAAACTCTAGTAGAAAGGAAAGGGCGAAAACTTGGCGGGAAGAGGTGGGAAATGGCGGAAAATATTTTTAGTCCCGTTTGTGACTACATCCGGGACTAAATGTGTAGAACAATGATCTTGTTTGAAAAAACCTTCACAAAATGACCTATCATGTTCGAGGTTTCATGACTTTCGGTCCAAATGACCGATGTTATGTCTTGAATCACGGCATAGTTTGTGATGTTGTGCCCATATTATGCACGTGTGTGGAAATTGGTATGGAGAACAATGTTGCAGGAGGAAGTTTTCCTTTTTGTCGCACGGAAAAGCCCTTTTCCATTTTCCGAGCGCAAAAACGGGTCCTTTGTGAAGTAACCACCAAAATGCCGTTTCAGAATGCTACCGTCCTATTTTCCTAAAATACTAGACCACCTTACATGGACTATATCCCAACCGGTACATCTCAAACCTTTTCGTCCATCCCGGGTAAAAAGGACAAATGTCTGTCGAATCGGCAGGAAGTGGGTCCGGTTTGTACTACAGGTACATGATCTATCGCCGTGATTTTTGAAAAATCATTTTAGACTTGCAATATGTGGTTTCTTCAGAGATCCAATGCAAGTTCTAACGATGCCCGTATTAAAATCCATACACTTCTTATGTTTTTGAATTTTTTAAAAGGTTACATTAATTATTTTTTAAAAGGTTACATTAATTATTTTTTAAAATCCATACACTCGCAAATTTTAAAAGGTTACATTAATTATTTTTTAAAAATATAATGTGTTTTTGAATTATTTATTCAAATCCATACACTTCTTATGTTTAAAGTTTTTCTAAATTCCAAATTGATATTAAAAAAATATAAGTTAATTCATTTTTAATTGTAAATGGTTACATTAATTATTTTTTAGAACAGAAAATGTTTTTGAATTATTTATTTATATCCAAACACTTTTTATGTTTAAAATTTTTCTAAGTTCCAAATTAATATTAAAAAATATAAGTTAATTTATTTTCAAAGGTTACATTAATTATTTTTTAAAAATAGAATATGTTTTTGAATTATTTATTCAAATCCATACACTTCTTATGTTTAAAGTTTTTCTAAATTCCAAATTGATATTAAAAAAATATAAGTTAATTCATTTTTAATTGTAAATGGTTCATATTTTAAATGGTTACATTAATTATTTTTAAAACAGAAAATGTTTTTGAATTATTTATTTAAATCCAAACACTTTTTATGTTTAAATTTTTTCTAAATTCCAAATTAATATTCAAAAATATAAGTTAATAATTTTAAAAGGTTACATTAATTATTTTTTAAAAATAGAATATGTTTTTGAATTATTTATTCAAATCCATACACTTCTTATGTTTAAAGTTTTTCTAAATTCCAAATTGATATTAAAAAAATATAAGTTAATTCATTTTTAATTGTAAATGGTTCATATTTTAAATGGTTACATTAATTATTTTTTAAAACAGAAAATGGTTTTGAATTATTTATTCAAATCCAAACACTTTTTATGTTTAAAGTTTTTCTAAATTCCAAATTAATTATCATTTAAAAAACAATACAAATTTAAACCCCAAAATAAAAAATTAGTCGGGAACAGAGAGAAAATACGAAATTTTTGAAATAGAATATGTCGGTTGGAGCCACCAACCGACTAAAGACCTCGCCGCCAACCCTTGGTCTGAAAATATTGAGTATAGGTCCGGTTGGTGGCTCCAACCGGACGTGTGACTTTAGTCCCGGTTGGAGAGCCATCAACCGACGTATTCTCCTCCCTTTATACATGACGCCGTTGCCTCTTCTTCCTTCACCATTCTTCGCGCAGACACAACATGTGGAGACGCCGCCCGCCGCTGTCGCTGCCGCCGCTCGCCCTGAGCGCCGTAAATGCGTCCCCGCCGATGGCGTCGCCACCACCTCCAATCGCCGCGCCGTTGCCCCGCCAAGCGCCGCCACCGCTGCCGCCGCCGCCAGAAGGTCGTCCCCTCTCTAGCTCGCCTCGCCCCCTCCCTCTTCCCTGCCACGGCACCGACGGGATTTCTTGCGCGTGGCGTGGTGCGGCGGCGGGCAAAGGTCTTGGCCGGACTCGGCGGGTGGTGTGGCGTGGCGGAGGGTCTTGGCGTGGCGGTGTTGAAGGAAGGAGGTGCGAGGTCTTGTCCTAACGTGGCGGCGGCAGTGGCGTGGCGTGGACCGAGCCCACCGTCGCTGGTGGCGTGTAACCCGCCTGGTGAAAAACACCCAACGGTCCCCTCTGTCCCACTTTGCTCACGTGGCTGCTTATGTGGCACAGGGCCCATCTGTCAGTTGCTGTGTGTATAGTTTGCCTGGGTGTAAAAAATAATTCCAGACATATTTATTTTTAGAAAATTTTTTGAATATTGAAAATTCAATAATTTTAATCTGTAAGTCAGAAAAATACAAATAATATATCAAAATGTTCAGAAAAATGAAACCTAGCTATCTAAGCTATAATCATGCATTGTTCAACAACTTTCAAGACAAGTTTAATTAGAAAACAAAATCAACCCCTCTCATATACTCCGGAGTTTCACCGAGTTAGGGTTTTCACCCCTCGGAACCCCGTTTAAATTGCCGAGCATGTCTTTGGGTTACTTTTTAATACAAATTAACTTGTTATATCATCATCCTTGTTTGATCATTGCATCGATGCCATGTGTTGATTGTTCCCCTCTCTTTCTGGCGCCCCGGTGTAAAAACTATTTGCCTTTTTTTTAATTCCAGAAAATGATTTAAACTTGTAAATTCAATAACTTATTGTTTATAAGTCAGAAAAATATGAATAATATATCAAAATGTTCAGAAAAATGAAACCTAGCTATCTAAGCTATAATCATGCATTGTTCAACAACTTAAATTACAAGTTTAATTAGAAGAACAAATCCACCCCTCTCATGTGTTCCGGAGTTTCTCCGAGTTAGGGTTTTCACCCCTCGGAACCCCGATTAAATCGTCGAGCATTTCTTAGGGTTACTTTTCAATGCAAATTAACTTGTCATATCATCATACTTGCTTGAGCATTGCATCGATGCCATGGGTTCGACGATGTGCCTATCTACTACACGGTTTCCCTTTCTCTTCATTTTTATTATTGTGTATGTATATATTAGGGTTTCTCTGAATTAGGGTTTATATCTCTCAACACCGTACTTAACTTTCTCCTTTAGCTGCTTTGACTTATTCGTTTTTCCACCTATGCAGAAAATATGGACCCACACGTTAGAGACGAAGAAAAGGAAGAGTTGATCCAAGGTGTGATCCGTGGGGAAGATAATTTAGACGTATCAACGTTTCTGAACAACTCCGGTGAGGGTGATCCTCTTTTTACCGGAGTAGACAACTTGTTTGAGGTTGAAGGTGTTGCCTTCATGAGGAGAAGGCGATGCCTTGTGTAATCGAGAAGACGACCGCCCGCAAGGTGCATGTAATATAAATCAATTCATTAATTAATCATCTGCTATCTATATAGAAATAGTAACGATCTTTCTTCTTTTAGCCTCCGGATCGAAGGAATCTACCGAAAAGAGCGAGAGGCCCAACCAAAAGTTGCAAGACCATGAGAGGTTCAGGATCGAAGATGTCAGTAGACGGCAGACCGACGACTCCCGAAGTTGTCGCAACCAAATTTGTGGCACAATGCGGAGTAATCGTTAGGGACTTAATCCCGATCACCATTAGAAATTGGAATAGGCCTGCTAATGCGGATGAAGAGGGAACATGTTTATTTGTCCCTAACCACGCCAAAGATTTCTTGTGGAAGAGGCTCATGGTTAATTTCAAACTACGAAGATAGAGCTGGATCCAAATGCGGAGGATCCAGTTGAGGACGCTTACAACATGGGAGAGCCATGGAGGCTAAGGTCGGGAGTGGGCTTTGAAGAAGATGGCCCATGTGTTCACCAACGGAAGAAAAGATTGCACCTTGACTATGTCGTGAAAAAGAAGACTCGATTTCAAGAATATTCAGTTTGAGAAGATAAAACCATTCGGGGATGAGTTTGTGGAATACAAGAAATCAAAAAGATAAGAAAATGTCTCAAACGAATAAGTGAATCTTGCTAAGAAGAAGTATCACCATACTATGGGGCAAGGTGGCTACAAGGTTGGCATTCCTAAGTGGGAGAAACTTGAGCAGGAGGCGTGATAAAAATATCACCCAGAGATGATTGGGTAGAACGTGCAAGGAATTGGTTTTACGGGCATGGGGCACGTTGGAATCGGAAGGAGGTGTATATATAACATACGACATAAAGAAGACCCCTTGCCAATCGAGAGGATGAGAAAAGCAAGAAGGCTGTTAAAGATGGGGACTTCATTCCGATAGAGAGAATGATGAGCTCACACGCCTTGGAAATAAGGAACATGATGGACGAACACGAGGCACAATAGTCTCCCAATCATGGAGGACTGGGTTTCAAGAGAGGAAGAAATATCTGATAGAAGCCGTCGAGGAGTAAGGACAGGGCGGTTGAAGCGAAAGTCGAGAAAGATCGAATGCGTTTAATTGAAGAACGATTAAAGCAACAACAAGATGAAATTAACACACTTAAAGAGCAAAGTACTACCGGCGCCCCATCTCAAAGACACTGCATTCGATGCTACCGCCTATCGAATAATCGAAAAAGCGATGTGGCTTCCACCGAGGTCCCGGTGATGACAATGGCGATAGCGACGATGATGCACCGACGATGGCTCCTGTGGCTACCCAGTGGATGATATCACGAGATGACACATCGCGAGCTACATGTCAAAGTTGTGAACATATCAATGAAGGTGGTGGTCGGCTATGCCTTACCAATTGGACCCACACCAACTTACCACCCGTCCGTTCCGGAGGGCTACTGTTGTCGGCGTGGATGAAATCATGCCCACCTTTGAGGTTTTGGATCTTCACTACCTGCCGGTGAAGGGATGTGATCGCTGGGTGACGCAAAAACGTCACCATTCTATGGTCAAGGATTGTATCGTGCTTCAAATCACACGCCAAGGCCATCTTCGCCGCCTCACCCGTCTCCAGCGAGGTCGCCGCCATGGCAGCCGTCTTCGCCTCCTCACCCGCCCGTCGCCTCACCAATCTCCGTGCAGCCATCGCCGCGGAGCCATCGCCTCAGATAAAAGCGAAGCGTACCGCCATCGTAAGGCGATCGCCGAAAGCGTAAACAAGAGCCTCTTCCAAAAGTACCAACGGTTCCTCCCAAGAGAGCTTATGGTATCTTGAAGAGGAGATCTGCGATCGTTGATGCTGAAACGACAGCTGCTGCTAAGCCGAGGCGGCCGAAAGAGCGAGTTCCCAAAGACCAAAGAAGAAAAAGCCAAAGTGTTGAAAATGCTAAAGACTCTTCATCAACCCGAGCCAAAGCTGTCATCGGACTATGAGCGTTCTATTCTCAAGTCACATGCGACAAAAGCCTCAAGAGCAAGATCTTGCAAGCGGGAAATCTGTTGCCCAGCTCGGAGAACAAGCAAAACAGACTTGCGCCCTCTCAAGGTGATTTCTCAAACCAATGTGGGGTCGAGCAAATATGGGGCCGAAGAGCAGTATGATCCAGAGGTAGTTGCACAATACGGAGAAGCTGCCGCTGCTCAAGGTATGAGTATTGCCCAGTACTTATCCCAGTTAGAGTTCTTCCCCGTGAGTGAAGTAGCATACCAATAACCAGTACGGAAAACTCTCGTCAAACATGAGGAGGTAAACAATCTTCCAACAAAATGCGAAGATTGCATAACCGGTACATGCATGCCACAAGGGCCGGGGCTAACTGGATAGTGCTGAGGGTTACAAAAAAGCATCATGGGAAAGATAAGGATGACATGATATCCATTGAATTTGATGAACTATTTCAATTATTCAATCAAGACGCCTTGGACAAATCGATCATGAGTGCCTATTGTCTGTAAGTACTAATTCTGTAATTAATTTAGTCTCCATCTATAATATTTTGTTTATTGCATGTATATAATCATACTTTAATATGCAGAATGAAGATTCTCGAATGCAGCAGAGGACAAATCTATGACATTGGCTTCATTGACCCATATTGGGTTCATGAAGCTAATCTCAAAATAAGCCCCCAGGATACGGAGGATAATATAGTACACGCGTTAAGGTTTCAAGAAACCAAAAGGGAAATACTATTTCCTTACAACTTCTAGTGAGTGTTATTGTCTTGTATACACTTTCTATTTCGCTTACACTCGATGTTAAGTATATAATTGATTAGTTCGCATTCGCAGTACCACTATATTCTGTTAATCATTCAACTTGACAAAGGCGTGTACTAGTCATGGACTCGAAACATAAACCCCTTGAGACGTGGAAGGACATGCAGATACTTCTCCAGCGTAATTCTAATCATTATGACACTATATCGGCAACGCGTGAATTTTATGATATCAAGTACTTAATAACTTATTTTATTCGCTTTTCACGCCGCAGCGCTTGGAAGCGGTTCACCAAGAAGGCTAGGGGTGTTTGGAAAGAGGAGCTTACATTTCAACCACTAGATGTAAGCACCACTAGCTATATCCGCATCTCTTTGATTCTAGTTTTGATACAGTTATTATCATGCTTGATTATTATTTTGATTGAACTCTGTTGTCGTAAAGTGCCCGACGAGGATCGGTAACAATCTATGTGGATACTATGTATGCGAGTTCATCCGCAGACGTATGGCGAGAAGGGCAGAAATTTAGAGCAACTCCACGTCGTAAACAATTTCTATAGTTTTTAATTACAATCAAATTGTGTTTAGTTTCATATTCATATAGGCTGACTCCTTTTAAATCAGATCGAACGTCACGGACGGTCTTCGCCAAAGGATCGCATCTGAGCAATACAGGAGGAATTGGCGGATTCTTGGATGCAGAAGTCCTAAACACACAAGGGGAATACTACTCGGCTGTGTATAGACAATAGGAATTGTAAAAATAGCAACTTTCAAGAAATTGGCCGGTAGCATCGAATAGCAACTTTTGTATGTAGTGCATGAACTCGATCCGTGTATTGAATGTAATGTTGTCATGATGATCTTGTGTAATATAAGGTTCCTTCATTGATAAGTGCAAAACACTAAATAAACAATAAAACAACCTAAATGAATTCTCTGCCGCGGCACAAAAAATGGCGAAAATGCTGCCGCGGCAACAAAATGTGCCAAATGAATTCTCTGCCGCGGCAGAGAAATGGGCCAAATCTCTGCCGCGGCAGCAGGTTATTAGTCCCGGTTCGTGTTACGAACCGGGACTAATGCTCCACACCCCCTCGCGCTCTGATGCCGCCACGTGTGCCCCATTTGTCCCGGTTGACTCATCAACCGGGACTAATGGTCAGAGATTTAGTCCCGATTGCCCCGTCCCGGTTGGGCAACCGGGACTAATGGCCCTTACCAATCGGGACGCATGGGCCCTTTTCTACCAGTGATAGGATGATATTAACAGGGGCATGGACGTATGAATCTATAACCACTGCAGTTGCTTCTTCATTCGGCCAATCTATCTGAATCTGTTTCTGTTGTATTTTCTGTGAATTAAGGCTTGCCTTTGTTATGTTTATTGTGTATAAAAAAACTTCTTTGCAACCGTTTGATTTACATAAAAAACGTAAGGGCCTTTTTACTGCTTTACACTAAGCTAGATATAGTTTACCTTTCAATTAAGTATTCTGTTTTGAACCAGTATATATCTATATTTGAGCACCAAACATATCTACCGTAGTGATAGCTGGACTCGCTGTGAGAGGAAACTTGCGGTCCTAATATTTTATTATGCTTCTTTTTGTGAAACGGTAGTTTTTGAGATTAATTATCCTTACGAGCGGAAAAGAATTCCTAAGAATATTGGTGTATGTCATTTGAAAAGGCACCCTTAGATTGTGTCAGTAATTCAATTAGCTTCAGCTAGAGATAGAAATGGGATAGAACGTTTTAACTTTTTAAGAGTTGAAAAATGCTTCTTCAGCTGCACGTCGAAAGTAGTATGATGTTATAACAGATGAATAAATGGTTGTTTGTTTCACCAGGAATGGGAGAACATTCATTACTATGATATCTGTAGATTATTTGGGTTATTTGTTTTTCTGTGAAGAATACATAATTGTTTGAAAATCTGAACTATCTCTTCTGTTGAATGAGTAATGATGGAGCAGTCGATGATGTATTATATATTTATAGTAGATGTCGAAAGCTCACTGACTAGATTAATTACTAGGTGGTTAATGTTTGAAATGCTATCACTACAGGACGCGTGTGCTACGCCGAGGGCAAAAAGCCGTCGGCGTAGGCCAAAATGTCCTCGGCGTATGGTACGCCGACGGCCGCTCTCGGGCGTAGCCTCCTCGGCAGAGTATATAAAGGCTATCGGCGTATGCATTGCCTGCGCTCGGCGTAGCGGCCGTCGGCATAGCTTGCCGACAGGTTGCAAAAATATATTTTTTTAATTTTTTTCTCAATTTTTTGAATCTTTGACTTGTTAATCTCTCACTTTGAATATTTTTAACACTAATTACACTTAATATTTAATTAAATTGCAGTCTTGATCAAACTTCCCGGCTGATCACCCATCCTAATACTACTCCAGCTCCAGCACGCTTAACTTTCTCGTTCCTTCAAAATCTGTTTCCGCAAAGTAATTCAGATATTGTTGTCAATATCAATCCTATTAACTCTTATATCATCATGCCACATGTTTGTATTTTTTGAAATTACAAACAATTATTTAAGTAAACATTAATAAATAAGTAAAAATATTAATGAATTCAAATAAAAATATAATAATTTTACTTTTTTGTATTTTTATATTTAATATGGAATAATTAATATCTTTAAATCCGTAAATCGGAATTCGACAAATAATATGTCTAAATTGATCAGAAAAATGAGACGAATCCAAATATGATATCCATATCAACTAATCACAAACCCTCCGTTTTTGAATTAGCTATTTGGTGGTTGCTTCAAAAAATCCCCTTTTTTACGCTCGGAACATGAAAAATGTCTTTTGTGTGCGATGAAAAGGAAAACTTGCATTAGATCTTTGATAAAATAGCATATTGTGAACCTAAAAATGATTTTTATAAAAAAACATGAGCATCAGATCATGTATCTATAGTTCATCTTTTTTACGAGAGGTGGACATAAAGGTTTCGGATCCCCCTGTTGGGACATTGTACATATAAGGTGGTATAGTATTTTTGTAAAATATGATGGTAGCATTTGAATTAGCCATTTGGTGGTTGCTTCACAAAAACGTCCGTTTTTATGCTCGAAAAATGGAAAATGGCTTTTTGGTGCGAAGAAAATGAAAACTTCCTCCTGTAATATTGTTCGCCATCCCATGATGCATGTGTATGCACAATATAGACACATTATTACAAACTATGCCTTGATTCTAGGCATAACATTGGTCATTTGACCCGAAAGCCAAGAAACCTCGAATGAGATAGGTCATTTTGTGAAGGGTTTTTTGAGACATAATCAATATATCAATTTTGATATTTTTCATTATAACTATGTCACATAATATGACACCAGCGAAGGTTTCACATTGTTTTGATTGTTTTTGAATTTTTATGCCCGTTTTAAACCATCGTCAAACTTTGTCGAACAACAGGCATGAAGATTCTTAGCTCGGGGCCAAGCCTCGCTAAAATTGCATTGGATCTTTGATAAAATAGCATATTATGAACCTAAAAATGATTTTTGTAAAAAAACATGAGCATCGGATCATATACCTGTAGTTCATATCTGACCCACTTCCTACCGATTCGGCAGGAATTTGTCTTTTTCACCAGAGGTGGACGGAAAGGTTTCGGATCCTCTTGTTGGGACATTGTACATATAAGGTGGTATAGTATTTTTTTTAAAATGTGGTGGTAGCATTTTGAATTAGCCATTTGGTGGTTGCTTCACAAAACCGTCCGTTTTTTGTGCTCGGAAAATGGAAAATGGCTTTTTGGTGCGACGAAAAGAAAAACTTCCTCCTGCAATATTGTTTGCCATCCCATGATGCATGTATATGCACAATATGGGCACATTATCACAAACTATGCCTTGATCCTAGGGATAACATTGGTCATTTGACCCGAAAGCCAAGAAACCTCGAATGAGATAGGTCATTTTGTGAAGGTTTCTTTGAGACATAATCAATATATCAAGTTTTATATTTTTTCTTATAACTATGTCACATAATATGACACCACGCGAAGGTTTCGCATTATTTCGATTGTTTTTTAATTTTTTATGCCCGTTTTAAACTATCTTTAAACTTTGTCGAACGACGGGCATGAAGATTCTTAGCTCGGGGCCGAGCCTCGCTAAATTTGCATTGGATCTTTGATAAAATAGCATATTGTGAACCTAAAAATGTTTTTTGTAAAAAAATATGTGCATCGGATCATGTACCTGTAGTTCATATCTGACCCACTTCCTACCGATTCGATAGGAATTTGTCTTTTTCACCAGAGGTGGACGGAAAGGTTTAGGATTCCCCTGTTGGGACATTGTCCATATAAGGTGGTCTAGTATTTTTGTAAAATGTGGTGGTAGTATTTTGAATTAGCCATTTGGTGGTTGCTTCACAAAACCGTCCGTTTTTTATGTTCGGAAAATGGAAAATGGCTTTTTTGTGCGACAAAAAGGAAAGCTTTCTCCTGCAACATTGTTCGCCATCCTATGATGCACATGTATGCACAATATGGGAACATTATCACAAATTATGCCTTGATTCTAGCCATAACATTGGTCATTTGACCCGAGAGCCAAGAAACCTCAAATGAGATAGGTCATTTTGTGAAAGTTTCTTTGAGACATAATCAATATACCAAGTTTGATATTTTTCCTTCTAACTATGTCACATAATATAACAACACGCGAAGGTTTCATATTGTTTCGATTATTTTTAAATTTTTTATGCCCGTTTTAAACTATATATAATGTTTTATGTTTTACTTAATTTTTATTTACAAATGTTTAATATTTGAGTGTAGATCGATGGGTCTTATTTTTCTGCAAATTTTGATATATTATTTGTATTTTTCCGAATTAGAATGATTTAGTTATGATTTTTCAAAGTTTAATGAGATAAAATAAAAAATAGCTACGCCGAGGGCAGCCGTCGGCGTAGCATAGGATATGCCGAGGGCAATTCTACGCCGACGGCTGCTTGGCGAGGCTGGCCTAAACGATGGCTACGCCGACGGCCCCGACGTTTGGCCGTCGGCGTAGCGACCGGCCATTGGCGTAGCTTCCATTCCTGTAGTGTATGGCCGTATTTTAACCAATTTGAAGACTATTGAGATAGAAACTGCATGTTGCGCTGCAATATATTTTTGCCCAGCGAGTCTCCCATTGCCTGTCATCTATGGAATTACGTTGTTGTGGTTGAGACATGCTCTGGTTAGGATCTTATCGGTGGGGATCTGGGTCTTCTGGTCTGTTGTTAGATGGTGTCGTGATTGACTACATTTTCTGCTGGTCTTTCTGCCCATTGGTGGATGTTGTTGATCGTCTGGCGTTGTGTGTGTCTTTATTTTGGATACTTTGGCTCTCAATATTTGTTCATGTTTGAACTTTTTCAAAAGAAACATAATATATAAGTGGTTGATGCTATAACTACTGAAAATTTTGTTGAAACTGTGAAAATTGAAGTCGTGCATTTTTTTTTGTATTACCACGATGTTGCCAGCGGAGTATAGATTTATCATTAATGCTTTGCTGCTTTTTTTCACTACTAGCCTGTACTTTCTAGGGCTGTTACTGACTTACTGTTTTCATATTTTTTTTCTAACACTGGTATCTACTCGTGTGTAGGTTGGTAGGGTCCATTTACCCAGTTGAGCTTATTATGAAAAGGGCCCAGCAATTTCAGTCCAGTGAGATCAAGGTCGTCAGTGTGCCACAACTGTTTGACATGAATCCGCATGCTGCCATGGTTTGTTCATTGTGCGCTCCTTTTTTCACGTTTTTTGCTTACTCTCTATGCTAACCTATTTTTTGCAGGGTAAAAGATTCAGGTGTAAGATTGTGATTGATGGTCATCGATCGCCTGGACGAACGCTGGGTTTGTTGCTGGTCTGCTACCCACAAAACGAGCTGGGCTGCACCTGGTTTGTCGTGCCACAAAATGCCCATATGGGCCTAGCAGCATCAGGTAATTGATGGCATCGAAGGTGCACAGCTGTAGTTTCATTCCCTTACTTTCAGGTTGAAGTGGATGTCGTTTCTAGACTACCCCTATCTCCCCTACTTCATGAGGCTTTTCTCTTCTCCATCCATTGCATTGTTCCTCTTATTGCTTCATGCGGCAGTTACTATGCTTGAACATGATGTAGGTTCCCTTTTCTTGGTTGGAGAAATTTAGGAAATATGGCGACCACGGCGACCGGCGACGCAAAGGAGGCAAGGTGACGAGTTTATGCAGATAAGAGGAGGCGACATCAATGGACCTAGGATGCAGAGGAGGGTGCAAAGAAGGTTGTGGCTGCGACAACATCTCGATGTTGCAATATAAGGAGGAGGAGGGCTTCTATTATAAAGAACTTTATCGTGGGAAATCAAATTTTTTTGTTCTGACAAGCAGGAACGATAGAAGAAAGGAAAAGGCACCTCAATTTTTTGTTTATCCCCACTCACACTATAGTCAACGAAACAAGAAACCCCTTGTGCCCCATCCACATTTTGCTTTATCTCGTGCTTTGCCGTGCCCGTCTATCTTTAGAAAAGAACAATAGACATAAATGAATTTTCTGTATGGTACAAATATGAAAGACAATGTGCATACACATCTTTCTTTTGCTAACATCGATAATTCAATAGCATGCTGAATTATAGACCTTGAGCATTTTTTTTGAACGAACCCTTGAGCATGTATGGTTTTCTTTTTGCTAATATCAGTAATTCAATAGCATACACAATTTTCTTTCTCAGTAGAACCGATGATTCATTAATATCATACATACATACATACATACATACATACATACATACATACATACATACATACATACATACATACATACATACATACATACATACATGCATGCATGCATGCATGCATACATACATACATACATACATACATACATACATACATACATACATACATACATACACAATTAGATATGATAAACAATCAGAATAGACGTTAGTTGTGATTCATATAATAAACCATCCCTTAGCTTTGATTCAATCTCATCCAGTAACATTTTTGAGTAAATGTTACGTGACTTGCGTATTAGTAAAGGTCTTTGAAGCATGCATGAAGGAGTAAGAGAGCCATAGAAAACCTTTGGAGCAGAATGGTAAAACAAGAAGAGTTCTGAAACTTGTAAAGGGAAGTAGGCCTAGAAGATCATATTCCCACTCATAGCAAGAAATTTGGAAGTAAAATGTCCAACCTGTATTTGAAGATTGTTCATTTAATAAACTATGCATACATAAAATGTTGTATTCCTTTAGAGAGAGTACATTTTATATGGAATATTCAGGGAGAACTAATGAAGTAAGGAATATATATATGCAACGCAGGCAGATGAAGCAAGAAAAAGATGTTCCATAAAGACTAACCCCCAAGCTGCCTTAAGTCACTGTTTCTGATCTCTCTCAAATAAAATTATTATAACCTAACCAAGTATGCTATATAAACAGGGGAGAATCCTTAGATCAACATATAATGTGTGAGATCTCTCTATATGAAAATCTATCAAGCCTTGTAAGAGGCACTAAACAAAACTATCCAAACTAAAAATAAGTTAGAGAGGCCACAATTAGCAAATACTTAAGTGGAACAACTCAATAATTAATGAAATTACTGATGATGAGATTATAAAGAAAATAAGCAACATAAGGAAAGAGAGTATCCGCTTTTAGTCAATACATATGGAACGCTAGCTAAATAGTGGAAGATACCGAGACCTGCAAAAGAGGCAATCCAATAACATAAGAACGACCATCCTTACTGGTACATGATTGGACAAGTACAATGGAGCAATAATCTTACTGGAGAAGATGGAAAAAATACCAAAATGGCCTCATTATAATTCCACAAAAGATAATCTTACACACGATAAATGGACAAATTGGGTGTGAGGCTAATATGATCAAGGAAACCCAATTCCATAGATTGTTAGATTTTTATACAAAGCACTAATTTAGTTTCACATTTAGTAATATCTTATTTACCTGTCTGTAACATGATCACACGTCGATATGGCAAAGGCAATAGCCACTGTCTTGTTAGTTACCTGCAAACAGTAGCATCAGTCGTAGATTCCCTTAACTTAAGAAAAAGGGCATTTTTATGCATGGCTGCTTAATCTAGTTCATGTCCATGTGGTCATGTCTGACTCCCCTGACAGGTATCAGCAATCCAATAGCCATTTGCAACACCTTGTCAACACTTTCAACCAGTAAACTTAGTACAGTACTACAAACTTCGTCTGCAGATATGTAATGCAATATAACTAGTAGGTATGCATATGGCAGCTTCAATCTTATACATGGAACCTAATTTACCTTCTATGTGATGTCAGCCGACAAAAAATGAGATAGATCAGGGAAGATCAAAATTGCAAAACGCCCATAGGAAGATTGTTGATCGGGTAAGGTGCTGTCCACTCATATCAATCAATGACAAAAAAAATGGTGAAATTGGTAATTTCTTTAAATAAAAAATGTATAACAACCAGAACTAGCAAGGCCTAACAAAAATAATTACATTGTCAAACGAAGGATATCATCCACATGAGCAATAAGAGAAAGCTTCTTCGGCCGTCAGCAGGACATCTGCGCCTTCAGGCCTTCAGGTTCTTCTCGATGTTCTGGGCGATTAAATGTCCATGTACAGACCCCCACTTCGACCTATGTACACAGGCACAAACATCGTGTCGAAATCCAGGCCTCCGAGATGCGTACCTTATGGATATATATGCAGCACTCGTGCTTCTGGATGTGATTGGTGTGCTCTGATGTATACCTTGTGGAAGTGCAGACGTGCAACACTGCTATTGGAGGAGACCCATGGCCACGTACGGACTCCCGGTTGTGCCGGTGAAGGGAGGGCGATCGCTGAAGAGTAGTCCACGATGGTTCGGAAATCTATCTAGGGTTTGAGGCAGAGTATGCCACCAATAGAGGAGGAGAATGCCACGGCGAGGGCGCCTGCAAGGTCATGGATAAGGGGAGAAGAGGTGTCAAGGCCAGGGGAGCGGAGGCGTCCTTGCTTGGAAGAGAATACAGGAGAGAAAGAAAAGAGTGCATGTCGAGAAAGAAAAGAGTGCATGATATCACATTGATTAGCTTGCAAGCAAGTGATTTAATCACTAGAATGTTATATCACAGGAACGAGAAAAGAGTGCATGTCGGTAACGAGATCAAACTAGGTATGGAGATACCGATGATCGAATCTCGGACATGTAATATATCGTGAAACAAAGGGATTAAGATACTAGCGTAAAAGGTTCCGACGATCACAAGAAAGTCATCGTTGAATGTGTGGGAGTCAGTATGGGTCTCCAGATCCCGTTTCTGATTATTGATCCGAGAGGGGTCTCGATCATGTCCGCATTATTCACGAACCGTAGGGTGACACACTTAAGAGATACCGATATCCAATTGGATCAAATGTTTCATGCCGAAAGAATGAACAAGCGCAGGAATTTATTTCACTAGATATTGAAACAGGTTTTCGGGTGAAATTGCATAAAGTGTTTATGCATGTGAAATAGAATTCTAGCAAGGGGTTATTTGTGAATGTTTGTCATTAAAGTAATTGACAAAATTCTGAATAAAATAAAAGAGTTTTATTTAATGAGAGTTTGCATTAAATTTGGTGGAAATTTAATGGGAATTTGAGTGGACTTTTGAGTGGAGGGAATTTAAAGGGCATTTTGTGAGTGGAGTGTCCACCCACATGAATGAAGGAGGGAGGGGCAGCCCCATGGCGGTGGCCACCCCTTGGGTTCCCTCCTCCTATAAAAGGAGCCCCTCCTCACTTGTCTCTCACACCTCCTCGTGAAGGATTTCTCTCCCCTCTAGAATTTATCCCCATGGTCTCGGACTAGCGAGATACATGTTTCCGTGGCTATTCGGCAATAAAGAGTTGTGCTTCCGCTGCATCGCTGGAGGAGGCGGAGGTTGCTCGGTGCCTCGAACGTGTGTGCGAGCACGGATGCGCTGATTTGGCGCGCTAAGACTTCCTCTCGATCTTGAGATCGGCAAGAGATCGTCTACATCAACCACGAGTTGAACTCGTTAAGTTTTGTCGGTCTTCAAGGGTATGTTCTCTATGGATATACATCCGCCCGTTGTTTGTATCTAGTAGATAGATCTTGGTATATAGTTCACATCGTAGGAAAATTTTTGTTTTCTATGCTGCGAACCCTACAAAGGGTATCGAGCCGGATCTATGCGTAGATACTTTACACGGTACACATATGAGTATGTGGCGATGATGATCATGTTGTTGCTCCTTTGTTGTAATTTTGGATATTGGTGGCATAGTGGGATGAAGCCCGGACAAACTTTACATGTCCTCGCACATGAGACCTGATCCACGCTTGACAGGCAACTAGTTTGCATAAGTGGCTTGCGGGTGTCTGTCTCTCCTACTATAGTCAATATCTATTTTGCAAGCGAGTTGTCAACAATTTGATTATCCTCGTTCGTAGGTAAGAATGGTTCTATCTCGAAAGCCCTAAGCCACGTAAAACTTGCAATGGATAAATTAGAGGCGTCTAGTTTAGATTGTTGCTAGGCTAGTGTTATGATATGGTAGTGTTGTAAGTAGAAGTATGAGATGATACTCTTACAACACACATAGCGTGTAAAATCCATAGACCTTGGATTTACACATATAGGTATGATAGTGATCATACCACGATGCACATGATAGAGATCATCTGCGGGAACCATATCATTTTACTAATAAACATATGATGTTTGATAGCATCTTATATTGCTTGTTTAGCGCTTTGTTAGCACAATAAGATGATCCCTCATTTAAATATCAAGATAAGAATGTGTTCTTCCTTTAGTATGCACCGATTATGTTTTCGTCGCTCCAAGACATCACGTGATGATCGGGTGTTGTTGGATCCACGACCATATTTCGGGTGTAAAACAGTTACACACGCGAATACTAAGGTTCTAACTTGGCGAGCCTAGCATGTACAGACATGGCCTCGGAACACGGACCGAAAGGTTAAGCATGAGTCATATAGTTGATATGATGCCCATTTGATGCTCGCCTTTGAAGCTATACCGACTCACATGATGATCGGACTTGGTGTAGTGGATTTGGTTCATGTAATCACCAAAAAGGCACGAGGGATGTTGTTTTTGAGTGGGAGTTCATTCGTAATATAGATTATTTGAACTCAATCTATCATACACTTAGTCTAAACTTTACAAATTCTGTTGTAGATGGCACCACCTGCTTTTAATTTCAATGTGTTCATGGAGAAAGAGAAACTAGCAACGAATGGTAGCAACTTTACAGATTGGGCCATGAATTTGAGGATTCTCCTCTCTGCTGCATAAAAGCAATATGTGCTAGAAGCACCGTTAGGCCCCCCACCTTTTGATGATGCCCCTGACGAGGAGAAGAATGTCTATCAGACTCGTCAGGAGGACCACAACTTAGTTCATTGCGGCATATTGTATGGGCTAGAGCCGGAACTTCGAAAGCGTTTCGAAAACAGCAATGCATTTGATACAATGGGTGAGTTGAAAATGATTTTCGACACACATTGTAACACCCTCAGAATCGGACCTATGCAAGTTTAGGCAAAATTCACCAAACCCGCATAGAAACGATTCAAAGGTGCCCACCAGGCACTTTCGTGCGGGTGGAAAACGAAGTAATAACATTACACAACAGTCCTCGATGGGACCCACAGAACAGATATATATAACGGCGACTCAAAGAGTCAAGAATACAGATATAATATACAAAGATTCAAATCACCTGGAAAATGATAGAGCGTCCGACTACGGACAAGAAGCAAATGGGGCTAAGAGCCCTGAAGAATAACCAATGGCGTCCATAACCCTGCCCAGGCCAAGCCGGAAGGGTAACCCTGCTAACGACGTCGATCTCAAAACCTGCTTAACAAAAGGGGTGCCGACAAAGGGCAAAGCAGAAAAACAAAGAAGGAGCGTCAGTACTGAGGCCAGTACACGGCGAGGCTAGAATTCGGCGGTCCTCGCCTACATAGGTATGGTGGACTGAAGCGGCAGCGGCAGCATGCACTACACAACCTATAGAGACTCGATACAACCGGCGGTTATCAGAGGGGGTAAGAATGACCTATCCGGATCCAACCTGAAACTAACACCAAACAAACCCATCCTGGTATTTCCCCCTCGAGACCAACGAGGAAGGCAACCGAGGAACTCACACCGTTGGCAGTTTTATTTATTCAGTTATCGTTGCAGCATTTACTAGTCAGGTTTAATAATCGTCCTGATAAAATAAACAGTGGGTCATTTTAGTTAACCATTCCGTTATAGTTGCAACAATTACTAATCAGATACAGATAGCATGAGATGAACCCAAAACCCAGCAGTTGTTGGTACTTTTATTCAGCCAATCCGTTGTAGTTGCAATAGTTACTAGTCAGGTATAATTGTCGCAAGCGACACTCCAACAAGCAATTGTGGGCAGTATTAATTAGCCATTCCGTTATAGTTGAAGCTGATTACTAGTCATTATAAGTCAAATTTATAACAGTAAACTTTAGTTATGCTTGTCTATGATCGAGAAACTGTGCTCCAAGTCGTCCATATCCGCGGACACGGCTTTCAGAAAGTTTTACCCGGCCGGGGTGCACCAATAGCAACACACACTCGATCAACCTCGGAAAAACCAAATCAAAACCCAACGAGGCCTTCACGACACAGCAATCACAAGATTCAGAAATATTTCAGGGGGCCACCCCTTAAGTAGAATCCGCAACGGAGTAGGCAAGCTCCGAGACGGCCTCAAGGTGCTGGGTATACTCGTGGAACGATCGGGAACCCGAAAGTGTGGCTTGTCGACACCATGGAATCGTGTCCCGATCCTAAACAAGACAAAGATGCGCAGACTCGCACAATCGTAAATAAAGAAAGCATGGCATAAGTACAGGATAGTAATAAAACCTCAAACTAGTTTGTGGCCCCAAGAAATAAGACGAAATCAAGCTCTGGCTGAGGGGGGTCCCATATACCTCCCGGATGTGGATAGCGCGATAAATCAAGGAACAGGAATCAAGTACTCGGGGTCTTACGGGACACAAGTGGGCGTTCGGAAACCAAATATTATCTATCACCCACCGATGCCTCTGCTTATTCAATTTTAGTTGTTAAACAGAAATTAAAGTGACGATAAGTAAAACTAGAATCATCTCCAACATCGACATGCGGCAATACATCAGCAACTGTGGCACTTGACGACACACATCAGCACTTGAGCAAGCAACTACGACGAGCAAGTCCAAATATCTACCAAACAACAGGTAATAGGGTGTGGCCAAGGCAATATACGGCTGCAGGGAAAATATCACGGGTACGGGAACTAAAGCATCGCAACACAGATAGCATAGATCAACAGGAGGGAATAAAACACTATAAAAGTAAGATAGGTAGAAAGGGGGAGATGCTCGCCTGAAAACATTGTCGAAGGGTTCAACCGAAGATCGAGGCGAAGCTCACATCAACTCAACGGCCTTATCCGCGAAGAAGCAAAACACTAGAAGAAACACCGGATTCCATATTTAATAAAACGGCGGAAGATCGGCATGATGCATGCATGATGCATGGCATGGCAGGGTGCGATGCAATTAGGCCATATTAAGCGGAATCGGGGTCCCGACAATTAATTAAATGGTGCAAGTTGTTTAGAACCCCCGCAAGTTAAATGTTGTTTAACAAGGCAGAATATATCACCGGTTCGCTACACAAGTTTTAAATGAGGCCAATATAAGGCTAGATTTGCCCGCATATGGGCCCCATATTTAATTATTCGGTGAATCGGCATAAGGCCCCCAAACCACATGATTATGCATGCAAGTATGACAATTTAATATGCAACAAGTTGTTATGTTATAAAATAAGGTCCGAGGAAAAGGGGTCACACATTAGGGGGGGCTCGACGATCTTGGGTTCCGGGGTTCGGGGTCGGTCTCGGGGTCCAGGGTTCGTCGGCCTTGGTCCGGGGGAAACGTTCTCGGACTCCGGGGTCGTTCTCGGGTTACTAGGGTAGATCTTGTCGAGTTCACTGCAACGGCCTTGAGGTTCCGATGACGACCTTGGCGGTTATCTAGGAGAAGCTCTTGTGGTTCCGCGAGGAAGTACTTGGTCTGGCGTCGGGCTTCGGACTCGCCCTGGTTGCTGTCGTTATTGTCGTGGCGAAGCTCTTGTCGGGGTAAAGCACTCGTTGTACCGGGGCGTTCTTGGCGATCCTCGGGTTCGGAAACGTCCGTGAAGGAGATCTGGTCGTTCCGTGTTCTCGGGCGTCGGATCCGTGAAGGTCAAGGCGTCGGGCAGCAGATCTTGGCGTCCCGGATCGGTCTCTAGGTCTTCAAGGTTCTGCTTCTGGATGTCGATGATGGTCTTGAAATGGCGCCGACGGTCTTGTCGATGGTTCCTCGAGTGGCGTCGGCGGTGGTGAACTTGGCGGTTCTCGACAGCGGATGGTCTAGGGCCGGGGCGAGACGCGAGGAGGAGGGCCGCACGGCGCGGGGCGGGGTCGCGGGCCTGCAGGGTTGCTGCGGGGATCCGGCGGAGGAGGGCGTGGCGGTCTTCGCCGGCGACGAGGTGGCCTGCTCGCGGAGGAGGCGGACGGGCTTGGGAGGCGCGGCCAGAGGCCTCTGCCGGCGGCGAGCTGGAGAGGGGGGCTCGCGGGCTCGGGCGCAGGCGGTGGAAGCCGCGACCGCGCGCAGACGGGGGGCGTTGGGCGACGGGCCTGGTCGACGGAGACGGTGAGGAGCGAGGCGGAGCGGCTCGCCCGGAGGAGCGGGCCCGCGAGCGGAGAGGGCGGCGCTGGCTTCCGTCAGGGGAGGCGCCGGGCGGGTCGCGAGCTTGCCCGGAGGTGCGGGTCGAGGCGGAGGCGGCGGGTCGAGGACGCGCGACGGAGGCGGCTCTGCGGCGGTGGCGGTGGACGGAGACGGGTGGGCGGTGTTTGGGAGCCGGCAGGGCTTTGCTGGCCAAGGCTTGAGGAGACGTCTTGGTGGCCGGAGGAGGGGAACAGCGGAGGAGGCGGCGGGAAGAGGGCCTGGCGACAGGTGCGGAAGCTTCGCTGGGCGGCGGGAGGCGAGCACGAGGCGGCCGACGGCGGGTTCGAGCAGGCCGGAGGACGGGAGCGGGCCGAGGGAGCAGACTGGGAGAGGTGGGGAGCGGCCTGGGAGGACGCGGCGGGGACCAGGGGCGAGGCCAAGGCTGGAGGCTGAGGAAGGAGCGGGGCTGAGCACGGCGCGCGCGGGGATGGGGAAAGGCCAGAGAGAAAGGAGGAAGAAGGAGGGTGGGGTCCGGGCTGGTGGGAGGTGGGTCCCAGGCAGGGGGAGCTGGCAGCAGGCGTGCGTGGTGCTGGGCGCGGGTGGGGTGGCGTGAGCAGCTAGGAGAGGGGTGAGGCTGAGAGGGTGGGGCCGGGGAAGGTTCCAGGAAAAGAGGGGGCTGGCTCGGCTGTGGGACGGGGTGGGCCCAGGGCGGCAGTGAGAGTGGGGGAAGGGGCCAGCTGGGGGTTGGTGAGAGAGAGAGGGAGTGGGCATGGGACAAGTGTCAGGTGGGGATTGGGTAGAGGGGAGAGGGCGCTGAGGTGGCAAGATGTGATTGGGGGGAGTGATGTGGCCAGGTAGGGTGGGTAGAACTTTAGGTGGGTTTAGGATTAGATGTGGTAGGCAGGTTGGACCGATATTTTAATCTGGGGGTGGTCGTTCGGGTCGAAACGGCCCGTTCGACTGCCCCCGCAAAAATAATTAAATATTTTATTTAATTGAATTGGGCCGTTTGAAACCCGATGGCAACAAAAACAAAATAATCCGGAGACCCGGGGTTTTGGCGTTTAAATGAGAGAGGGCGTTTGGAAAACAAATCGGGGTTTTTCGAAAATAGTTTTGGCAACAATGCATGATGATGACAATGCAATGCACAAATTCAACGCGATTTTCTAGCAGTGGTTTTGCGGGATGCCACAATTCGACACCACTAACAAGGGATCTCGCCCTCGAGATCCGCCTCATGGTACCGGAAGGAAGGTCGGCGTTCTCCGTCTTCACGCTTTGTGTAGATCCTCGCGACACCACTAACGAGGGTTCCTTCTTCATCTGGGAGATCGGCGACACCACCAACAAGGGTCGTTGTTCTTGATCGTCGAGAGAACACTCCGGAAACAAAAGGCCGAAGGTAGAGGTATCGCAGATAAAGCCACCCCTAACTTCCGTGGACGGAGTAAAACTGCTGGATCCACTGATTCGACGTGCAAGAGCGAATGATAAGAGCAGTGGTAGGGTAGCTACTCCATCCCACACTCGAACCATTACTCTGCACACGAATAAGCGGATTAAGCATCCAACTCTCGGAATTAGACTGAAGACCTTCCTAGATGGTATCCGGAACCAAGGAATGTTACCAGCAGAAATCGTATGAAAGAAACAATGATTAGGTTCTGCGATGGTTCCATTGGCTTGAACAACACATGCTCAAGGTCGACTCCAACTTCACCAAAGCCCGTCCTTCTCACATGTTTTTCAACGACACTGACATCCGGCAAGGAACACAAATGGATAAAGAGCTCAAGGACAGAAGATCGGATGAAGGGCACAACAGACAAGTTGCAGATTGATGATCGTAGCACCTCCGTTACAAAAGGGAGAATTCTGAAACCCTGAAGGTGCGACGAAAACCCAACCGCGAGAAATCCTGGACTCGAAGAGAGGGAAGAGAGCGAATTCAAAACACGTAGGGGTAAGAGGAGAATAGCAGAGGGGTAAGGAGTAAAATCAGACCTAACCAGAACTATCCAACCGATTTTGCAAAATAGTTTTGACACTCTACTTCGGCCGTTAGCTAGGTTATCCTACAGGCTGGACTTGTGGGGTATCGCAACTGCTGAGCTCTGATACCACTCTGTAACACCCTCAGAATCGGACCTATGCAAGTTTAGGCAAAATTCACCAAACCCGCATAGAAACGATTCAAAGGTGCCCACCAGGCACTTTCGTGCGGGTGGAAAACGAAGTAATAACATTACACAACAGTCCTCGATGGGACCCACAGAACAGATATATATAACGGCGACTCAAAGAGTCAAGAATACAGATATAATATACAAAGATTCAAATCACCTGGAAAATGATAGAGCGTCCGACTACGGACAAGAAGCAAATGGGGCTAAGAGCCCTGAAGAATAACCAATGGCGTCCATAACCCTGCCCAGGCCGGAAGGGTAACCCGCTAACGACGTCGATCTCAAAACCTGCTTAACAAAGGGTGCCGACAAAGGGCAAAGCAGAAAACAAAGAAGGAGCGTCGATCGAGGCCAAGCACGGCGAGGCTAGAATTCGGCGGTCCTCGCCTACATAGGTATGGTGGACTGAAGCGGCAGCGGCAGCATGCACTACACAACCTACAGAGACTCGATACAACCGGCGGTTATCAGAGGGGGTAAGAATGACCTATCCGGATCCAACCTGAAACTAACACCAAACAAACCCATCCTGGTATTTCCCCCTCGAGACCAACGAGGAAGGCAACCGAGGAACTCACACCGTTGGCAGTTTTATTTATTCAGTTATCGTTGCAGCATTTACTAGTCAGGTTTAATAATCGTCCTGATAAAATAAACAGTGGGTCATTTTAGTTAACCATTCCGTTATAGTTGCAACAATTACTAATCAGATACAGATAGCATGAGATGAACCCAAAACCCAGCAGTTGTTGGTACTTTTATTCAGCCAATCCGTTGTAGTTGCAATAGTTACTAGTCAGGTATAATTGTCGCAAGCGACACTCCAACAAGCAATTGTGGGCAGTATTAATTAGCCATTCCGTTATAGTTGAAGCTGATTACTAGTCATTATAAGTCAAATTTATAACAGTAAACTTTAGTTATGCTTGTCTATGATCGAGAAACTGTGCTCCAAGTCGTCCATATCCGCGGACACGGCTTTCAGAAAGTTTTACCCGGCCGGGGTGCACCAATAGCAACACACACTCGATCAACCTCGGAAAAACCAAATCAAAACCCAACGAGGCCTTCACGACACAGCAATCACAAGATTCAGAAATATTTGGGGCCACCCTTAAGTAGAATCCAACGAGTAGGCAAGCAAGCTCGAGACGGCCTCAAGGTGCTGGGTATAATGTGAGCATCGGGAACCCGAAAGTGTGGCTGGGCTTGTCGACACCGCGGAATCGTGTCCCGATCCTAAACAGTACAGTGTGCAGTACCTCGCACAATCGTAAATAAAGCAGTAAAGCATGGCATAAGTACAGGATAGTAATAAAACCTCAAACTAGTTTGTGGCCCCAAGAAATAAGACGGAATCAAGCTCTGGCTGAGGGGGGTCCCATATACCTCCCGGATGTGGATAGCGCGATAAATCAAGGAACAGGAATCAAGTACTCGGGGTCTTACGGGACACAAGTGGGCGTTCGGAAACCAAATATTATCTATCACCCACCGATGCCTCTGCTTATTCAATTTTAGTTGTTAAACAGAAATTAAAGTGACGATAAGTAAAACTAGAATCATCTCCAACATCGACATGCGGCAATACATCAGCAACTGTGGCACTTGACGACACACATCAGCACTTGAGAAAGCAACTACGACGCGCAAGTCCAACTATCTACCAAACAACAGGTAATAGGGTGTGGCCAAGGCAATATACTGCAGAGGAAAATATCACGGTACGGAACTAAAGCATCGCATAACAGATAGCATAGATCAACGGAGGAATAAAACACTATAAAAGTAAGATAGGTAGAAAGGGGAGATGCTGCTGAAAACATTGTCGAAGGGTTCAACCGAAGATCGAGGCGAAGCTCACATCAACTCAACGGCCTTATCCGCGAAGAAGCAAAACACTAGAAGAAACACCGGATGCCATATTTAATAAAACGGCGGAAGATCGGCATGATGCATGCATGATGCATGGCATGGCAGGGTGCGATGCAATTAGGCCATATTAAGCGGAATCGGGGTCCCGACAATTAATTAAATGGTGCAAGTTGTTTAGAACCCCCGCAAGTTAAATGTTGTTTAACAAGGCAGAATATATCACCGGTTCGCTACACAAGTTTTAAATGAGGCCAATATAAGGCTAGATTTGCCCGCATATGGGCCCCATATTTAATTATTCGGTGAATCGGCATAAGGCCCCCAAAACACATGATTATGCATGCAAGTATGACAATTTAATATGCAACAAGTTGTTATGTTATAAAATAAGGTCCGAGGAAAAGGGGTCACACATTAGGGGGGGCTCGACGATCTTGGGTTCCGGGGTTCGGGGTCGGTCTCGGGGTCCAGGGTTCGTCGGCCTTGGTCCGGGGGAAACGTTCTCGGACTCCGGGGTCGTTCTCGGGTTACTAGGGTAGATCTTGTCGAGTTCACTGCAACGGCCTTGAGGTTCCGATGACGACCTTGGCGGTTATCTAGGAGAAGCTCTTGTGGTTCCGCGAGGAAGTACTTGGTCTGGCGTCGCTTCGGACTCGCATCAGTTCTTGTCGTTATTGTCGTGGCGAAGCTCTTGTCGGGTAAAGCACTCGTTGTACGGGCGTTCTTGGCGATCCTCGGGTTGAACGTCCGTGAAGGAGATCTGGTCCGTGTTCTCGCGTCGGATCCGTGAAGGTCAGCGTCGGCAGCAGATCTTGGCGTCCGGATCGGTCTCTAGGTCTTCAAGGTTCATACGGATGTCGATGATGGTCTTGAAATGGCGCCGACGGTCTTGTCGATGGTTCCTCGAGTGGCGTCGGTGGTGAACTTGGCGGTTCTCGACAGCGGATGGTCTAGGGCGGGCGAGATGCGAGGAGGAGGGCCGCGCGGGCGGGTCGCGGCCTGCAGGTTCTGCTGCGATCCGGCGGAGGAGGCGTGGCGGTCTTCGCCGCGGCGAGGTGCCTGCTCGCGGAGGAGGCGGACGGGCTTGGGAGGCGCGCCGAGGCCTCTGCCGGCCTGGAGAGAAGCGGCTCGGCGGGCGGGCGGCAGGCGGCAGTGGAAGCTGGCCGGCGCGCAGACGGGGGGCGAGGGTTGCGACGGGCCTGGTCGACGGAGACGGTGAGGAGCGACGAGGCGCGGCTTTCGCCGGAGGAGGGGCCCAGCGGAGAGGGCGGCGTCGCTTCCGCTGCAGGGAGGCGCCGGCGGGTCGCGAGCTTGCTGGAGGGGTGCGGTCGAGGCGGAGGCGGAGGTCGAGGCAGCGTCGAGACGGAGGGCTCTCGCGGTGGCGGTGACGCCGGGAGGCAGCCCAGCTGGGGAGCGGCGCCCGTGAGGGCTTCAGCTGGCAGCTGCTGGGAGACGCATGATGGCGGAGGAGAGCAGCGGAGGAGGCGGGGAGAGAAGCCTGGCGGTGGGTCCCAGAGGGGGTGGCCGGCAGCATGTGGTGGTGGCCTTGGTGGGGTGGCGTGAGCAGCTGGGAGAGGGGTGAGGCTGAGAGGGTGGGGCCGGGGAAGGTTCCAGGAAAAGAGGGGGCTGGCTCGGCTGTGGGGCGGGGTGGGCCCAGGGCGGCAGTGAGAGTGGGGGAAGGGGCCAGCTGGGGGTTGGTGAGAGAGAGAGGGAGTGGGCATGGGACAAGTGTCAGGTGGGGATTGGGTAGAGGGGAGAGGGCGCTGAGGTGGCAAGATGTGATTGGGGGGAGTGATGTGGCCAGGTAGGGTGGGTAGAACTTTAGGTGGGTTTAGGATTAGATGTGGTAGGCAGGTTGGACCGATATTTTAATCTGGGGGTGGTCGTTCGGGTCGAAACGGCCCGTTCGACTGCCCCCGCAAAAATAATTAAATATTTTATTTAATTGAATTGGGCCGTTTGAAACCCGATGGCAACAAAAACAAAATAATCCGGAGACCCGGGGTTTTGGCGTTTAAATGAGAGAGGGCGTTTGGAAAACAAATCGGGGTTTTTCGAAAATAGTTTTGGCAACAATGCATGATGATGACAATGCAATGCACAAATTCAACGCGATTTTCTAGCAGTGGTTTTGCGGGATGCCACACACATGCTGCTGTAGAGAGCTACAACGCTTCAGAAAAGTTCTTTAGCTGCATGATGGAAGAGCACAACTCCGTTAGTGAGCATGTACTCAAGATGTCGGGTTACGCTGATAAGCTTGTGTCCTTGGGAATATCGATTCCCATTGACTTAGGCCCAGTTCTTTTGACGGCTTCTCCGAGAAGCCGCCCTACCCCCAGCTTCCTGGGGAAGCCGGTTCAAAAAAATTAGAAGGCTTCCAAAGTGGTTAAGGCTAAACTAACTTGGAAGCCTCACAAATTTTTGGAACCGGCTTCCCCAGGAAGCTGGGGGTAGGGCGGCTTCTCGGAGAAGCCTCCAAAAGAACTGGGCCTTAGGCATCCATCGTGTTCTGCAGTCTCTGCCACCTAGCTATAAGAGCTTCGTGATGAACTATAATATGCAAGGCATGAAGAAGTATCTCCCCGAGCTTCTGTCAATGCTTAAAACTGCAGAAGTGGAGATCAAAAAGTAACATCAAGTGTTGATGATCAATAGGAACACTGGTTTCAAGAAAGACAAGAAGGGAAAACGGAAGGGAAGTAAGGGCGGAAAGCCTGTTGCCGTGCCTGAAAAGAAACCCCGAGTTGGACCTAAGTCTGATTCCGAGTGCTACTATTGTAAGGGGACTGGCCACTGGAAGCGCAACTGCCCCAAGTATATGGCAGACAAGAAGGCCGGCAAGGAAAACAAAGGTATATATGATATACATGTTATTGATATGTACTTGACTAGTGCTCGTGGTAGCACCTGGGTATTTGATACCGGTTCAGTTGCTAATATTTGTAACTCGAATCAGGGGCTGCGGAACAAGCGACCGCTAGCAAGGGGTGAGGTCAAGATGCGTGTCGGCAATGGATCAAGCGTTGATGTGATCGCCGTCGGAACGCTGCCTCTCCACTTGCCGTCGGGATTAGTTATAAACTTGAATTAATGTTATCTGGTGCCTGCACTGAGCATGAAAATTGTATCTGGATCGTGTTTGATGCGAAGTGGTTATTCATTTAAATCCGAGAACAATGGTTGTTCCATTTATATGAATGAAATCTTTTATGGTCATGCACCGATAATGAATGGTTTATTTCTATTAGATCTCGATGATAATGTTACACATATTCATAATGTTGATGCTAAAAGGATTAAACTTAATGATGATATATCCGCATATATGTGGCACTGCCGTCTAGGTCATATTGGCGTTAAACGCATAAAGAAGCTCCATTCGGATGGACTTTTGGAATCACTTGATTATGAATCATTTGATACATGTGAGCCATGCCTTATGGGCAAGATGACTAGAACGCCGTTTTCCGGTTCAATGGAACGGGCGACAGATTTATTGGAAATCATACATTCTGATGTATGTGGTCCAATGAGTGTGTCGTGAGGTGGATATCGTTATATTGTGACTTTCACGGATGATTTGAGTAGATACGGTTATAGCTACTTGATGAAACACAAGTCTGAAACCTTTGAAAAGTTCAAGGAATTTCAGAATGAAGTGGAAAATCATCGTAATAGAAAGATGAAATTTCTACGGTCCGACCGTGGAGGCGAGTATCTCAGTTATGATTTTAGCACTCACATGAAAGATTGTGGAATTGTTTCACAACTCCCACTGCCGGAACACCACAAATGAAATGGTGTGTCGAACGCGTCGTGTCGTACTTTATTAGATATGGTTCGATCTATGATGTCTACGAGGACTTCTTGTTGTCATTTTGGGGTTATGCACTAAACCGCTGCATTCACTTTAAATCGGGCACCATCTAAATCCGTTGAAAAGACACCGTATGAATTGTGGTTTGAAACAAACCTAAGCTGTCATTTCTTAAAGTTTGGCGTGCGATGTTTATGTGAAGAAACTTCAACCGGATAAACTCGAACCCAAAGCGGAAAAATGCGTCTTCATAGGATACCCTAAAGAAACAATTGGGTATTCCTTCTACCATAGATCCGAGGCAAGGTTTTTGTTGCCAGAATGGATCCTTTCTAGAGAAAGAGTTTCTCATGAAAGGTGTGAGTAGTCGGAAGTAGAACTCGAAGAGGTTGTGGAACCTTCTCTTCAAAGTATGGCGAGTAGCGCAGGAAGTTGTTCGGAGTTGGCTCCACCTTGAAGAGGAACTAATAATAATGATCATGAAACTCCAAAGAGAGTACTATCGAACCTCGCAGTCAAACAGGGGCGCTGCAGCTCCAAAGTCGGAAATCCTTTCATGAATTTCATGGTTGATGAAAATGATGACCCTGCGACGTATGAAGAAGCGATGATGAGCCCGGATTCCAACAAATGGTTAGAAGCCCTGAAATCCGAGATGGAATCCATGTATGAAAATAAAGTTTGGAACTTGATGGAATTACCTCACGACCGAAAGGCCGTGGAGAACAAATGGATTTTCAAAAGGAAAACTGATGCTGATGGTAATGTGACCGTCTATAAAGCTCGACTTGTCGCAAAGGGGTTTCGACAAATTCAAGGAGTTGACTACGATGAGACTTTCTCTCCCGTAGCGATGCTAAAGTTAGTTAGGATTATGTTAGCAATTGCTGCATATTTCGATTATGAGATATGGCAGATGGATGTCAAAACCGCGTTTCTCAATGGTAATATTGAAGAAGAGTTGTATATGATACAACCAAAGGGTTTTGTCGATCCTAAGGATGCTAACAAGGTGTGCAAGCTTCAGCGATCCATCTATGTATTGAAGCAAGCATCACGAAGTTGGAATCTCCGCTTTGATGAGGTGATCAAAGAGTTTGGATTTGTCCAAACTTATGGAGAAGCTTGTATTTACAAGAAAGTGAGTGGAAGCAATGTGGCATTTCTGATATTATATGTGGATGACATATTATTGATCGAAAATGATATAGATCTTTTAAACAGTGTTAAAAGTTATCTAAACAGCAAATTTTCAATGAAGGACCTAGGTGAAGCGTCATACATATTAGGCATAAAGATCTATAGAGATAGATCTAGGCGCCTAATAGGGCTATCACAAAGTACATACCTTGATAAGATTTTAAAGAAGTTTAAAATGGACGGAAGTAAGAAGGGGTTCTTACCTATGTTGCAAGGCAAGACATTGAGTAAGACTCAAAGTTCGGCTTCGGCGGAAGAAAGAGATAATGGACAAAGTCCCCTATGCTTCAGCCATAGGCTCTATAATGTACGCCATGCTATGTACAAGACCGGATGTGGCACATGCTATTAGTTTGACTAGTAGGTACCAATCGGATCCAGGTTCGGAACACTGGATAGCGGTCAAGAATATCCTTAAGTACTTACGAAGAACTAAGGATATGTTTCTTGTATACGGAGGTGAAGAAGAGCTCGTCGCTAAGTGTTATGTCGACGCTAGTTTTGATACCGATCCGGATGACTCTAAGTCTCAATCCGGATACGTATTTCTCATGAATGGTGGAGCGGTTAGTTGGAGGAGCTCCAAACAACCTGTGGTAGCGGGATCAATAACGGAGGCCGAATATGTTGCTTCTTCAGAAGCGGCTCAGGAAGTAGTTTGGATGAAGGAGTTCATATCCGAACTAGGAGTGGTGGCAAACGCGTTGGACCCAATGGTGATCTATTGTGACAACAATGGTGCCATTTCCAATGCCAAAGAGCCAAGGTCTCACAAGCATTCCAAGCATATTAAGCGCCGGTTTCACTCCATCCGCGATCATGTCAAGGATGGAGATATAAAGATTTGTAAAGTACATACGGATCTCAATGTAGCAGATCTGTTGACTAAAACTCTCCCTAGAGGAAAACATGATCAACACCAGAACTCAATGGGTGTTAGATTTATCACTATGTAACTAGATTATTGTCTCTAGTGCAAGTGGGAGACTGAAGGGAATATGCCCTGAGAGGCAATAATAAAGTGTTTATTATGTGTATTCCAAGTATATGATAGATGTTTATTTTGCATGCTATAATTGTATTAATACGGAAACGTTAATACATGTGTGTTTAATAAACAAACAGAAAGTTCCTAGTTATGCCTCTCTCATAAACTAGCTCGTTGATTAACAAGATGATCAAGGTTTCCTGATCATGGACATTGGATGTTGTTAATAACGGGATCACAAGATTAGTGTAATGGTGTGATGAACATTCATCCGAAGTATAGCATTACGATCAAATTCATTGAGTTTATATTGCTATAGCAACTTACGAAGTGATCCTAATCCTTAGACCATGAGATCATGTCAATCACTAACACCGGAAGAGTTTCTTGATAACATCAAACGTCACACCGTAACAGGGTGATTATAAAGATGGATTCAGAACTAATAAAGTGTTATGTTGAGGCTCATGGATCGAGAGTGGAATTTGTTCATCCCGATGACGGATAGATATACTCTAGGCCCTCTCGGTGATATCACATTGATTAGCTTGCAAGCAAGTGATCTAATCACTAGAATGTTATATCACAGGAACGAGAAAAGAGTGCATGTCGGTAACGAGATCAAACTAGGTATGGAGATACCGATGATCGAATCTCGGACATGTAATATATCGTGAAACAAAGGGATTAAGATACTAGCGTAAAAGGTTCCGACGATCACAAGAAAGTCATCGTTGAATGTGTGGGAGTCAGTATGGGTCTCCAGATCCCGCTTCTGATTATTGATCCGAGAGGGGTCTCGATCATGTCCGCATTATTCACGAACCGTAGGGTGACACACTTAAGAGACACCGACATCCAATTGGAGCAAAAGTTTCATGCCGAAAGAATGAACAAACAGGTAATTTATTTCACTAGATCCGAAACAGGTTTTGGTGAAATTGCATAAAGTGGTTATGCATGTGAAATAGAATTCTAGCAAGGGGTTATTTGTGAATGTTTGTCATTAAAGTAATTGACAAAATTCTGAATAAAATAAAAGAGTTTTATTTAATGAGAGTTTGCATTAAATTTGGTGGAAATTTAATGGGAATTTGATTGGACTTTTGAGTGGAGGGATTTTAAAGGGCATTTTGTGAGTGGAGTGTCCACCCACATGAATGAAGGAGGGGAGGGGGCAGCCCCATGGACGGCGGCCACCCCCTTGGGTGCCCCCCTCCTCCTATAAAAGCAGCCCCCCTCCTCACTTGTCTCTCACACCTCCTCGTGAAGGATCTCTCTCCCCCTATAGAATTTATCCCCCATGGTCTCGGACTAGCGAGATACATGTTCCCGGTGGCTATTCGGCAAGAAAGAGTTGTGCTTCCGCTGCATCGCTGCAGCGAGGAGGCGGAGGTTGCTCGGTGCCTCGAACGTGTGTGCGAGCACGGATGCGCTGCTGATTTGCGGCGCTAGGACTTCCTCTCGATCTTGAGATCGACAAGAGATCGTCTACATCAACCACGAGTTGAAATCGTTAAGCTTTGTCGGTCTTCAAGGGTATGTTCTCTACGGATATACATCCTCCCGTTGTTTGTATCTAGTAGATAGATCTTGGTATATAGTTCACATCGTAGGAAATTTTTTGTTTTCTATGCTGCGAACCCTACACGAGAGGGCCCAGAGTATATGTATTTGTCATCGGGATGAACAAATTCCACTCTTGATCCATGAGCCTCAACATAACACTTTATTAGTTCTGAATCCATCTTTATAATCACCCTGTTACGGTGTGACGTTTGATGTTATCAAGAAACTCTTCCGGTGTTAGTGATTGACATGATCTCATGGTCTAAGGATTAGGATCACTTCGTAAGTTGTTATAGCAATATAAACTCAATGACTTTGATCGTAATGCTATACTTCGGATGAATGTTCATCACACCATTACACTAATGTTGTGATCCCGTTATTAACAACATCCAATGTCCATGATCAGGAAACCTTGATCAACTTGTTAATCAACGAGCTAGTTTATGAGAGAGGCATAACTAGGAACTTTACATTTGTTTATTAAACACACATGTATTAACGTTTGATCAATACAATTATAGCATGCAAAATAAACATCTATCATATACTTGGAATACACATAATAAACACTTTATTATTGCCTCGTCGGGGCATATTCCCTTGGTCTCCCACTTGCACTAGAGACAATAATCTAGTTACATAGTGATAAATCTAACACCCATTGAGTTCTGGTGTTGATCATGTTTTGCTCTAGGAGAGTTTTAGTCAACGGATCGCTACATTGAGATCCGTATGTACTACAAATCTTTATATCTCCATCCTTGACATGCTCGGATGGAGTGAAACCGGCTTAATATGCTTGGAATGCTTGTGAGACCTTGGCTCTTTGGCATTAGCAATGGCACCATTGTTGTCACAATAGATCACCATTGGGTCCAACGCGTTTGCCACCATCGCTAGTTCGGATATGAACTCCTTCATCCAAATCGCTCGCTTCCGCTCAAGCAAAGAACATATTCGACCTCCGTTGTTGATCCCGCTACCATAGGTTGTTTGGAGCTCCTCCAACTAACCATCCGCCATTCATGAGAAATACATATCCGGATTGAGACTTAGAGTCATCCGGATCGGTGTCAAAGCTAGTCGACATAACACTTAGCGACGAGCTCTTCTTCACCTCAGATATACAAGAAACATATCCTTAGTTCTTCGTAAGTACTTAAGGATATTCTTGACCGCTATCCAAAGGTTAGAACTCGAACCGATTGGTACCTACTAGTCAAACTAATAGCATGTGCCACATCCGGTCTTGTACATAGCATGGCATACATTATAGAGCCTATGGTGAAGCATAGGGACTTTGTCCATTATCTCTTTCTTCACCCGGACTTTTTGAGTCTTACTTCAATGTCTGCCTTGCAAACATAGTAAGAACCCCTTCTTACTTTCGTCCATTTTAAACTTCTTTAAAATCTTATCAATGTGTGTATTTTAGATATAGAAGCCTAGATATAGATATATCTCTATAGATCTTTATGCTTAATAATATGGCCTTTCACCTAGGTCCTTCATCCAAAATTCATTATTTTAGATACTTAACACCACGTTAAAAGATCTATATCATTTCCGATCAATAATATGTCATCCGGAGATTCCAACTTCGATGCTTGCTTCAATCCATAGATGGATCGCTGAAGCTTGCACACCTTGTTAGCATCCTAAATCGAAACCTTTGGTTGTATCATATACAACTCTTCTTCAATATTACCATTGAGAAAGCGGTTCTATCCCATTTCCCATCCATATCTCATAACATATGCCAATATTGCTAATATAATTAACATCGCTTAGCAAGAAAACGAGAGAAAGTTAAAAGTCTCATCGTAACTTGAATTTGTCGAACCCTTTCCCTTTGGTCGAGAGCTTTTTACAAGCAATATTACCATCACCAATCATTTTTTCTTTTTTTTTGTTCTCCACGTTCCCTTTTTTCTTTGGCCGTGGTAATTCCACCAAGTTCCATTTTCCTTTTTCATACATGGATTCCATCTCGGATTTCATGGCTTCAAACCATTGTTGGAACTGGGCTCATCATCGCTTCTTCATACGTCCGCAGGTCATCATTTTCATCAACCATGAAATTCCATGTCCGAGCCAGACATCATAGATCGAATAAATAAAATACGGCGTCCACCACACCCATTTGGCTGTTGTGTTCGGCGGTGTGAGTTGTGAAAAATTCCACACTCTTTTATGTGAGTGCTAAACTCAAACTTAGATACTCACCTCCACGGTCGGACCGTAGAAATTTGATCTTTCTATTACGATGATTTTCCACTTCATTCTGAAATTCCTTGAATTTTTCAAAGGTTTCAGACTTGTGTTTCATCAAGTAGATATAACCGTATCTACTCAAATCATCCGTGAAAGTAACAAAATAACGATATCCACCTCCAAGACACTCATTGGACCACATACATCAGAATGTATGATTTCCAATAAATCTGTCGCCTGTTCCATTGAACCGGAAAACGGCATTCTAGTCATCTTGCCCATAAGGCATGGCTCACATGTATCAAATGATTCATAATCAAGTGATTCCAAAAGTCCATCCGAATGGAGCTTCTTCATGCGTTTAACGCCAATATGACCTAGACGGCAGTGCCACATATATGCGGATATATCATCATTAAGTTTAATCCTTTTAGCATCAACATTATGAATATGTGTAACATTATCATCGAGATCTAATAGAAATAAACCATTCATTATCGGTGCATGACCATAAAAGATTTCATTCATATAAATGGAACAACCATTGTTCTCGGATTTAAATGAATAACCACTTCGCATCAAACACGATCCAGATACAATGTTCATGCTCAGTGCAGGCACCAGATAACATTTATTCAAGTTTATAACTAATCCCAACGGCAAGTGGAGAGGCAGCGTTCCGACGGCGATCACATCAACGCTTGATCCATTGCCGACACGCATCTTGACCTCACCCCTTGCTAGCGGTCGCTTGTTCCGCAGCCCCTGATTCGAGTTACAAATATTAGCAACTGAACCGGTATCAAATACCCAGGTGCTACTGCGAGCACTAGTCAAGTACACATCAATAACATGTATATCATATATACCTTTGTTTGCCTTTGCCGGCCTTCTTGTCCGCGGATACTTGGGGCGCTATGCCCAAAGGTGGCCCCTTACAATAGTAGCACTCGAATCGACTTAGGTCCAACTCGGGTTTCTTTTCAGCGCGGCAACAGCTTGTCGCCTTACTTCCCTTCCGCTTTCCTTCTTGTCTTTCTTGAAACCAGTGTTCCTATTGATCATCAACACTTGATGTTCCTTTTGATCTCCACTTCTAGTTTTAAGCATCGATGTAAGCTCGGGAGAGACTTCTTCATGCCTTGCATATTATAGTTCATCACGAAGCTCTTATAGCTAGGTGGCGTAGATTGCGAACACGATGGATGCCTAAGTCAATGGGAATCGATATTCCCAAGGACACAAGCTTATCGGCGTAACCCGACATCTTGAGTACATGCTCACTAACGGAGTGCTCTTCCATCATGCAGCTAAAGAACATTTCTGAAGCGTTGTAGCTCTCTAGAGCAGCATGTGTGTCGAAAATCATTTTCAACTCACCCATTGTATCAAATGCATTGCCGTTTTCGAAACTCTTTCGAAGTTCCGGCTCTAGCCCATACAATATGCCGCAATGAACTAAGTTGTGGTCCTCCTGACGAGTCTGATAGACATTCTTCTCCTCGTCAGGGGCATCATCTAAAGGTGGGGGGCCTAACGGCGCTTCTAGCACATATTGCTTTTGTGCAGCAGAGAGGAGAATCCTCAAATTCATGGCCCATTCTGTAAAGTTGCTACCGTTCGTTGCTAGTTTCTCTTTCTCCATGAACACATTGAAATTAAAAGCAGGTGGTGCCATCTACAACAGAATTTGAAAAGTTTAGACTAAGTGGATGATAGATTGAGTTCAACTAATCTATATTACGAATGAACTCCCACTCAAAAACGACATCCCTCGTGCATTTTTGGTGATTACATGAACCAAATCCACTACACCAAGTCCAATCATCACGTGAGTCGGTATAGCTTCAAAGGCGAGCATCAAATGGGCATCATATCAACTATATGACTCATGCTTCACCTTTCGGTCCGTGTTCCAAGGCCATGTCTGTACATGCTAGGCTCGCCAAGTTAGAACCTTAGTATTCGCGTGTGTAACTGTTTTACACCCGAAATATGGTCATGGATCCAAGAACACCCGATCATCACATGATGTCTTGGAGCAACGAAAACATAATCGGTGCATACTAAAGGAAGAACACATTCTTATCTTGATATTTAAATGAGGGATCATCTTATTATGCTAACAAAGCGCTAAACAAGCAATATAAGATGCTATCAAACATCATATGTTTATTAGTGAAATGATATGGTCCTCGAAGATGATCTCTATCATGTGCATCGTGGTATGATCACTATCATACCTATATGTGTAAATCCAAGGTCTATGGATTTTACACGCTATGTGTGTTGTAAGAGTATCATCTCATACTTCTACTTACAACACTACCATATCATAACACTAGCCCAGCAACATCTAAACTAGACGCCTCTAATTTATCCATTGCAAGTTTTACGTGGCTTAGGGCTTTCGAGATAGATACGTTCTTACCTACGAACATGAACCACAACGAGGATAATCAAATTGTTGACAACTCGCTTGCAAAATATATATTGACTATAGTAGGAGAGACAGACACCCGCTAGCCACTTATGCAAACTAGTTGCATGTCAAGCGTGGAACAGGTCTCATGTGCGAGGACATGTAAAGTTTGTCTGGGCTGCTTCATCCCACTATGCCACCAATATCCATAATTACAACAAAGGAGCAACAACATGATCATCATCGCCCACATACTCATATGTGTACTACCCGTGTAAAGTATCTACGCATAGATCCAGCTCTGATACCACTGTAGGGTTCGCAGCATAGAAAACAAAAAATTTCCTACGATGTGAACTATATACCAAGATCTATCTACTAGATACAAACAACGGGTGGATGTATATCCGTAGAGAACATACCCTTGAAGACCGACAAATCTTTAACGAGTTCAACTTGTGGTTGATGTAGACGATCTCTTGCCGATCTCAAGATCGAGAGGAAGTCCTAGCGCCGCAAATCAGCAGCGCATCCGTGCTCTCACACATGTTCGAGGCACCGAGCAACCTCCGCCTCCTCGCTCCAGCGATGCAGCGGAAGCACAACTTTTTCTTGCCGAATAGCCACCGGGAACATGTATATCGCTAGTCCGAGACCATGGGGGATAAATTCTAGAGGGGGAGAGAGATCCTTCACGAGGAGGTGTGAGAGACAAGTGAGGAGGGGGGATCCTTTTATAGGAGGAGGGGGGAACCCCAAGGGGTGGCCGGCGCATGGGGGCTTCCCCCTTGACCTCCCCTCTTCATGTGGGTGGACACTCTACTCACAAATCTCCTTTAAATTCCCTCCACTCAAAAGTCCACTCAAATTCTCATTAAATTTCCACCAAATTTAATGCAAACTCTCATTAAATAAAACTTTTTTATTTTATTCAGAATTTTGTCAATTACTTTAATGACAAACATTCACAAATAACCCCTTGCTAGAATTCTATTTCACATGCATAACCACTTTATGCAATTTCACCCGAAAACCTGTTTCGGTATCTAGTGAAATAAATTCCTGCTTGTTTATTCTTTTCGCATGAAACATTTGCTCCAATTGGATGTCGGTCTCTTATGTGTCACCCTACGGTCGTGAATAATGCGGACATGCTCGAGACCCTCTCGAATCAATAATCGAAGCGGATCCGAGACCCATCGACTCCCACACATTCAACGATGACTTTCTTGTGATCGTCGGAACCTTTTATGCTAGTTTCTTAATCCCTTTGTTTCATGATATATTACATGTCCGAGATTCGATCATCGGTATCTCCATACCTAGTTTGATCTCGTTACCGACATGCACTATTTTCTCGTTCCTGTGATATAACATTCTAGTGATCAAATCACTTGCTTGCAAGCTAATCAATGTGATATCACCGAGAGGGCCCAGAGTATATCTATCCGTCATCCGGATGAAAAAATTCCACTCTCGATCCATGAGCCTCAACATAACACTTTATTAGTTCTGAATCCATCTTTATAATCACCCTGTTACGGTGTGACGTTTGATGTTATCAAGAAACTCTTCCGGTGTTAGTGATTGACATGATCTCACGGTCTAAGGATTAGGATCACTTCGTAAGTTGTTATAGCAATATAAACTCAATGACTTTGATCGTAATGCTATACTTCAGATGAATGTTCATCACACCATTACACTAATGTTGTGATCCCGTTATTAACAACATCCTATGTCCATGATCAGGAAACCTTGATCATCTTGTTAATCAACGAGCTAGTTTATGAGAGAGGCATAACTAGGAACTTTTTGTTTGTTTATTAAACACACATGTATTAACGTTTCCGTATCAATACAATTATAGCATGCAAAATAAACATCTATCATATACTTGGAATACACATAATAAACACTTTATTATTGCCTCTCAGGGCATATTCCCTTCAATTTGGATGATGAGATTCTTGATATCTTCCATGTCTTGATGATCAAATTGTCCTTTGCCAGGGACATGGCTAAGTACTTAGATTTTACACTCTGCAGAGGTGGTGCACTATCCCTACAAGACTTGGTTTCCCAAGTCAAGATCTTTCAGAAGCCTTTCCTTAGACCAAAATGGACGCGCTCCAACCTATCAAACCCCTACCACCAACTGTCCATTTGGCTAAGTTATTGCAACCTATATGATCCAGGCAGAGCCCATAATGCCAAGTGGCTGCACTTGAAGCTTCTCAACATTTGACATCTCAAATCTCTTTGTTCCTGGGTGGCCATCCACAAGTGAGATACACAAGGTAAACCATAGAAATGGGCCTTGTGAACCACTCAACACAAACCATTCCTTCCATTCCACCCAGGTGATTCATTCACTTAGTTGTTTTATTAAACAAAACACAAGTCCTCAGACTTGTAAATTTTCCCATAGCATGAATATATATTCCACCCTTGTTTTCTATTAGCTAAGCTAAGCATGATAGTAGTAGGTATCTTAACTTAGGAAATTTCTACTAAGGTTTCATCTACTAGGTTTTCCCATAGCATAGTTTATACTTAGCAAAATTTCCATGCAAGTCCTACTTAGAAAGATCACTAATGCATAGTGAAAATAATGGGACAAAGTATGAAGCATCACTTGCCTTTTTGGTAGAGTATAGGTTCAGTTCTTGATCTTTGCAATGTTCACACACTTCAAGTCACTACAATTCAATCAAGCAAATAATATTTCAATCAACCATTCAAGCAATTCAACACATAAAATCATGGTATCAAAACAATGCATGCAAGCATGCCAATCTTTGTTTTATTTACAAAAGTGGTTTATGACAGGTTGTAAACATTTGAAAACACCTAATGATCATTTTATAAGGTGGCAAAGTCATTTGCAAAAGATTTCACTTCCTAAACCATTTTTAAATCAAGTCATTATTTTATGTAGTGAAGAAATGCTTTTAATAAGGCAAAATTATATAGGTTTCACAAAATATGTTTTCAAACCATATAATCTTGTGTTTAGGGTTAGAGAGTTTATTTCCAAAACATTTCTCAAAGGTTTTCTTCCAAAACCATTTTTAATGATTAAACCATATTTTTTATTGGATTAGAAATGGTTTAAATCAAAGATTCATTCATTTTTTTCACCAAATACATTTTTGAAACCACAATTTGTTTCCTATGGTCAGTAGGTTTAAAAAACACCATTTTCCAAAGATTTTATCCTCAAAATCATTTTAGAACAATTTCTATACTCTAAACATGCATACACAAGTTTCTGCAAAAACAAACATTTTACCAGAAGCTTTTTACTAAACAAAGTGCATGGCTGGCTAGGGCTTGTTTTTCTGAATCCATTGATATAAAGTTTTCAAAAATTGGACGTGTAGATTAAAAGTTATAGATTTTACAAAATCTAGCATCTAATAGATCAAATCTGTTTTAATTCAAATCAACAGAGCCACGAGTCTTATTTCTATTCGCCCATACCGCTTCGGTTGGATCGAGCGTTGGCAGCCGTCGGATTTAAGTTACATCGCACGGCGCACAGGTGTTACTTACCCCTTCGTCTAGTTTCTATCCTAACCGCTGGATCTTAATCGCACGACGCACAGCACATTTGCCAGAGTCGGGCGGCGCTGGCGGCGGCAGGTGGCGGCGGCGTGTCTGGCTACGGCGTCGCGGCGGTTACAGGAAGCGAGGAAGAGAAGGGTGTGGCTTACCAGGTTCGCAGTGGCGTGAGGAAGCTCAACGTGGTCTTCGGGTAGCAGGGGGCGCACGGGGTCGATGAGAATCGCTTGTCGGAGTTGAGCCGTGCCTCGGGTGCGGTCAGACGTCGACGTGGGCGAGTCTCTGGGACGCAAACGAGAAAAACAATGCATCAGGAAGGTGCGCACGAGTTCAAGGGTCGCTAGAATACTCACCAGTGAGCAAGGGGTGCACGGGTTGGGCGTCAGTAGCTCGCCGAAGAGGTAGCAGGCGGCGGCGCTTGCTCAATGATGGTGTTGTTGACGATTTACTGCACGCGCGGATGAATGGGAGGTACTGTGAGGTGCTCCAGAGGTTGGGGAAGATGCTCGTGTGCTCGAGGAGGCAAGGGGCGGTGAGGGGCTGCCGGAATCGTCGCCGGAGAGCGTCGGAACAGAGGGTGGTGCAGAGGAAAATTTGGCAGACTGGGGGCACGCTATGGTGAGGTGACGGAGGGGAAAGGGAGAGGAGATGTTGGCTCTTAAGTAGGCATGGTCGCAGGGGCGTTTAATGGCGTGGTTACGGCGTATTAACGCGAGGAAACGGCTACAGAACGGTCCGGGAGGAATGAGGGGCGGGGTCGTCGCGGGGAGGAAGAAGGTGACGTGGGCGTGGGATCGTCTGGCAGCGAGAGAGAGAAGGGTGCGGTGGGGTCCTTCTGTCAGCGACGCTGCGGGTGAGTTTGCTGGTTCGAATCATTTTCTGCGGGGAGGAGGGACTGGGCTGGACTGGGCCAGGTCGGCTGGATTCTTTTTTTTGTTCTGTTTCTGTTTTTCCTTTTCCTTTTCTTTAATTATGTTTTGATTTTGTTTAATCAATTCAAACCTCAATTTGATTTAAAACCTTTGCCAAAATTTGTGTAGGTTTAAATATGGATTTGTAATATATTCTGATGTCAATTTTTTGAAATAAAACTTTACTCTTTTTAGGGTATTTTATTTATTTGATTAGGCCCTTGTTTTAATTCAAATAGGATTTAATAATATTTTCAAACACCATTTAAGTTTCTAAAAACTTACCAAATATTTTCAGTACGTTTTTATTTGATCAATAGGGTGTCAAATAATTCTTGAATTATTCGGAATAATTTAATATGATTTATTAATCATTTAGGATTGGGTATTTGTTTCAATTCCAATGGAATTATATATAGTTTTATTTCCCCAATTTTTATTTGGAAGTTTTCTTTAATCTTAATTAGGTTGAATTAAACAACTTTTATTTCTCTTGGGTAAATTCCAAAATATTATTTTCCCAAGATTATATAATAATTCTCATTAGAGATTTGTCTTTATTAAGATAGGGATAGAATGGTTATTGCCATTTTATTTTATTTTGGAAATTCTTTATCCTTTTATTTTATTTGGATTTGTATTATATTTATTCCATTATTTAAAGGATTGGGCCAAGATTTAGTTTGGTCTTTAAATATTCTTTATTTAATATTTCTTTCTTCATCTTATAAAATCCATATCTTTTTATTTAGAGATCCAAACTTGGTGATTCCAATTTGTAAAATCTTGTTTAATATTTATTTATATTTTTAATTATCTTTAGGATTATTTGCTCACCACTTGGTATGGATTTCTAGGTGGTTGCTTTATTAGCTTTGGGAATTTAATTTCCTTATTTTATCATATTCATAAGATTTTATCCATGGTTCCAATTTAAGTGAAACCAATATATATGGTTTATAATATTTTTATTTGTCTTTATTGATCATTTGTAAATGTTTGTTGACAAGTTTTTGTATGGATCAAATCCATAGGCTTGGAGATAATTTGGAAATGATTTTTATTCCATTAGGGTTTTAGGGTTTGGATTTATTTTCCAAGTGTTTATATTTCCAGATGCATTTTATGAGGAATGCATTTCTTTTGATTTGGATTTTGTTGGATTCAAACTTTTATTAAAGTTTGTTCAAGATGGGATTTTAAGTTTCCATTTAGAAACAAAAGTTTCTTTTCACCCTGATTTTCAACAATAATTTTATTTTGTTTATTTATTTTTCACATTACAAGATTTGGAAAATCTTGGGATGTGACAGGAAGCCAGAAGGAGGAGTGACGGGGGGGCGCAGGGGCCCCCCACCCCCTAGGCGCGGGCCCACGTGAGGCCGCGCCTAGGGCAGGTGTGGCCCACCTGCCCGGCCTTCGACTCTCCCCATTTGCCTATAACTTCCATTCGAAACCCTAAGACTCGGCGAGCAACCACAGATAGATTTCCTCCACCTCTGAGGGGTGGAAAACACCGAGAGAGAAAGATCTCTCCGGTAGAAAGATTTCTGCCGGGGGAATTCCTTCCCGGAGAGGGGAGACCGTCGCCATCAACACCATCATCAAGCTAGGCTTCATCGGGATCATCATCATCCACACCATCATCTCCACCAGCACCAGCATCACCACTCCGTCTCGTTGTAACAATTGTGTTGGATATTGCTTTAGTTCATTAGGGGAAACTTTCTCGGTGTTGATTACTATTGTAGTTGATGCTTGTGAGTGGAACCATTGGATTATTGTTTATGTTCAGATTGTTATCCATTATCATATCATCTTTGACTTGATCTATATGATGTCTTGTGAGTAGTTTGTTTAGTTCTTGAGGACATGGAAGAAGTCATGATGTTAGTAGTGAATCTATGATGAGTTATTATTCAATGGTTTACTATTTAAGTTGTGGTGCTATTCTTCTAGTGTTGTCATGTGAACGTCAACTACATGAAACTTCACCATTTATGGGCCTATGGGGATGCATTTTGTATTTGGCTACTAATTGTGGGGTTGCGGGAGTGATATAAACCTGAACCCCCGTTAGGATAGCTTTGCACAAGGGAGTGTTGTAGGGTTTCATAGCATGGAAAACAAAAAATTTCTATCGCATACAAAAAACAAGCCAAGATCTATCTACTAGATTGTAGCAACGAGTCGATGGAATAACTTACCCTCGAATATTCCAAAGCGTTTAATGAGAGCGGATTCTCGTGGCTGATGTAGTCGTACTCTTCCCGATCTCAAGATCGTGTAGACGATCCTTCCGGCCATGCTCCGCAGCGCTCCGCAATCGGTCACATCGCTCGATTGACGAAGACCTTCATCTCCCTTGTTCCAGCAGGCAGCGGAGGTTGTAGCACTCTCCTCGCGATTCCGGCAGCACAACGGCGTGGTACCGGAAGTAGAGGGGAGATCTCGCAGGGCTTCGCCTTAAGCTAGAGCGAGTATGGTGGAGTATGAGAGAGCTCCTCGGCGATCTAGGGTTTAGACACACCAAGGAGGAAGTGCTAGAGCCGGCGGCTAGGGTTCCGAGGACCCCCAAGTCGGCGGCTAGGGCAAAACCCTAAGGGGACGGCGGCGGCTATGGTGGGCTGCAGCTTCTAGGGTTTGAGGTGAGGGACTTGTGTGCTCTAGGAGGGAGCCCTGCCCCTCCTTATATAGGTGGAGGGGCCGGCGGCCAAGGGGAGGGAGGGGCGTCCCTCCCCAACTCGGCTTGGAGGGGGCGCCGCCGGTTGGAGGAGGGATTCCCTCCCCAACTCGGTTTCCCACTCCCTCCTCTTTTCCTCTTTCCAATTTTAGCCATTTGACTTCTCAAACTAGCTATTTGACTTTTCAAATTAGGATTTGAATTAATCCCTTATTTGGAACAGCGATGACACTTAGTACATGATGCAATCATTCCAACTTGCAATGACACATTCATGTACCCCTTCCCCTCCGGAGTGCCGGACATTCCGGAACTTTCTAGAACATTCCCGATGAAAACAACGGAATCATTCCCGAACTCCGAAACGGGACTTTCCTTATATGAATCTTATTCTCCGGACAATTCCGGATCTCCTCGTGATATCCCGGATCCCATCCGAGACTCCGAACAATATTCGGTCTCTTTCTCATCATACCATAACTACTCAAACAACGTCGAATCCTTAAGTGTGCCTCCCTACGGTTCGTGAATTATGCGGACATGATCGAGACACTTCTCCGAACAATAAACAATAGAGGAATCTGGAAATTCATATGGCTCCCACATATTTATACGATTACTTTGCGATCGAATGAACCACTTACATACGAAACCAATTTCCCTTTGTCTCATGATAGTTTACTTATCCGAGGTTATGATCGTCGGTATCTCTGCATACCTAGTTCAACCTCGTTACCGATAAGTACTCTTTTCTCGTTCCTGTGATATGTGATCCCTTGTGAGCCAGTCACATGCTTGCAAGCTAATTGGATGACATTCCACCGAGAGGGCCCAGAGTATATCTATCCGTCATATGGATGGAAAAATCCCACTCTTGATCCATGTGTTTCAACCAATACTTTCCGAACACTCAATGCTACCTTTATAGCCACCCAGTTACGGTGTGGTGTTTGATGTCATCAAAGAATCCATCCGGTAAAGGTGATATGCATGATCTCGTGGTCGAAGGAATTATGTTAGTATGTATCAGAAAGCATATAGCAATTGAACTATTGAAATGACTTGATCTTTATGCTACACTTATCTATAGGAGTATGTCCATCATATCATTCTCCTAACGATATGATCTTGTTGTTGATAACATCTCAATGTTCATGATAGGGAAACCACAATCATTTATCAACCAACAAGCTAGTGATGTATAGAGGCTATACTAGGGACTTCAAATTAAGTTTACAAATCACACAAGTATCAATGTTTCCTTGTTAATACTATTATAGCATGAATGTAAACATTTATCATAAACACAAAGATATAATAATAACTACATTTATTATTGCCTCTAGGGCATATCTCCAACAGTCTCCCACTTGCACTAGAGTCATCTAATCTAGATTACATGGTAATATACCGAACACCCATGGCAGTTTGGTGCTGGTCATGTTTTTCCCTCGGGAGAGGTTTAGTCAACGGATCCGCCACATTCAGATCTGTGTGTACTTTGCAAATCTTTATATCCCCATCTTGGATATGTTCTCGAATAGCGTGAAAACATAGCTTGATGTGCTTCAGCTTCTTGTGTGACCTTGGTTCTTGCGCATTGGCTATGGCGCCCATGTTATCACAGTAGATAGACATTGGGTCCAGCGCACTTGGAACCACACCTAGCTCTGTAATGAACTCTTTCATCCATATCGCTTCTTGTGAAGCCTCCGAAGCAGCCATGTATTCCAATTCAGTTGAAGATCTCGCCACAACGCTTTGCTTTGCACTCCTCCAGCTAACTGCTGCACCATTCAAAATAAATACGTATCCAGATTGTGATTTAGAATCATCCGGATCGGTGTTCCAACTAGCATCGGTGTAACCATTAACAACGAGTTGTTCATCACCTCCATAAGAAAGAACCATATCCTTAGTTCTTCTCAAGTACTTAAGGATGTTTTTGACCGCTGTCCAATGATCCACTCCTGGTTCACTTTGATATCTGCTAGTTAAACTAAAGATATGCAATGTCGGTCTAGTACATATCATGGCATACATTAGAGATCCTATGGTCGAGGCATAGGAGTCTTACTCATCCTTTCTCTATCTTCTCGCGATGTCGGACTTTGAGTTTTACTCAAGGTCGTATTGGGCAACATGGGCAAGAACCCTTTCTTGCTATCTTCCATTCCAAACCTCTTTAGAACTTTGTCCAAATATGTACTCTGTGACAATGATATTTGGCGTTTTGATCTATCTCTATAAATCTTTATGCCTAATATGTAAGCTGCTTCGCCAAGATCCTTCATTGAAAACCTTTTATTCAAGTATTCCTTGACACTATTAACAAGGTCTACATCATTCCCAATCAACAATATGTCATCCACATATAGTATTAAGAATGCTATAGAGCTCCCACTCACTTTCTTGTAAATACAAGCTTCTCCATAAGTTTGTATAAAACCAAAACTTTTGATCACCTTATCAAAACGTTGATTCCAACTTTGGGATGCTTGCTTCAATCCATAGATGGACCGTTGAAGTTTGCATACCTTGTTAGCATCTTTAGGATCGACAAAACCTTTGGGTTGCATCATATACAACTCTTCATCAATGTCTCCATTGAGGAATGCTGTTTTGACATCCATCTGCCATATCTCATAATCGTAATATGCAGCGATTGCTAACATAATCCTCATAGACTTTAGCTTCGCTACTGGTGAGAAAGTCTCATCGTAGTCAACTCCTTGAATTTGTCGAAACCCTTTTGCGACAAGTCGAGCTTTATAGACAGTAACATTACCATCAGCATCTGTTTTCTTCTTGAAGATCCATTTGTTCTCGACAGCCTTCCGGCCATCCGGTAAGTCCACCAAAGTCCATACTTGGTTTCGTACATGGATCCAATCTCGGATTTCATGGCTTCTTGCCATTTATTGGAATCTGGGCTCATCATTGCTTCCTCATATGTCTCAGGGTCATCGGTGTTGTCCACCAACATGACACTCATAACGGGATCATACCAATCTGGAGTGGTACGAGTTCTCGTTGACCTCCGAGGCTCTGTAGCAACTTCAACCGAAGTTTCATGATCACCATCATTAGCTTCCTCTCTAATTGGTGCAGGCACCACAGGAACTTCTTCCGGTGTTGCGCTACTCGCAATTTCGAGAGAAGGTTCGACAACCTCGTCGAGTTCTACTTTCCTTCCAGTCACTTCTTTCGAGAGAAATTCCTTCTCTAGAAAGGATCCATTCTTAGCAACGAAGACTTTGCCTTCGGATCTGTGATAGAAGGTATACCCAATAGTTTCCTTCGGGTATCCTATGAAGACGCATTTTTCCTCTTTGGGTTCAAGCTTGTCCGGCTGTAACTTCTTTACATAGGCTTCGCATCCCCAAACTTTAAGAAACGACAATCTAGGTTTCTTCCCAAACCATAATTCATATGGTGTCGTTTCAACGGATTTAGACGGTGCCCTATTTAAAGTGAATGCAGCTGTTTCTAATGCCTAACCCCAAAATGATAGCTGTAAATCTGTAAGTGACATCATAGAACGAACCATATCTAAGAGAGTTCGATTACGACGTTCGGACACACCATTACGCTGTGGTGTTCCCGGCGGTGTCAATCATGAAAGTATTCGCATTTCTTCAAATGCTCGCCAAACTCAGAACTTAGATATTCACCTCCACGATCGTAACGTAGAAATTTAATCTTCTTGTTACGTTGATTCTCTACCTCACTTTGAAACTCCTTAAACTTCTCGAAAGTTTCGGACTTATGTTTCATGAAATAGATATACCCATATCTACTCAAGTCATCCGTGAAGGTAAGAACATAACGATAACCACCGCGCGATGCTACACTCATTGGACCACACACATCGATATGTATGATTTCCAATAAGTCTGTAGCTCGCTCCATCATACCAGAAAATGGAGTCTTAGTCATTTTACCCATCAGACATGCTTCGCATCTTTCAAGTGATTCAAAATCAAGTGATTCAAGAATTCCATCGGAATGGAGTTTCTTCATACGTTTCACTCCAATGTGACCAAGACGACAGTGCCACATATAGGTCGAATTATCGCTTGATTTCAAACGTTTAGCCTCAATGTTGTTGATATGTGTATTTCCACTATCGAGATTCAATAAGAATAGACCATCTATCAAAGGTGCATGTGCATAAAACATATTACTCATATAAATCGAACAACCATTATTCTCGGACTTAAATAAGTAACCGTCTCGCAATAAACAAGATCCCGATACAATGTTCATGCTCAACGCAGGCACAAAATAACAATTATTTAAGTATAAAACTAATCCCGATGGTAGATGAAGGGGTAGCGTGTCGACGCGATCACATCAACCAGTGATCCGTTTCCCACGCGCATCGTCACCTCGTTCTTCACTAGCTTCCGTTTATTCTGCAGTACCTGTTTCGAATTACAAATATGAGCAACCGAACCAGTATCAAATACTCAGGCACTACTACGAGTACTAGTGAGATACACATCAATAACATGTATATCAGATATACCTTTCTTCTTGATGTTGTCGTTCTTCAAATCTGCCAAGTACTTTGGGCAATTCCGCTTCCAGTGACCTTCTCCCTTGCAGTAAAAGCACTCAGTATCAGGCTTAGGTCTAGCCTTGGTCTTCTTCGCCGGCGTGGTAACTTTCTTACCACCGTTCTTGAAGTGTCCCTTCTGCTTAGACTTGCCTTTCTTGAATTTGGTGGTCTTATTGACCAACAACACTTGGTGCTCTTTCTTGATCTCCACTTCAGACTTTAACATAGCAAACAGTTCGCAACCGCTTGTTCATGTTCGCATGTTGTAGTTCATCACAAAGTTCTTGTAACTTGGTGGTAGTGATTGGAGGAAACGATAAATCCCAAAGCATTAGGAATCACTATACCCAAGCTTTGAAGTTTGTTTGCGTGCCTGCACATCTTAAGCACATGCTCACCGATTTGAGCTGCCTCTTCCATCTTGCGGTTAAAGAACTTTTCAAGCCTCATAACTTTCAATTGCCGCATGAGTCTCAAAAATCAATTTGAGATCCTCGACAATATCATATGGGTCTGAATTCTCAAACCTTTTCAAGCTCCGATTCCAAACCATACAAGATAGCACATCGAACTATGGAGTACCGATTCTTCCGAGCGAGGTAAACATTCTTTACTTCATCGGAAGCATCACCGCAGTGGGTCACCCAGTGCATCCAAAGACATAGGTCAAATTACCACTGTGAGGACAATCCTCAAATTATGGAACCAATCCGGGTTGCTTCCATTGTTTTTCAACTTTTCTTTCTCTAGGAACGCATTAAAATTGATGGTAGGGGCTGCCATTGATCTACAACATATTTGCAATAGTTTAGACTAAGTTTATGACAAATTGAGTTCAAATTAATAATAAAGTTAATCTAGGTGAACTCCCACTCAAAACAACATCACTCACATTGTTTTAGTGATCACACGAACCAAATCCACTACATCAACACCGATCATCACGAGAGTTGATATAGTTTCAATGGCGAACAATCGTCATGTTCATCATATCTACTATATGATTCATGCTTTACCTTTCGGTGATCCGTGTTCCGAGAGCATGTCTGTACATGCTAGGCTCGTCAAGATCAAACCTTAGTTTCCGCATGAGAAAATCTGGCTTGCTCACGTTGTATACACTTGCAGAATCTAACACACCCGATCATCACGTGGTGCTTCGAAACAACAAGCTTTAGCAACGGTGCTAACTAAGGGTGAACACTTTATGACTTGAAATTCATGTGCATGAGGGATCATCTTATAATGCTACCGTCGTCTACTAAGCAATACAAGATGCATAAAGGATTAACATCACATGCAATTCAAAATATGTGATATGATATGGCCTTTCTTCTTTGTGCTTCCGATCTCCATCTTCAAGCACGAACATGATCTCCATCATCACCGGCATTGCATCAAGGTCAATGACGCTTCTCCAAGGTTGTCGTCCACCGGCTTCAACTATTACAACTACTTTGAATAGACACGCGGGTCTTAACATAAAGTAAAGACAACCATATGGCTCCTGTCGGTTGCCAACTTACAATAAGGAACATTGCATACATCAAATATGGCCATATCACATCACAGCACACCCCTGCAAAACAAAGTTAGATGCCTCTACTTTCTTTGCATGTTTTATGTGGTTTGGGGATTTCAATAAGTGTCGTTCTAACTTACGAACAAGAACCACAACATTGATACTAGTATTGTTAATCACCCGTTGTAAATTGGATCTTAACTATGCTAGGAGAAAGCACCATAAAGCCACTTATGCAATACAAGTTGCATGTCAAGCGTGGAGCAAGTCTCATGAACGATGTCATGTAAGGTTAGCCCGGGCCGCTTCATCCCAACATACCGCAAGATGCAAAGTACACAAGAAGCAATCGACAATAAAAGCATCAATGCCCACAATGACCATTGTGTTCTACTAGGCAATGTGATCTACATATAGACATGGCTCTGATAACACTATAGGGTTTCGTAGCATGGAAAACAAAAAATTTCTATCGCATACAAACAAACAAGCCAAGATCTATCTACTAGATTGTAGCAACGAGTCGATGGAATAACTTACCCTCGAAGATTCCAAAGCGTTTAACGAGAGCGGATTCTCGTGGGTGATGTAGTCGTACTCTTCCCGATCTCAAGATCGCGTAGACGATCCTTCCGGGCCATGCTTTGGCAGCGCCCCGCAATCGGTCACATCGCTCGTACGACGAAGACCTTCCTCTCCCTTGTTCCAAGAAATGGAGGTTGTAGCACTCTCTCGCGATTCCAAAGACAACGGCGTGGTACCGGAAGTAGAGGGGAGATCTCGCAGGGCTTCGCCTTAAGCCGGAGCGAGTATGGTGGAGTATGAGAGAGCTCCTCGGCGATCTAGGGTTTAGACACACCAAGGAGGAAGTGCTAGAGCCGGCGGCTAGGGTTCCGGGGACCCCAAGTCGGCGGCTAGGGCAAAACCCTAAGGGGGCGGCGGCTATGGTGGGCTGCAGCTTCTAGGGTTTGAGGTGAGGGACTTGTGTGCTCTAGGAGGGAGCCCTGCCCCTCCTTATATAGGTGGAGGGGCCGGCGGCCAAGGGGAGGGAGGGGAGTCCCTCCCCAACTCGGCTTGGAGGGGGCGCCGCCGGTTGGAGGAGGGATTCCCTCCCCAACTCGGTTTCCCACTCCCTCCTCTTTTCCTCTTTCCAATTTTAGCCATTTGACTTTTCAAACTAGCTATTTGACTTTTCAAATTAGGATTTGAATTAATCCCTTATTTGGAACAGCGATGACACTTAGTACATGATGCAATCATTCCAACTCGTAATGACACATTCATGTACCCCTTCCCCTCCGGAGTGCCGGACATTCCGGTACCTCACTACTAGGAAAATGGTCGTTTGTGGCGCACCTGAAAGGCCCATCCGTGGCGCACCAGTAGTGCGCCACGGGCCTTGCACTATCTCGGTGGCGCCTTTGCCTCCGCAGTGCGCCACCCAGGTAGAGATAGGCGAGCGCACCCAGTGCGCCATGAAGTTTGGCATGGTGCGCTACCTCAGAGCCTACGTGGCGCACTACCAAAGGCGCCACTAAACATCCATGGTGCGCTTTAGGGTAGTAGTGCGCCACGTATAAAACATGCGCCCACAGATGTATCTTCATGGCGCACTACCCAAAGGCGCCACTAAACATCCATGGTGCGCTTTAGGGTTAGTGCGCCATGTAGGTAAAACATGTGCGCCATGATGTATTTTTGTTTTTTTAATTTCCATGCGATTATATGCACAGATTATATACAATATTACAGATATATACACACACAGATACAATATATACAATTATATATATAAATACCGATATGAAAAACAAGATTGAAACAAATACATATAGATAAGTCTCATACATGAATACATAGTCCAAGTTACATTGTTTTGATCATGTTACAAAGTAGTAGTTGGTGACATGCGAATACATGTGTCGATCGAACAAGTTAGAGCTCTAAGCTCGCTTAGACATCTAAACTAGCTAGCTAGACACAAACGCGGGATAAATAACCAAAGAAGATAAGCATGATCACCGCATGACGAAGGTGTAGGTCTTCATCCGGTTCCTTGTCCTAACTCCCGCTAGATAGCGTGTATCTATCTTCCGCCTCCGCCATAGTGTTGTACCTTTGTAGCTATTGCCGCTGAAACGGTGCACTGTCGGCAGTCTTCCCAATCATCGAGACTCAGGAACCCGTCCCTTGTACACGACGTACCACGTCATCTACAAGTTGACAATAATAACTAACCGGTGATTGAAAAACATGTATAATTAAAGCATATGAAGATACACTTATAGAAAGTACTCTTAAATCAAAAAGAGCAAACTCAAAAGCATGCCTCATATATAACTAGCTAGGTCGTTGGACACAGGAATTGCTTATGACGGACTGTTAGCCAAGTAGGATGCACAATTCCGGACTTGTGCATATCACAAGGCTAACAATCCCGTCATAGCACATTCACATATATATTGTGCCACGACATTTCAATCATCGGCATATTCTCAAAAAGACAAAATAACTCAAAAGCATGCCTCATATATAACTAGCTAGGTCGTTGACACAGATTGCTTATGACGGGATGTTAGCCAAGTAGGATGCACAATTCGGACTTGTGCATATCACAAGGCTAACAATCCCGTCATAGCACATTCACATATATATTGTGCCACGACATTTCAATCATCGGCATATTCTCGAAAAAGACAAAATAACTCGAAAAGCATGCCTCATATATAACTAGCTAGGTCGTTGGACAGAATTGCTTATGACGGACCGCTACCAAGTAGGATGCACAATTCCCGGACTTGTGCATATCACAAGGTCGACAATCCCGTCATAGCACATTCACATATATATTGTGCCACGACATTTCAATCATCGGCATATTCTCGAAAAAGACAAAATAACTCAAAAAGCATGCCTCATATATAACTAGCTAGGTCGTTGGACACAGATTGCTTATGACGGACTGCTAGCCAAGTAGGATGCACAATTCCTTGACTTGTGCATATCACAAGGCTAAATCCCGTCCATAGCACATTCACATATATTGTGCCACGACATTTCAATCATCGGCATATTCTAAAAAGACAAAATAACTCAAAGCATGCCTCATATATAACTAGCTAGGTCGTTGGACACAGGAATTGCTTATGACGGGACTGTGAGCCAAGTAGGATGCACAATTCCTGGACTTGTGCATATCACAAGGCTCACAATCCCGCCATAGCACATTCACATATATATTGTGCCACGACATTTCAATCATCGGCATATTCTCGAAAAAGACAAAAATAACTCAAAAGCATGCCTCATATATAACTAGCTAGGTCGTTGGACACAGAATTGCTTATGACGGGACTGTGAGCCAAGTAGGATGCACAATTCTGGACTTGTGCATATCACAAGGCTCACAATCCCGTCCACAGACATTCACATATATATTGTTCCACGACATTTCAATCATCGGCATATTCTAAAAAAGACAAAAATAACTCGAAAAGCATGCCTCATATATAACTAGCTAGGTCGTTGGACACGAATTGCTTATGACGGGATTGTGAGCCAAGTAGGATGCACAATTCCGGACTTGTGCATATCACAAGGCTCACAATCCCGCCATAGCACATTCACATATATATTGTGCCACGACATTTCAATCATCGGCATATTCTCGAAAAAGACAAAATAACTCAAAAAGCATGCCTCATATATAACTAGCTAGGTCGTTGGAGAGGAATTGCTTATGACGGTGTGAGCCAAGTAGGATGCACAATTCTCGGACTTGTGCATATCACAAGGCTCACAATCCGTCATAGCACATTCACATATATTGTGCCACGAAATTTCAATCATCGGCATATTCTCGAAAAGACAAAATAACTCGAAAAGCATGCCTCATATATAACTAGCTAGGTCGTTGGACACATGAATTGCTTATGAAGGACTGCTAGCCAAGTAGGATGCACAATTCGACTTGTGCATATCACAAGGCTAACAATCCTGTCATAGCACATTCACATATATATTGTGCCACGACATTTCAATCATCGCATATTCTAAAAAGACAAAAATAACTCGAAAAGCATGCCTCATATATAACTAGCTAGGTCGTTGGACAGAATTGCTTATGCGGGACTGTGAGCCAAGTAGGATGCACAATTCCGGACTTGTGCATATCACAAGGCTCACAATCCGTCATAGCACATTCATATATATTGTGCCACGACATTTCAATCATCGGCATATTCTCAAAAAAGAAAAAAATAACTCAAAAAGCATGCCTCATATATAACTAGCTAGGTCGTTGGACACAGGAATTGCTTATGACGGGACTGTGAGCCAAGTAGGATGCACAATTCCTGGACTTGTGCATATCACAAGGCTCACAATCCCGTCATAGCACATTCACATATATATTGTGCCACGACATTTCAATCATCGGCATATTCTCGAAAAAGACAAAAATAACTCGAAAAGCATGCCTCATATATAACTAGCTAGGTCGTTGGACACAGGAATTGCTTATGACGGGACTGTGAGCCAAGTAGGATGCACAATTCCTGGACTTGTGCATATCACAAGGCTCACAATCCCGTCATAGCACATTCACATATATATTGTGCCACGACATTTCAATCATCGGCATATTCTCGAAAAAGACAAAAATAACTCGAAAAGCATGCCTCATATATAACTAGCTAGGTCGTTGGACACAGGAATTGCTTATGACGGGACTGTGAGCCAAGTAGGATGCACAATTCCTGGACTTGTGCATATCACAAGGCTCACAATCCCGTCATAGCACATTCACATATATATTGTGCCACGACATTTCAATCATCGGCATATTCTCGAAAAAGACAAAAATAACTCGAAAAGCATGCCTCATATATAACTAGCTAGGTCGTTGGACACAGGAATTGCTTATGACGGATCGTGAGCCAAGTAGGATGCACAATTCTGACTTGTGCATATCACAAGGCTCACAAACCCGTCATAGCACATTCACATATATATATTGTGCCACGACATTTCAATCATCGGCATATTCTCGAAAAAGACAAAATAACTCGAAAAGCATGCCTCATATATAACTAGCTAGGTCGTTGGACACAGGAATTGCTTATGACGGGACTGTGAGCCAAGTAGGATGCACAATTCCTGGACTTGTGCATATCACAAGGCTCACAATCACGTCATAGCACATTCACATATATTGTGCCACGACATTTCAATCATCGGCATATTCTCGAAAAGACAAAATAACTCGAAAAGCATGCCTCATATATAACTAGCTAGGTCGTTGGACAGGAATTGCTTATGACGGACCGTGAGCCAAGTAGGATGCACAATTCCCGGACTTGGGCATATCACAAGGCTCACAATCCCGTCCATAGCACATTCACATATATATTGTGCCACGACATTTCAATCATCGGCATATTCTCGAAAAAGACAAAAATAACTCAAAGCATGCCTCATATATAACTAGCTAGGTCGGACACGTGAATTGCTTATGACGGGACCGTTAGCCAAGTAGGATGCACATTCTGAACTTTTGATGCGCCCGTTATAGCATCTTCATTCACATATATGTTGCACCTTCATTTTTCTCCAAGTCTTGCCTATCAAGCAGCCCATCCATTCCGATGATGTTCTTTTCCTCACCATAAATACCCGCCAGGCTTTGCCTGCCTGCAATGCGAAAACATTGGTCCACTTCTTGGTAGCCGCATCCACGTGTTCATTAGCCTTTTTTCGCGCCACGTTGCAATCGCCAGTCGGATTTGGCTGCTTTGCATAACCATGGTTGTGAAATGAAGTCTTCTCTTTTCGACGTTTTGCCCATCCTATTACGGAACATCGGGCACCTTTTCCACAGTAGTTTGAGTTCTTATCCCCATTCTTCCCAGAATCTTCCTTCAATGCTGTCATCGGGTGCAGAATTCGACGCTACGCCCTAGTACCGATAATCACACTTGTTGTCCTTTCTCCGTAGCAGAATGTGTAGTCATGATATCATTACGTCACCAAAGCTTACCCGCCTCGGGCGATAAGGTGAATAAGGATCTTTTTCCGTGTCGAAGAATGCAGCGCCGGGATTATCAAGCGAGCCGCCTCGCCAACCAACGCAAGAAACTGAAGTTGTGCTTTTGGATTATTTCTCCCCCGCCTCTCGATGCCCCGGCCATCGTATTTCTTCTCGATTAACCTTGTGCTTCGCACTCAAGGATCGACCGTCGTAAATGTCAGAGCGCCGACGAGGTTTGCTCGCATCAAAGTCTCGCGTTTAAAATCAAGTTCAGATAAGATGCGCATTTACCCTTCGTGACCAGATCCGTCATCTTAAGCAAGGTGTTCGCTGACCGGAAAGACCGGCTGGTTCGATACCCAGATAATTCGTGCGTAAAGAGATGCACTTCGCCGTAGTTCTGGCTATAAGCCCATCCGACGTGAACCTGCTGCGACGTATCTCGATGTGTCCGCTCAATTTTTCAGCTATCATGCCGGAGTAGTATCGCCCGAGTCAGACGATGTCCCTCTCACCTACATGGACCAGCAGAGCACCATAATGTCAAAGAATGCGGTGGGAAGTAGACCCCGCTCACATAGCATCACCTCACCCATCTCTCCCCAGAGCCTTCCCAGCCGAGCCCGCCAACGACTTCAGAGATGACGCCGCGCCCAAAATCCTGTATAAGCCAAATAACGCTTACCGACGTGTTCGGCCCATTATCCTCTGAAAACGGCAGCACTATTAGCACGGCATACCGTGAGACTTCATGCCATCGAATCAGTCACTGCCCAGATTCGCTATCTTGCCCGCTGAAATGTGAAGGAAAATTTGACTCCAGAAGGTACCCTGAATCAAGCCGATCTCATCCTCGCTTAGAGTGAAGCGCAGCGAGGGCAGTAATATTCGTTTCTTGAACTTTACCCTTCCGGACGACCTTGTGTCGCCCCGACTCATGATCGCCATCTTCCCGATCATCGAGAAAAGCCCTGAAGCTCCTTCCCGGATACCCAAGCATATCAGTCGTGGCCTTGCTTTCGGACCATCTTCGGCCCCGACCGCATGTTGATTATGGTGGCTTACTGACTTTCGACACGCTGTGATGCATGATGTCGAGTATGAGGCGCATGGAGAAACTTCAAAGATGGCAAACCCTGCAAATGCATCTTTGCTTTCATACTCATCGCCGCTTGTCTTGTTGTTACTCTTTCGCTCTTTCCGTGCTTTAGACAATCTTTCCAGCTTTTCAGCAACCTTCCACTTCTTCGCCGCTCCCACGCCTGGGATTCCTCGGTCTCGACGCCATCGAACAGGTCTCCACGCTTTCTCCGGATCATTTCACGACACCGTGCGCCATGAACATCAGTTTTCGATGACCCCGATCTTTCTCTAGTTGGAGATAGCTAGTTATCCATGCACCCAACGATGCGTGAACTTGGATAACCTGCTCCCGAGATACACCAAGAACTCAGTCTGGGCACCGTGAGTGGACCAACGCGGCTCTCATAGTGAATAATCTTAAAGCACGGTCAGTATTGGCCCGTATTCCTGATAACGTATAGCTCCTTCAACAGCCCGAGATACGATGATGTCACCAGTTGTTTCGCCCTGAATTAGCATACTCATCAGGCGGGCTTTTCATGCACAACCATGGAGTGGAGGTCGACATCCACGCAAACACAGGCCAGTGCCGTGGCGCTCGCTCGCTACCGGGAATCCGATTGAGTCCACCGGTGCTCGCACTAAGCCTGATGTTCTAATTCCAAATTCCCACTCGGGAATTGAGGTCCAACAAGTTTACCGGCGCATCCGGCGGTGCGCTGCCAGCCATCCTTTTCGGGTCATCATCTCCCTGCTTTTTCCTTTCCGCATGTTATCGCATGAGTCATTCTTAGGTCCGCGAATAGCGTCAGCAGTATTTAGGTGATAGGAAAGTACCATACCACTGAGGTGCTTTTCCCTTTTCATCGACCACGCCGATTAATGGACATGTGGTTTTCTCCGCTGGCCCTCGCCCGATAATAATGCAATCGTTGATGCATACGATATCTAACGTGCGTGTAGATCGAGAGACGACGATTTTCTGGCATCCTCGATACCAGTTGGATATGTTTCTCCGGAGACGCATCGCTGTAATGCCATCATATCGCCGGCCATGCCGCTTCAATTTGTGCTTTGCCTTCATCTCCATAGCCTTGAGCGCCATTCAACCGGTATCATCGGGCTGCATCCTTCATACAATGGAGTAACGGCGGCTTTTTCAAGTTAGCAAGCTTGGCTTTCTCTAGCGTGCCTCTATTCGCTCGCTTGAGAAGCAGCTCACATAAGGGTCCCACCCAGCCTGACGTTGTTCCATCGCCGTCGCCTCCCAAGATCTAGATCATCATCATCCCGGCCCGCTCGCATCTTCACCATCTCCGTGAGCCTCTTCATCATCTCGCCTGCTCGCCGTGGATGATGATCACCGTCTCCATCATCTACGCCATCGCTTATCCAACGAGTGTATCCATCCATGAAACCATGGCGGAGCAGTGCCGCAGATTCGAACTGGCCGATCACCCGCTTGAGTTTGCATCTTCGCACGGACATCTTATATTCTGTCTTGTTATTTCAGATCATGTCGGCCGTCGCATTTCAAAAATCTAGCCACAATGCCTTCGCCATTATGCGGACCATTTTTGCTCGCACGATGTACACGTACAATTTTGAAGTCTATTAGAACCACATAATGAATGCATGCATGCAATGGTCGATAGAAAATTTCGCATGACCTATCCTAAAATTAGGACCTTTATAATGCCAAAGTCTTGCCAAAATGGAAATGAATCAACATTTTGGAAAAACAATGGCAACTTGTTCACATACAAACACAAGAGAGAGAGAGACCGATCCATACACACATGAACATATCATTATCCTCTCCATACACACATGCATGAGCATCATCGATATTTCCATATACACACACATATGCCCATCGATCCTAGCTCTCCACACATACACACATCATGACATGAGCATCGATCATCTACATACATATGAGCACATGCATCATCCATATACACATGAACACATCCTTACATGGACAACTTACCGAGATGAGAGACCGATCGCGAGAAAGATGGAAAGGAGAGGTGCTGGCCGACCGGAGACGGATAGATGAGAGACCGGAGACCTCCTCTATTACTTATGTAACATCCAAAGCAAGTTTTACATGCTAAAATGGTGAATGTGTGGAGAAATTGAGGTGGGAAGGAGAAGATCCCGACTAGATCTAAGGAGGAAGAAGAAGGGCAAAGTGAAGTGTGGGGTGGTGGATGTGGTCACATGTGCACATAAAGTGTTGTCTTAAAAATCGACATCCGTGGCGCACACGGCAAGAGTGCGCCATGTGAGTATAAACTTCTGTGCACTATGCAGTGCGCCACAGATGCTCTGCCTGTGGTGCATCGGGCGGAGGCGCCATGGTTAGTGGCCGCCTCGAGCAGAGGTGGGCATGCGAACAGAGCGCACCATGCACACGCGCCCACAGATGACCCTAAACCGTGGCGCACGTGTGCATGGTGCGCCATGAAGTTTGGCGTAGTGGGCCAACAAGGCCCTCGCCACACATCCTGTGGCGCACTAGGGTCATGTGCGCCACGGTTGTTCTAGTTACTAGTAGGGCACTGCCCACAGGTGAGCCACGCCTGTTTTAGCCGTGGGGCACTTCAACCATGTGAGCCACGGATGTGCTGATTACCTATAGCCGTTTTCCTAGTAGTGATGTGCTCATATGTATGTAGATGATCGATGCTCATGATGTGTGTATGTGTGGAGAGGATCGATGGTCATATGTGTGTGTATATGGAGAGTATCGATGATGCTCATGCATGTGTGTATGGAGATGATAATGATATGTTCATGTGTGTATGGATCGGTCTCTCTCTCTCTTGTGTTTGTATGTGAACAAGTTGCCATTTGTTTTGCCAAAATGTTGATTCATTTCCATTTTGGCAAGACTTTGGCATTTCGCAAAGGTCCTAATTTTAGGATAGGTCATGCCGAAATTTTCTATCGACCATTGCATGCATGCATTCATTATGTGGTTCTAATAGACTTCAAAATTGTACCGTGTACATCGTGGCAGCAAAAATGGTCCGCATAATGAGCGAAGGCATTGTGGCTAGATTTTTGAAATGTGCGACGCGATATGATACGTAAATAACAAGACAGATATAAGATGTCCGTGCGTAAGATGCAAACTCAATCGGGTGATCGACCCAGATTCGGAATCTGCAGCGCACTCGCCCGCCATGGTTTCATGGATGGATACACTCATTGATAAGCGATGGCGAGATGATGGAGACGGTGATCATCATCACGGCGAGAACGCGGCGAGATGATGAAGAGGCTCTCGGAGATGGTGAAGGTACGGAAGGCATCGATGATGATGATCTAGATACCGGAGGAGCGTAGACGATGGAACAACGTCGCTGGGTGCGGACCCTTATGTGCAAGAGCTGCTTCTCAGCGCATTTAGTAACGCCAGGGCTGCCGCTAGAGAGAAAGCCAAGCTTGCGCAACTTGAGAAAGACGCGTTACTCCATTGTATGAAGGATGCAGCCCGATGATACCCGTTGAATGTAACGCCAAGGCTATGGAGATGAAGGCAAAGCACAAATTGAGCGACGCAAGCTTCGACGATATGATGGCATTCGCACGATCGCTCCCGGAGGGGAACACATGTCCAACTAGTATCGAGGATGCCAAGAAAATCGTCCTCTCGATCTACCGCACGTTAGATATCACGTATGCATCAACGATTGCATCATTTATCGGGCGAGGACGGAGAAAACCACATGTCCTGTGCGCGTGAGTCGATACAAGAAAGGGAAGAAAGCACCTCGAAAAGTGGTATGGTACTTTCCTATCACCCTCGTCATAGCCGCTTATTTCGCGGACCCTAAGGAAGCGGCTCATGCGCGATGGCATGCGGAAAGGAAGAAGCCGTGAGATGATGATGACCCGAAAAGGATGAGCTGCCGACGCACCCTTCGATGCTAGCCGCTGAAAGATTAGACCTCGAATTCTGAATTCGTGGAGATTCGAGGAACATCGCTTGGTGCGAGCACCGATGGACTCAATCCGCTCGGTAGCAGAGCAGCACGCACAAAGACACCTGTGTTTGTATGGATGTACAACCTCCTCCATGGTTGTGCATGAAGAAGAAGTACATACAAATGAGTATGCTAATTCAAGGGCCTAAACAACCTGGTACCGACATCAATCAGATCTCGGCTGTTGAAAGAGGAGCTAGCCACGTTATGGGAATCGAGCCAATACTTACGACGCCGCGCACAAGATTATTTCACTATGAGAGCCGCTGGTCACTACGGTGCAAGACTATCCAGTTGCGGTATATCTCGGGCAGGTTATCCAAGGATTCCACGATGCGTTAGGTGCATGGATAACACAAGCTATCTCCAACTAGAGAAAGATCCGTGGTCATCGAAACCGTGTTCATGGCGCACCGGAGGTGGCTCGCAAGAATGATCCATGGAGAAAACGTGGAGACCTGTTCGATGGCAAATCGAGACCCGAGGAATCCCAGAGCGAGAGCAGCGAAGAAGTGGAAGAGTTGCTGAAAACCGGAAAGATTGTCCTAAGCCCGGAAAGAAGCGAAAGAGGCAACAAGACAAGCCGCCGATGAAGGTATGGAAAACAAGGTCTGCTTTTCGGGAGTTGCCATATCGAAGTTTCTCCGACGCCTCATAGCCTCGACATCATGCATATCACGAAAACGGTGCGAGAGTCCGGTCGCCACCATAATCAACATGCCGATAGGACGAAAGATGGTCCAAAGCAAGGCACGACTGATATGCTTGGGTATCCTAAGGAGCTTCACGGAGGACGACTACTCCTCGATGATCGTGAAGATGACGATGATCATGAGTCGAGACGACACAAGGTCGCCGGAAGGGTAAAAAGTTCAAGAAGAACGAATATTACGCCTCCTTCTTGCTTCACTCTAAGCCGTGATGAGATCAAACAGTTTTCAAGTGCCTTCTAGAGTCAAATTTCCTTACGGCCACGCTGGCAAGATAAGCGATACCTAGACGAGGCGAAGCAGAGGTTCAAGGGCATGAAGTCTCACGACCGTGCCATGCTAATGACGCAGTACTTCCGGTCGCACTAAGAGGGATAATGGACGAGCACGTCCGCGGAAACGTTATTTGGCCTATGCAAGTTTTTCGACGCCATCTCTAGGAAGTCGATTGGCTTGAATCAGCTCAAGGCTACAGGAGGAGATCGTGGTGATACTATGTGAGCTTGAGGTCTACTTCCCACCCGCATTCTTCGACATTATGGTGCATCCGCTGGTCCATGTCGTGGAGGACATCGACAACTCGGGCCGATGTTTCTCCGCAGATGATGGCGCTCAAAGGATGAACGGACACATCAAAGGATACGTCAATGTGTCCCGGCCCAGATGGAAGCATAGCCAAGGGCTTTCGTCAAGAGTGCATCTCTTTCGCACGAATTATCTAGACATCGAGACCGCCGGTCTTCCCGCCAACAGACACCTTGGCAAGCTCGACGGATCTGGTCACCGAGAGGGTCGCCGACACCGCATGCGATTTCGATTTTCGACGCGCCAGACTTTGATCGAGCAAACCTCGCCACAAAGATTTAGAACTGGTCGATCCTTGGGCATGTAAGCACAAAAGGTTAATCGAGAAGAAGTACAAAGGACCGGGCATACAGAGGACGCAGGGAGAAATAATCAAAGAGCACAACTCAGATTTCACGCGTTGGTTTAGGCAGACGCCTTGATAATCCCCGCCGCATTCTTCCGACACGGAAAAGATCATATTCACCTTGTCGCAGGACCGATGCAAAACCTGGTGACCTATCAGCGATGATATCAACGGCTACACATTCTACACGGAGGAAAAGGACAAAAGTGTGATTATCGAACTCAGCGTAACGCCGGAATTCTACACCGATGACAACGTGAAGGAAAGATTCTACTAAGAATCGAGGAGATCCGGGAGCTCGACTACTGGAGAAAAGGTGCCGATGTTCCGTGTCGATGGGCAAAGAACGCCGAAAGAGAAGACCGTATTTCACAACCATGGTTATACCCGGCAGCCAAATCCAAGGTCACGGCAAACGTGGCCGCAAAAAATGAACCGTGGGTACCTACCAAAGTGGACCAATGTTTTTCATTACCGACCCGACAAAGCCTAGCCGTGTTGTCGTGAGGAGAGGAAAAGGAACATCATCGAATGGATGGAGTCGCCAATGAGCAAGACTTCACCAAGACGGCGATCCAAAGATTGAAGATGACGACGACTACGATGCAAAGAACATACATCACAAGAAGAAAAGGACAACCCTACCCAAAAAAGGTAGCCTGCTCGAAGAAGAAACATTAAAGTGCCGGGCTAAATTATTCAACCGCGACAAAAGAAGGGAAAAAGATTGTAAAACGCTAGCTCAAAAATATTGTAAAACGCTAGCTCAAAAATATTGTAAAACGCGTGGTCAAAAAGATTGTAATATTTATGGACAAATTATTATGACATATTTGAAGCATATTTAATTTGTACCACTTTTATGACATATATTATCACTTTTGGGCATTTTGGAATATATAAAAGTATTTTAAAACAAAACAAAACTTTTGTAGCATATATCACCACTTTGGGCATTTTTGAATATTTAAAAGTATTTTTAAAATAAAATAAAAATGTGGGCACCAGGATTCGAACCTGGTGCTAACAGTTTAGAATAGACCATTAGGGAACCAAGGGGGTAAGGTAGTGCTAGTGTTAGCAAAGGGTGGCAGCCCTCTTATCTAAGTAGTCGATACACTTAGGCGAGCGCACCGGCAAGTGCGCCACGTTATCCGTAGCGCACTTGCCTGTGGTGCGCCACGCCCAAGTGAGTATGACTAGCTAGTCAACAACTCCATCGCCCTTAGCCGCATATCCCATCCCCATCGCCCTCCGACACCAAGACGACGCCACCGCCGCATCTCCGACGACGCCACCGCCGCATCCCAGCCACGCCAGAGGAGGAGGAGGCCACCTGCCCGGCGCCGAGGAGGAGGCCGTGGCGCCGAGGAGGAGGATCCCGCGCCTGCCGCCGAGGAGGAGGAGGACGCCGGCTCGAGGAGGAGGATGCCACCTTGCCCAGGCGCCGAGGAGGAGGCCGTGCGCTCGAGGAGGAGGATCCCGCGCCTGCCGCCGAGGAGGAGGAGGACGCTGCTCGAGGAGGAGGAGGCCGTGGAGGAGACCGCCGTCGCCCTCATCTTAGAGGTGAGCCTCGCCCCTCTCTCCCTCTCTCGCCTCTCGCATCCATTCCATCTTAGAGGTAACCGCCGCTGCTTCGAGGTTAGGTTCAGAGGATTAGGTTAGGGTTCAGACGATTAGAGGTTAGGGTTGAGGATTAGGTTAGGGTTCGAGGATTAGGTTTAGAGGAGTTCTTGTTCGATGGTCCGTGCAAGCAATGCAGTGGGTTTTGCTTAGTTGTTTCGCCCTATTTTTGGATGGCGTAATGTGAATGGCAAAATGGTCATGGTTGTTTTCCTTTGTCGGACAAAATTCAGGTGACTTTTAGTGCATTCTCCGAGTCATGTTCGCTAAATTACCAAGAGCACATCATCGGCCTTCAAAGTCTATGCAAGCTAGGTGTGCAAATATTCACTACCCTCTCGCCATTTATGTACTTGGTGGTGTTTCTACAAGTGTTTTGAAACTGTGGCATATTCCTTGGTTCGATTTCCTCTTACTTGGTCCGACTAGTGAAGATCCATATGGCTTGGCATTATTGTCAGGTTATTGTCTCAGAACCTTAGTATATACAACTAGCCAAGACCAAGCAGCTAGCTAGTTCATTTTGTAGAGCAAAATAAAATGGAGACCAAATGCCCGGATATTCTTTAGAGCCAAGTACATAGCATAGATTATACAATGACAATATTGTACCAAAGTGTCAAGCATAACTGTTGTGGTTTAAGTCAAAATCTGCATCATTAATTGTGGTTTGGTGAAGCCCGAAAATAACATTGCATGATCATTCTCATGGAAACCGATGTATGTTTCTTGGTGCTCACACCGTGTGAAGAATAAGCAGCTCGTTAGGCCAAGAAACATTAGATTCATATACTTCTAATGAGATGGAAAACTCGATGTGCGATAATAAATAAAATCCTAGGTTGTGTACAATTGTTTTCAAGAGACTATTTGTTTGAGATGTAAAGTCCAAATCTGATCCGACACCGTAGCATTTCTATTGGTGACCATTTTTGTAATGGCTGGTATCTAGTTTAAAACTATAAAGTATCAACTTGGGTCGTGATGCATCCGAGACCTAGGTCAAGTTTGAACAAGTGCTATTTTATCGCCTTTTCTTAAAGATCCTATGATGTGTAGACCATGTCTCTTGCATGATTATCGAGGATATTTCCCAACAACTATTGTATATACATGTATGTGATCAAGTGTTGGATCAAAAGATTGGAGGTTTACCTTGTGTTGCTTGCCTTGTGTTGTTGTTGCTCGCTACCCTAGTGTCTCATGTCTTTGGTTATTCCTCCTTGACCTTGCCTTGAACTCCGGAACTATAGCTAGTACCAAGATTGCTAGTGCTAGTGCTAGTGCTAGTGCCGACTAGTGCTAGTGCTAGTACCAAGATTTAGTGCTAGTGCTACCAGCATCCAGCATTAAAGTATCAATGGGCCGAAGCAAAGGCCAAGATCAATGATTCAGATATTAGACAAGAGATGTATCGCATCTAGCAGCTTTGGGGCAATCATCTTCGTGATGTCATGACTGGGGATCTTCTTTGAGGAAATATCCTAATAACCGTGACATAGAAGATCGCCTAGAGATGCAGGTGACTATAGGAAGTTCATGACGAGGTATGCCCCTGCTCTAAGCCGAGCCGTAAGGCTTGATGTTGGCCTAGTTGTAGTTGCAAACTATAGATGACCTTTGTGTGTGTGTACATGGACGACAAGTGTACTTATCTTATTAGGTTTATGTATCACCGCTTACTTATTTTGCTTATTATTATTATATATCAATCAATGCTTGGTTTTTTTGCTTACTCTTTGGTTTTTTTGCTTACTCTTTGGTTTTTTTTGCTTACTCTTTTGTTTTTTGACGACATGTGTTAGTTTTTTTTGTTTTTTTCGAGAATATGCCGATGATTGAAATGTCATGGCACAATATATATGTGAATGTGACGGATTGTGAGTTGTGATATGCACAAGTCCGTGAATTGTGCATCCTACTTGGCTCACAGTTCCGCATAAGCAATTCCTGTCCAACGACCTAGCTAGCTAGTTATATATGAGGCATGCTTTTCGAGTTATTTTGTCTTTTCGAGAATATGCCGATGATTGAAATGTCGTGGCACAATATATATGTGAATGTGCTATGACGGATTGTTAGCCTTGTGATATGCACAAGTCCGTGAATTGTGCATCCTACTTGGCTAACATCCGTCATAAGCAATTCTGTCCAACGACCTAGCTAGCTAGTTATATATGAGGCATGCTTTTCGAGTTATTTTGTCTTTTCGAGAATATGCCGATGATTGAAATGTCGTGGGCACAATATATATGTGAATGTGCTATGACGGATTGTGAGCCTTGTGATATGCACAAGTTCAGAATTGTGCATCCTACTTGGCTCACGGTCCGCCATAAGCAATTCTGTGTCCAACGACCTAGCTAGCTAGTTATATATGAGGCATGCTTTTCGAGTTATTTTGTCTTTTCGAGAATATGCCGATGATTGAAATGTCGTGGCACAATATATATGTGAATGTGCTATGACGGGATTGTTAGCCTTGTGATATGCACAAGTCCGTGAATTGCATCCTACTTGGCTAGCAGTCCCGTCATAAGCAATTCCTGTGTCCAACGACCTAGCTAGTTATATATGAGGCATGCTTTTCGAGTTATTTTTGTCTTCTTCGAGAATATGCCGATGATTGAAATGTCGTGGCACAATATATATGTGAATGTGCTATGACGGTATTGTTAGCCTTGTGATATGCACAAGTCCAGGAATTGTGCATCCTACTTGGCTAGCAGTCCCGTCATAAGCAATTCCTGTGTCCAACGACCTAGCTAGTTATATATGAGGCATGCTTTTTGAGTTTGCTCTTTTTGATTTAAGAGTACTTTCTATAAGTGTATCTTCATATGCGACTTTAATTATACATGTTTTTTCAATCACCGGTTAGTTATTATTGTCAACTTGTAGATGACGTGGTACGTCGTGTACAAGGGACGGGTTCCCGGAGTACACGATGATTGGGAAGATCGCCGGAGACAGTGCACCGCTTCAGCGGCAATAGCTACAAAGGGTACAACACTATGGCGAGGCGAAGATAGATACACGCGCTATCTAGCGGGAGTTAGGACAAGGAACCGGATGAAGACCTACACCTTCGTCGCGCGGTGATCATGCTTATCTTCTTTGGGTATTTATCCCGCTTGTCTAGCTAGCTAGTTTAGATGTCTAGGCGAGCTTCGAGCTCTAACTTGTTCGATCGACACATGTATTCGCATGTCACCAACTACTACTTTGTAACATGATCAAAACAATGTAACTTGGACTATGTATTCATGTATGAGACTTATCTATATGTATTTGTTTCAATCTTGTTTTTCATATCGAGCATTTATATATATAATTGTATATCTTGTATCCGTGTGTATAACTGCTGTAATATTGTATATAATCTGTATTGCATATAATCTGGCATGGAAATTAAAAAAACAAAAATACATCCGTGGCGCACACATGTTTTACCTTCCGTGGCGCACTACTCCTAAAGCGCACCATGGATGTTTAGTGGCATCGGGTAGTGCGCCACGTAAGATAAAAGGGTAGCGCACCATGCCAAACTTATGTGGCGCATTAGCTGCGCACGCCTTTTCTACAACCGCGGGCGCACTAGGCAGTGCGCCACTCGAGAGATAGTCAGAAGGCCCGTGGCGCACTACTGGTGCGCCACGGATGGGCCTTTCAGGTGCGCCACAAACGACCATTTTCCTAGTAGTGCATGCATCATCCATATATACACATGAACACATCCTTACATGGACAACTTACCGAGATGAGAGACCGATCGCGAGAAAGATGGAAAGGAGAGGTGCGCGCGTCGACCGGAGACGGATAGATGAGAGACCGGAGACCACCTCTATTACTTATGTAACATCCAAAGCAAGTTTTACATGCTAAAAATGGTGAATGTGTGGAGAAATTGAGGTGGGAAGGAGAAGAACCCGACTAGATCTAAGGAGGAAGAAGAAGGGGAAAGTGAAGTGTGGGGTGGTGGATGTGGTCACACATGTGCACATAAAGTGCTGTCCTAAAAATCGACATCCGTGGCGCACACGCCACAAGGCGCCACTGTGAGTACAAACTTCATGGCGCACTAGGCAGAGTGCGCCATGATGTTTTAGTCCTCGTGGCGCACTAGGAGGAGTGCGCCACGAAGTTTGTGGCCGCCTCGAGCAGAGGTGGGCATGCGCTGTCGTGAAGCACCATGCACACGTGCGCCAGATGACCCTAACAACCGTGGCGCACGTGCATGGTGCGCCTGAAGTTTGGTAGGGCCAACAGGCCTCGCCCACATATCTGTGGCGCACTAGGGTCATGTGCGCCACGGATGTTCTAGTTATTAGTAGGGCACTGCCCACAGGTGAGCCACGCCTGTTTTAGCCGTGGGGCACTTCAACCATGTGAGCCACGGATGTGCTGATTACCTATAGCCGTTTTCCTAGTAGTGCCTTCTAGAACATTCCCGATGAAAACACCGGAATCATTCCCGAACTCCGAAACGGGACTTTCCTTATATGAATCTTATTCTCCGGACCATTCCGGATCTCCTCGTGATATCCCGGCTCCCATCCGAGACTCCGAACAATATTCGGTCTCTTTCTCATCATACCATAACTACTCAAACAACGTCGAATCCTTAAGTGTGTCTCCCTACGGTTCGTGAATTATACGGACATGATCGAGACACTTCTCTGAACAATAACCAATAGAGGAATCTGGAAATTCATATGGCTCCCACATATTTCTACGATTACTTTGCGATTGAATGAACCACTTACATACGATACCAATTTCCCTTTGTCTCACGATAGTTTACTTATCCGAGGTTATGATCGTCGGTATCTCTGCATACCTAGTTCAACCTCGTTACCGATAAGTACTCTTTTCTCGTTCCCGTGATATGTGATCCCTTGTGAGCCAGTCACATGCTTGCAAGCTAATTGGATGACATTCCACCGAGAGGGCCCAGAGTATATCTATCCGTCATATGGATGGACAAATCCCACTCTTGATCCTTGTGTTTCAACCAATACTTTCCGAACACTCAATGCTACCTTTATAGCCACCCGATTCACGGTTTGGTGTTTGATGTCATCAAAGCATCCATCCGGTAAAGGTGATATGCATGATCTCATGGTCGAAGGAATTAGGTTACTATGTATCAGAAAGAATATAGCAATTGAACTATTGAAATGACTTGATCTTTATGCTACGCTTATCTATAGGAGTATGTCCATCATATCATTCTCCTAACGATATGATCTTGTTGTTGATAACATCTCAATGTTCATGATAGGGAAACCACAATCATTTATCAACCAACAAGCTAGTGATGTATAGAGGCTATACTAGGGACTTCAAATTAAGTTTACAAATCACACAAGTATCAATGTTTCCTTGTTAATACTATTATAGCATGAATGTAAACATTTATCATAAACACAAAGATATAATAATAACTACATTTATTATTGCCTCTAGGGCATATCTCCAACAAGTGTAGGATCTCAGAGTTTAAGGCTATGGTTAGATTTATATCTGAATTACTTTCATGTAATTACGGATGTTTGCAGGGGTTTTAATCACAAGTATGTATTAGTCCTAGGAAGGGCATTATGTTAGCACAGGTTCATCCACACAACACTTACGAACACCAAAGAAGAGGACTCAGCTATTTGAAGCGAAAGCACTTGACAGAATTCCCATGTGTCCTCGAGAACGTTTGGTCCTTATAAGTATTTCCACCGTCTTGTCCTTTACTTCTGTTACTTGCTATTTGTTTTGTTGCCTTGTCAAAAACCACTAAAAATCCATTTGCTAAGTATTAACAGGGATTTCCTGCTCCATACCACTGTTCAACACCTTCTGTTCCTTGTTGGGATCGACACTCCTATTTATCGAAAGTACTACGATACACCCCCTATACTTGTGGTTCATCAAGACTATTTTATGGCGTCGTTGCCGGGGAGTGGAACTGGTAAGGGAAACTTTCACTGTGAGTATTGCTTTTGTTAGTGCTTGTTACTTTGTTTCCAATATGGATAACGCACTTGGTTTTCTGTTTGAGAAAACTACTACCACTGCTAGGGTAGTAGATGAACCACCTCCTGTTGAGATAGATCCTTTTAAGATACCTACGAGTATTGTTAATTGTGTTATGGATAATTATTATTTTGGGGATGGAACTGTCCATCCTGGTGATCACTTGCTTTTTATCCATGAATTATGCGGGTTTTTTAAGTTTAAGGTATCACAACTGAACATGTGAAGAAGAAGTTACTCTCCATATCCTTGAAAGGGAGAGCTGAAGAATGGTATAAGCTGTTAAACAATGGACAATCCATGGAATGGGAGGAGATGTCATCTCTATTTTACTCTAAATTTTATCCTCCCAGTGAGATCCAAAAGGATAGAAATCTTATATATAACTTTTGGCCTCTTGATTGAGAGAGTACAACTCAAGCTTGGGGGAGTGCCGCGGTATCACCACCAATATCTTTCATCTTTTACCCTTTTAGTGGATTCATATCTGTGGTAGAGAGGTTATCTTATAGTTTGGTTTCCATTTGGAAGTATCTCTCCTTTAGTTGATTATCTATGTATCCCTTGGTGTGAGTGCCTTTATTTGAATATTAATGAGAAGTCTCATCTTTTACTTTTTGAACTTCTTATTTTAGTTTGCAATCTCTATTATATGATGGATCTTGTTGATCAGTATTATCACCACTTTGGGATCATCAAGTGGATCTAAATTGGCTTTGGCAAACCGAGTTCTGGTCAGTGGCTTTAGTTTGAAAGAAAAACGAAAGAAAGAGCTTACAGGTATTTGGTATCATTTGTTTTCTTTCTTGTTGGATCATAAGATTAGTATTCTTTATTTAAGATTCTTTTGTGTCCTCAAGGAAGATTGCATGTTTGGCTTTATTACTTGTATGTTTACTTGTTTCTTTCAACTCTCTTGCTTGCTACCCAGCCTTTCTAGCCAAAAACCTATTTTGAGAAGACGTACTTCTCATGTTTCCAAAATCCTTTGAACCCGAAACTTTTGCCACTTGTGTCCACCATATCTACCTAGTAGCTTTTGCTATTCCTAACAAATTCTCAAGCTTCATCTGCCTTTCAAATTAAAAAGTATTTTTTATGTGAAAACTAGTTAGTAAATCTCTCACGAACTTGATGGCACACCTTATTTTCTTGCCCCTAATAGACTTGAACCATTGTGAACATCGAAGTTGTATATGCTTGCATCTATACGTTGGGATTAGCAGAACCGTGCTGTCACGAGGAACGTTTTCAACATTGCACTTATACTCTGTACACAGTTGATATCGTGCTCTTTTGTCTATGGATGTCAATAGTGTGAAATAAAGAGGGAACTTGTAAGTTCACGAAGTTCGTATTCTGTGTTAGAGAAACGCCTGGGCCGCTAGCCTAAGCCATTCTTAATCATGGTGGAAACTTGCAGCATCACCATAGTGAGTCATCTATGAAGCATCCTCAATAAAAAGCTATATACATAGTAAATAAAAAGATCGTTGAGATGCTCATTGTCTGCTTGCCTTGTCATTTTGGTTATGGGAAAGCTCATGTACCATGTGCAAGGGGTACCCCATTGGCGGTTCTCAATGATATGCAAATACTTACAATGACAAGAACTTACCTGGACCCAAAGTTGAGTATGCATGAGGAGTGGCCCTCATATTCAAGGGACATGAGATTGCCAACTTATATTTCATCAAGCATATACTCCATATTTGTTCACTTTAACCTTAATCATCTCAAGATGCTTATGATAGGGGAAATGTGGGGTCAACGCTAGTAAGTACCATAATATTTTGTAAGCTCTTTATGACTTGTAATCCCTGCTACCCTCTAAGAAGGTACCTTTCTCCTAGTTACTAGATTGATTCAGTAAACCTACTTCCTCTCTATCTCCAGCAAGCTTTTGAGTTGTTGTGTTTCAAGCATTCATATGATGATTTATTCAATCATGTTCTTTATATTCCTTGTTTTCACAAAACTCTTATCTATTGAGTATTACTTTGAAAGTCTTCACTTGTGAAAAACCTTTTTGAGCAAAGAGTGTTCCTGTTTTGAAACTTCTACAAAAAGCTTCTGTGAAACTGTTTGCCAGATGTTCTCTGACCAAGAACAAGTTTGCCAATTCCAATTATGATTTATCTTTATGCATCTATATTGTGACTACTGTACTTGGTTGCAAGCTAAGTTATATAATGGTGAGTTGCTTTCTTCTATGAGTCGTGCAATGGTAAGTGTGATGCTTCTTGTTTGTATTCTTTTATTGACACGTCACTCCATAAACCTGTGGACATGTTTACTGAGCTCAGTATTCGCTTCGGGACAAGCGAAGTCTAAGCTTGGGGGAGTTGATACGCCCAATTTCCATCACCATTCTATATCATAATTTACCTTTATTCATTGATATTTGTATTATTATGAGGTATTACTTATGGATTTTCATCTTTTTATGCATGTTGGATGATTCTTGGAGGATGGACTGCCGGATTCTGGATTCTGATGGAAAAGAAGGCGTTTCGGTGCAATTTCGCGAAGATCAGAAAAATACCAGAAAAATATGGAAACATATTATTTTACCTGAGGAAGAAGGAAGCCAGAAGGAGGAGCGAAGGGGGTCCGCAGGGGTCCCACACCCTCCTAGGCGCGCGCCCACCTAAGGCCGCGCCTAGGGTAGTTGTGGCCCACCTGCCCGGCCTCCGACTCTCCCCCTTTGCCTATAACTTCCCTTTGGAACCCGAAGCCTCGGAGAGCGACCATAGATAGATTTCCGTCGCCTCTGGGGGTGGAAAACACCGAGAGAGAAATATCTCTCTGGCAGACAGATTTCTGCCGGGGGGAATTCCTTCCCGGAGAGGGGAGACCATCGCCATCAAAACCTTCATCAATCTAGGCTTCATCAGGATCATCATCATCATCCACACCATCATCTCCACTAGCACCATCATCACCACTCCGTCTCGCTGTAACAATTGTGTTGGATATTGCTTTAGTTCATTAGGGGAAACTTTCTCGATGTTGATTACTATTGTAGTTGATGCTTGTGAGTGGAACCATCGGATTATTGTTTATGTTAAGATTGCTATCCATTATCATACCATCTTTGATCTTGATCCATATGATGTCTTGTGAGTTGTAACATCCCTAAATTCATATTCCAAAACTCATTCATATCATCCTTGCATTCATCATCATTTAGGGTTTTCTCAAAATCATTTCAAAAACAGTATTTTATGTATGAAAACCCTAGCCTTTGTGCTACATGCTAATGGGAAAGATGTTGTTATTCATTCAGAATGATTTGAATTCAAACTTAAGTGATCTCAAAAGGCTTGAACAAAATATCAAAAGAAAAATATGAATTAAAACAAATTCTATGCCTATTATCACCTCTCATAAAGGCATAGTTTATTTTATTTTAAAAAAAGACCCAAGTATTCTGAATGGTTCAGATGTGTTTGACACTCATTTAAGAACAAGTTTTATTGTACAAAAATCCTGTAAAGCTTTGGATTCAAATAGATTTGAATTTAGGTTTAAAAACCATTTCTGAAAATTCATTCTGAAAAAGAAAAAGAATTGAGAAGGAAAAAAAATAGCCAACCAGCCAAACTGGCCGACCCAGCCCAACACGGCCCAGACTAGCCCAGCAGTGCACCCCGCGAATCGTTTTCTTTACTCACTCTCGCACCCACCAGCTCACTAACAGAAGGGACCCGCTTCCACTCCCCTCTCTCGCTGACAACTGCGGCCCACCCGAGCATCGTCGTCTCCACCCCCCCACGACCTGTTCGTCCCCAAATCAACGCAGTCGTTTCGTGTTGATTACGTAGCTTAAATTCGAGTTAAAGCACGAGTGATTCTCGCTCGCGAGCAGGCTACATAAACCCCCTCTGCCTCCTCTCTCTTTTCCCCCAAACCCCAAGCACAGAACGCCCCCAGGTTGCGCGCATTGCTCTCTGCAACCCCGCCGTCTCCGACGACTGCGCCGGCGAATTCCGGTGAGTCTCGTGTTCCCCTCTGCCCCTCTTTCATGCTGTCTTGTCCGGTGAGTCTCGGCGCATCTACTGACGCACCCCACTTACTTCCGCATGACCTGTAGCTCCAGCAACGTCGACGACTGGCCGCCATCGTCTTCGGCATCAACTCCGACGACCTCCGGTGGTAAGTCCAGACCGTCCCGAACCCTGTTTTTCACGCACACGTCTTCGCCGTGGTCTTCTGCATCTAACCACATCCTCCGTTTGCATCCTAGCGATCTACAACGTCGCCTTCGACCTCAAGCAGAGCCACCGTTGCCAGATCCAACTCCGGCGAATTCACGCAACCCCGAGCGCCTTGCCGAGCTGTCCACAAGTGGAGCATCCCACGCCCTGCGGTCTCGGTGAGTACCTTCCTATTCTCCTAGTGACCAGATCGCCGGCCGCCACCGCCGTCGCCGCCGCGCGCAGCCGCTAAGCGCCGCCAGATTTTGGCTTGGTGATTTAGGCCGTTGGATCTGTATCGTAGGGCTAGGAAAGAATTTTAAACGAAGGGGTAGGCGCGCATCTGAGCCGCCAGATCCCACTTTGATCGTGCGGTCCACGGAGCACGATCCACGCGAACCGGTACGCGCCAGTGAGGTTGCGACGCGTGGCAAGGTTAAATTCAAAAACAGAATTTAAAACCTGATTTAGATCCAAACTTCAAACTGCTATAACTTTTGAATGCCACGTTAGAATTTTACAAACTTTATACCGTTGGATTCAGTGAAACAAAACCTTTCTGAATATCCAATTTGTTTAGCAAATAGTAACCATTAAAATGGCTTTATTTGTGGAATCATGTTTAAAGCTATTTTGAGTATAGATTTGTTTTGGTAATTAGTTTTAATGTAAAGTTTGTTTTGGCAAATTTTGTGTCCTGTTATGTTCAGTATCATGCACATGCTTTGTAGAATTTCAAAAATCACCACTTAGTAAATTATTGCATACATGCATGCATAGTATTTTTGATTGTATAATATTGTGTGTAATTGTATGCTAAAATTTTGTGTAGATTTTGCTAGTGATTGTGATTGTGAAGAGTGCTACTCTCCCCACTACCAAGGCAAGTGATATTTTCATGAATATTTCTATCCTATGTTTTGTACTAGAATTAGATATTTTGCTAAGTCTTGCATGCTATTTTGTCTAATGCTAAGTTGGGAAATCCTATGTAGTGTAAAATTATAGAATTGTTAAGGAATTTCCTAAGTTAAGTTATCTTACTATGCTTAGCCTAGCTATATAGCAAACAAGGGTTGGTAAAAATCTACACTTACCTTTAGGAAAATATTCTTAAGTCAAGAGACTTATACTTTTCTAATAAAACCACTAAGTCAAATGAACCTCCTGGGTGGAAAGGGAAGAATGGGTTATGTTGAGTGGTTACACAAGGCCATAGACTTGGGTTGTGTATCCCACTTGTGGTAAGCCACCCAGGCACAAAGGGATTTGGAGGCCAAGTGTGGAGAAAGCTTACAGTGCAACCACTTGGCAATATGGGCTCTGCCTTGATCATATAGGTTGCTAGAACTTAGTCATTTGGACAGTTGGTGGTAGATGGGATGATAGGTTGGAGCGCGTCCATTTGACTAAGGAAAGGCTTTTGAAAGGTCCTGTCTTGGGAAACCAAGTCTGGTGGGGAAAGTGCACAACCTTTGCAGATGGAAAACCTAAGTACTTAGCCTAGTCCATGGAAATGGACACTTTAAGCATCAAGACATGGAAGCTACAAGAATCTCATCACTCCAACTTCTAAGTAAAATTTGTGGGTGAACAAGGGTGAAGGACCCCAATGTCTATTGGTGGATTCTTGGGAATGTTTTGACAAAGAAAAACTTAGTGTTTTCAACTAATAGGTAAAACCTATTTACAAGCAAAGCAAGCCAAACTACACTTAGCCAAAATGCATATAGTAATATAGTCCACTTAAAATATACTAAGGTATCACTTACCAATACTATTCCAAAGTATTGACCCTCTTTGGATGTAACTTCTGATGTTGCAGGTTACTCCGATGATGAGTAGGAGTCATGAGTCTACACTCAACATGCTTTCCTGTGGCACATGAATATGAAGACTTATGTTTATTTACTTATTCCTTAAACTCCTGTATTAGGCCTATGGCCCTGAGTTGTAAAAGACTATGTTTTATCTCTGGAATGAATGTAATAAACGACCTTTGTATCTGTGTACTTCATCTTAAACTGTGGATGCTAGCATTGATCCAGGGACTAGCATTGCAATCACAGGGATCCTTTCCTTTATAAAGGAGGGGTCTAACAGATGGTATCAGAGCACTGTGTTGCCTGTAGGATTATGACACTAGGATTTGAAAACCACTAAGGAAAAATTTTCAACTACTTCTACACTTGTCTATTCTTCTGGTAAAACTTTTCTAATCTTTTCATTCTCAACTCCATTTGTAGATGAACTCCATCAACGAAGCCATGAAGAAGGGACCACTCATGACCATGACCTTGGAGTGTGAAACTGAGTTTCCCAATATTCTCAAGGACCTCATGGTGGCAATGGAAGCACATGGTGCAGCTGTGTACAAGGGCTCTCCAGTGATGGATGAAGGAGTGGAGTATTGGTGGGTGCAACTTCACTTGTACAAAAACAAGGAAGACAACCACAAAGAAAGGGGATTCTGCATGTACACCAACACTATAATGCACACTACATTCTTTGAGTCAGCCAGAGATGCAGCTTGGAGGACTATCAAAGAACTAAGTGCTAGAGTCAAGTGCAGAATGTTCAACCTCCAAAAGGACTTAGAGAAAGAGAAGGAACTTACCCAAGAGTTGGAAGCCACCAACCAAGAGTTAAGGGGAGATATAATAGACTTAGTGATGGAATCATGTGAACAAGATAGGTGGATTGCCTCTAGGAACATTGTGATAGCCACCAGATCCAGTGAGATAGGCCTATGAGCACACTTTGTTAGTGGACCACCATCTATCACCTTATTTTCCAAAATGATACCCTAAATAAGTGTGGACCTTGAATGATGTAATGGATATATGTATGCATGACATGTGTGATGTTTGTGTTCCATGGTTATGTATGAGATGGTTATTTGTACTTATCTTAAATTGTGTTGTTCTAACTTTTCAATCTTATAAATAGATGCCTATTACCATCAGCACCGTTGAGGAGCTCCAGGTTACCCGTTTCGGACCCCGTATCATTGAGCTTACCACTTTGCTCGATCTCCCTCTTCCCACCATCACGGTGTACCCACTCACCATGTTCGAGAGGAAGGACCTCTGGGGCTTCAAGGTGAACCAGCCAGGACGCCAGACTGAGCCTACTACAGAGGCCATCGTCTTCAAGCTGATGCACGACGACAAGGAGAGAGGCATGGAGGTAGTCATGCAGGACCTGATAGGACGTCTGTTAGGCCGTCACTCCCGACAGGTTAGGGGCACTCACTTCCACGTCTTCGGAAGGCGTGATGTTGATGGAGAGTCCATCGAATTTGAGGATGACTCGAGGGACACGGCAGAGCCGATACGTCTCTATCTCCAGGACTTAGAGACTCTCCTCAGGCACGTGGACACAGACAGGACGAACGTCATGCTTGGCAATGATGAGCTTCAGGTACAGCTACGCGAGAAGGACAAGCTTTTCGCACAGCAGGATGAGATGATCAAGGAAATGGAGACAAAGTTCGAGGCCCAGGACCGCAAGTTCAAGAGTCAGGAGAAACGCGTCCAGGATAGGAACAAGAAGATCCGGGACATGACCGAGGAACTGAAGTCCAAGGATTTCGAGCTTGAGCAGCAGCAGATGGTTATTGAGAGGCTTCGCTCCCAGAAGAGGGCTCTCAAGGCCAAAGTCGATTCCTTGACCACTACGATTGAGGAGAACAAGACCGCGATGGAGAACGCAGGTCTTACCTTCGTCGAGGAGGAGATTGATGCTGATGAGTAGACTTGATTACTCGTTTATCTTTCATATTCGTACTTGTTATTGTGAACTTATTATTGGACCATCCGACATGTGGATGGCTTGCCACTTGTGTGTTTTACTTCATGAGCTTATTATGTGGTTGTTGAACTTTTATTCTTATGTTGCTTGCTATGTGTTTGTTTATGATGTATTGTGCATAAAACATCTATGGGTATTTCATTCTTATCTATTTGAACAAACCACAAATGCCTCCCCGTCGCGCAACCCCAACCCCAACAACATCACCCCGGAAATGCAACAAATGATGAATGCGCAAACACAACTTATGCAAATGATGACAACATTCATTCAAAACCAGAATAACAACAACCCCAATAACAACAACAATAACCCCAACAACAATAAAAACAACAACAACCCTCCGGGTTTTGATATGCTCACCAGATTTCTGCGTCTGAGGCCAGCTAAGTTTTTGGGAACAACTGATCCCATGGTAGCCAATGACTGGCTACGTTCTGTGAACAAGGACTTAGTGACCGTGGGTTGCACGGATGCTGAAAAAGTCAGGTTCGCAGCACATCTGTTGGAAGGACCAGCCGCCACATGGTGGGACAACTTCCAAATCACCACTCCTATTGATGAGGTGACTTGGGCTATCTTTGAAGATGGTTTTCGCACTGCTCATATCTCATCAAGAATGATGAGTCTAAAAAAGAAGGATTTTCACAACTTGAAGCAGCGCCACCGCAACGTGGCTGAGTACATCGAAGAGTTCAACAATCTGGCGCGCTATGCACCGGATGAGGTTGACACAGATGCAAAAAGAAAGGAAAATTTTCTGGAGGGCTTGAACGATGAACTGAACCTACAGTTGTCTGTGGCATATGTTCCAACTTATCAGTCTTTGCGTGACAAGGCTGCTATTTTGGAGAGTAAATTGAAACAAGTCGAGAGTAGAAAGAGGAAACACTCCGACAAGCACAGCTTGGGATCGTCTCACAAACGATCTCACTATGATGACAGTGGCAGCTCAGGATCCCATAAGCATGGGAAATTCAACAAGCACCACAACCACAACCGTCATGACAACAAGCATCATCGCAGTCATGACAATGACAAGTATAAGAACCACAAGAATGGACATAAGAGCCACCACAGTGGGAATGGTAGTGGAAGTGGAAGTCAGCATGTTAAGAAGGACATCAGTCAAGTTGAGTGCTTCAAATGCAAGAAGCTGGGGCATTATGCTAATGAGTGCCCTGAGAAGAAAGTGGAAGGACCTAACAAGCCAAATCCTTTCCAGAAAGGACAGGTTAACCACATCAATGTGGAGGAGGTCTATGAGGAGCATGATGCCGTTGCTGGTAAGTTCAGACTCAATTCCATTCCAGCATTTGTACTCTTTGACACTGGTGCATCTCATTCATTCATATCAAAAGCATTTGTTGATAGAAATGGGTTTGCATCTGAAAACATTGGGTGTCCAATAAAAGTTAGTTCTCCGGGTGGAGACATGATAGTAAGTCTTGGATGCCGGGATCTTGTCATAGAGTTTGGAAAACATAAGTTTCCAGTAAGCCTGATAATCCTAGATTCCCAAGGACTAGACGTAATTTTGGGAATGGATTGGATGGCTAAGTATGGAGGAATATTAGATTGTGCCAATCGTGATACTGCACTCACAACCACGTATGAAAAAGAATAAAATTCAAGTCAAACTTGAATCCAAAGGAAGTAAGTGAATTCTCTTAAGGGGTTAGCATGGACAGTGTGCCAATTGTGTGAGTATCCGGATGTATTTCCTAAGAATTACCAGAATGCCACCAGATAGAGATGTGGATTTTTTGATAGATTTGGTACCGTGTTCGGACCAATAGCTAAGAGACCATAAAATGTCATTGATGAACTGAAAGAGCTCAAGAAGCAGCTAGGAGAACAATTGTAAAGGGTTTATTCAACCAAGTTCTTCATCTTGGGGAGCCCCAAGATTGTTCGTGGAGAAGAAGGATAGAACACAAAGATTATGTATTGACCGCCTTCTTAACGAGGTAACCATCAAGAACAAATATCCTTTGCCAAGAATCAATGACTTGTTTGACCAGCTAGAAGGAGCATGTGTATTCTCAAAGATTGATCTCCGGTCAGGTTATTTTCAACTCAAGATAAGAGAGCAAGACATACCTAAAACAGCATTCACCACAAGGTATGGATTGTATGAGTACACTGTGATGCCTTTTGGTTTAACCAACGCTCCAGCATACTTCATGAATATGATGAACAAGGTATTCATGGAATTCCTTGACAAGTTTGTGGTCGTTTTCATCGATGACATCTTAGTCTACTCCAAGAGCAAGGAAGAACACGAAAGACACTTACGCTTGATACTTGAAAAGTTAAGAGAACATAAACTTTATGCCAAATTCAGCAAGTGTGAGTTTTGGTTAGAGGAAGTTGGTTTTCTTGGTCATGTTATGACAAAGGATGGTGTGGCAGTGGATCCTGCCAAAGTTTCATTGTGATGTAATGGGAATCTCCCAAGAATGTGAAAGAAGTTCGTAGTTTCCTCGGCTTAGCAGGTTACTGAAGGTTCATTGAAAATTTCTCAAGGTTGCTAAGCCAATGACGGAATTGTTAAAAAAGGACAAGAGATTTGCTTGGTCTGAAGGTAGTGAAGTCTGTTTCCAAGAATTGAAGAAGAGACTTGTAACAAAGACAGTCTATGTTCCATGATTTGGAAAAGGATTTCCAAGTATATTGTGATGCGTCTCATCAAGGTTTGGGTGCCGTACTTATGCAAGATGGTAAATTCGTAGCCTATGCTTCGAGACAACTCAAAACTCATGAAGTAAACTATCCTACTCATGATTTGGAGTTAGCCTCTGTCGTCCATGCACTCAAAACATGGAGACATTAACTTTTGGGAAAGAGATGTGAAGTGTTCACCGATCATAAGAGCTTGAAGTATATCTTCACCTAGAAAGAAATCAACATGAGACAAAGGATATGGCTAGAACTTATTAAGGATTACGACCTAAGTTTGCAATACCACCCCGGTAAAGCGAATGTAGTAGCAGATGCTCTAAGTCGTAAGACGTTTGTAAATGGCCTTACCAAAGGGGGATTGCCAGATGACTTGTGTAAGCAATTCAAAGAACTCAGATTGGAGATTGTGCCAGAAGGACATCTCATGTCCTTAGATGTTCAACCCACTTTATTGGACAAGATCCGAGAAGCTCAGAAGACTGATAAGGAAATTGAAAAGATTAAGGAAAATATAAGTCTAGGGAAAGCTAAGAGTTTCCAGATAGACGAACAAGGTACCTTATGGCACGGAAAACGTATATGTGTTCCGCAAGACCCGGAGTTATGGAAACTGATTTTACAGGAAGCCCACAACTCTCCGTATTCTATTCACCCGGGAAACACCAAGATGTACATGGACATTAAAGAAAGATTTTGGTGGAATAATCTCAAGAGGGACATCGCCGAACACATTGCTTTGTCTGATGTGTGTATCAGAGTAAAAGCGGAGCATCAGAAACCAGCAGGGTTGCTTCAACCACTGCCTATTCCTGAATGGAAGTGGGAAAATATTGGTATGGATTTCATTACCGGATTACCAAGGACCAGGTCAGGGCATGATTCCATATGGGTGGTAGTGGATCGCCTGACTAAAGTGGCTCATTTTATACCAGTGAAGACAACATATACGAGTGCCAAGTTAGCTAAAATCTACATGAGCAGAATTGTATGCCTTCACGGTGTGCCTAAAAATATTGTGTCAGATAGAGGAACTCAGTTCACTTCTCACTTTTGGAGACAGCTTCATGAATCTTTGGGAACGAGGTTGGAATTCAGTACTGCCTTCCATCCCCAAACTGATGGATAAACGGAAAGGACTAACCAAATTCTTGAAGGCATGTTAAGGGCATGTGCCTTAGACTATGGAGCAAGTTGGGATGAAAGCTTGCCTTACGCAGAGTTCTCTTATAACAATAGTCATCAATCTAGTATTGGAATGGCACCATTTGAGTTACTCTACGGAAGGAAATGTACCACCCCATTACTATGGAATGGTGTGGGAGAGAGAAGTTTATTTGGACCTGATCTTATCAAAGACGCCGAAGAGAAAGTCAAATTGGTTAAGGACAGATTGAAGATAGCACAGTCCCGACAGAAAAGCTACGCGGATTCTAAGCGTAGAGAAGTCACCTACGAAGTTGGAGATAGAGCCTATCTTAGAGTATCACCACTTCGTGGAGTGAAAAGATTTGGAGTCAAAGGAAAGTTGGCACCAAGATATGTTGGACCATTCAAAATTTTAAGTAACAAGGGAGAAGTTGCATATGAAGTTGAACTGCCAGAATCTCTGTCAGTTGTCCATAATGTGTTTCATGTGAGTCAACTTAAGAAGTGTCACCCAGAAATGGAAGAAACTTCTCTGAAGGATACCATACCTTTGGAAGAAGTTCAATTAGAAAGTGACCTCACATATGAAGAAAAGCCTGTCAAGATTCTTGAGACCGCAGAAAGAGTCACAAGGACAAAAACTATCAAGTTTTGCAAAGTACAATGGAATCATCATTCCGAGGAAGAAGCAACATGGGAAAGAGAAGATGATCTTCGGAAAGACCACCCTCACCTATTTGCTAGTCAATCCGAATCTCGAGGGCGAGATTCATCTTAAGGGGGTTAGATTTGTAACATCCCTAAATTCATATTCCAAAACTCATTCATATCATCCTTGCATTCATCATCATTTAGGGTTTTCTCAAAATCATTTCAAAAACAGTATTTTATGTATGAAAACCCTAGCCTTTGTGCTACATGCTAATGGGAAAGATGCTGTTATTCATTCAAAATGATTTGAATTCAAACTTAAGTGATCTCAAAAGGCTTGAACAAAATATCAAAAGCAAAATATGAATTAAAACAAATTCTATGCCTATTATCACCTCTCATAAAGGCATAGTTTATTTTATTTTCAAAAAAGACCCAAGTATTCTGAATGGTTCAGATGTGTTTGACACTCATTTAAGAACAAGTTTTATTGTACAAAAATCCTGTAAAGCTTTGGATTCAAACAGATTTGAATTTAGGTTTAAAAACCATTTCTGAAAATTCATTCTGAAAAAGAAAAAGAATTGAGAAGGAAAAAAAATAGCCAACCAGCCAAACTGGCCGACCCAGCCCAACACGGCCCAGACTAGCCCAGCAGTGCACCCCTCGAATCGTTTTCTTTACTCACTCTCGCACCCACCAGCTCACTGACAGAAGGGACCCGCTTCCACTCCCCTCTCTCGCTGACAACCGCGGCCCACCCGAGCATCGTCGTCTCCACCCCCCCACGACCTGTTCGTCCCCAAATCAACGCGGTCGTTTCCTGTTGATTACGCAGCTTAAATTCGAGTTAAAGAATGAGTGATTCAGGCTACATAAACCCCCTCTGCCTCCTCTCTCTTTTCCCCCAAACCCCAAGCACAGAACGCCCCCAGGCTACGCGCATTGCTCTCTGCAACCCCGCCGTCTCCGACGACTGCGCCGGCGAATTCCGGTGAGTCTCGTGTTCCCCTCTTCCCCTCTTTCATGTTGTCTTGTCCGGTGAGTCTCGGCGCATCTACTGACACACCCCACTTACTTTCGCATGACCTGTAGCTCCAGCAACGTCGACGACTGGCCGCCACCGTCTTCGGCATCAACTCCGACGACCTCCGGTGGTAAGTCCAGACCGTCCCGAACCCTGTTTTTCACGCACACGTCTTCGCCGTGGTCTTCTGCATCTAACCACATCATCCGTTTGCATCCTAGCGATCTACAACGTCGCCTTCGATCTCAAGCAGAGCCACCGTTGCCAGATCCAACTCCGGCGAGGAATTCACCGTAACCCTGAGCGCCCCTTGCTGAGCTGTCCACAAGTGGAGCATCCCCACGTCCTTGCGGTCTCGGTGAGTACCTTCCCTATTCTCCTAGTGACCTGTATCACCGGCGCCGCCACCGCAGTCGTCTCTCCGCCACTGCCGCTAAGCGCCGCCAGATTTTGGCTTGGTGATTTAGGCCGTTGGATCTGTATCGTAGGGCTAGGAAAGAATTTTAAACGAAGGGGTAGGCGCGCATCTGAGCCACCAGATCCCACTTTGATCGTGCGGTCCACGGAGCGCGATCCGCGCGAACCGGTACGAGCCAGTGAGGTTGCGACGCGCGGCAAGGTTAAATTCAAAAACAGAATTTAAAACCTGATTTAGATCCAAACTTCAAACTGCTATAACTTTTGAATGCCACGTTAGAATTTTACAAACTTTATACCGTTGGATTCAGTGAAACAAAACCTTTCTGAATATCTAATTTGTTTAGCAAATAGTAACCATTAAAATGACTTTATTTGTGGAATCATGTTTAAAGCTATTTTGAGTATAGATTTGTTTTGGTAATTAGTTTTAATGTTAAATAAGTTTGTTTTGGCAAATTTTGTGTCCTGTTATGTTCAGTATCATGCACATGCTTTGTAGAATTTCAAAAATCACCACTTAGTAAATTATTGCATACATGCATGCATAGTATTTTTGATTGTATAATATTGTGTGTAATTGTATGCTAAAATTTTGTGTAGATTTTGCTAGTGATTGTGATTGTGAAGAGTGCTACTCTCCCCACTACCAAGGCAAGTGATATTTTCATGAATATTTCTATCCTATGTTTTGTACTAGCATTAGATATTTTGCTAAGTCTTGCATGCTATTTTGTCTAATGCTAAGTTGGGAAATCCTATGTAGTGTAAAATTGTAGAATTGTTAAGGAATTTCCTAAGTTAAGTTATCTTACTATTCTTATCCTAGCTATATAGCAAACAAGGGTTGGTAAAAATCTACACTTACCTTTAGGAAAATATTCTTAAGTCAAGAGACTTATACTTTTCTAATAAAACCACTAAGTCAAATGAACCTCCTGGGTGGAAAGGGAAGAATGGGTTATGTTGAGTGGTTACACAAGGCCATGGACTTGGGTTGTGTATCTCACTTGTGGTAAGCCACCCAGGCACAAAGGGATTTGGAGGACAAGTGTGGAGAAAGCTTACAGTGCAACCACTTGGCAATATGGGCTCTGCCTTGATCATATAGGTTGCTAGAACTTAGTCATTTGGACAGTTGGTGGTAGATGGGATGATAGGTTGGAGCGCGTCCATTTGACTAAGGAAAGGCTTCTGAAAGGTCCTGTCTTGGGAAACCAAGTCTGGTGGGGAAAGTGCACAACCTCTGCAGATGGAAAACCTAAGTACTTAGCCTAGTCCAAGAAAATGGACACTTTGAGCATCAAGACATGGAAGCTACAAGAATCTCATCACTCCAACTTCTAAGTGAAATTTGTGGGTGAACAAGGGTGAAGGACCCCAATGTCTATTGGTGGATTCTTGGGAATGTTTTGACAAAGAAAAACTTAGTGTTTTCAACTAATAGGTAAAACCTATTTACAAGCAAAGCAAGCCAAGCTACACTTAGCCAAAATGCATATAGTAATATAGTCCACTTAAAATATACTAAGGTATCACTTGCCAATACTATTCCAAAGTATTGACCCTCTGTGGCTGTAACTTGTGATGTTGCAGGTTACTCCGATGATGAGTAGGAGTCATGATTCTACACTCAACATGCTTGCCTGTGGCACATGAAGATGAAGACTTATGTTTATTTACTTATTCCTTAAACTCCTGTATTAGGCCTATGGCCCTGAGTTGTAAAAGACTATGTTTTATCTCTGGAATGAATGTAATAAACAACCTTTGTATCTGTGTACTTCATCTTAAACTGTGGATGCTAGCATTGATCCAGGGACTAGCATTGCAATCACAGGGATCCTTTCCTTTATAAAGGAGGGGTCTAACATGAGTAGTTTGTTTAGTTATTGAGGACATGGAAGAAGTCATGATGTTAGTAGTGAATCTATGATGAGTTATTATTCAATGGTTTACTATTTAAGTTGTGTTTCTATTCTTCTAGTGGTGTCATGTGAACGTCGACTATATGACACTTCACCATTTATGGGACTAGGGGGATGCATTGTGTATTTGGCTAATAATTGTGGGGTTGCCAGAGTGATAGAAAACTGAAATCCTATTAGGACACCTTTGCACAAGGGAGTGTAGGATCTCAGAGTTTAAGGCTGTGGTTAGATTTATATCTTAATTACATTCCTGTAGTTACAGATGTTTGCAGGGGGTTTAATCACAAGTATTTATTAGTCCTAGGAAGGGCGGTATGTTAGCACAGGTTCACCCACACAACACTTACGAACACCAAAGAAGAGTACTCAACTATTTGAAGCGAAAGCACTTGATAGAATTCCCATGTGTCCTCGAGAACATTTGGTCCTTATAAGTATTTCCACCAGCTTGTCCTTTGCTAACAAAGGATTGGGCCACTTTCTCCATTTGTTCGTTACTTCTGTTACTTGCTCTTTTTTTGTTGCCTTGTCAGAAAATCACTAAAAATCCGTTTACTAAGTATTCACAGGGATTTCCTTCTCCATACCACTGTTCAGCACCTTCTGCTCCTCGTTGGGATCGACACTCCTATTTATCGAAAGTACTACGATACACCCCCTATACTTGTCGGTCATCAGCATGGTGCCCTACGGCTAAGTTGACCAAAGTCGCAACCCACACACCAAGATGGCGCACAAGGTCATGCGCTACTAAGTTTTCACACCAGAGCACCTGACCTAGTGCGCTACGGGTATGTGGTTTGCTTCCACCTATTCCCTGGTCCACACATAGCTGTGGTGCACCACCCCCATGTGCGCCACGCTTATGACAGTAGGCTGTAGGGCACCTATGGGCAGTGCGCCACACCTATTTTACCCGTGGGACACCACTAGCACGTGCGCACGGATGTGTGGATTACCTATAGCCATTTTCCTAGTAGTGAAAGTTCAAGCAGAAAGAGATGCGCTCTTCGGACAGGAAACCGTTTGCTATGCTTCCATCTAGACGGTACCTGCTACGAACGTATCCCTTGATGTGTCCATTCAGCCTTTTGAAAGGCATCATGCTTCGCAGAAACGGAGGACCGAGTTGGACGATACCCTCCACGACATGGAGCAGCAGATGAAGCATGACGTTGAAGAATGCGGGAGGGAAGTAGATTTCAAGCTCGCATATTATCACCACGATATGCTCCTGTAGCCTCGTGAGCTATTTAATGTCTATGGACTTCCAAGATATGATGTCGTTGCAGAGGCCAAACAGAGTTTCATGGACGTGCTTGTCCATTATCCCTCGGATCGCAACAAGGACTACATGCGTCATCAGCACGACAACGTCGTGAGACTTCATCTCGCTGAAGCCCTGCTTCGCCTCGTCTAGCCATCTGATTATCTTCCTCGCATAGCCGTTCGGAAATTTGACTCCGAGGAGGCACTTTATAAAATGTGTGGCCTCCGCCTTTCTTAGAGTGAAGCATGCAGCCTTGAGCTTAACTTCGGCCTTCTTGAACTTTTTGCCCTTATGACGACTATTTTGCGTTTCCATCTCCTCCTCTTCCAACTGATCAATGTCTTCATCGTCACTAGGTTGTTGAAGGTCCTTCCTGATGTCCATATGCTTCAAGTTGTTCCTCGCCTTCGGCGCATCTTTGGTCTTGTCGGTGTTAAAAGGATGGTTTCAAGCAGACTCTCCCCCACGTTCTTCGTGATATGCATGAGATCAAGGCTATGAGGCACGCGTAGGAGCTTCCAGTATGGAAAGTCCTAGAAAATAGACCTCACCTTCCAAACCCTCTACAGCGGCTCTGGCTTCTTTTGGTTAATTCCTGGCACAGGGCACTCTTTCCCGGTTTTCAACAGCTCATCGATTTCAGCGTCGCTCCTCTGGTCTGGGATTCCTCGGAGCTCGACTGTACCATCAAACAGATGTCCTAGCTTTATCCAGGGGTGATTCTTGGGAAGCCACCTTCGAGACCCCTAGAACACGGTTTTCCCGGATCCGATATCTTTCTGTAGTTGGTGATACATTGTATTATCCTTACTGTAGGGGTTCGTAGCATGGAAAACAAAAATTTTCTATCGCATACAAACAAACAAGCCAAGATCTATCTACTAGATTGTAGCAACGAGTCGATGGAATAACTTACCCTCAAAGATTCCAAAGCGGTTAACGAGAGCAGATTCTCGTGGGTGATGTAGTCGTACTCTTTCCGATCTCAAGATCGTGTAGACGATCCTTCCGGCACTGCGTTCCGGCAGCGCTTCCGCAGTCGGTCACACGTTCGGTACTCGACGAAGACCTTCCTCTCCCTTGTTCCAAAGAAAAGGAGGTTGTAGCACTCTCCTCGATTCGGCAAAGACAACTGGTGGTACCTAAGAGGGAGATCCCGCAGAGCTTCGCCTTAAGCCGGAGCGAGTATGGTGGAGTATGATAGAGAGCTATTAGTGGTCTAGGGATTAGACACACCAATTAGAAGGCTCTAAACCGCAGGCTAGAGCAATTAGAAGCTCTAAACCAAAACGGCTCTAAACCGGAGATTAGAGGATAGGAACTTGTGTGTCTAGAGGAGGAGGCCCTGCCCTCCTTTTATAGGTGGAGGGGCAGACAAGGAGGGAGTCCTCCCAAGTAGGCCTTTGGTTGGCTACCGGCTTGGAGGACTCCTCCCAAGTCGGTTCCAACCACCTCTTGCTTGTTTCCCAGGTTTCGCTTTCCCACAGCTTCTGCTTTTAGCTGCTTGACTTTCAAACCGCGCTTTGACTTTTCAGTTTTTGAACAGCAAGAACACTTAGTACAGGATGCAATCATTCAATGACACATTCATGTACCCTTCCCCTCCGGAGTGCCGGACACTCCCGAACCTTCTAGAACATTCCCGATGAAAACACGGAATCATTCCCGAACTCAAACGGGACTTTCCTTATATGAATCTTATTCTCGACCATTCCGGATCACCTCGTGATATCCCGGATCCCATCCGAGACTCAACAACATTCGATCTCTTTCTCATAATACCATAACTACTCAAACAACGTCGAATCCTTATGTGTCTCCCTACGGTTCGTGAATTATGCGACATGATCGAGACACTTCTCGAACAATAACCAATAGAGGAATCTGGAAATTCATATGGCTCCCACATATTTCTACGATTACTTTGCGATCGAATGAACCACTTACATACGATACCAATTTTCCCTTTGTCTCACGATAGTTTACTTATCCGAGGTTATGATCGCTTATCTCTGCATACCTAGTTCAACCTCGTTACCGATAAGTACTATTTTCTCGTTCCCGTGATATGTGATCCCTTGTGAGCCAGTCACATGCTTGCAAGCTAATTGGATGACATTCCACCGAGAGGGCCTAGAGTATATCTATCCGTCATATGGATGGACAAATCCCACTCTTGATCCATGTGTTTCAACCAATACTTTCCGAACACTCAATGCCACCTCTATAGCCACCCAGTTACGGTGTGGTGTTTGATGTCATCAAAGCATCCATCCGGTAAAGGTGATATGCATGATCTCATGGTCGAAGGAATTAGGTTACTATGTATCAGAAAGCATATAGCAATTGAACTATTTAAATGACTTGATCTTTATGCTACGCTTATCTATAGGAGTATGTCCATCACATCATTCTCCTAATGATATGATCCTATTGTTAATAACATCTCTATGTTCATGATCAGGAAACCATGATCATATATCAACCAACAAGATAGTTTAACAAGAGGCTTTACTAGGGACTCTTATTTTAGTTTACAAATCACACAAGTATTAATGTTTCCGTTTAATACAATTATAGCATGGTATGTAAACATTTATCATAAGTGTGAAGATATGATAATAACCACTTTATTATTGCCTCTTGGGCATATCTCCAACAGTCTCCCACTTGCACTAGAGTCAATAATCTAGTTTCAAACCTTTGTGTATTCAACACCTATGGCTTTACGTGTTGTATGTACACTATTGCTAGTGGTCAACTGATCTCGGATCCGACACTTCCGTGTCCGTGTGTGTAATTGCATGTCTTTGCGTCTCTACGCATCACTCATTCTCTAATGAGATGGCTTTGTATAAATTTGGTCTTTCGGTGTGACCTTTAGCTCTTTGGGGTTAAAACATGTTGATAATATTGTCGCATAATATATCTTCATAGTATTATCCCACTGTGAACTACACCTAGTTTGATAACAAACTACTTTGACACAAATGCCCTCTTTTGCTGCTAAAATAGCAGTCATATACTTAGCCTTTTGTTGTAGTATCTGTCACAATGTCTTAACTTTGGAACTCATCCAAATCCATTATGGAACTTACTTTCCATTATATTGTGCCACCCTTAGTTTAGATTGAGATAAACTTAATTTGTACTTTGTGACAAAGCTAGTATCAACGTAGTACTTTTACAATGAACTAACCATCTATTTGTCACTTCTACAAATAATATACTCTTAGTTCTTCCAAAAGATCATAAGAATATCCTTACTATTGTCCAATGATCATCTTACGAATCATTCTGGTACATGCTCACAACATTTAGAGCATAGGACATATCTGGATTTGTACATATCACAGTATGATTGATATAAATACTCTTTGTGATTTCATACATCAAGTATCAATCTATACTTGATTATTTGTTTCACTTTACCAAATGTCAATACACTTGAATATATCATCAACATTGAACTCATTCAATCCTTTCTGTGCGACAAGAACCTTTCTTGTAGTTTCTATATTGAACTCATTCAATATCTCATCTATGTACTTCAGGCACAACCATATTGGCGTCTATTGATGCCAATTATTTGGGTTTTGCCTAAGTTTTTCATCGAGATGAAATTCTTATCTTGTGTTAATAAAAAGATACATCACTTCCAATCAACAATATGTCTTCTACATAATGTATTAGAAATATGTCTTAGCGCTCCCACTTAATTTCTTGCAAATGCAAGCATCTTCATTGTCTCCGATGAATTTAAACTCTTTTAACAATTTCATCATTGTGAAGATTCCAACTCCGCGATGCTCACTTGAACCATTAAAGTTTGCATATGCTTTTAGCATCCTTTGAATTAACAAAACCCTATGGACCATGTTATTCACATGTCCTAGGTAACAATTCTATTAGAAGAACTTGTTTTGTTTATTCAACTTACCATATAAAAAAATTATATGTAGTGGTTGCTACACTAATCCGTCTAGACTAAATGTCACTATGAAAGATCAAATCTTGTCATAGTCAATCCTTGAACATTGTTGTGAACTCTTTCCCAACATGTCAACTATTTCATAGATGTGCAACATCCATGTCTATTTATTTATAGATCCAAACACAACTGTAAGGTCTTATACCTTTCTCGAGGGTCCTTCAAGTTCAAAACTTGATTTCTCGTGTATGGAACTATCACGGATTTTATGGCTTCAAGCCATTTGACGGAGTCAGGGCCCATCATCGCTTCTTTGCACGTAGTCGGATCATTATTGTCAAATAATGATTTAACTCTCAAATCTTGGTATTTGATTGTTCATCCGACCTACTTGTTTCAATAAGAACTTAGATCTCCGTGACCACAACTTTTGAAGTACACGAGCCATGAGCATAGTTTGCTAACTCCGGAACACTTTTCGGCGCTGCGCAACTTTGCACATATAGCTAAGGTTCTTTAACCTTATCAAAGTTCTATTGTCCTCCCACTTAACTTTTCACGAAAAATTCCTTCCCAAAGAAACTTGACGTTCTAAGCAACAAACACTTTTGTCTCGGTGTTTATGGAGGAATACTTAATGCTTTATACAAAGACAGTTCATCCGACTTTGGTTGCACACATCTTTCTTATGCATAGCATACCAATGTTTAAGAAAGGACAACTTGGGTTTTATCCCAAACCATAACCTTATATGGTGTCATTTCAACGGATTATGATGAAGCTCTTTTCAGTGGAAAAACGGTAATCTCTAAAGCTTTTAATCTTTAAAATACAATGGCAGTTTTATAAATTACACCTTCGATCTTACCATGTCAAACAAGGTTTAATTACATATCTCGAATGCTCCATACTCTTATGGTGTTTCGGGAAAATGTAAATCCACGGAACGATTCCTTAAATCTTAGGTATTATGCTAAACTCTGTAACTCAAATATCTTCCTTTATGATCTTATCATAAACTATTTATATTCTTGTTACAAAGATTTTGCACTTCGTCTTGAAAATCTTTGAACTTTTCAAATATTTCACACTTCATCCTTATTAAGTAAATATTCATATATTCACTCAAAATTTCGGAGAAAGCAAATGAAGTTGAAATCCATCGCTCTTGACTACACATAACGGACTTTATACAACAATATGTACAAATTCCAATAAGCTAGTCTTTCGTTCCCTTTTTGGCCTATGAACGAAGTTTCAATTATCTCTAGGAAAGTTTCACAAGCGTCATTTGATCAAAATCAAAAGACTCCAAAATTCCATCCACATGGAGTTTCTTCATGTTTTCTTTCCAATATAATTTAAACGGCGATGTCACTTCCTAAGTGATTTTTCAATCAATTTGTCTTTCGACATTTTTAGCACTAGTTTTATGGATGTGATTTCTCCAACGAGATTTGTGAATCATCCATCTTTTATGGATTACGGAAATTATTTGAACAACCCTTTTGTTCTCATAATACCTGATAAAACAAATCTTGAAGGCAAGCTTTGATGTTTAACGAGCAACACAACAACCCTTTATTTGTTCTCGATAAACATCATCACATATTCTTTTGCTAGTTACTTAGGCCATTGTAGTTCATGAATTGTGTTGTTTCGTATGACGATTCACACCAACAAATTCAGTATCAAATACTTAGGAACCACATTGTTTAATAAGCAAAGAATATATCCATAACATGTACATCAACTATATACTTAAACTGAACAATTCTAGTATTTTCTTTTCTGCCATATATTTATGAGATTCTCTTTTAGTATTTCCTTTTCAGTATGAAAGAATCTATCAACATCAATAGTGGAGTCATACATATGACACATAGTCCAAAGCGTGTATAGTTAAATACCAATGTCTTTGGAATTGCACTTTGAAGTAGATCACCATCATCAAATGTTTGGTGTTCTTTCAAATTCCTTTCTTTAGTAATCTCTTGGTGTAGTAAACATTTTACCTACATCAAATATTCATCTTTATCATGGAATCGTCCATGATCAAGCTACTTTTAGCTTATAACGATGAATTACGAGTATAATGTCGCTGTCCAAAACCTTTTGGAGGATTAGGAAAACTAGTGTCTCCAACCTTTTGCAAATTCTCATCAAATATGAGAACATGACTTTTGCCATATTATACTCTATCATGTTGTAACCAATACTTCGTTTCAGATATCACAATATCTTCCACACATCATGGTTTCTGAAACATCTCTTTCAGATCCTAGATAACCTTGATATTAAGAGAATCCTTTGAATATCAAGAATCATGGAGACAAACATGATACTTATATCCTAACACTTGGAATTGTTACTCTTGATTTAATATTAATTATTAAACTTCATGGAGTAACCGGAACTTACTGAAAGTTTGCAATAGGACTTTTAAACTTTTAGATTAACACTTAAAACAATACGATACCAGTTCGTAAAGTATCTAACCAGAATTCTATAGTTCTATCATCTCAATTATAACTAAGCGCAAGGTGGTAAACGGATGCCAATGACTACAACAACTATGCAAATTCACTTTGATCTAGTTTATGATAAATTGAGTTCTAATTAATAATTAAATTAGTCTTGGTGAACTCCCACTCAAAACAATATCCCTCACATTGTTTTAGTGATCACACGAACCAAATCCACCACATCAAAACCGATCATCACGAGAGTTGATATAGCTTCAATGGCGAACAATCAACATGTTCATCATATCTACTATATGACTCATGCTCTACCTTTCGGTAATCCGTGTTCCTGAGGCCATGTCTGTACATGCTAGGCTCGTCAAGATCAAACCTTAGTTTCCGCATGAGCAAATCTGGCTTGCTCACGTTGTATACACTTGTAGAATCTAACACACCCGATCATCACGTGGTGCTTCGAAACAACAAGCTTTAGCAACGGTGCTAACTAAGGGTGAACACTTTATGACTTGAAATTCATGTACATGAGGGATCATCTTATAATGCTACCATCGTCTACTAAGCAATACAAGATGCATAAAGGATTAACATCACATGCAATTCATAATATGTGATATGATATGGCCTTTCTTCTTTGTGCTTCCGATCTCCATATTCAAGCACGAACATGATATCCATCATCACCGGCATTGCATCAAGGTCAATGACGCTGCTCCATGGTTGTCGTCTATCGGCTTCAACTATTACAACTACTTTGGATAGACACGCGGGTCTTAACAGAAATTAAAGACAACCATATGGCTCCTGCCGGTTGCCAACTTACAATAAGGAACATTGCATACATCATATATAATCACAATCATGGCCATATCACATCACAAAGACACCCCGCAAAACAAAGTTAGACGCCTCTACTTTCTTTGCATATTTTACGTGGTTTGGGGCTTTCAATAAGTGTCGTTCTAACTTAAGAACAAGAACCACAACATTGATACTAGTATTGTTAATCACCCGTTGTAAATTGGATCTTAACTATGCTAGGAGAAATAGGCACCCGCAAAGCCACTTATGCAATACAAGTTGCATGTCAAGCGTGGAGCAAGTCTCATGAACGATGTCATGTAAGGTTAGCCCGGGCCGCTTCATCCCAACATACCGCAAGATGCAAAGTACACAAGAAGCAATCGACAATAAAAGCATCAACACCCACAATGACCATTGTGTTCTACTCGTGCAACAGATCTACATATAGACACGGCTCTGATACCACTGTAGGGGTTCGTAGCATGGAAAACAAAAAATTTCTATCGCATACAAACAAACAAGCCAAGATCTATCTACTAGATTGTAGCAACGAGTCGATGGAATAACTTACCCTCGAAGATTCCAAAGCGATTAACGAGAGCAGATTCTCGTGGGTGATGTAGTCGTACTCTTTCCGATCTCAAGATCGTGTAGACGATCCTTCCGGCCATGCTCCTAAGCGCTTCGCAATCGGTCACACGTTCGTACTGACGAAGACCTTCCTCTCCCTTGTTCCAGGAGGCAGCGGAGGTTGTAGCACTCTCTCGCGATTCCCAAAGACAACGGCGTGGTACCAAGTAGAGGGGAGATCCCGCAGGCTTCGCCGGAGCGAGTATGGTGGAGTATGAGAGAGAGCTATTAGTGGTCTAGGGATTAGACACACCAATTAGAAGGCTCTAAACCGAAGGCTAGAGCAATTAGAAGCTCTAAACCGAAACGGCTCTAAACCGGAGATTAGAGGATAGGAACTTTTGTGTCTAGAGGAGGAGGCCCTGCCCCTCCTTTTATAGGAGGGAGGGGCAGCCAAGGGGAGGGGAGTCCCTCCCCAAGTCGGCCTGGTTGGCGCTACTGCTTGGAGGACTCCTCCCAAGTCGGTTCCAACCACCTCTTGCTTGTTTCCCACAGCTCGCTTCCCACAGCTTCCTGCTTTCCAGCTTTCTTTAGCTGTTTGACTTTCAAACGGCGCTTGACTTTTCAGTTTTGGAACAGCAAAAACACTTAGTACATGATGCAATCATCCAATGACACATTCATGTACCCTTCCCCCCCGGAGTGCCGGTCAATCCGGAACCTTCTAGAACATTCCCGATGAAAACACCTGAATCATTCCCGAACTCAAACGGACTTTCCTTATATGAATCTTATTCTCCGGACCATTCCGGATCACCTCGTGATATCCCGGATCCCATCCGAGACTCGAACAACATTCGATCTCTTTCTCATAATACCATAACTACTCAAACAACGTCGAATCCTTATGTGTCTCCTACGGTTCGTGAATTATGTGGACATGATCGAGACACTTCTCGAACAATAACCAATAGAGGAATCTGGAAATTCATATGGCTCCCACATATTTCTGCGATTACTTTGCGATCGAATGAACCACTTACATACGATACCAATTTTCCCTTTGTCTCACGATAGTTTACTTATCCGAGGTTATGATCGTCGGTATCTCTGCATACCTAGTTCAACCTCGTTACCGATAAGTACTCTTTTCTCGTTCCCGTGATATGTGATCCCTTGTGAGCCAGTCACATGCTTGCAAGCTAATTGGATGACATTCCACCGAGAGGGCCCAGAGTATATCTATCCGTCATATGGATGGACAAATCCCACTCTTGATCCATGTGTTTCAACCAATACTTTCCGAACACTCAATGCCACCTTTATAGCCACCCGCCACGGTGTGGTGTTTGATGTCATCAAAGCATCCATCCGGTAAAGGTGATATGCATGATCTCATGGTCGAAGGAATTAGGTTACTATGTATCAGAAAGCATATAGCAATTGAACTATTTAAATGACTTGATCTTTATGCTACGCTTATCTATAGGAGTATGTCCATCACATCATTCTCCTAATGATATGATCCTGTTGTTAATAACATCTCTATGTTCATGATAAGGAAACCATGATCATATATCAACCAACAAGATAGTTTAACAAGAGGCTTTACTAGGGACTCTTATTTTAGTTTACAAATCACACAAGTATTAATGTTTCCGTTTAATACAATTATATCATGGTATGTAAACATTTATCATAAGTGTGAAGATATGATAATAACCACATTATTATTGCCTCTTGGGCATATCTCCAACACTTACACCTAATGCACACAAAGAATCCTTGGATCACCTAACCAGGATAGTATTGCACCGTCGTGATCACCGCCGCTCTCATATCAAAATATTCTTGTGTGGTGGCGTCCCACGTACGGGGTGAGCATTCCCAAAGCATGTCCAACTCCTCTTTCAACAGCGTGAGATACAAATTTATGTCTATACTGGGTTATTTTGTCCCTTGAATTAGCATACTCATTGTTATGTACTTCTTCTTCGTGCACATCTAGGGGGAGGTTGTAGATCCATACAAACATGAGTCAGGTGCTATGTGTGCTGCTCTGGCTTCCGAATGGATTGAGTCCGTCGGTGCTCACGCCCAGCCTGAGGTTCCTTGACTCTTTACTGAACCGTTGGTAGTATTCTAGGTCCAACGCCTTCCACTGTCAAGCATCCGAAGGGTGCCTTAGCATTTCCTCCTTTTCCGGATCTTCATCTTCTGGCCTCTTTCTTTCTGTGTGCCAGCGCATGAGCTGTGCTTCCTTAGGGTCCACGAAATACCGCTGCAGACGGAGAGTTAGAGGAAAGTACCACACCACTTTTCTAGGAGCTTTATTGGTCCCTCTCTTCTATCGAGAGGTCTTGCACACCGAACGCGTGGTCTTCTTCGTGTCCTCGCCCTTATAGATGATGCAATCATTTATGCAAATGTGGTATTTCACATGCGGTAGATCGAGAGGGCACACGACTTGCTTGTCCTCAGCGATACTAGTCAGACATGTGTTCCCACTCTTGGAAAGCCGATCATGCCAGAATTCCATTTTATCGTCTAACCATTCGTCCATCATTTTGTGTTTCTCCTTCATCTCCAGAGCCCTGAGCATTACATTCAGACGGGTATCCCCGTCGTTGTATCCGTCAAACAATGGAGTAACCGCGTCTTTCTCCATTTGCTCAAGCTTAGCTTTCTCTCTAGCGGTGGCTCTAGCGTTACTCGTCTCCCTGAGAAGCATCTCTTGGTAACCAGCTCGAATCATGCCCGACACCTTGATCTTCATGTTCCTTCCCAGCGCCACCTTAATTATCTTCATGTGCATGCCCAGCGCCATCTTCTTGATCTTCAACATGTTTATGCCCGGCGCCACCTTGATCTTCATGATCACCTACCCCGTCGGCATCTTGTTCTTCGTCTTCATCATTATTGACATCCTCAGCATTATCTTCGTCATCACGTATCCACCGAGTGTAGCCATCCATGAAACCACGCCAGAGAAAGTGCGACTCCAGCATTCCGCAATCATGCTTTATCAAATACATCAGTTTGTAGTCGCGACACGTACATCTTATCTCCATCATGTTTTTCCATGCCATGTCGGCCCTCGCATATAACGTCCACCTATCCACGAGGGCGGGTGTGCTTAGTGGTTGGACCATGGACGCCTGCACGGTAATACAAAGAGAAAAATAATAATTAGAGAATGGACGTCAAGATCACCGGAAAAATTCGGCATGAGCTCCCCTAAAAAGAGCACATCCTCTGGGAATGGAAATGAATAGACATTTCGGTGAAACATTGGCAACCCAAAATAAAATTCCTGCACAAAACAAAGGAAGCACACAACACAATCGAGTCGGTGTCGCTGACAACACGCATACATGCAACAGTGCCTTCACGCTTCCTCCAACGACGGCTAGGAGTAGGAGAGCCGGAGGAGAAGTAAAGTGAGATCTTATAGATCTAGAAGTGCAAGATATTTCACTTACATATGCGTGTCAACCAATAGAGGTTTATCAATCTTCTATGGTGAAACTATGGAGAAAATTAGGTGGGGAGGAGGAGGGGCGCGACCATATCTTCCTTGGTGTGGAAGAGAAAGAGTAAGAGAGAAGTGAGTGCGTGTAGGTGATAAAGGTGAAAAAATGTGGCGAGATTACTCTAGGAGCATCCCATGTAATATGCGCCTTGTATACATAAATTACTAGAGGAGCATCTGGTAGATGTGCCTCGAGTGTCTGGCGCCTCCCACACTCCGGGCTCACATCACTTACTCCAGGCGCATGTCACAGTGATGCGCCTAAAATATTGAAAAATACTTGAGGCGCATATCTGCTGGTGTGTCTCCTATATTGCGTAACCTACCACAACTAGGCCCACACAACTTACTCGAGACGTATCTGCTCCATATGCGCCTCGAGTAATTTAACTACTTGAGGCGCATATGGAGTAGATGCGCCTCGAGTAAGTGTGGGCGGCCAGGTCTGGTTCGTACATGCGATATAGGAGACGCACCGTTTAAACATGTGCTCAAGTAATAATATACAGGAGACGCACCGTTTAGACATGTATCTCGTGTATTTAGTGGAGGCGCATGTTTGAGGGATACGCCTCCTATAAGCCTGTCTCCTATAGGATTTTCCCTTGTAGTGGCTCACTAGTATGGTCATATACTTCATCATCATCCTTGACGTCCCTATGGAAGTTCTCACGAAGATTGATAGCATTATAAGGGCCTTCCTTTGGGAGGCATGTAAAAAGGTCTCCGGTGGTAAATGCAAAGTAAATTGGGATTTGGTGTGCAAACCAAAGATCAAAGGAGGAATTGGAATTTTAAACCTTAATTTTTTTGCTTCAGCTCTCCGCATGAGATGGCTTTGGCATGAATGGGATGAGGTCAAAAGGCCTCGGGTTGGGCTTGGGAATACTTGCAACTCGAATAGGATCTCTTCACGGCGGGCACCAAATTAACAATTGGAAATGGGAAGAAAGCTCTTTTTTGGGAGGCTTCATGGCTAGAAGGAATGAGTTCTAAAGACATCGCCCCTCTTATTTTTGAGATCTCAAATAAGAACAAGAAGAGAACGGTCAACAAATCTCCTACAAATGAATTTTGGTTTTCCCAAATTGACACCCAAAGAATCATCACCCTTGACCACATTTTCCAATTCTCTAAGCTTTGGGAGATGCTTGATTCGGTATTGACTTGAATACCAAAGAAAGGATAGTTTGGAAGCCTACCAATGACAGGTGCTACTCGGATAGTTCGGCATCCAAGATTCAATTTTTGGGCCTTACCAAGTCTCCAATGACATCCATTGTATGGAAACCTTGGGGTCCTCCCAAATACAAAAAAATTGCATGGCTGATTCTTCAAAATAGAGTATGGAAGATGGATAGACTTGAAAAAAGGGGATGGCAAAATTTATGGACTATGCAAGCTTTGCAACCAAGTAAAAGATTTGGCCGTCCATTTACTCTTCCCATGCCGGTTTACTATTAGAGTTTGGTTCCGCTTGAAGGATTGGCTTGGGCTCCATGATGAGATTGGATGGTCATTCAAAGCGTCAAAGATTGGTGAAGAGAAACTATTCATAGAAGAGGCCCTTTTAGAAAAGCGATGTCTTCCCTTTCCATGTTGATCTATTGGGAGATTTGGAAAGAAAGGAATGCAAGGGTCTTCCAAAATAAATCAATTACATCGACCATGCTTGTGGACAAAAGCAAAGAATAAGCGAACCTATGGTGCCTAGCCGGCGCAAAGGCATTGAGTAATGTAATATCGCGAGAGTAATTCCTTTTTGATTGTGTTTGATCTCTTGGCCCTTTCGCAAAGAGTGACCTTGTAAGACTCTTTTATTTCCCTCTCTATCAATAAAATGGAAAATCTTTTGTCTTGTTTCAAAAAAGCATCTGGCAGCCATCGTTGGCTGACAGTACAATGGTCTGAAAATATACCTTAATAACAAACTCCTGCCCTTAACTCGCATCGTCGGGCTAGATCTATGTAAACCATAAACCGACATTTCTGGATGGTGGACCGATGATCAATCACTCTAAAAGCTTATTAGAAAAAAATGAACCGATGAATTATACAATGGTTTATATTACAAGAAAAATACATGTTCCTATATTCCACTGATTATAGTTTTAGTTGCATATACAACTATGAGTATACCGTGGTGCATCGAGGCGCACCCATAATTCTAGTAGAGGTAGTACGCACTACAACAGGGCAGAGCTTTGGTAACACGGTCTTGTGGTACTACAGGTCCAAAACAGTGTTACTAGTCCACATAGTAACATATTTTGTGATGTGTTCCATTAGGCTGTGTTACTAAGTGATCTCCCCAGTCACACATCATAATCGTTACCATATGTTCAAAACTGTGTTACAATTTATATTGTAGCAACATGCATATTATGTGTTACTTCGTACATTGGTAACACATTGTAGTAACTACAGTAACACCGGTAGTAACATATTTTTCTAGACGTAGAACATTGCTGGTAACATATTTTTGTAACTGCAGTAACATAACTAGTAACGACTTTTTTTATCTTTAGCATACAATTTGTAACATAATATCCAAATCTTGTAACACCACAATTTATAGTTGTCAACTACCCGAGTAACACATCTCGTACCCATAGTAACACCGTAAGTAACATTATTATATTATTATTTGCATCAATATTAATGCTTGTTTATTATTATAAACACAATTAGGTAACCTATTTAAGGAATATACATTTATTTAATAAAACTAAAAACACATGCATAGTTAGTTAGTTATTATATTATGATGCAGCGTTAAAAAGATGGCGAAACAGAAGCACGTCACATCCACAAATTGAATATATATCAAGATATTTATTACCTATATACAGGTATGTCGAATACATGTGCATTACAATGAACAAATAACAATATTATTAGTGAAACAACACAAAGATTACACTATAGCATTTGCATCAATTCGACCAAAGAAAAATATCATGTGAAAGATATTACATTTTTTGACGCAAAATATTACATTTTTAACTTAAACTACTAATTGCTATGGAAAATCTTCAAAATTTATTTGCTTCTTGATCCAACCAAAAAATTCAGCTGCAACTCAATCATCTTTTTTTATTCTCCATTGTAACTCAATCATCCTTCTTTCGAATCTGTCAAAGAAAATAGGAACTTTCAGTTAAGAATCATTACACATATATGATTCAATATGAAGAAAAATTAACTTACAAAGGCTGAAGGCTAAGCAATTAAGAATCCTTCAGCAAAAGCATCACCTTTACTTACGAACTCATTTTCTAGAATAGCTTCATCTTTGCGCACAAGTGCAAATTCTACACCTAACTCAGTACCACCGACCTTAGTTGCAGCATCACTACCCCAGATAGCAGCATATGCAACATTCCGCTTGTTTGGATAGGTTGAAGTCTTTATATATACTCTGGAACCAGCCTGCATTATGATCAATATTAGCATTCAACGACAAGGATGGCATCATTTCCATGAACAATATGCCAAAGTACACACGTGGTCATAGTCAAGGAAGGTTGTCATGACCATTCACTTCGTTAGGGATACACATACATACACTAAGAATTTTTTAAGAGAAAGACCAACAATGCATAATTCACCATCACTGGCTGATGCAACTCCTGCACGTATGCTTGTTTTTTAAAGAGAAAATCATGTTTCGCTGATACTAGTTGCTGGTTTGGATGTGCAAGTCAGAAATCCAGACTAACATCTAACAATCAGCTCACTCGTTGCGAAAACAACATGTTCTAATTGCATGCGAAATCTAGGATATCTACTAGACTGCTACACCTTCTAAGTTATTAGATATCACATATTAAAGTATGGCATGTATGTAGGTTTGTTCCACTTATATTTTTAATAGTACCAGAATACAATTTGCTAATTTACCAATGAGTGGAGGTATTACCAGATCCTATTTTATTTGTATCTTACATAGTAATAAAAAATAAAAGGAAGAGTGCGTACACTTAGAAGTCAACAATTGCAGAACTTCTTGGAATATTTCTTGACGTCCCTTCATTAATATTGTTGAACAAATCCTTGGAGCAGCGAGCAAAAGAAAATTAAACTATCTAACTATCTAAAATCAACATTTTCCAAGGTTCTCAACTTTCCTATAACCCATGATACTTGCTCTATTACAAGGAGTTATCATAGTTCCCTACCAATTACGCACTCTAAACTTGGAACAAAAAGAAAACTTATTGTATTATGAGATGACGAGCTTTAATGCCAATCGAGAATAGATTATCCCAAATAACTAAATAAACTATATCAGATATTTACCTTGAGTGCGGAAGTTCACCTTCCTTTTTAGGGAGCTGAGTGTGAGTGTTTACTTCTCTTCCCCTGCTGGTCCAGTCATGCAGAAGATTCATCCGGCTGATCTCTTGTTTCAGTCACCTACAGACAAGTCATAGTACATGGAATGATAATCATATCCTGGAGCTAGAGAAAGCTGAACCTTCAAAACTCAAAAGAACAGAAACATTACCTCTGGCACAGAATCAATAACAGGGTCTTGTGTGTAGATGATGATTTTTTGTTGAATCGGAAATTGATTGATGTTATCATGCTCGCCATCCTGTTTCGGTAGCCCAAAACTTTCATCAACGATTTCAACTAAGTAGGTGATGCCTTGTGGATCTGTTTTCTCATAGTATATGTAATCAATTGCATAGAAGCCAACATCCTCGATCATCAAAATCAAATCGTAGTATGGGACACCATGCCTTCTCATGGACCATTGTAGAATCACCTCACCATGATTTCCATCTAAATAGTGCCGGTATATGGTCAACATGTCCACAGCCATCCTACAAATAAAACAAAAATGCCAATCGAACCATGAGAAGTCCAAGTCCTAACTGATAGGAATTGAGTGCTGCTACTATACTATGCTTCAACGATAAGTTTTATGTCAAAAGAATGATCAAATTGAATATATGATCTTCCTTTTCCTAGTATATTTTCAGCTTGAAGTTCTGTGGCTACTTGGCTTATCCAATATAGTTGAAGCACGAAAGCATTCAGATAGAAAAAATTGCTAGGACGATTCAGGTTGAGAATGAGTGTGCTTCGGTGATGGGTGAACTAGGCACTGAACAACAAAGTCAGGCAATCGTAGGAATCGTTCAAGATTTCAAAAATTGTTTACTGCCCTTGTTGGACTAATGTAGTTGCTGAAGTAGACAGATCAGGTAACTATTTTTCTCATGAGCGAAATTAGATACTCCGTAGGAAGGATGAGCGCATGCATGTATTGTTTCAAAAAATACACTAATGCCATGAGATCAGATGCAATGTTTACTAGTATAACCGATTTACAGACTGGTACGCACACTACACAATCGCCTACTACCAAATTCAGAGAACACCGAGGGAGGAAGAAAGAGAAGCACCCTCTGAAATTATTAGCGGAATAAATAGCAGGACATCATCAAGGGGACGGGCTTGATATCCATACCTACCTCTGAAATGGCGGTCGATGTTTTTGTGATAGTTTCCGCTACCGTCGTCGCGGATGCAACCTGGACGACGCTGAGGCAGATCGAATCGAGGATGGGCGGGTAGGGCGATGGGCGCCGGCGCGGTGGTGGGAAGCGATGGGGCGGCGCGGTGGGGGGAAGCGATGGGGCGGCGATGTGGTAGCAGGGAGATGGGGCCTGGGGGGCGGCGCTGTGGCCGGCGACTCGGTGTGTGTAGATCAGATAATTACGCTGATTAATTAGAATAATTAGAATGGCACCATATAGATAAGAGAGGGGAAAAGTGCATATGAGCGGGAAGGATTAAATTTTTCCCTCCTCTGGACCAAAATAATTAGATTGGCGCGGCAAAATAATTTAGTTTTAGGGAAAATGTTCCCAAATCTACCGATCAAACTAGCAGAATATAGCTACCCTGAAAATAGAAGTCCATCAAGGTCCTTATTATGTATTTATTTATTAAAGGAAAGGCTATATAACCGTGTATATACTTTTTAAGACGTCAAACAGTGCGTTTAATTTATCGTCCGCAAATAAGTGTACTTCTAGTCTTGTCTTAAGTCAAACTTAATAAACTTTGACTACCTTATAAAAAACGTGTACATATTTATGACACTAAATTGGTACCACTAGATTTGTTTTCAAATTTAGTTTTATAATATGACAATTTTATATAATACTCCCTCCGTTCCTTGATATAAGGTGTATAGTTTTCTGTAAAAAATTCCAGAATATAAGGTATATGGTGGGATTGTGGGAATTTTTAAAATATTTTAGGAGTCAAACTGATCTTTTTTGGAAATGGGCGCATTTATTAACCAAATATTTGATTCTTACACCCGGCCTCTGCATAACTAAGATGCACATAGCCACACGAAAGACAAACTAAGACAATAATGAAAAAAGCATTACAAAAAGGCACTAAATTAAAGCCTGGAAACTAAGATAGCTCAATCCTCAGATCACGCGGCCATCCATGTCGTGAGAAAATATTCCTCGCCGTGTCCTCCAATCGCGTACATCCGTCCAGAAATACGTCCCGAAACTCCATACGTTGGAGAATATTCCATGATCGAAGTATAGTCGTGGCTCGATAAATAACCTGCAGAGGGGAAGACACAATGTTACTAAAAATCTTGTCATTTCTACAAAGCCATAGCGACCATATAATGGCAAGCGCTCCCACCCTAAACAAGGTTCTGTACTTATCAACAATTCCATGTAACCAATTACCAAAAACATTGGTTACTGAACGTGGGGGAGATAAGCCAGAAGATATTTGGATGAATGACCATATAAACCGAGCAAATTTGCAGTGAAAGAATAAGTGTCGAATTGTCTCATCTTGATGAAAAAAAACACATTGTGTACTTCCATGCCAATTCCTCTTTACAAGATTATCCTTTGTCAGAATTACCCCTTTCCGTAGATACCATGCAAATATCTTCGTCTTAAAGGGGTATTTTCATTTTCCAAATTTTACTATTATCATCGACTAGGAAATCAGGTTGGACCAAAGCTTTATATAATGAACCAACGGAAAATTTACCACTTTCCAGTAATTTCCATTTGAACACATCAACACCGTCCGACAATTGTATCCTGGATAACCGTAAAATGAGATTGTTCCAAGATAATAGTCTAGGACCGATGAGACTTCTTCTGAAAGACACATTAGGAGGATGGTCCTCCATCACTGTGGAGATTGTATCTCCTTTATGTCTAACAATTGAATATAGAGCTGGGTACTGTTCGCGAAGAGTAGATTGGCCTAGCCATTTATCTTCCCAAAACCTAATTTGTGATCCATCCTTAATCTCAAAAGCACCAAAACGAAAGAAATGTTTCTTTGTGGCCATAAGACCTGCCCAAAAATGTGAATCTCCGGGTTTCCATACCACTTGAGACACAGCTTTGGAGCCCACATATTTCCTCCATAACATGGTTTGCCAAACGCCTTCCTCAAGAAGTAGTTTAAAAGCCATTTGCCCGGAAGTCGGTGTTTTGACTTGCAAATCGTGTATGCCTAGTCCACCAAACTCCTTCGCCGGCACAAACCAACCACATTCCATCGGGCAGACGATATTTCTTTTCTCACTATCCCTTGCCAAAAGAATCTTGAACGGAAATAATCCACTTTGTTCAAAACCCCTTTTGGCATTTGGAAAACGAGATCATATCTGATTACCATATTAGTAAGGACTGAATTTAGAAGTACTAGTCTTCCCCAAGAGATAACAATTTTCCTTTCCAACTATTAAGTCGTTTTGTATCCTTTCCTCAACGAGCTTCCATTCAGCAATTGTGAGACGCCGATAATGAATCGGTATTCCCAAATAATTGATTGAAACTGACCTGCACTACCGAAAAGTTCAGCATATATATGGGCCTCATTTTGGGCCTCGCCAAAACAATACAAATCGCTTTTATGGAAATTTATTTTAAGCCCAGATAAGAGCTCGAATGCTGATAATATTAATTTGATTCTTAGCTTTCTCCGGATCATGTTCCATAAAAGAATTGTATCGTCGGTATTGAAGAATAGAAAGTCCACCATCAACGAGATGTGGAACTACACCTTCAATTTGGCCGTCACCTTTGCTCTCTCAATAAGGATAGCCAACATATCAGCCACTATATTAAATAGTAAAGGCGAGCGATAATGGATCCTTGTCTCGATCCTTTCTTGGTCCGAAAGTATTTGCGATATCATTATTTACTTTAATGGAAACACTACCCCGACACAAAAGACTGAATCAAAGCACGCCACTCCTCGGAAAAACCTTTCATACGGAGTGTTTTTGGAGGAAAGACCGATTAACTTTGTCACAAGCCTTCTCAAAGTCAATCTTGAACAGTACACCATTTAATTTTTTTGAGTGCAGTTCATGAATTGTTTCATGCGAATCACAACCCCATCTAGGATATTTCTTCCTTGCATGAACTGAGTTTGAGACGGGCTAACAACATTGTCGACAACGAATTTAGTCTAATTGTAGCAACTTTAGTGAAAATTTTAAAGCTAACATTAAGCAAGCAGATTGGACTGCTTGTATCCGTTCGCATTATTAACCTTAGGTAGTAAAATTATGTTACCAAAGTTGAGTGTAAAGAGATCCAATTGTCCAACTTGTAAAACCCAAACAAATTCAACAGTCCTCCTTGATAACGTCCCAATTTTTGGTAAAATTCACTGGGAATCCATCAGACCAGTGCTTTGTTATGTTCCATTTGAAAACCGCTTTCTTGACCTCTTCCTCGGAATATGAGGCAGATAGAAAACTATTTTCTTCATCCGAAACAGGGAATATCGGACGTTTGGGACTCATCAAGAGAAAAGAATTCTCCTTTGTTGCCCCAAACAAGGATTTATAATCTGAGTAATATATGACTTCAGATGTTCTTGTCCCTCAATCATACCTTCATCCTGAATCGAGAGTGAATAAGTTTCTTCTTATGCCTGCCATTGGCAATTGCATGGAAGTATCTAGTATTCGCATCTCCTTCCGTAATGAATTTAGCTTTAGAGCGTTGGTACCATTTGAGTTCCTCTTCGAAGAAGTCGGGCTATCTCGCATTCGATTGGCTTTTAAGCTCAATTTCTTGTGATTAACGGCCTTACCTCCGAAGCCTCTAAGTCATCTATTATAAGTGTTAGGCGTAATTTTTCTTTTTAGAATACCCTGTATGCCTGGCCCAACCCGAAGGAACTTGCGTAAAATGCATTTTGTTATTCCATCGTAGGATAGGCGTTTGGCCATGTACCGGTTTCTCCCAATTAGCCTTAACCATCTCATAAAAACCATCACGAATCATCCAACCGAGTTCAAATTTAAACTCATTTGTAGACTTCCGTGGCGGTAGTCCAAACGAAAGAAGTAAAGGGGCATGATCCGATAAAGCCTCAATACGCTCTAGAGCCCGAACAGTTACCATAGGGAATTTTTGTTCCCAATCAGTATACATAAGCACTCTATCTAGTTTTTCGTATGTTGGCTCCGGAAGACTATTAGCCCATGTGAATTGCCTTCCTAACATTGTAACCTCTCTCAAATCCAGACTGTCAATGACAGCATTGAACAGAAAAGGCCAATGTTCATCGAACCGGCCCCGACTTTTCTCATGAGGAAATCTGAGCAAATTAAAATCCCCTCCTATAAGGATAGGATAGGGATTGTCCTTTGACAAATTCACAAGCTCACATAAAAAGTCAGCCTTATAAACATCCTGAGCGGCCCCGTATACGGCGACTAAAGACCATGTGAAGTTGTCAGCCTTGTTTCAGATATGGATTTTTATAAAAAAATCTCCCACCGAACTAGCTAAAACTTCCATAGTCTCATCTCGCACGCCTAACAGGATCCCCCCGGATCGACCACGCGGCGGACGTGATATCCACGTAAAGTCTACTCCACCAGAAAGGCGATTGAGTAGAGTTTGCGAAAAATCCCGTCTACCAGTCTCAGAAATACCTAGAAAATCCAAATTATAATCCCTCACGCAGTCAGCAAAGAATAAACGTTTAGCCAAGTCCCGAAGACCTCTGCTGTTTGAAAACATTCCATTCATTGAGAAACTATAGGAGATTTGGATACACGGGATCTCTTACGCAGCCGCTGGCTCTTCGATTTTCGACCAGAAGCTTTCAGCTCATACATAGAAGCAAGCCCAGTCTCATCAAAGTCCACTTCCGACACTTCACCGACTAAGTGAGAGAGGAGTTGACCATCTACTGTGGCATGCAACTCCTCCTCCTCCTCAGTTAGTAAAGCATCAGGAAAAGCACTGACCTTAGGAGTAACCGTTAGACGGTCAACCTCCATATGTCTCAAAACATTAGAAGAAAAAGATACATCCTGTACAGAGCTACCCAAACTAATGCCAACGTTGGATAGTTTAGAAGAAATAACAGGAGTAGAAAATGACAAAAAAGACTTCGAATTACTCTTTATACCTGGCGAATCCAAGTTCCTCTCCGCCTTACGCCGCATGGCCTTGAGCATGGAGTCCTCATCAGTCACCGACGCCAAAGAGGCATCGACTCCATGACGCATGCTCCGCCTGAATGTAGTACCACTCCCCTGCACAGGAGAAGCGTCCCCTGGAGACCGAGGCACCCCAGACCCCTCCTGGGTCCGGTCATCCCCAACGACCACCGAGTTCACCTGCCCCACCAGCGTAGGCGAGACGTCCCGAGGGTCCAACCCCACCTGGGTCGGACCAAGCGAAGCCAAACCCTGAAGCTGGTGACAAGCGTCGCGGTCAGCCGACCCCTCCTGGGCCAGCTTCATGAACACCGAAGGAACAACCTCCTCAAGTACAGGAGTGGAAACAGGAATAGATCTGCCCAAAATATGCGTCCTGGACCTCGCAGGTGCTGAGAAAGCTCGCAAGACCGGGATGGAAGCAGAACGAAGAGCCTCCTGTAACTGGGCCGGAGAAACGCGAGGTGCTGAAGTAGAACCCTTCCCACGAAGAGGGGAATCCAAAGGAAGGGCATCTAGTAGTTGTCGTCCCCGCGGAGTCACCGGATTAGCATTAAAGGGGGTGACAGCAAATGCCCTCTGCACCCCCTGACTGGAAGATGCAGGCCCTGAAGTACCCTGCACATCGGAGGAAGATCGAGTACCTCCGCCCCCTCCCTGAGTGGCAGCAGAAGCCTCTGAAGTATCCATAGCATCCTCAAACTGCTTCCCAGTGGCATCATCATCCGCATCATCATCTCCTTTTCTCCACAAGAAAGGAACAAACTCGGTTCGGAATATAACCCTCGTGTTCAATCCGAAACTCAAAAACCTTGTGTTTAACCACAGCATCTGACACAATAAAGTGTCCAAGGGCGTCCTTCTCCTTGAGAAAGATCTTCGTGTCAAACATCTCCACGAGTATACGGACTACCCCCCGCTTCCGCAGACTGAATAAATCAACATCAAGAGTGTTCCCCATGAGTCCTCCAACTGCCCACAAGCCCTGAAAGGATCGCAGAATATGGGGTACCCCCTCCACATGTAACCAAACCTGCTGCATCTCGAGCTTATGTGGCACCTCCTCCATCCTGTATACCGAGAAGGTCAGCTGGGCGGTACTAAGTGGAACTGTCATTAGGATTCCATCGACCCTTTCCAAATCCTCAAACGTCGGGAAGCTCACTAAGAAAGCATAATCACCATGAGGCACCGCCTCCCACTTCCGCTGAACATGCACCTGACATCGCCTGGCGATCTGCCTCTGAACAACCTCTGCTGAAACCATCGGTCCAGAAACACGTACCAGAGCAATCGGAGTCTGACTGCGCTCAAGATAATCCCGAGTCACTGCATCCGGAATCTGAGTGAACAACGTCTGGTCACTGCCAATACCCGCCATATACGGAGTCAAGCGCGGCTGCTTCAGCACCGGGCACCTCAATGTGGGATGTGCAACGGAATCACAAATATAGCAATAATGAATGACCTTACAATCCTTGGTCGCATGAGTATTAACCGCACACTTCCAACAACGAACAAATTTTTTATTCTTCTTACCGACATCAGCCACTGCCGTACCCTCAGAACTTGGTGCAGTGACAGCGGTGGTGACTCAGCTGATGCTCCTGCGGAATGATCTGCTGCGGAAAAGGAGGTACAAAACACCCAGGCACCTGCATCTGTGGAACCCCATACTGCTGGAAACCCTGTTGCTGAAGATGAAACTGCTGATCCGACTGTGCATTCAAAACATGTTGCTGAATCCCACTAGCTTGTGGCTGCTGTGACTGCTTTTTATTCTTCTTTCTCTTAGGAACAGTAGAAGCCGCAACGCCCGCTCCCACAGAAAATTGTTGCGGGGGTTGCGACGGAACCACCGCCGCCTGATTACCATTGTGGCCCCCATGGATCGGAGGGGCAGACGTAGTCCCCTGGAAAAAAGCGGCAGACGGCTGACCGACAAACGGGGTCGACGACCCACGATAAGGACGCTGCAAAGGCTGATGCGGGATAGCTTGCATCGCATTGAAATAAGCCATCGGAGGCCTGAACTGAACACCCGGAGGGAACTGCGGATGACCGGAGTTAGGCTGGTACGTCCCGACAGAAGCTTGCATATTTCCATGTCCGGCCGCGGCATGCTGCATCGAAGTAGCCGATACCGTCGTCGTAGGCTTTAGCACAGCAGCAGTAGCTGCCCCAACGGCCGGCACAGGAGCGACGTGGTTCGCAGGCACAGAGGGCGGCCCCCTAGGGTTTGCCCCATTGCCTCTACCCGCCATCGCAGGAGTGGAGAGAACCGAGGCAAACGACCTCTCGGAGATGTTCTGGGGCAGCGCTGGGATCGAGGCGGCCATGAGCGGGTTTGGTCGATGAAGACGGCGACTGGCTGAAGATCCGAGAGTCGGGCGACTTGGCGGAAGAGCTGGGCGACGGGACGCTAGCGAGCGTTTTCGGCGTCGAGGAAGAGGCTGGTACCGATACCGGGACGGCCGGTTCCCAATCGCGTCGATAAAAACTGCCCGTCCGATCGAATCCGGACCCACCCCACTGGCCACGTCCAACCTCCCGCGATCAAAGGGCGCCCGCTTGGAATCCGGATCGACCGTCGAGTCCCGCCGCCCCCGAGCGAACGCCTCCGCCGCGAGTTGAGCAAAAATCGGAGGAGCGGCAGCGAGGAGGCAAAGGACCTCGCCAGGGCTTGATCTTACCCCTGGACACTCTCATTCCCGACGAAGAAACAAGCCCTCCGTGGCTTCCAGGCGAGGACGACCTGCTCCGCAGAACAGCGCACTCCGGCGATGGAGCGTCGCACGCCGGCGACGACGATCTTCTCTCCCAGAACCGAGACGCTGGAGTAGGGAATCCAATCTCCTCCCAAAATTCCTGCTTGAGTTGATCATCTGTCTTCCGCCGTCGTCGCGACACCGTCTTCCATCCGAGCTCCCCAGATTCATCCTCCAACGCCTCCAGGGCCTCACGTATCGTCCCTGTCGGTTGACCGGACTCATCCGCTTCGGAATCAGACCCGAGGCAGAGAAACCTCGACCCAGACGCTCCTGGCGAGGTCGACGGCGACGAGAGGCCGCCAGGTGCCAGGGTGAGACGTCGCCGTGAGCCTCCCATCGTGCAAGTAGTATTTGTTGCATGCATCAACAGGTATTGCCAGTTCAGGTTTTCAGTTGAGCAGAACCAGTATCGGTATCAGTAACAATGGAACTTCATTTACAAAGTCAATGCATTCAGCATCTCAAACTGATCTGAATATAAGGAATAAGGGTTCTGGAGCTCGATCCCCATCTCGGCAAGGTTACTTGTGGCGGCGCCGGCGAGCTGCTAGCCTGGTATCCTCTCGAATCTACGGATTTGGGGAGAGTGGTCTCTCCGGGCGTCGTCGTTTTTCGACTCTGCCTTGGAGCTTCGGGAGTCGGAGGGATGTTGTTGCTATTGTCTTCCCCTCGGCCGGCCGTGGTGGCGAGGGAGTGGAAGGGGACGGTACAACCGCCTTCCTCGTTAGGGTTATTGATGGTCTTTTTTTGAGATGCGACTATCGCATCGTGAAGCTTCCTCCGGCCGGCCATGGTGGCGAGGGGAGGAGGCGGCTCGGCGTGGCGGCGATGGTTGGGACCTACTTCTCGGGGACCTTGGATTGGAGGTACTGCTTGGTCTCCACCATCTCCTTCCTGCCCGATGGTCTGGAAAAGATTATTAGCTCTCACCCCTCGGTGTGGGCACTCCTACGGTGTTCAAAGCCCAATGTGGCGAAGGCAGCGTCGGTGAATCGACGGTGTCTGAAGATGGATGGCTTCCGGATCTGGTCCCTGTACTTGGGTGGTGACAATGAGGACGATGGGCTTGATTGCGATTTGGGAGTACGGTGTGGGGTCTTTTGGGTCCATATTGTATTTTTCTTTTTTTTTTGGAGTCGTTTGTAATCAGTTTTGTCATTGTTGAATTCCATCAGTTGTTATCACAAAAAAAAACTCCTGAGATATCAAGGTCAGTGGCATCTCGATGAAACATCTTCCTCTTCTACTTTGGTGTGTGGTCACCGTGGAGAAGCAAGTGTGTAATTCATGGTTTATGTGCCATGTATCGATGCGGACTCATACCGTCATGTGTTTATTCAAAACATTTAGAGCATCATATCTTATAAAATGCTCGCCAATACCGATTTGGATAGACATATGACGATCTAGCATATGCATTGACCCGTAGTACTGATCTATGTGAGTACATAAAACTAGAGTTATTTTCTTTTATCATAGGATCATTGATGGAAAGGAATGTTATATGGATATAAAACACTTCTTCTGACAAGGAGACACGGAAAATACTCATAAAGTTCCTCCCGTCGTCTGCCACTCCTTCGTGTGTAGACAAAACAATTTCTCTCCCTCATCTACTTTGGTTCTTGGTCACCATGGAGAGGTCTTGGCAAGTGTGTAACTCATGGCAAGTCGTGTCGATAGAAAAATTGCTCTTTCTCTTCTACTTTAGTTCTTGGTCACAATGGAGAAGGTCATGGCAAATATGTAACTCATGGTTTATGTGTCCATGCGTCACGGACTCATGCTTTCATATGTTTATTCATAACTTTTAGACCATCATATCTTGTAAATGCTTGCCGATACCGATTTGGACACACATACGATGTTCTAACATGCATTTTCCCATAATATTGATCTATGTGAATACACAAAATTAGAGTTATTTTCTTTTATCATAGTATCCATTGATGAAAAGGCATGTTATATGGATAAAACTCTTCTTCCGAAAAGAAGACGGGAAAAACTCCACAAATTTTCTACCCGCGTCGGCTGACACTCCTTCGCGTGTCGACATAACAATTTCTCTCCCTCTTCTACTTTGGAAACTACTATACTAACAAAGGAAACTGAAACATAATATTCAGAAAAAACAGAAATTATGGACAACATGGAGAAGGTCATGGCGGTGTGTATGGACAAAATAATAGAGCAATTGTATTTCTATTGAAAAGTAAATATCTTGGTAGAAAAATATAATAGGAAAGTACTATACTAACAAAGGAAACTGAAACATAATATTCAGAAAAAAACAGAAATTATGGACAACATGGAGAAGGTCATGGCGAGTGTGTATGGACAAAATAATAGAGCAATTGTATTTGTATTGAAAAGTAAATATCTTGGTAGAAAAATATAATAGGAAAGTACTATACTAACAAAGGAAACTGAAACATAATATTCAGAAAAAAACAGAAATTATGGACATGCAAAAAACGAATTTCGAACTCTGAACTTCAAAGTTTCCACAAGTCGCAACCAGCTGAGCTAGGATGAGCTTTTATGTATGTAACAAGACATCACTTTATTTCTAGAGATTGTGCAGGCGAGCGTCTACAGGTCTTTCCACGGATGCCTCGACGCCGCTCTTAGTCTTTACTTTTTTCGTTTTTCTTCCCCGAATCTCGTTCTCGTCTCTACCGGGTCTATCCACGGACGCCGCCAGTACCGCCGACTCCACGAGCCTCCGTCGCCGCACCGCCAACCACCGTTGCTGTCGTCCGTCGCCTCCCACCCCACCTGCCGTCGCTAGTATCCGCCGGCTGCCGTTGCCCGTGCGCCTCGGGATCTCGTACCGGGTCGCTGCACGAGGAAGAGGACCTTAGGGCGCGGTCCTCTTTGCCCGCTGTCCTGCATCGACCTTCAGCTGCTTCCCATCCCAAGTCGACCCGACTCAATTCTACACAACGACATCTGCGGCTGATCCCCGAGCAATCAGGCAACGTAAGTCCCCAAAATCGATGGCTCAGATTCTCTATAAGTTGGTTATTAGATAATTGTAGTTAGATGTCTGAACCTGATGTTGTAATTGATGATGCTGTTAGTGTAGAGTGTAGATGAATCGATTAATTGATGATGCCATTAGCTCCGTTTCTTAGATAGGTGATAGATAAGTACATGAATTATGTTAGCTCCGTTTTGTAGCTGTACAAGTATCAAGTAGATGCCCGTCGTTTTTTTCTTGCTTCAGTGCTGTTATATTTGTGCACGCCATTGCTACCTCCTGCATTTACACCGCCCAACAACTCTCGTATCGGACATGTCTGCTCCACAACGACCTTCTCTCACACCTGCCCGGACAGATGGTTTGAGATATTGATTAGTGAGGAGAGTGGCGTTGTAACACCCAAACATGATGAACTCTCAGCTGAATCTGCATGACAAACACCACAAAATTGGTAGCATGTGCATGATGAACATCAAGTCTGACACAAAAAAAACTTTAGCAAATTCAGCAATAAAATGAAACCTGTTGTCGAACTAAATTAATCAGACATCGCACCCTCTACTGCATGCTGGCTTCTTCTAGCTAGCTAACTCATACAATAGTTGATTCAGGTAGTTGATTGTTCAGCACAAGGAGATAAAAACAACACGACGTCTAACTGCTGCCAGCTGCTTATGCCTGCATATTCAGAACCTGAAATCTCAACTCCAGTTTCTGAAGATATGTAGCATGCAGCAGCAGTAGGCCCATTCGATGAATTGATGCTGTGGTGGTAGACTGGCAGGACAAGCAAATCGAGTTGTCCAGCACTCCAGCGCGGCGGCATATCTACATCCGCTTTGTAACTGTACTAGTATCAAGTAGAATCCCATGGTTCTGTTATTTAACTGATCTAAGGACAGTTTAAAGTTCCAGCGTTGTTTACTTTATAGTAGTGTTATGTAATTCTTTGAGAAAATTTAACTACTCAGGACAATTTCTAGTTGTCCTATTTAAATGTGAGTGGGTTGATGTTTTTTCTGATAATGGAATTTAAAAGGATAGGTACGGCTACAGAATTGTGAACTTCTCACATATGATACACAGCGGAGACAAGATCGAGCATGAGCCCTTTATTTTTCCTAACCAAGCTGAGCAAGTGTTTTATGTGGATGATGAAACAAAGCCTGGTTGGTCTGTTGTAATGAATCCACCAAAACCTAGAGGTCTCTATGATACTGGTAATGAGGAACATGCAGAGGACATAGAGCCCTTCCATGTTTCACACCTTGCAAAGATGTTCAAAAATAAAACGCATGACAAACATTGGGTAAGAACTGAAATTGAAGGAACAGATGTGGATGATGATACCACCAATGCTCCCAGAGATGAAGAATAATGGAGGTAATTTATTGAATGATCATCTCACTCGTGGTATACGTATATTTATATGAAATTCCTTATTTTTGTATCCTGGGTGTGCCATATACTTGGTTGAGGATATGATGGAAAAGTTTAGACACAACTAAAACAATTAGCATTCTAATAATTATTTATCAGCTGTTAAGACTTGTAGAAGTACATGTGTGCCCTTCGTGCATTCTACTTCTTCTCTGAAGCTATATGAGATGGTGTCCTATTGTTATCATGTTAATAAAAAATACGTTTATTTCCTATATAGTTTCCATTTCCCAGATATGCATGTTGTGTTCCTTGTAAATTTCACATTATCTTCATGCATGATACTATTTTTGATGGCCCTTGTGTTTTTGTCCACTTTGTAGGGTTAAGAATTTGTAGCAGATCATACGTGTTTTGTACTCTTGAGAAATATGAACTTAATGCAAACTAGAATTACGGCATGTTCTAAGATAAAGATAAAGCGTAAGTTAATATATTACAAATAAAATCCATATAAGTTTTAAATACAACTTGACCCTTCTACTGAAATGTTTTATTGAATCTTAATTTTCAGGAAGTTTTGCAACTAGATGTCAGAAGCATTTTTCTGAACCGACGGATGGATGTGTGTTCTATTAGCGAATTGCTCTTGAATCTGAAGCTTGCAACATTTCAGAAAATTGTACTTAGTTAATTAAGCTTCATGTATGACAGATTTTTGTTGGGAATTGAGATTATTTGTTAACGAATTATTTTGTCGACGTACCATCTTGTAAAACTGAATTTTTGAAGTGGACCTTTTATTTAACTTGGACCTTTGATGGGTGACAAAATCTGACGTCGGTATTCTTGTAAGAAACCTGGACCACTTATTCGCATTTTGTGTACTTGTGATTTTGTGCCTTGCAGTTGTAGCTAGCCAACTTAACCTATTAATTTAAGCGTACTATATGATAGTCATCAGCTGGTTATTTCTTGCTGTTTGCTCGCTGCCACCGCTGGCTTGTTTGCGTGCTGCCGCTATAGGCCGTAGGCTATGTGTACAACTTGAGCAAGCTGGTTGTTTGCCTGCTGCTTCGTACAACTTGAGCAAGTGTTCTGCATTTTCTAATCATTTATTTTTTGAGGATAAGCATTTTTCTATCTACTCTTTCCTTCGGAAGCTGATTGATTCTTACTTTCTGCATTCTGTTTCTATATGGGCTACTTGTAGTTGGTTTGGGCAGTAGTTCAATTGCTTGTGCGGCCTTAAGTGTCAAAAAGTGGATGGGCTTAAAGCTCACGGCCTGGGCCAAATCAAAATTTCTAATAATATTTGCACACAATGTTGTCCAGGCACCAGCCCATGGCTTCGGCCCTCTTGCTTGGGCCTGGCTCCATCGGTAACACATTCTCAGCCACGCATATTTATATGTTACTCGGTCAATATACTTGTAACACACCACCTGGAACACATAGTCATATGATACTGCCTCCGTAACACAATTTCGGGCCTTGCATAATTTGTGTTACTATGTGTCACTACCACACAAATGATGTGTTACTGGAATTTTACCTGTAACATCTGTCACTGAGTGTTACATGATTGTGTTACCAAAACTCTGTTGTGTTGTAGTGACGTAGTAGTGTAGTGTTTAGCGTGTTATGTACTACTATTTCCTTCGTTTCATAATATATTAGGTAGACAAATTATTGTAGAGGTGGTGTTTTGGTTGGCAAGTCCATGCAAACCTATTATAAAAAACATATAAAGCAAATTTAAAATATCAAAAAAATATGAAACAAAATTCACATGTGCATCCCGACATTCAATGTTCCCACACAAGTTTTCGAAGAAAAATAACATTTTATGTGCGCTTGTGTAAAAAATACAAAGCAAATGTCCGTTAATAATCGTGTCGAAGCATCGAAAATTGTATTTTTACATGGGATACAAAAAATATTATTTTTGCCGGAAACTTGTGTGAACATAAAATGTCTGGATGTAGATGCGAATAATAGGTTTATGTGCATCCGTGACCAAATTATATTTTCGATCTAAAACATATTATATTATGAAACGCTTGTAGTATATAGCATCGAGGAGCATTTGTAGTTACAAGTTAGAACAACGTGGAGTCGTCCTCAGAAATCGTTGATCCATCCGTACTTATCCAGGGACGCATTCACCGTGCTCTCCACCGGGTACTCATCGATGCATTCCTCCCACGCACCCTTGTCCGCTAAATCGCCCATCACATCCCACATGCAGCTGTTGCACTTGAACCCCGACCCGAAGGTCACCATGAGCACCCTGTCCCCTTTCTTCAGCCTCCTCTTCGCCTCCATGTACGAAAGCACGTACCACACGCTGCTGGCCGACGTGTTTCCCCATCGGTGCAGCGTCATCCTTGACGGCTCCACGTCGACCTCGTTGAGCCCGAAGTTCTTCTTCACGGCTTCGATCACAGCAACCCCGCCGGAGTGGAGGCAGAAATGGTCGACACCGGCCTTCAAGTTTAGATCTATCTTGATTCGCTCACTCCGTGACAATTTCTGATGCAGCAAGTCGGCGGCAAGTCGGGCAAGCTCCCTAACAGGGAGGATGCGCGGCACGAGGCGTTTCAGGTTGGTGGCGAAGGCTCGGACTGCAGCTTTTGGGAGGGTTTTGCTGATGCTGAACCCTACGAGATTGTCTGCATCCTCACGCTGCAGGATGGCGGAGTAGGCATCGTCGTTGGCCGCGACGTTGGTACGCACAATGTGACGTAGCTTCATCTTTGCACGCCCGCTGAGCGAGGGGTTGTTGGAGAGCAGCGCAGCTGCGCCGCCACAGCGGAACAGGCACAGCCCCAGCATCATGGACTTGTCCCTGCCCCCGTACCACCCGGTCGAGAGTGCCTCGGTCGAGACGACGAGCGCCAAGACAGGGCGCGGTGCCCGTGCCCGCATGACGTTCTGGGCGATGTCTAACGAGACTAGCGTGGCGCTGCAGCCCATGCCGGCGACATTGTATGCCATGACGTCCTCGCGCATACCGTAGTGGTGCACAATCCTGGAGGCGAGGTCTGGTTCCGGGCAGAGAAAGTTGACGTTGAGGACGAGCACATCGATGTCCTGGGGGCCGAATCCGGTCTTGGCGAAAAGTCCAGCGATGGCATCGTTGAAGAAGGCGTCCATCTCGTCCAGCCCGTCCTGGTGGATGCGAAAGTTCTCGCGGCATGCCAAGACACTAGATGGCACGTAGGTCTGCTCACCAAGACCGGCCCGAGAGACGAGGCGTAAGAGGTAGCGTATCTCAGGGAGGCCGAGATGTTTGTTACGCTCGGCAATGGCGAACGCCATATCCGTTGTCACCTTGCGGTCGTCTGAAGGTTTGTAGCAGACGTAATCGAGGAGGTAGCACTGTGAATGCCGACAATGGGAGACGGCCGTCCAGGCCAGGTAGGCCATGGCCAGCGTGATCGCCGGCACCAGTGTTATTGCGGACAGAGGAATCAGCTCCATCATGAGTTTCTTGTGCGCTACACATTAGCTCTGGCTACAGAATCCCGATTTCGAGGTGTTCATATATATGCTAGCTGTGTGTAATTGGCAAGGAGAGCAGTTGGATGTTGGCAGTGCTGTTTTGCTGTTCTTCTCATCCCAACTACAGGACTTGACAGGAACCCAACGAGCTGCTAACCACATAAAGGGTAAGAACGCCCACAGTATATGTTCATATACTACTTTAGGATGCGTTTTGTAGCAAAACACAAACTCCTAAAAATGGACCATGGAAACTGTCCCTTTCTCCTCTTCCATTCACACCCGGCACCTCCAAGTATATATCAAGACATGGAAATTCATATGTAACAAAATAATCTTTAACTTGGAAATTCAAGTACTCTACAAAACGTATTTTCTTTAAGCCTTCACCCGTCCATTCAACCGGAGCTTAGTTCATGTCGTGAGGCACATGCATGAAGATTTTCTTTTGAGAGCTTAGCTTCTATAAAAATGATATGCGTGACTAAGCTACAGCAAACGCGATAAACTAATGGCCCACATTTGTTGGCACTCAAGAGACCTCTTCAATTTTTATGTTCTAACAACTCCTTAGCTAGTAATCAGGATGAAAAGGCTTATGTCCCTGCTGCACCATGCGAGAAACATGGGCTACAAACTGTGCAGCATGAATAATATGCTGTGAAATGGTTAGATGTCCGCATTTATGGTGTGTTATCATTATCCATACCGTTATTGGAAAAATATTTGATCTAGATTTGTATGAGCCTAGAGTCCTTGTCTAGGACGTTACGCATTTCTCCAATAAATGGAAACTAAAACTCCTTTTTTTATGAATAATGGAAACTAAAACTCCCCAGTGCAAAGAAACTTTACGAGTAGACCTTTGCAAGGACATTATATCATGCTCTTCTATATATAAGTATCCCACCGTCACTATGGCACGCGCTAGAATTAGAGGTACTTTTTTTAGAGGCATTTTTTGCAACTGCCTCTAATTATATTTTTTGTGGCACTTTTAAAAATAATGCCTTAAATGGCTAGCTTTTAGAGGCAGTTTTTAAAGTGCCACTAAAAGTTAAAATTTTGGAGGAACTATGGAGAGTGCCTCAAATTGTTTGAACATTTGAGGCACATTTGAGTGCCTCTTAGACATTTTTAAGGCACTATTATTAAAATGCTACTAATGGTTTACTAATTGTGACCTTTTTAGTTATGTCTTAATGAACAACTTTTTAGGCATAAATGATAGTGCCTCTAATAGTTAGCCATTTGGGGCACTTCTAAAATGCCTCAATTGGCCATCCATTTAAGGTACTTTTATATATGCCTCAAATGGTAATCATTTTACATCACTATGAGGTGTGCCTAATAAACAATAAATGAAAAGAGATAAACCCTCCATTCCTTATTATAAGATCAATTCACGTTCAAATATTTTTAGGCAGCGATATTTCTAGAGTTTACAAAATTACCCTCCGTCGCCTCACGGACACACCGTATCCCCTCGCGAGCTCTCCCACCGCAGCCCCTTCCTCCCACCGGTCACCCAGCCTGGTCGCCGCCCCCGCCTTACTCCCCCCTCTCTCTCTACATCTGAACGCGAGCGCGCCGCCGCCGTGGGAGCCAAGGCGCCTCCCCGCACCGTCTCGAGCTAGTCTCCCGTCGATTGTAGCAAAACACAAACTCCTAAAAGTGGACCACGGAAATTGCTCATTTATCCTCTTCCATTCACACCCGGCACCTCCAAGTATCAAGACTTGGAAATTCATATGTAACATAATAATCTTTAACTTGGAAATTCTAGTACTCTACAAAATGTCTTTTCTTTAAGCCTTCACCCGTCCATTCAACGGAGCTTAGTTCATGTCGCGAGGCACATGCATGAAGATTTTGTTTTGAAAGCTTAACTTTTAAAAATAATATGCGTGGCTAAGCTACAGCAAATGAGATAAACTAATGGCCCACATTTGTTGGTCCGTACACTCAAGAGAACTCTTCAATTTTTATGTTCTAACAACTCCTTAGCTAGTAATCTGGATGAAAAGGCTTATGGCCCTGCTGCACCATAAGAGAAGCATGGGCTACAAAATGTGCAGCATGAATAATATGCTGTGAAATGGTTAGATGTCGGCATTTATGGTGTGTTATCACTGCCCATACCCTTATTGGAAAAATATTTGATCTAGATTTGTATGAGCCTAGGAGTCCTTGTCTAGGACGTTACGCATTTCTCCCATAAATGGAAACTAAAACTCCTTTTTTTGCGAATAATAGAAACTAAAACTCCCCAGTGCAAAGAAACTTTACGAGTAGACCTTTGCAAAGACATTACGTCATGCTCTTCTATATATTTATTATATATATAAGTATCCCACCGTGACAGTTCCATCCTCCAAGCCTCATCGCCTCATCTCTGGAAACTGCATATGCACTACAGCATCTAACAGCATGAGTTTGTCGTCTCACCTAAAGCGCTCTAGATCTTTGTACCAGCGAGCTGCCAATATCCTCCTCTTCCTTCGTATTATTGCCATCGCGACACTCACAACTGCTCTTTTCATAAAAGTTTCACGATGGCTTGCCGCCGGTGCAGATGACCCCACTATAGTGCAGACGGTTGCCTCTAACATTGGTTCATAAGGCCCTCTAACAGCGGTTATAGAACCACTGTTGAGGGTTCAGTGTTAGAGCCTTCCCCCTTTAACAACGGTTTTTATACGAACCGATGTTAAAGGGTGGCGCACGTGGGGCTGCCGCAGCGCTCAGCCCCCCTCCCCCCCGAACCGGTGTTAAAGGTTCTCTACCACGGTAGAAAAACGGCCCTAAATCTCTGCCGCGGCAGAGTTCTTGGTACACGTTGAAGCATCAAGTACAAGACAAACACGTTGAAGCATATATACAAAATAACACGTTCATTTTGGATATCTAAAGAGTTCTCCACCAGGCGTGACGACCTCATCAAGTATGAACCCCGCCAATTTCTCTTGAATGACTCGTATGCGGTCAAATGGTAGGAGTTTGTCCCGCATCCGTTCGATCTAAATATATATGAAGGGGGTCAATATATATATATATATATATATATATATATATATATATATATAAGAATAAAACTCAACACAACTGATGGTAATAAAATAATGTTGTGTATACTTCGTTTACTTACTTTAAGTTGTTCTAGTGCGGCTTGGACCGTCGCACATATTGTGTTGCGAATTAACTCGCAAACGTAGTATCCATATAACTTATTACCGGGTCCTTGATACGCGCACTTTACGAGAATAGAGAGTTCAATCAAAATAATAATCAATAAAGCATGATATAATGGAATTGGAAGCAGAATCAAAGAGATACGCAGACCTATCTGGCTAGTATTAATTACATTTTGATCTACAAATTTTAGTTCTTCTGATCATTCACCCACGGCCCTGCCCCTGAACCTTTTCCAAACCCTGTCCGTCAAAGAAAATGGATAAAGGAGTAATTAATTACTTGTTGTCACGAAAGTTGCCGATCTAGTGCAATAATATGATTGATATTACCTCTAGAGCATCTCTTTAAAGTCTGCCCATAGCTCTTGGTCTTTTCGTAATGAGTCCATGACAAGGACATTTACTGCGTCAAGTTGAATGACTAGCAGAATAAAGTGGAACCTGCGCACTCATAACTCATCATCAGTTACACTTAACATCGAGTAAGCCGAAACAAAATATGTACAAGAAAGGGTAACACTCACGAGAAGTTGTAAGACAATAGTATTTCCCTTTTGGTTTGTTGTCTCAGTAAAGACCTTAGTAAGAAATCTTCTGTTTGCCCGGGTCTGTGTTTTACCACTTGTTCATGAACACTATTTGGGTCAACGAACCCAATGTCAAAAAGGCCTCCTTTCATGCATTCCATAACCTTTTTCCTGCATAATAGTATATACATATATGGTGAGCATATATATACATGCAATTAATGAATTGAATGAGCTGAGATAGAAATTGCAGAAATAGTACTTACACACAATAAAGGCTGATGGCAGCTTTGTCAAGTTCCTTCTGATTGAATAAAAAATGCAAGTCTTGAATGTTGAAGGTGATCACGTCGTCTCCATACAAGAAAATCGGATCTCTTATATGCATAGTGATCCATTCTTTCTTTCTCTTCTTGCAGAAATCAAGTTACCACTTATGCAATCTTCGCATTTTTGTTGGTAGATTCTCGAGCTCTTCTTTCTTCACGAGATTCTTCCCGTACTTTCATGGTTGTATGGGGTTGACATCGCCTTTGGGAAAGTGGTCTCCTATGATGTTCAAGTGTGAAATGTAGGTCATCCCCATCTCATTGGCCTTTCTTTGTAGCTCTTCCTCGTAATCATTTACAGGAGGAGCTATCCGTGTGTCGAACACTTGGAGCGGGGCCCACGATTGGTATTCCTGCCTCCCGAGCATGGGAACTGTTTTCTGGGGTGCCGCATGACTACTACGTTTAGACTCCCTTCACCTTGCATCCCCCTTCATAATCTGGAGCTTGTAGTCCAGCACAAGTGGGGTTTCAGGTTTCAAAAGATTATTGTAAAACTTCTCCACCACCGCCGGATCTACTTTCTCCTTTGGGTTGGCCCGTCTAGGTGCAAAGAATTTCTTGACCTCTTCTTCTGAGATCCTCTTGTTCTCCTCGTCGCTGCGATTCCACGTAATACCGGCAATGGCTTGGCGGAAGGCTGCGGGACGTAGTTTCTTGAACTCTTTGGCGTACGGTTTCCTGCGGATTTCTTCATGGCAGTGCTAGTGCTCTTCATGGCAGCGCTCTGCCGCTTACGCTGACGCGCAGGAGATGGCTGGTGCGCCGGAGATGGCTGACGCGCAGGGGATGGCTGGCGTGCCGAGGATGGCTGGCGCGCAGGAGATGGTTGGCGCGCCGGAGAAGATTGACGCGCAGGAGATGGCTGAAGAGCCAGATATGGCTGACGCGGCAGAGACGATAGGGGAGTATTCTGATGACTTGGAGACGGCTGAGGCGACTCAGACTGCTGATGCCGCGGAGATGGCGGGGGTGCCAGTGGCCTCCAATTTGGAAGCACGATGTCTTCCTTCTTCCAAAGAATGGTTGTTTTCACTACAAATTTGAGTTGAGTTTCCCCTTCACCTGTAGCATGGTCAAGCTGTGCTTCCTCATATTCCTTCACAACCTCATCCACCCCGACAATAGCATAGCCATCTAGAATCGGTCGGCAGTGGTAAGTTCCCCCAGCTAGAGGAGGTAAGGCATAGCCGACCGCCACCTTAATGGATAAGCCCATTAATCTCACATGCAGCTCAGCGTGTTCGCTCTCCGCGATCTCATTGAAGGGAATATGCCCTGAGAGGCAATAATAAAGTGTATTCCAAGTATATGATAGATGTTTATTTTGCATGCTATAATTGTATTAATACGGAAACGTTAATACATGTGTGTTTAATAAACAAACAGAAAGTTCCTAGTTATGCCTCTCTCATAAACTAGCTCGTTGATTAACAAGATGATCAAGGTTTCCTGATCATGGACATTGGATGTTGTTAATAACGGGATCACAACATTAGTGTAATGGTGTGATGAACATTCATCCGAAGTATAGCATTACGATCAAAGTCATTGAGTTTATATTGCTATAACAACTTACGAAGTGATCCTAATCCTTAGACCATGAGATCATGTCAATCACTAACACCGGAAGAGTTTCTTGATAACATCAAACGTCACACCGTAACAGGGTGATTATAAAGATGGATTCAGAACTAATAAAGTGTTATGTTGAGGCTCATGGATCGAGATTGTAATTTGCTCATCCCGATGACGGATAGATATACTCTGGGCCCTCTCGGTGATATCACATTGATTAGCTTGCAAGCAAGTGATTTGATCACTAGAATGTTATATCACAGGAACGAGAAAAGAGTGCATGTCGATGCGAGATCAAACTAGGTATGGATATACCGATGATCGAATCTCGGACATGTAATATATCGTGAAACAAAGGGATTAAGATACTAGCGTAAAAGGTTCCGACGATCACAAAAAAGTCATCGTTGAATGTGTGGGAGTCAGTATGGGTCTCCAGATCCCGCTTCTGATTATTGATCCAAGAGGGGTCTCGATCATGTCCGCATTATTCACGAACCGTAGGGTGACACACTTAAGAGACACCGACATCCGATTGGAGCAAATTTTTCATGCCGAAGGAATGAACAAGCACAGGAATTTATTTCACTAGATACCGAAACAGGTTTTCGGGTGAAATTGCATAAAGTGGTTATGCATGTGAAATAGAATTCTAGGAAGGGGTTATTTGTGAATGTTTGTCATTAAAGTAATTGAGAAAATTCTGAATAAAATAAAAGAGTTTTATTTAATGAGAGTTTGCATTAAATTTGGTGGAAATTTAATGGGAATTTGAGTGGACTTTTGAGTGGAGGGATTTTAAAGGGCATTTTGTGAGTGGAGTGTCCACCCACATGAATGAAGGAGGGGCGGGACAGCCCCCATGGACGGCCACCCCCTTGGGTGCCCCCCTCCTCCTATAAAAGGAGCCCCCCTCCTCACTTGTCTCTCACACCTCCTCGTGAAGGATCTCTCTCCCCATCTAGAATTTATCCCCCATGGTCTCGGACTAGCGAGATACATGTTCCCGGTGGCTATTTGGCAAGAAAGAGTTGTGATTCCGCTGCATCGCTGGAGCGAGAAGGCGGAGGTTGCTCGGTGCCTCGAACGTGTGTGCGAGCACGGATGCGCTGCTGATTTGCGGCGCTAGGACTTCCTCTCGATCTTGAGATCGGCAAGAGATCGTATACATCAACCACGAGTTGAACTCGTTAAGCTTTGTCGGTCTTCAAGGGTATGTTCTCTACGGATATACATCCTCCCATTGTTTGTATCTAGTAGATAGATCTTGGTATATAGTTCACATCGTAGGAAAATTTTTGTTTTCTATGCTGCGAACCCTACAGTGAGGTCTTGGTATATAGCGGGAGGCAAAGGACCTCGCCAGGGCTTGATCTTACCCCTGGACACTCTCATTCCCGACGAAGAAACAAGCCCTCCGTGGCTTCCAGGCGAGGACGACCTGCTCCGCAGAACAGCGCACTCCGGCGATGGAGCGTCGCACGCCGGCGACGACGATCTTCTCTCCCAGAACCGAGACGCTGGAGTAGGGAATCCAATCTCCTCCCAAAATTCCTGCTTGAGTTGATCATCTGTCTTCCGCCGTCGTCGCGACACCGTCTTCCATCCGAGCTCCCCAGATTCATCCTCCAACGCCTCCAGGGCCTCACGTATCGTCCCTGTCGGTTGACCGGACTCATCCGCTTCGGAATCAGACCCGAGGCAGAGAAACCTCGACCCAGACGCTCTGGCGAGGTCGACGGCGACGAGAGGCCGCCAGTGCGAGTGAGACGTCGCGTGAGCCTCCCATCGTGCAAGTAGTATTTGTTGCATGCATCAACAGTATTGCCGATTCAGGTTTTCGTTGAGCGAACCGATATCGGTATCGGTAACAATGGAACTTCATTTACAAAGTCAATGCATTCAGCATCTCAAACTGATCTGAATATAAGGAATAAGGGTTCTGGAGCTCGATCCCCATCTCGGCAAGGTTACTTGTGGCGCCGGCGAGCTGCTAGCCTGGTATCCTCTCGAATCTACGGATTTGGGGAGAGTGGTCTCTCCGGGCGTCGTCGTTTTTCGACTCTGCCTTGGAGCTTCGGGAGTCGGAGGGATGTTGTTGCTATTGTCTTCCCCTCGGCCGTCCGTGGTGGCGAGGGAGTGGAAGGGGACGGTACAACCGCCTTCCTCGTTAGGGTTATTGATGGTCTTTTTTTGAGATGCGACTATCGCATCGTGAAGCTTCCTCCGGCCGGCCATGGTGGCGAGGGGAGGAGGCGGCTCGGCGTGGCGGCGATGGTTGGGACCTACTTCTCGGGGACCTTGGATTGGAGGTACTGCTTGGTCTCCACCATCTCCTTCCTGCCCGATGGTCTGGAAAAGATTATTAGCTCTCACCCCTCGGTGTGGGCACTCCTACGGTGTTCAAAGCCCAATGTGGCGAAGGCAGCGTCGGTGAATCGACGGTGTCTGAAGATGGATGGCTTCCGGATCTGGTCCCTGTACTTGGGTGGTGACAATGAGGACGATGGGCTTGATTGCGATTTGGGAGTACGGTGTGGGGTCTTTTGGGTCCATATTGTATTTTTCTTTTTTTTTTGGAGTCGTTTGTAATCAGTTTTGTCATTGTTGAATTCCATCAGTTGTTATCACAAAAAAAAACTCCTGAGATATCAAGGTCAGTGGCATCTCGATGAAACATCTTCCTCTTCTACTTTGGTGTGTGGTCACCGTGGAGAAGCAAGTGTGTAATTCATGGTTTATGTGCCATGTATCGATGCGGACTCATACCGTCATGTGTTTATTCAAAACATTTAGAGCATCATATCTTATAAAATGCTCGCCAATACCGATTTGGATAGACATATGACGATCTAGCATGCATTGACCCGTAGTACTGATCTATGTGAGTACATAAAACTAGAGTTATTTTCTTTTATCATAGGATCATTGATGGAAAGGAATGTTATATGGATATAAAACACTTCTTCTGACAAGGAGACACGGAAAATACTCCGCAAAGTTCCTCCCCCCGTCGTCTGCCACTCCTTCGTGTGTAGACAAAACAATTTCTCTCCCTCATCTACTTTGGTTCTTGGTCACCATGGAGAGGTCTTGGCAAGTGTGTAACTCATGGCAAGTCGTGTCGATAGAAAAATTGCTCTTTCTCTTCTACTTTAGTTCTTGGTCACAATGGAGAAGGTCATGGCAAATATGTAACTCATGGTTTATGTGTCCATGCGTCGTCACGGACTCATGCTTTCATATGTTTATTCATAACTTTTAGACCATCATATCTTGTAAATGCTTGCCGATACCGATTTGGACACACATACGATGTTCTAACATGCATTTTCCCATAATATTGATCTATGTGAATACACAAAATTAGAGTTATTTTCTTTTATCATAGTATCCATTGATGAAAAGGCATGTTATATGGATAAAACTCTTCTTCCGAAAAGAAGACGGGGAAAAACTCCACAAATTTTCTACCCGCGTCGGCTGACACTCCTTCGCGTGTCGACATAACAATTTCTCTCCCTCTTCTACTTTGGAAAGTACTATACTAACAAAGGAAACTGAAACATAATATTCAGAAAAAAACAGAAATTATGGACAACATGGAGAAGGTCATGGCGAGTGTGTATGGACAAAATAATAGAGCAATTGTATTTCTATTGAAAAGTAAATATCTTGGTAGAAAAATATAATAGGAAAGTACTATACTAACAAAGGAAACTGAAACATAATATTCAGAAAAAAACAGAAATTATGGACAACATGGAGAAGGTCATGGCGAGTGTGTATGGACAAAATAATAGAGCAATTGTATTTGTATTGAAAAGTAAATATCTTGGTAGAAAAATATAATAGGAAAGTACTATACTAACAAAGGAAACTGAAACATAATATTCAGAAAAAAACAGAAATTATGGACATGCAAAAAACGAATTTCGAACTCTGAACTTCAAAGTTTCCACAAGTCGCAACCAGCTGAGCTAGGATGAGCTTTTATGTATGTAACAAGACATCACTTTATTTCTAGAGATTGTGCAGGCGAGCGTCTACAGGTCTTTCCACGGATGCCTCGACGCCGCTCTTAGTCTTTACTTTTTTCGTTTTTCTTCCCCGAATCTCGTTCTCGTCTCTACCGGGTCTATCCACGGACGCCGCCAGTACCGCCGACTCCACGAGCCTCCGTCGCCGCACCGCCAACCACCGTTGCTGTCGTCCGTCGCCTCCCACCCCACCTGCCGTCGCTAGTATCCGCCGGCTGCCGTTGCCCGTGCGCCTCGGGATCTCGTACCGGGTCGCTGCACGAGGAAGAGGACCTTAGGGCGCGGTCCTCTTTGCCCGCTGTCCTGCATCGACCTTCAGCTGCTTCCCATCCCAAGTCGACCCGACTCAATTCTACACAACGACATCTGCGGCTGATCCCCGAGCAATCAGGCAACGTAAGTCCCCAAAATCGATGGCTCAGATTCTCTATAAGTTGGTTATTAGATAATTGTAGTTAGATGTCTGAACCTGATGTTGTAATTGATGATGCTGTTAGTGTAGAGTGTAGATGAATCGATTAATTGATGATGCCATTAGCTCCGTTTCTTAGATAGGTGATAGATAAGTACATGAATTATGTTAGCTCCGTTTTGTAGCTGTACAAGTATCAAGTAGATGCCCGTCGTTTTTTTCTTGCTTCAGTGCTGTTATATTTGTGCACGCCATTGCTACCTCCTGCATTTACACCGCCCAACAACTCTCGTATCGGACATGTCTGCTCCACAACGACCTTCTCTCACACCTGCCCGGACAGATGGTTTGAGATATTGATTAGTGAGGAGAGTGGCGTTGTAACACCCAAACATGATGAACTCTCAGCTGAATCTGCATGACAAACACCACAAAATTGGTAGCATGTGCATGATGAACATCAAGTCTGACACAAAAAACTTTAGCAAATTCAGCAATAAAATGAAACCTGTTGTCGAACTAAATTAATCAGACATCGCACCCTCTACTGCATGCTGGCTTCTTCTAGCTAGCTAACTCATACAATAGTTGATTCAGGTAGTTGATTGTTCAGCACAAGGAGATAAAAACAACACGACGTCTAACTGCTGCCAGCTGCTTATGCCTGCATATTCAGAACCTGAAATCTCAACTCCAGTTTCTGAAGATATGTAGCATGCAGCAGCAGTAGGCCCATTCGATGAATTGATGCTGTGGTGGTAGACTGGCAGGACAAGCAAATCGAGTTGTCCAGCACTCCAGCGCGGCGGCATATCTACATCCGCTTTGTAACTGTACTAGTATCAAGTAGAATCCCATGGTTCTGTTATTTAACTGATCTAAGGACAGTTTAAAGTTCCAGCGTTGTTTACTTTATAGTAGTGTTATGTAATTCTTTGAGAAAATTTAACTACTCAGGACAATTTCTAGTTGTCCTATTTAAATGTGAGTGGGTTGATGTTTTTTCTGATAATGGAATTTAAAAGGATAGGTACGGCTACAGAATTGTGAACTTCTCACATATGATACACAGCGGAGACAAGATCGAGCATGAGCCCTTTATTTTTCCTAACCAAGCTGAGCAAGTGTTTTATGTGGATGATGAAACAAAGCCTGGTTGGTCTGTTGTAATGAATCCACCAAAACCTAGAGGTCTCTATGATACTGGTAATGAGGAACATGCAGAGGACATAGAGCCCTTCCATGTTTCACACCTTGCAAAGATGTTCAAAAATAAAACGCATGACAAACATTGGGTAAGAACTGAAATTGAAGGAACAGATGTGGATGATGATACCACCAATGCTCCCAGAGATGAAGAATAATGGAGGTAATTTATTGAATGATCATCTCACTCGTGGTATACGTATATTTATATGAAATTCCTTATTTTTGTATCCTGGGTGTGCCATATACTTGGTTGAGGATATGATGGAAAAGTTTAGACACAACTAAAACAATTAGCATTCTAATAATTATTTATCAGCTGTTAAGACTTGTAGAAGTACATGTGTGTCCTTCGTGCATTCTACTTCTTCTCTGAAGCTATATGAGATGGTGTCCTATTGTTATCATGTTAATAAAAAATACGTTTATTTCCTATATAGTTTCCATTTCCCAGATATGCATGTTGTGTTCCTTGTAAATTTCACATTATCTTCATGCATGATACTATTTTTGATGGCCCTTGTGTTTTTGTCCACTTTGTAGGGTTAAGAATTTGTAGCAGATCATACGTGTTTTGTACTCTTGAGAAATATGAACTTAATGCAAACTAGAATTACGTCATGTTCTAAGATAAAGATAAAGCGTAAGTTAATATATTACAAATAAAATCCATATAAGTTTTAAATACAACTTGACCCTTCTACTGAAATGTTTTATTGAATCTTAATTTTCAGGAAGTTTTGCAACTAGATGTCAGAAGCATTTTTCTGAACCGACGGATGGATGTGTGTTCTATTAGCGAATTGCTCTTGAATCTGAAGCTTGCAACATTTCAGAAAATTGTACTTAGTTAATTAAGCTTCATGTATGACAGATTTTTGTTGGGAATTGAGATTATTTGTTAACGAATTATTTTGTCAGACGTACCATCTTGTAAAACTGAATTTTTTGAAGTGGACCTTTTTATTTAACTTGGACCTTTGATGGGTGACAAAATCTGGACGTCGGTATTCTTGTAAGAAACCTGGACCACTTATTCGCATTTTGTGTACTTGTGATTTTTGTGCCTTGCAGTTGTAGCTAGCCAACTTAACCTATTAATTTAAGCGTACTATATGATAGTCATCAGCTGGTTATTTCTTGCTGTTTGCTCGCTGCCACCGCTGGCTGCTTGTTTGCGTGCTGCCGCTATAGGCCGTAGGCTATGTGTACAACTTGAGCAAGCTGGTTGTTTGCCTGCTGCTTCGTACAACTTGAGCAAGTGTTCTGCATTTTCTAATCATTTATTTTTTGAGGATAAGCATTTTTCTATCTACTCTTTCCTTCGGAAGCTGATTGATTCTTACTTTCTGCATTCTGTTTCTATATGGGCTACTTGTAGTTGGTTTGGGCAGTAGTTCAATTGCTTGTGCGGCCTTAAGTGTCAAAAAGTGGATGGGCTTAAAGCTCTACGGCCTGGGCCAAATCAAAAATTTCTAATAATATTTGCACACAATGTTGTCCAGGCACCAGCCCATGGCTTCTGGCCCCTCTTGCTTGGGCCTGGCTCCATCGGTAACACATTCTCAGCCACGCATATTTATATGTTACTCGGTCAATATACTTGTAACACACCACCTGGAACACATAGTCATATGATACTGCCTCCGTAACACAATTTCGGGCCTTGCATAATTTGTGTTACTATGTGTCACTACCACACAAATGATGTGTTACTGGAATTTTACCTGTAACATCTGTCACTGAGTGTTACATGATTGTGTTACCAAAACTCTGTTGTGTTGTAGTGACGTAGTAGTGTAGTGTTTAGCGTGTTATGTACTACTATTTCCTTCGTTTCATAATATATTAGGTAGACAAATTATTGTAGAGGTGGTGTTTTGGTTGGCAAGTCCATGCAAACCTATTATAAAAAACATATAAAGCAAATTTAAAATATCAAAAAAATATGAAACAAAATTCACATGTGCATCCCGACATTCAATGTTCCCACACAAGTTTTCGAAGAAAAATAACATTTTATGCGCTTGTGTAAAAAATACAAAGCAAATGTCCGTTAATAATCGTGTCGAAGCATCGAAAATTGTATTTTTACATGGGATACAAAAAATATTATTTTTGCCGGAAACTTGTGTGAACATAAAATGTCTGGATGTAGATGCGAATAATAGGTTTATGTGCATCCGTGACCAAATTATATTTTCGATCTAAAACATATTATATTATGAAACGCTTGTAGTATATAGCATCGAGGAGCATTTGTAGTTACAAGTTAGAACAACGTGGAGTCGTCCTCAGAAATCGTTGATCCATCCGTACTTATCCAGGGACGCATTCACCGTGCTCTCCACCGGGTACTCATCGATGCATTCCTCCCACGCACCCTTGTCCGCTAAATCGCCCATCACATCCCACATGCAGCTGTTGCACTTGAACCCCGACCCGAAGGTCACCATGAGCACCCTGTCCCCTTTCTTCAGCCTCCTCTTCGCCTCCATGTACGAAAGCACGTACCACACGCTGCTGGCCGACGTGTTTCCCCATCGGTGCAGCGTCATCCTTGACGGCTCCACGTCGACCTCGTTGAGCCCGAAGTTCTTCTTCACGGCTTCGATCACAGCAACCCCGCCGGAGTGGAGGCAGAAATGGTCGACACCGGCCTTCAAGTTTAGATCTATCTTGATTCGCTCACTCCGTGACAATTTCTGATGCAGCAAGTCGGCGGCAAGTCGGGCAAGCTCCCTAACAGGGAGGATGCGCGGCACGAGGCGTTTCAGGTTGGTGGCGAAGGCTCGGACTGCAGCTTTTGGGAGGGTTTTGCTGATGCTGAACCCTACGAGATTGTCTGCATCCTCACGCTGCAGGATGGCGGAGTAGGCATCGTCGTTGGCCGCGACGTTGGTACGCACAATGTGACGTAGCTTCATCTTTGCACGCCCGCTGAGCGAGGGGTTGTTGGAGAGCAGCGCAGCTGCGCCGCCACAGCGGAACAGGCACAGCCCCAGCATCATGGACTTGTCCCTGCCCCCGTACCACCCGGTCGAGAGTGCCTCGGTCGAGACGACGAGCGCCAAGACAGGGCGGCGCGGTGCCCGTGCCCGCATGACGTTCTGGGCGATGTCTAACGAGACTAGCGTGGCGCTGCAGCCCATGCCGGCGACATTGTATGCCATGACGTCCTCGCGCATACCGTAGTGGTGCACAATCCTGGAGGCGAGGTCTGGTTCCGGGCAGAGAAAGTTGACGTTGAGGACGAGCACATCGATGTCCTGGGGCCGAATCCGGTCTTGGCGAAAAGTCCAGCGATGGCATCGTTGAAGAAGGCGTCCATCTCGTCCAGCCCGTCCTGGTGGATGCGAAAGTTCTCGCGGCATGCCAAGACACTAGATGGCACGTAGGTCTGCTCACCAAGACCGGCCCGAGAGACGAGGCGTAAGAGGTAGCGTATCTCAGGGAGGCCGAGATGTTTGTTACGCTCGGCAATGGCGAACGCCATATCCGTTGTCACCTTGCGGTCGTCTGAAGGTTTGTAGCAGACGTAATCGAGGAGGTAGCACTGTGAATGCCGACAATGGGAGACGGCCGTCCAGGCCAGGTAGGCCATGGCCAGCGTGATCGCCGGCACCAGTGTTATTGCGGACAGAGGAATCAGCTCCATCATGAGTTTCTTGTGCGCTACACATTAGCTCTGGCTACAGAATCCTGATTTCGAGGTGTTCATATATATGCTAGCTGTGTGTAATTGGCAAGGAGAGCAGTTGGATGTTGGCAGTGCTGTTTTGCTGTTCTTCTCATCCCAACTACAGGACTTGACAGGAACCCAACGAGCTGCTAACCACATAAAGGGTAAGAACGCCCACAGTATATGTTCATATACTACTTTAGGATGCGTTTTGTAGCAAAACACAAACTCCTAAAAATGGACCATGGAAACTGTCCCTTTCTCCTCTTCCATTCACACCCGGCACCTCCAAGTATATATCAAGACATGGAAATTCATATGTAACAAAATAATCTTTAACTTGGAAATTCAAGTACTCTACAAAACGTATTTTCTTTAAGCCTTCACCCGTCCATTCAACCGGAGCTTAGTTCATGTCGTGAGGCACATGCATGAAGATTTTCTTTTGAGAGCTTAGCTTCTATAAAAATGATATGCGTGACTAAGCTACAGCAAACGCGATAAACTAATGGCCCACATTTGTTGGCACTCAAGAGACCTCTTCAATTTTTATGTTCTAACAACTCCTTAGCTAGTAATCAGGATGAAAAGGCTTATGTCCCTGCTGCACCATGCGAGAAACATGGGCTACAAACTGTGCAGCATGAATAATATGCTGTGAAATGGTTAGATGTCCGCATTTATGGTGTGTTATCATTATCCATACCGTTATTGGAAAAATATTTGATCTAGATTTGTATGAGCCTAGGAGTCCTTGTCTAGGACGTTACGCATTTCTCCAATAAATGGAAACTAAAACTCCTTTTTTTATGAATAATGGAAACTAAAACTCCCCAGTGCAAAGAAACTTTACGAGTAGACCTTTGCAAGGACATTATATCATGCTCTTCTATATATAAGTATCCCACCGTCACTATGGCACGCGCTAGAATTAGAGGTACTTTTTTTAGAGGCATTTTTTGCAACTGCCTCTAATTATATTTTTTGTGGCACTTTTAAAAATAATGCCTTAAATGGCTAGCTTTTAGAGGCAGTTTTTAAAGTGCCACTAAAAGTTAAAATTTTGGAGGAACTATGGAGAGTGCCTCAAATTGTTTGAACATTTGAGGCACATTTGAGTGCCTCTTAGACATTTTTTAAGGCACTATTATTAAAATGCTACTAATGGTTTACTAATTGTGACCTTTTTAGTTATGTCTTAATGAACAACTTTTTAGGCATAAATGATAGTGCCTCTAATAGTTAGCCATTTGGGGCACTTCTAAAATGCCTCAATTGGCCATCCATTTAAGGTACTTTTATATATGCCTCAAATGGTAATCATTTTACATCACTATGAGGTGTGCCTAATAAACAATAAATGAAAAGAGATAAACCCTCCATTCCTTATTATAAGATCAATTCACGTTCAAATATTTTTAGGCAGCGATATTTCTAGAGTTTACAAAATTACCCTCCGTCGCCTCACGGACACACCGTATCCCCTCGCGAGCTCTCCCACCGCAGCCCCTTCCTCCCACCGGTCACCCAGCCTGGTCGCCGCCCCCGCCTTACTCCCCCCTCTCTCTCTACATCTGAACGCGAGCGCGCCGCCGCCGTGGGAGCCAAGGCGCCTCCCCGCACCGTCTCGAGCTAGTCTCCCGCCGATTGTAGCAAAACACAAACTCCTAAAAGTGGACCACGGAAATTGCTCATTTATCCTCTTCCATTCACACCCGGCACCTCCAAGTATCAAGACTTGGAAATTCATATGTAACATAATAATCTTTAACTTGGAAATTCTAGTACTCTACAAAATGTCTTTTCTTTAAGCCTTCACCCGTCCATTCAACGGAGCTTAGTTCATGTCGCGAGGCACATGCATGAAGATTTTGTTTTGAAAGCTTAACTTTTAAAAATAATATGCGTGGCTAAGCTACAGCAAATGAGATAAACTAATGGCCCACATTTGTTGGTCCGTACACTCAAGAGAACTCTTCAATTTTTATGTTCTAACAACTCCTTAGCTAGTAATCTGGATGAAAAGGCTTATGGCCCTGCTGCACCATAAGAGAAGCATGGGCTACAAAATGTGCAGCATGAATAATATGCTGTGAAATGGTTAGATGTCGGCATTTATGGTGTGTTATCACTGCCCATACCCTTATTGGAAAAATATTTGATCTAGATTTGTATGAGCCTAGGAGTCCTTGTCTAGGACGTTACGCATTTCTCCCATAAATGGAAACTAAAACTCCTTTTTTTGCGAATAATGGAAACTAAAACTCCCCAGTGCAAAGAAACTTTACGAGTAGACCTTTGCAAAGACATTACGTCATGCTCTTCTATATATTTATTATATATATAAGTATCCCACCGTGACAGTTCCATCCTCCAAGCCTCATCGCCTCATCTCTGGAAACTGCATATGCACTACAGCATCTAACAGCATGAGTTTGTCGTCTCACCTAAAGCGCTCTAGATCTTTGTACCAGCGAGCTGCCAATATCCTCCTCTTCCTTCGTATTATTGCCATCGCGACACTCACAACTGCTCTTTTCATAAAAGTTTCACGATGGCTTGCCGCCGGTGCAGATGACCCCACTATAGTGCAGACGGTTGCCTCTAACATTGGTTCATAAGGCCCTCTAACAACGGTTATAGAACCACTGTTGAGGGTTCAGTGTTAGAGCCTTCCCCCTTTAACAACGGTTTTTATACGAACCGATGTTAAAGGGTGGCGCACGTGGGGCTGCCGCAGCGCTCAGCCCCCCTCCCCCCCGAACCGGTGTTAAAGGTTCTCTACCACGGTGAAAAAATTCTAAATCTCTGCCGCGGCAGAGTTCTTGGTACACGTTGAAGCATCAAGTACAAGACAAACACGTTGAAGCATATATACAAAATAACACGTTCATTTTGGATATCTAAAGAGTTCTCCACCAGGCGTGACGACCTCATCAAGTATGAACCCCGCCAATTTCTCTTGAATGACTCGTATGCGGTCAAATGGTAGGAGTTTGTCCCGCATCCGTTCGATCTAAATATATATGAAGGGGGTCAATATATATATATATATATATATATATATATATATATATATATATATATATATAAGAATAAAACTCAACACAACTGATGGTAATAAAATAATGTTGTGTATACTTCGTTTACTTACTTTAAGTTGTTCTAGTGCGGCTTGGACCGTCGCACATATTGTGTTGCGAATTAACTCGCAAACGTAGTATCCATATAACTTATTACCGGGTCCTTGATACGCGCACTTTACGAGAATAGAGAGTTCAATCAAAATAATAATCAATAAAGCATGATATAATGGAATTGGAAGCAGAATCAAAGAGATACGCAGACCTATCTGGCTAGTATTAATTACATTTTGATCTACAAATTTTAGTTCTTCTGACCATTCACCCACGGCCCTGCCCCTGAACCTTTTCCAAACCCTGTCCGTCAAAGAAAATGGATAAAGGAGTAATTAATTACTTGTTGTCACGAAAGTTGCCGATCTAGTGCAATAATATGATTGATATTACCTCTAGAGCATCTCTTTAAAGTCTGCCCATAGCTCTTGGTCTTTTCGTAATGAGTCCATGACAAGGACATTTCCTGCGTCAAGTTGAATGACTAGCAGAATAAAGTGGAACCTGCGCACTCATAACTCATCATCAGTTACACTTAACATCGAGTAAGCCGAAACAAAATATGTACAAGAAAGGGTAACACTCACGAGAAGTTGTAAGACAATAGTATTTCCCTTTTGGTTTGTTGTCTCAGTAAAGACCTTAGTAAGAAATCTTCTGTTTGCCCGGGTCTGTGTTTTACCACTTGTTCATGAACACTATTTGGGTCAACGAACCCAATGTCAAAAAGGCCTCCTTTCATGCATTCCATAACCTTTTTCCTGCATAATAGTATATACATATATGGTGAGCATATATATACATGCAATTAATGAATTGAATGAGCTGAGATAGAAATTGCAGAAATAGTACTTACACACAATAAAGGCTGATGGCAGCTTTGTCAAGTTCCTTCTGATTGAATAAAAAATGCAAGTCTTGAATGTTGAAGGTGATCACGTCGTCTCCATACAAGAAAATCGGATCTCTTATATGCATAGTGATCCATTCTTTCTTTCTCTTCTTGCAGAAATCAAGTTACCACTTATGCAATCTTCGCATTTTTGTTGGTAGATTCTCGAGCTCTTCTTTCTTCACGAGATTCTTCCCGTACTTTCATGGTTGTATGGGGTTGACATCGCCTTTGGGAAAGTGGTCTCCTATGATGTTCAAGTGTGAAATGTAGGTCATCCCCATCTCATTGGCCTTTCTTTGTAGCTCTTCCTCGTAATCATTTACAGGAGGAGCTATCCGTGTGTCGAACACTTGGAGCGGGGCACACGATTGGTTTTCCTGCTCTCCGAGCATGGGAACTGTTTTCTGGGGTGCCGCATGACTACTACGTTTAGACTCCCTTCACCTTGCATCCCCCTTCATAATCTGGAGCTTGTAGTCCAGCACAAGTGGGGTTTCAGGTTTCAAAAGATTATTGTAAAACTTCTCCACCACCGCCGGATCTACTTTCTCCTTTGGGTTGGCCCGTCTAGGTGCAAAGAATTTCTTGACCTCTTCTTCTGAGATCCTCTTGTTCTCCTCGTCGCTGCGATTCCACGTAATACCGGCAATGGCTTGGCGGAAGGCTGCGGGACGTAGTTTCTTGAACTCTTTGGCGTACGGTTTCCTGCGGATTTCTTCATGGCAGTGCTAGTGCTCTTCATGGCAGCGCTCTGCCGCTTACGCTGACGCGCAGGAGATGGCTGGCGCGTCGGAGATGGCTGGTGCGCCGGAGATGGCTGACGCGCAGGGGATGGCTGGCGTGCCGAGGATGGTTGGCGCGCAGGAGATGGTTGGCGCGCCGGAGAAGATTGACGCGCAGGAGATGGCTGAAGAGCCAGATATGGCTGACGCGGCAGAGACGATAGGGGAGTATTCTGATGACTTGGAGACGGCTGAGGCGGCTCAGACTGCTGATGCCGCGGAGATGGCGGGCGGTGGCCTCAATTTGGAAGCACGATGTCTTCCTTCTTCCAAAGAATGGTTGTTTTCACTACAAATTTGAGTTGAGTTTCCCTTCACCGTAGCATGGTCAAGTGCTTCCTCATATTCCTTCACAACCTCATCCACCCCGACAATAGCATAGCCATCTAGAATCGGTCGGTGGTAAGTTCCCCAGCTAGAGGAGGTAAGGCATAGCCGCGCCACCTTAATGGATAAGCCCATTAATCTCACATGCAGCTCGTGTTCGCTCTCCGCGATCTCATTGAAGGAATATGCCGAGAGGCAATAATAAAGTGTATTCCAAGTATATGATAGATGTTTATTTTGCATGCTATAATTGTATTAATACGACGTGAATACATGTGTGTTTAATAAACAAACAGAAAGTTCCTAGTTATGCCTCTCTCATAAACTAGCTCGTTGATTAACAAGATGATCAAGGTTTCCTGATCATGGACATTGGATGTTGTTAATAACGGGATCACAACATTAGTGTAATGGTGTGATGAACATTCATCCGAAGTATAGCATTACGATCAAAGTCATTGAGTTTATATTGCTATAACAACTTACGAAGTGATCCTAATCCTTAGACCATGAGATCATGTCAATCACTAACACCGGAAGAGTTTCTTGATAACATCAAACGTCACACCGTAATGGGGTGATTATAAAGATGGATTCAGAACTAATAAAGTGTTATGTTGAGGCTCATGGATCGAGAGTGGAATTTGTTCATCCCGATGACGGATAGATATACTCTGGGCCCTCTCGGTGATATCACATTGATTAGCTTGCAAGCAAGTGATTTGATCACTAGAATGTTATATCACAGGAACGAGAAAAGAGTGCATGTCGGTAACGAGATCAAACTAGGTATGGATATACCGATGATCGAATCTCGGACATGTAATATATCGTGAAACAAAGGGATTAAGATACTAGCGTAAAAGGTTCCGACGATCACAAAAAAGTCATCGTTGAATGTGTGGGAGTCAGTATGGGTCTCCAGATCCCGCTTCTGATTATTGATCCAAGAGGGGTCTCGATCATGTCCGCATTATTCACGAACCGTAGGGTGACACACTTAAGAGACACCGACATCCGATTGGAGCAAATTTTTCATGCCGAAGGAATGAACAAGCACAGGAATTTATTTCACTAGATACCGAAACAGGTTTTCGGGTGAAATTGCATAAAGTGGTTATGCATGTGAAATAGAATTCTAGGAAGGGGTTATTTGTGAATGTTTGTCATTAAAGTAATTGACAAAATTCTGAATAAAATAAAAGAGTTTTATTTAATGAGAGTTTGCATTAAATTTGGTGGAAATTTAATGGGAATTTGAGTGGACTTTTGAGTGGAGGGATTTTAAAGGGCATTTTGTGAGTGGAGTGTCCACCCACATGAATGAAGGAGGGGAGGGGGCAGCCCCCATGGACGGCGGCCACCCCCTTGGGTGCCCCCCTCCTCCTATAAAAGGAGCCCCCCTCCTCACTTGTCTCTCACACCTCCTCGTGAAGGATCTCTCTCCCCATCTAGAATTTATCCCCCATGGTCTCGGACTAGCGAGATACATGTTCCCGGTGGCTATTTGGCAAGAAAGAGTTGTGATTCCGCTGCATCGCTGGAGCGAGAAGGCGGAGGTTGCTCGGTGCCTCGAACGTGTGTGCGAGCACGGATGCGCTGCTGATTTGCGGCGCTAGGACTTCCTCTCGATCTTGAGATCGGCAAGAGATCGTATACATCAACCACGAGTTGAACTCGTTAAGCTTTGTCGGTCTTCAAGGGTATGTTCTCTACGGATATACATCCTCCCATTGTTTGTATCTAGTAGATAGATCTTGGTATATAGTTCACATCGTAGGAAAATTTTTGTTTTCTATGCTGCGAACCCTACAGTGGTATCAGAGCCGGATCTATGCGTAGATACTTTACACGGGTAGTACACATATGAGTATGTGGGCGATGATGATCATGTTGTTGCTCGTTTGTTGTAATTTTGGATATTGGTGGCATAGTGGGATGAAGCGGCCCGGACAAACTTTACATGTCCTCGCACATGAGACCTGTTCCACGCTTGACATGCAACTAGTTTGCATAAGTGGCTAGCGGGTGTCTGTCTCTCCTACTATAGTCAATATCTATTATGCAAGCGAGTTGTCAACAATTTGATTATCCTCGTTGTGGTTCATGTTCGTAGGTAAGAACGGTTCTATCTCGAAAGCCCTAAGCCACGTAAAACTTGCAATGGATAAATTAGAGGCGTCTAGTTTAGATTGTTGCTAGGCTAGTGTTATGATATGGTAGTGTTGTAAGTAGAAGTATGAGATGATACTCTTACAACACACATAGCGTGTAAAATCCATAGACCTTGGATTTACACATATAGGTATGATAGTGATCATACCACGATGCACATGATAGAGATCATCTGCGGGAACCATATCATTTCACAAATAAACATATGATGTTTGATAGCATCTTATATTTCTTGTTTAGCGCTTTTTTAGCATAATAAGATGATCCCTCATTTAAATATCAAGATAAGAATGTGTTCTTCCTTTAGTATGCACCGATTATGTTTTCATCGCTCCAAGACATCACGTGATGATCGGGTGTTCTTGGATCCACGACCATATTTCGGGTGTAAAACAGTTACACACGCGAATACTAAGGTTCTAACTTGGCGAGCCTAGCATGTACAGACATGGCCTCGGAACACGGACCGAAAGGTTAAGCATGAGTAATATAGTTGATATGATGCCCATTTGATGCTCGCCTTTGAAGCTATACCGACTCACATGATGATCGTGTAGGGTTCGCAGCATAGAAAACAAAAAATTTCCTACGATGTGAACTATATACCAAGATCTATCTACTAGATACAAACAACGGGCGGATGTATATCCGTAGATAACATACCCTTGAAGACCGACAAAGCTTAACGAGTTCAACTCGTGGTTGATGTAGACGATCTCTTGCCGATCTCAAGATCGAGAGGAAGTCCTAGCATCGCAAATCAGCAGCGCATCCGTGCTCGCACACACGTTCGAGGCACCGAGCAACCTCCGCCTCCTCGCTCCAGCGATGCAGCGGAAGCACAACTCTTTCTTGCCGAATAGCCACCGGGAACATGTATCTCTCTAGTCCGAGACCATGGGGGATAAATTCTAGAGGGGGAGAGAGATCCTTCACGAGGAGGTGTGAGAGACAAGTGAGGAGGGGGTCTCCTTTTATAGGAGGAGGGGGGGAACCCCAAGGGGTGGCAGCGCATGGGGCTGCCCCCTTGCCCTCCCCTCTTCATGTGGGTGGACACTCCACTCACAAATCTCCTTTAAAATCCCTGCACTCAAAAGTCCACTCAAATTCCCATTAAATTTCCACCAAATTTAATGCAAACTCTCATTAAATAAAATTCTTTTATTTTATTCAGAATTTTGTCAATTACTTTAATGACAAACATTCACAAATAACTCCTTGCTAGAATTCTATTTCACATGCATAACCACTTTATGCAATTTCACCCGAAAACCTGTTTCGGTATCTAGTGAAATAAATTCCTGCGCTTGTTCATTCCTTCGGCATGAAACATTTGCTCCAATCGGATGTCGGTGTCTCTTAAGTGTGTCACCCTACGGTTCGTGAATAATGCGGACATGATCGAGACCCCTCTCGGATCAATAATCAGAAGAGGGATCTGGAGACCCATACTAACTCCCACACATTCAACGATGACTTTCTTGTGATCATCGGAACCTTTTATTCTAGTATCTTAATCCCTTTGTTTCACGATATATTACATGTCCGAGATTCGATCATCGGTATCTCCATACCTAGTTTGATCTCGTTACCGACATGCACTCTTTTCTCGTTCCTGTGATATAACATTCTAGTGATCAAATCACTTGCTTGCAAGCTAATCAATGTGATATCACCGAGAGGGCCCAGAGTATATCTATCCGTCATCAGGATGAACAAATTCCACTCTCGATCCATGAGCCTCAACATAACACTTTATTAGTTCTGAATCCATCTTTATAATCAACCTGTTAAGGTGTGACGTTTGATTTTATCAAGAAACTCTTCCGGTGTTACTGATTGACATGATCTCATGGTCCAAGGATTAGGATCAATTCGTAAGTTGTTATAGCAATATAAACTCAATGACTTTGATCGTAACGCTATACTTCGGATGAATGTTCATCACACCATTACACTAATGTTGTGATCCCGTTATTAACAACATCCAATGTCCATGATCAGGAAACCTTGATCATCTTGTTAATCAACGAGCTAGTTTATGAGAGAGGCATAACTAGGAACTTTCTGTTTGTTTATTAAACACACATGTATTAACGTTTCCGTATTAATACAATTATAGCATGCAAAATTAACATCTATCATATACTTGGAATACACATAATAAACACTTTATTATTGCCTCTCAGGGCATATTCCCTTCAGTCTCCCACTTGCACTAGAGACAATAATCTAGTTACATAGTGATAAATCTAACACCCATTGAGTTCTGGTGTTGATCATGTTTTGCTCTAGGGAGAGTTTTATTCAACGGATCTGCTACATTGAGATCCGTATGTACTTTACAAATCTTTATATCTCCATCCTTGACATGCTCGAGGATGGAGTGAAACCGGCGCTTAATATGCTTGGAATGCTTGTGAGACTTTGGCTCTTTGGCATTGGCAATGGAACCATTGTTGTCACAATAGATCACCATTCGGTCCAACGCGTTTGCCACCACTCCTAGTTCGGATATGAACTCCTTCATCCAAACTGCTTCCTGAGCCGCTTCTGAAGCAGCAACATATTCGGCCTCCGTTGTTGATCCCGCTACCACAGGTTGTTTGGAGCTCCTCCAACTAACCGCTCCACCATTCATGAGAAATACGTATCCGGATTGAGACTTAGAGTCATCCGGATCGGTGTCAAACCTAGCGTCGACATAACACTTAGCGACGAGCTCTTCTTCACCTCCGTATACAAGAAACATATCCTTAGTTCTTCGTAAGTACTTAAGGATATTCTTGACCGCTATCCAGTGTTCAACACGGATCCGATTGGTACCTACTAGTCAAACTAATAGCATGTGCCACATCCGGTCTTGTACATAGCATGGCGTACATTATAGAGCCTATGGCTAAAGCATAGGGGACTTTGTCCATTATCTCTCTTTCTTCTGCCAAAGCCGGACTTTGAGTCTTACTCAATGTCTTGCCTTGCAACATAGGTAAGAACCCTTCTTACTTAGTCCATTTTAAACTTCTTTAAAATCTTATCAAGGTATGTACTGCATGATATCCCTATTAGGCGCCTAGATCTATCTCTATAGATCTTTATGCCTAATATGTATGACGCTTCACCTAGGTCCTTCATTGAAAATTTCTTTGTTTAGATAACTTTTAACACTGTTTAAAGATCTAGAGCATTGCCGATTAATAATATGTCATCCACATATAATATCAGAAATGCCACATTGCTCCCACTCACTTTCTTGTAAATACAAGCTTCTCCATAAGTTTGGACAAATCCAAACTCTTTGATCACCTCATCAAAGCGGAGATTCCAACTTCGTGATGCTTGCTTCAATCCATAGATGGATCGCTGAAGCTTGCACACCTTGTTAGCATCCTTAGGATCGACAAAACCCTTTGGTTGTATCATATACAACTCTTCTTCAATATTACCATTGAGAAACGCGGTTTTGACATCCATCTGCCATATCTCATAATCGAAATATGCAGCAATTGCTAACATAATCCTAACTGACTTTAGCATCGCTACGGGAGAGAAAGTCTCATCGTATTCAACTTCTTGAATTTGTCGAAACCCCTTTGCGACAAGTCGAGCTTTATAGACGGTCACATTACCATCAGCATCAGTTTTCCTTTTGAAAATCCATTTGTTCTCCACGGCCTTTCAGTCGTGAGGTAATTCCACCAAGTTCCAAACTTGATTTTCATACATGGATTCCATCTCGGATTTCATGGCTTCTAACCATTTGTTGGAATCCGGGCTCATCATCGCTTCTTCATACGTCGCAGGGTCATCATTTTCATCAACCATGAAATTCATGACGATTTCCGTCTGACTCGGGAGCTGCGTCTCTATTTGACCTGCGAGGTTCGGTAATACTCTCTTCGGAGTTTCATGATCATTATCATTAGTTCCATCTTCAACAGGTGGAGCCAACTCCGAACAACTTCCGCAAGGCTACTCGCCATACTTTGAAGAGAAGGTTCCACAACCTCTTCGAGTTCTACCTTCCGACTACTCACACCTTTCGCGAGAAACTCTTTCTCTAGAAAGGATCCATTCTTGGCAACCAAAACCTTGCCCTCGGATCTGTGATAGAAGGAATACCCAATAGTTTCTTTAGGGTATCCTATGAAGACACATTTTTCCGCTTTGGGTTCGAGTTTATCCGGTTGAAGTTTCTTCACATAAACATCGCATCCCCAAACTTTAAGAAATGACAGCTTAGGTTTGTTTCCAAACCACAATTCATACGGTGTCTTTTCAACGGATTTAGATGGTGCCCGATTTAAAGTGAATGCAGCAGTTTCTAGTGCGTAACCCCAAAATGACAACGGCAAGTCCGTCAGAGACATCATAGATCGAGCCATATCTAATAAAGTACGATTATGACGTTCCGACACACCATTTCGCTGTGGTGTTCCGGCAGGTGTGAGTTGCGAAATAATTTCACACTCTTTCATGTGAGTGCTAAACTCGTAACTTAGATACTCACCTCCACGGTCGGACCGTAGAAATTTGATCTTTCTATTACGATGATTTTCCACTTCATTCTAAAATTCCTTGAACTTTTCAAAGGTTTCAGACTTGTGTTTCATCAATTAGATATAACCGTATCTACTCAAATCATCCGTGAAAGTAACAAAACAACGATATCCACCTCGCGCCGACACACTCATTGGACCACATACATCAGAATGTATGATTTCCAATAAATCATGCCTGCTCCATTGAAGGAAAACGGCGTTCTAGTCATCTTGCCCATAAGGCATGGCTCACATGTATCAAATGATTCATAATCAAGTGATTCAAAAAGTCCATCCGAATGGAGCTTCTTCATGCGTTTAACGCCAATATGACCTAGACGGCAGTGCCACATATATGCGGATATATCATCATTAAGTTTAATCCTTTTAGCATCAACATTATGAATATGTGTAACATTATCATCGAGATCTAATAGAAATAAGCCATTCATCATCGGTGCATGACCATAAAAGATTTCATTCATATAAATGGAACAACCATTGTTCTCGGATTTAAATGAATAACCACTTCGCATCAAACACGATCCAGATACAATGTTCATTCTCAGTGCAGGCACCAGATAACATTTATTCAAGTTTATAACTAATCCCGACGGCAAGTGGAGAGGCAGCGTTCCGACGGCTATCACATCAACGCTTGATCCATTGCCGACACGCATCTTGACCTCACCCCTTGCTAGCGGTCGCTTGTTCCGCAGCCCCTGATTCGAGTTACAAATATTAGCAACTGAACCGGTATCAAATACCCAGGTGCTACTGCGAGCACTAGTCAAGTACACATCAATAACATGTATATCATATATACCTTTGTTTGCCTTGCCAGCCTTCTTGTCGCCGGATACTTGGGCGGTTGTGCTTCGATGGCAGTCCCTTACAATAGTAGCACTCGATCAGACTTAGGTCCAACTCGCGGTTTCTTTTCAGCGACAGCAGGCTTCCGCCCTTACTTCCTTCCGTTTTCCCTTCTTGTCTTTCTTGAAACCAGTGTTCCTATTGATCATCAACACTTGATGTTCCTTTTGATCTCCACTTCTGCAGTTTTAAGCATTGCGAGCTCGGGGAAGACTTCTTCATGCCTTGCATATTATAGTTCATCACGAAGCTCTTATAGCTAGGTGGCGTAGACCCAGAACACGATGGATGCCTAAGTCAATGGGAATCGATATTCCCAAGGACACAAGCTTATCGGCGTAACCCGACATCTTGAGTACATGCTCACTAACGAATGTGCTCTTCCATCATGCAGACTAAAGAACTTTTACGAGCGTTGTAGCTCTCTGACAGCATGTGTGTCGAAAATCATTTTCAACTCACCCATTGTATCAAATGCATTGCCGTTTTGAACGCTTTGAAGTTCGGCTCTAGCCCATACAATATGCCGCAATGAACTAAGTTGTGGTCCTCCGTGAGTCGATAGACATTCTTACGCTCGTCAGGGCATCATCAAAAGGTGGGGGGCCTAACGGTGCTTCTAGCACATATTGCTTTTGTGCAGCAGAGAGGAGAATCCTCAAATTCATGGCCCATTCGGTAAAGTTGCTACCGTTCGTTGCTAGTTTCTCTTTCTCCATGAACACATTGAAATTAAAAGCAGGTGGTGCCATCTACAACATAATTTGTAAAGTTTAGAGTAAGTGTATGATAGATTGAGTTCAACTAATCTATATTACGAATGAACTCCCACTCAAAAACGACATCCCTCGTGTCTTTTTGGTGATTACATGAACCAAATCCACTACACCAAGTCCGATCATCACGTGAGTCGGTATAGCTTCAAAGGTGAACATAAAATGGGCATCACATCAACTATATGACTCATTCTTAACCTTTCGGTCCGTGTTCCGAGGCCATGTCTGTACATGCTAGGCTCGCCAAGTTAGAACCTTAGTATTCGCGTGTGTAACTGTTTTACACCCGAAATATGGTCGTGGATCCAAGAACACCCGATCATCACGTGATGTCTTGGAGCGACGAAAACATAATCGGTGCATACTAAAGGAAGAACACATTCTTATCTTGATATTTAAATGAGGGATCATCTTATTATGCTAACAAAGCGCTAAACAAGCAATATAAGATGCTATCAAACATCATATGTTTATTAGTGAAATGATATGGTTCCCGAAGATGATCTCTATCATGTGCATCGTGGTATGATCACTATCATACCTATATGTGTAAATCCAAGGTCTATGGATTTTACGCTATGTGTGTTGTAAGAGTATCATCTTATACTTCTACTTACAACACTACCATATCATAACACTAGCCCAAACAACAATCTAAACTAGACGCCTCTAATTTATCCATTGCAAGTTTTACGTGGCTTAGGGCTTTCGAGATAGAACCGTTCTTACCTACGAACATGAACCACAACGAGGATAATCAAATTGTTGACAACTCGCTTGCAAAATAGATATTGACTATAGTAGGAGACAGACACCCGCTAGCCACTTATGCAAACTAGTTGCATGTCAAGCGTGGAACAGGTCTCATGTGCGAGGACATGTAAAGTTTGTCCGGGCCGCTTCATTCCACTATGCCACCAATATCCAAAATTACAACAAAGGAGCAACAACATGATCATCATCGCCCACATACTCATATGTGTACTACCCGTGTAAAGTATCTACGCATAGATCCGGCTCTGATACCACTGTAGGGTTCGCAGCATAGAAAACAAAAAAATTTCCAACGATGTGAACTATATAACAAGATCTATCTACTAGATACAAACAACGGGCGGATGTATATCCGTAGAGAACATACCCTTGAAGACCGACAAAGCTTAACGAGTTCAACTCGTGGTTGATGTAGACGATCTCTTGCCGATCTCAAGATCGAGAGGAAGTCCTAGCGCCGCAAATCAGCAGCGCATCCGTGCTCGCACACACGTTCGTGGCACCGAGCAACCTCCGCCTCCTCGCTCCAGCGATGCAGCGGAAGCACAACTCTTTCTTGCCGAATAGCCATCGGGAACATGTATCTCGCTAGTCCGAGACCATGGGGGATAAATTCTAGAGGGGGAGAGATCCTTCACGAGGAGGTGTGAGACAAGTGAGGAGGGGCTCCTTTTATAGGAGGAGGGCACCCAAGGGGTGGCACGGCCATGGGGGCTGCCCCCTCCCCTCCTTCATTCATGTGGGTGGACACTCCACTCACAAAATGCCCTTTAAAATCCCTCCACTCAAAAGTCCACTCAAATTCCCATTAAATTTCCACTAAATTTAATGCAAACTCTCATTAAATAAAACTCTTTTATTTTATTCAGAATTTTGTCAATTACTTTAATGGCAAACATTCACAAATAACCCCTTGCTAGAATTCTATTTCACATGCATAACCACTTTATGCAATTTCACCCGAAAACCTGTTTCGGTATCTAGTGAAATAAATTCCTGCGCTTGTTCATTCCTTCGGCATGAAACATTTGCTCCAATTGGATGTCGGTGTCTCTTAAGTGTGTCACCATACGGTTCGTGAATAATACGGACATGATCGAGACCCCTCTCGGATCAATAATTAGAAGCGGGATCTGGAGACCCATACTGACTCCCACACATTCAACGATGACTTTCTTGTGATCGTCGGAACCTTTTACGCTAGTATCTTAATCCCTTTGTTTCACGATATATTACATGTCCGAGATTCGATCATCGGTATCTCCATACCTAGTTTGATCTCGTTACCGACATGCACTCTTTTCTCGTTCCTGTGATATAACATTCTAGTGATCAAATCACTTGCTTGCAAGCTAATCAATGTGATATCATCGAGAGGGCCCAGAGTATATCTCGGGATGAACAAATTCCACTCTCGATCCATGAGCCTCAACATAACACTTTATTAGTTCTGAATCCATCTTTATAATCACCCTGTTATGGTGTGATGTTTGATGTTATCAAGAAACTCTTCCGGTGTTAGTGATTGACATGATCTCATGGTCTAAGGATTAGGATCACTTCGTAAGTTGTTATAGGAATATAAACTCAATGACTTTGATCGTAATGCTATACTTCGGATGAATGTTCATCACACCATTACACTAATGTTGTGATCCCGTTATTAACAACATCCAATGTCCATGATCAGGAAACCTTGATCATCTTGTTAATCAACGAGCTAGTTTATGAGAGAGGCATAACTAGGAACTTTCTGTTTGTTTATTAAACACACATGTATTAACGCTTCCGTATTAATACAATTATAGCATGCAAAATAAACATCTATCATATACTTGGAATACACATAATAAACACTTTATTATTGCCTCTCAGGGCATATTCCCTTCAGATCGGACTTGGTGTAGTGGATTTGGTTCATGTAATCACCAAAAAGGCACGAGGGATGTCGTTTTTGAGTGGGAGTTCATTCGTAATATAGATTAGTTGAACTCAATCTATCATACACTTAGTCTAAACTTTACAAATTCTATTGTAGATGGCACCACCTGCTTTTAATTTCAATGTGTTCATGGAGAAAGAGAAACTAGCAACGAACGGTAGCAACTTTACCGAATGGGCCATGAATTTGAGGATTCTCCTCTCTGCTGCACAAAAGCAATATGTGCTAGAAGCGCCGTTAGGCCCCACCTTTGATGATGCCCCGACGAGCGTAAGAATGTCTATCGACTCGTCGGAGGACCACAACTTAGTTCATTGCGGCATATTGTATGGGCTAGAGCCGAACTTCAAAGCGTTTAAAACGGCAATGCATTTGATACAATGGGTGAGTTGAAAATGATTTTCGACACATCTGCTGTAGAAACTTCGTGAGAAAAGTTCTTTAGCTGCATGATGGAAGAGCACAGCTCCGTTAGTGAGCATGTACTCAAGATGTCGGGGTAGGCCGATAAGCTTGTGTCCTTGGGAATATCGATTCCCATTGAATTAGGCATCCATCGTGTTCTGCAGTCTCTGCCACCTGGCTATAAGAGCTTCGTGATGAACTATAATATGCAAGGCATGAAGAAGTCTCTCCCCGAGCTTCTGTCAATGCTTAAAACTGCAGAAGTGGAGATCAAAAAGGAACATCAAGTGTTGATGATCAATAGGAACACTGGTTTCAAGAAAGACAAGAAGGGAAAACGGAAGGGAAGTAAGGGCGGCAAGCTTGTTGCCGCTGAAAAAACCCCGAGTTGGACCTAAGTCTGATTCCGAGTGCTACTATTGTAAGGGGACTGTCCACTGGAAGCGCCCCAAGTATCTGGCAGACAAGAAGGCCGGCAAGGCAAACAAAGGTATATATGATATACATGTTATTGATGTGTACTTGACTAGTGCTCGCAGTAGCACCTGGGTATTTGATACCGGTTCAGTTGCTAATATTTGTAACTCGAATCAGAGGCTGCGGAACAAGCGACCGCTAGCAAGGGGTGAGGTCAAGATGCGTGTCGGCAATGGATCAAGCGTTGATGTGATCGTCGTCGGAACGCTGCCTCTCCACTTTCCGTCGGGATTAGTTATAAACTTGAATAAATGTTATCTGGTGCCTGCACTGAGCATGAACATTGTATCTGGATCATGTTTGATGCGAAGTGGTTATTCATTTAAATCCGAGAACAATGGTTGTTCCATTTATATGAATGAAATCTTTTATGGTCATGCACCGATGATGAATGGTTTATTTCTATTAGATCTCGATGATAATGTTACACATATTCATAATGTTGATGCTAAAAGGATTAAACTTAATTGATGGGGATATGCCTAATGGGGTATACCCAGCAGGACATTTCCGACTGGCCCAAGAACCGGCGAGTGGGCCTGCAGAACGGTGAGTGGATTGAAGCCCAGCGAGGAACCGAGCGACTGGAAGCTGAAGGCCCAGGCGAGTCGATAGGCCCAGTCGGATTAGGTTAAACGACTACCGAAGCTTTAACTGAATCGGTTGAGATACGTAAACCCTAGGGGAGGTGAGCCTATATAAACCTCCCTATAGGGCGAGTAGAGATACGTTCCCTCATACACCCAAGCGACTCGCCGCCTAGCCGCCGAGCTCGCCCATTGTAACACCTCCATAATACAATCTAGCAGGAGTAGGTCTTTACCCTCCGGGGGGCCGAACCTGGGTACAACCCTGTGTCTTTGCCCTCATCTCGCACCGCAGATGGCTGGCCGCCCTTGCCCCTCGTTCTACTACTCGCTGCCGATTGCAGCATCTGCCGTGACTATCCCCACGACAGTGTCGCCCACCGTGGGGCCTGGCCGGTCCGGCCGGTGTTCTGCGGCGAGATCCAATCTACCCATCAACGAGACGGTCCCCACCGGCCGCATGATAGCGATCGGCGAGATGCTCCAAATCTTGCCGAGCAGCTACGTCCCGGCGGCGCGACCCGTCACGCACAGCGTGATCCTGCCGATCGGCACGATCAACCTCTTCGTCGGTCTCACCGGCGCCATCGTCTCGGAAGATTCGGCTCGCATCCGCGAGTCGCCGCCACGCGATCGGCTCTCCGAGAGCCAGATCCGCACGATCCATCGCCTTGCCTCCGAGTACAACTCGGCCCACAACAACGTGGCCGAGAACTCATCGGCCGCAGAAGACGTGGCCCTCACCGACGACGCCGACTCGGCGACCCCGGCGTCACTCGCCGGATCCATCACCGCGGCTTCATCCGCGGGCTCCATCGGCCAGGTCTCCAACGCTGGAGACTTCGAGGACCCCTCCATCCTCGGGATCTTCGAATTCGACTCCGGGTCGGAGAACTCCGCCGACCTCCGCGACGGAACCGGCCGCCACGCCGCGACCTACATGGCGACTGGCACCGATCCGCTGGAGGATCCATTCTCCACCCCAATCCCTCCAAACGCCATGGCCACGGAGGTCGAGGAACTCCGCCTGAAACTGGCGGAGGCGGTGCGCAAGGAGCAAGCCGAAAAAAAATTTCGCCGAGCGGTGACGGCGAGAGCTATCGCGCTACCACCAGCAGCGGATCAGGTCGCGCTGAACCCCACCGCTCAGGGTGCCGAACCGACGAAACGACCCGACCAGCGTGGCGAGCGCGATCTGAGAACGCGCCACAGAGGAAGCGCCCGGCCCCCGCCAGGATCAACGGCAATGGGTGCCCCACCTCCACCCAACCGCACCCCTCCCAGGGACCAGCCGCGGATAGTAGTCTCCTCACGGGAGCGAGACGCAAACGGCCTCCCACTGTTCTCCACCCCGATGGACAACCTCGTGGCAGGCCGAGCAGCAGTCGACAGCATCACGGCGACCGGCAACGGCGCCCTACAGATCGAATACGTCAAGGCCCTGCTCGCGAAGGCCGTCGAGCAGCAAAGAGCGGGCGCCGACTCGCAAGGACGAGTATACTCGCGTTCCTCGGGAAGCAGAGCGGCCTCCAGCGGCCGCCCCGCGGCGGCAAACACCCTCAATTGCCCGCCACCAGAGCCGCTGCAGCTCCAACACCGACCCGCGAACGCGGCACTCTCCACCAACGACCCCAGGCCGGCAACCAATCTTGTCGCCGCCAACGGGCAACCCATCGACGCCCGCACCCACATCATCAACAACCAAAGTTGGCGCGCACGCCAGCCCGACGACCTGCGACATACCCTAACCAATCGCCGCGATGGCGAGCCCATGGGGTCGCTCAGTCGACTCGGACCCAAGTGCTTCGGACCAATGATCCGAGGCGAGAAGTACCCGCCAAACTTCAAGGCGCCAAAGGAAATAGAAAAATACGACTCCTCGTACGACCCCGCCGTCTGGCTCGACACATACCTCATGGCGATGGGGATTGCAGGCCACACCGACCTGCTAGCCGCCTACCTCCCTAATGATGGAAGGGACGCAGTGCGGTGGATCAACACCCTTCCCGTGAGTATCGACTCACGGGAGGAGATGCGCGACGCCTGCCGTGCACTTCGAGTGCTCCTACACCCGCGCCACCACTATCGAGGACCTGGAGCGATGCGTCCAGGGACCCCGCGAGTCGACCCGCAACTGGGTCCAACGGTGGCAAGAGCTTTGGTACAACACGGTCGGCATACACCCGGACACCGCGATCCATTGCTTCAAGACCTCGTGCCGCTACGATCCCCTGGTCACCAAGCTCAAGCGACACTCCCGCACACTCGACAACATCCCCGACCTCCTCGAGATCGCCAAACGGTATGCCGAGGAAGATCCAAACCAGGAAACTGACGATGAGTCAGGAGGTCAACGCCGCACGAGCGGCAACGACGGCGGACGCCGATCCGACCTACGTTACAGCAGCACTCGCCTCACCGGCAAGCGCCGCAGTGACGGGCGAGTCGAATTCGTCGCCAACGCCGGGCACGCGCAGCGCGAGCCCACGAGCTTCCGCTGCGATGGCGGAAACTACAAGAACAAGCCAAGGTTCGACCCCGCGGCCCTCCTTAACCAACCATGTGCGTTTCATAGCAGGGAAGGGAAGCCCGCAACGCACACCACCGCCGACTGCCACACGCTTAGGGAAATCGAGAAGGCACGGCGAGCGCGGGAGGACCCCGACAACGACCCGCCAAACGGCGGAAAATTCGGCAAAGTGGCCGGCTCGCTCCACACCTTCACAGGCTTCAACACGAAGCGCGAGAAGAAGATCATCACTCGCGCTGTCGCCGTTAACGCGGTGGCAGAGGTGGACGTTCTCCAGTTTCTAAACTGGTCAGAACAACCCATCACCTGGAGCCGTCAAGACCACTCGCCACGCATCGAGTACCCAGGACGAGTCGCCCTGGTGGTCAAGCCCAAGGTCGGCGACTACTGGCTCCCCAAGACATTGATGGACGGCGGCAGCTCCATCAATATCCTGTACCTCGACACCTTCAGGCGGCTGCGGCTCCTGCAGTCAATGATCGAGACGACCCACACCACGTTCCACGGCATCGTCCCCGGTCGGAAGGCGTACCCGATCGGCAAGGTCACGCTGCCAGTCACCTTCGGCACACCGGCAAACTTCCGCACCGAGCGGATCGTCTTCGAGCTGGTGCCCTTCGACAACCCCTACCACTGCGTCCTGGGGCGCCAGGCGTTCGCCAAATTCATGGCAGCACCCCACTACGCGTATAACGCGATGAGTTCCCCGGGCCGTGCGACGTCATCACCATCCACGGCGACCCCGACATGGCCGCCAAGTGCGAGGCCAAAGGAGCCGAGCTCGCTGACACCGTCATCGTGGTGGAGACCAACCACGCCGACGAGCTCGCCAAGTACGCGAGCGGGGTCAACAACGACGACCCCACCATACTAAAGAAGCCCAACTCGGAGGGCGCAAACACCTCAACCTTTGAGGCCACGACGCACACCCGCACCATCGAGCTGGTCCCAGGCGACTCCAGCCAGACGGTGACGATCAGGACGGGCATGAGCCCAGCATAGGAAGGCGCGCTCATCGAGTTCCTCCGTGAGAACAGGGACATCTTCGCATGGAAACCCTCTAACATGCCCGGTGTCCCTAGGGAGCTCGCTGAGCACAAGATAAATGCCGACCCCAAAGTGCGACCTGTCAAGAAGTCGCTGCGGCCCTTCAATGAAGAACGCCGTCGAGCAATCGCCGAGGAGGTGCAGCGCCTACTCGCTGCCGGCTTCATCCAGCCAATCAAATACTCCAAGTGGCTGGCAAACCCAGTCCTGGTCGAGAAGAAGATCGGGACCTGGAGAATGCGTATCGACTACACAAACCTGAACAGCGCCTGCCCAAAAGAGCAGTTCGTCCTCCCGCGGATCGACCAGATAATCGATTCAACCGCGGGCTCGGAGTCGCTATGTTTCCTCGACGCCTACTCTGGGTACAACCAGATCAAGATGGCTGTCGAAGACGGCGTTCATCACGCCATTCGGAGCCTTCTGCTACACCGCCATGACCTTCGGCCTCAAGAACACCGGGGCGACCTACCAGCGGTGCATGCAAGAATGCCTCGCGGGCCAAATTGGCCGCAACATCCACGTCTACATCGATGACGTGGTCGTGAAATTCGCTCGCCAAGGCGACCTACTCGCCGACCTGGCGGAAACATTCGCCAACCTGCGAAGATATAAGATAAAGCTCAACCCAGGCAAATGCACCTTCGGTGTACCTGTTGGACAATTACTGGGGTACGTCGTCTCCAAATGAGGGATCGAGGCGAACCCCACGAAGATCGAAACGGTCGCCCGGCTCGGCAAACCCGAGTGCCTGCGCGACGTCCAGAAGTTGGTCGGGCGAGTAGCGGCTCTCAGTCGCTTCATCCCCCGCCTGGGCGAAAAGGCGATGCCCCTATACCGCCTGATGCGCAAGAACCCCACCTTCCATTGGGATAAGGAGGCGGACGACGCGCTCCGCGACCTCAAAAAGGTGCTACTCGCCGCACCACTACTCGCTGCCCCCGCCGACAAAGAAACCATGCTGGTTTATGTCGCTGCTTCCGAGCGCGTCGTCAGCGCCGTGATGGTCGTCGAGCGACCAGAGGAAGGAAAGGAGCGCCCAGTCCAGCGGCCGGTGTACTACATCAGCGAGGTCCTCACCGAGTCGCGCCAGCGGTACCCTGATACCAAAAAGCTAGTATACGCGTCTTGAGCTCGATGGCGCTGCCAGACTACTTCCGTGAGCACCCGATCATGGTCGTCTCCTCGGCACCACTGCAAGACATCATCCGAATCATGAGGCGCACGGGCGGGTCGCCAAGTGGGCCGTCGAGATCGGCGTCCACAACATCAAATCTGAGCAAAAGCGATCAAGTCGCGAGCCTGGCGGACTTCATCGCCGATCGAAGAGGCCCAGCAACGGAGAAGTTGCCGTACCTCCACATCGGAGCCTGCACTTCGACGGCTCCAAGAACGCGGACGGTGCAGGCGCAGGGATAGTGCTGACTTCACCAAAGGGCGAAAAGCTCCGCTACATCCTCTGCCTTGACTTTACGCCCTGTACTAACAACATGGCTGAATATGAGGCCCTACTCCACAGCATGAGAGCCGCCAAGGAGATGAACGTCAATCGCCTCCGCTGCTACGGAGATTCCGACCTCGTCGCGGGGCAAGTCGCTGGCACCTGCGATGTCGTCTCCCCTACCATGGCGGCGTACCGCCAGGCAGTGGACAAGTTGGGCGGACACTTCACCGGCTACTCCGTCGAGTGGATCGACAGACGGAAGAACGAGGAGGCCGACGCACTCTCTCGCATCGGGTCGGCCCGACTCGCACCACCCGCCGGCGTTTTCCTCGACACTATCACCAAGCCATCAGTCTCTCCCCCGAGGGAGATCGACATCGGGGTCCCACTCCAACCAGAGGCAGCCTTGGTCGCACTCGTCAACGAGCCAGACGACTGGACCAAGCCCTACATCGCCTACCTGGAAGCCGGCACCCTGCCGGCAGACGAGACAGACGCTCGGATGATCGCTCGTCGATGAAGTCCTACACCGTCATCGACGGCGAGCTCCACAAGCGCAGCGTCACCGGCGTGTTCCAGCGCTGCGTCCAACCAGCTGAAGGACGCAAGATCCTCCACGACATTCACTCCGGTGACTGCGGCCACCACGCCGCCGCTCGCTCCTTGGTCGCCAAGGCTATGCGACATGGCTTCTACTGGCCCACCACACACGCCGATGCTGTCGATATCGTCCAGCGGTGCGCCGGGTGCGGCACGCCAATCGACGCACGCATCGATCTCGGCTCAAAACAATCCCCATCACCGACCATTCGTTTGTGGGGCATGGACATGGTAGGCCCTTCAAGAAGGCCCTCCGGCTACACCCACCTACTAGTCGCCACGACAAATTCACGAAGTGGGTGGAGGCCAAGCCAGTCCGGAAATGCGACGGGAAGACCGCCACTAAATTCCTACGCGAGCTCATATATCGCCACGGGTTCCCAAACAGCATCATCACGGACAACGGCACCAACTTTGCCAAGGGAGCCATGGCCGAATTCTGCGAAGAGCACCACATCCGGCTCGACCTCGCGTCAGTCGCCCACCCGGAATCCAACGGCCAGGCGGAACGGGCCAACCAAAGCATCCTTCACGGCCTGAAGCCGCGACTCCAAGTGCCACTCGAGCTCACCGCCGGGTGCTGGGTCGAAGAGTTGCCCTCTGTCATATGGGGAATCCGCACTTCAGTCAACAGATCGACAGGGTTTACCCCCTTCTTCATGGTCTACGGCGCCGAGGAAGTCATGCCCACCGACCTCGAGCATGACTCGCCGCGGGTCGTCCACTATACGGAGGCTGCGAACGAGCTTGCCCGCCAAGACGGGATAGACCAACTCGACGAAGCCCGTGACCTCGCGCGGTCACGCACCGCTATCTACCAGCAGGGACTCCACCTCTACCACAGCCGGCGGGTGAAAGCTCGCACCTTCTAGGAAGGCGACCTGGTGTTACGCCTCATCCAGGACAAGAAGGGCATGCACAAGATCTCCCCTCCGTGGGAAGGCCCATTCGCTATCGGGCGCGTACTCGGAAATGACGCCTACAACCTCATCGACGTCCGTGGGGACGGCGAACTCGACGTCAAGCGACCATGGAATGTAAACCTCCTACGGAAGTTCTACTCCTAGAACCCCACACATGTACTCTCCAGTCGCTATGAAATAAAAAGGAAACGGTTACCGCAAATTGCGCCTACTCTCTATGACTTGTGCCACTCGCACTCGTAATAACAGCGTTACGCTAACTGCAGAAGTCAACCTTTGGTACAGCGATCGCAGCTAAGTAGTGCGGTAAGAGCAATGAATCACCTCAGGTCTAGCATCCACTAAAACGCCCACCCGAGCCCCATTGAGTCGCCTAGCTCGACTGGTTCTACGAGCCAAGACAATCGCCTCGCTTCTCACGACCTTGGTCCTCCGCATCCTCGGCATAGCGACTCGAACAGCTAAGTACCACGCCGGGATGAAGACCAGTTCGTCAGCGGTCAGGGAAAACGCCAAGTAAGAGAGCATGCCCAGGACTCGCCACGCGACTGACCCCACGGACCAGGAAGGAGTGACGCGCTCACACCAACGCGCTAAGTCCTCAACCACCCTCGAGTCGCGCCTAGAACAACCAAGTACCACGCCGGGACTCGGCCACCCGACCCGTCGCAAGAAGGGAAAACGGTAAAGTACAGAGCACTCAAGGGAGTCGCCTAGCGACTGGCTCTCCGAGCTCGGGCGAGTCGACCAAAACAACAAAACACATGACAACAACACATATATCATATACGAGGTAAACCCCACAAAAAGGGCGGACGCGCTCGGGGACTCGTTCAAAAATCTATCACAAACACACAACAAATACCAAAATAGACACAACGTCTCATTCAATTGGATATTGCATTATTTCACGTTACAAAATATGCCCGCGTGGCAGACCTGCTACTAACGCCACAAGGCAAACTATCCTACTCTGCAGGCTTTGATGACGACTCGCCAACATCCCGGCGATTGCGGATGAACGCCGTGTACGGGTTTGACGGATACGTCGTCAGTTCACCCGCCATCGCCGCGCGAAAAGGTTGCTCGACCTTGAAATCACGATGCGGCGGCTCGGGGTCGTTCGGCGCGACGACCGTCTCCTGGTACGAAAGGAGGTCGCCCATTGCCCAGACACGTTCTGAGTACGTGGCAGCACGGTCCTGCAACTTGAGGACCTCGGACAGCTCCACCGCGCCAGTCGACGATGGATATCCACTCGTCACATCGTCGATGTCGAAATATTCGGGGAAGTGGGCGAGTCCAAGGCTCAGTGCCGTCGATGCTCCGCGCCGAAATGCCGACCGCGTCATGAACTCAACGACCGCGGGCGCCTTCTCCAAATACTTCCACACCTCAGCGAGGTCGCTGGGAATCACCTCCGTGGGCGATATCTCTTGGAGATAGGCGCGGATGCACGTCGCGGACAGCGTCGCCGAATCGACGAGCATGCTTACGCACTGCCTCGCGTCGAGCGAGCTCGCCTCTCCTTCTCTATCGATGATGCGACCTGCGAGTAGAAGACAATAATGAGTGCGACGGACACCACAAAAGACACAACCACTGGAAAGGGAAGATGTACTCACCAGCAGCGGGCGGGCGAGTTCCGTGATGAAGCATTGAAGCGATGTATGGTCGTCCTGAAGCCAAGCAATAAGGACTTCCGACACCTTGCGATCCTCCTCAGCGGCCGCAATGGCGGCCTTAGGTCGCCCGTCATCCGAGCTCGCTTCTTCTTTTGCTTCCCGCTGTTCGCGCTCGAGGTTGGCGATCCGTTGTTCAGCGGCACTCAGAGCAGATTGCGCCGCCACCAATTCACCAGCGGGGACAAGCCCCTGGCGAGCTTCCTCTGCCTTCGCAGCAACATCCTGAAGCCCTTTGTTCGCTTCCTGGACGATGGCCAGCTCCTTCTCCGCGCGCTGCTTCGCGGCCAATCGGTCCGCCGATTCAAGCTGCAGACCCTGCACATCACCGAAAAAGTTAGTCAAAGCAAAATTCCTAAGTGCCCACCTGCTGAAATTCAGTGAGTAGGCACTCGGGGACTGGCGATCAAGAAATTCCTAAGTGCCCACCCGCTAAAATTTAGCGCGTGCGCACTCGGGGACTGGATGCGAAAAAAAGATGAGAAATTATAAGAATCAGGCCACTGCAAAGCACCGACCTGATCCTCGGGGACTGGATGTACCTAGATGGCTGCGCCATGCATGCCATGGAGTTGTATCGCATCCACGGACGCGAGTAGCGCTGGCGTGTGCCCACGACGTTGGTCGACTTCAGCGTCGGCGGTCCCAGGAGCGTGGCTCAAGGGCGCAGCCCCACTCGCCGTGGCCGCCTTGGTCACGAAGCGTGGGAAGGTAGGGATAGAGGCACCCGCTCCAATAGAGGTCGCCTCTGCCGTTCCAGGCAAGGAAGCGCCCTCCTTTGTAGACGCGGCTGCCTTCGTCACGGGCCCGGCTGGTGCAATCGCCGTGTCATCAGAGATAGTGACGGTATCGTCACCCTTGGCCTTCTTGCTGCCATCCGTCGAGACGACGACCTCGTCCGCCTTCCTCTTGCGGGAAGGATCCTCCTCGCTAACGGCGGATGGCACCTTAGCCACGGTCGGATGGCCCATCCTCTTCACTCCGGTCCTGTGCATCAACCGAATAAGCAAAAACAATTGAAGTAACTATGAAAAACAAGGATGGGTGAGTGCACTCACTTGGCGACTGGGATAAAACGTAGCCCCGTACGGAGGCCGGCTGGTTTTTCCAGTTCGGGGCCCAGTCGGCGACTGAGCCCCATCTCCAGGACGTCGCGTGCCCAAGACACGGACGGCTTCTTCGTCGTTGAGGCCGCAGCTGGAGCCTCTGGGATATCTTCGGCAGGAGCCTCCTTGCGAGGCGAAGCCGCTGTAGCCGGAGCCTCCCCCAGCCCAGAGACTGGGGCGAATGGCGGAGGCATTGAAGCCAGCGGCACTTCCTCGGTCGCCGCGTCCAGTTCGGCTGCCACTGGCGGCGCGTCCTCACCGGCCGGGCTGGGAGCATCAGAGCTGCTCGCCGAGTGCGGCGGCGAGGCCGGCTTTGATGGCTTCGTCTTCTTCTTCGGGGGGGCCCTTGCCTCCCTTTCCTTCTTCTTCTTCTTCGACGGAGTGGCTTGACGGCGCGAGGTGGTCTCTGGGAGCTCGTCGTCGTCATCGTGACGCTCGAGGCTTCTGCTTGCCTCGATCTCGCGCTGTCGTTGTCCGCGGGTCTTTCGGACCAGTGGGGCGACCTCCTCCTCGGACTCGTCATCGTCGTCCTCGTCGCCCTTGGCAGGCGGCGACTCGCCTACGTCCTGGGCGGATGAGCCCGAGCTCTCGTCGTCCGAAGGTGGGAGCCACCCTTCCACCACTTGGAATAGCTGCGACGAATACAGAATGGAATCAGAATTACCGCGACTGCATAAACTGCGACTGCGAGCAAAGCAAAGTGATTACCGTTGGAGCCGGACGCTTCGCGGTATAGGGGGCGACCCCAGCCTGCGCATCCAGGTACGCCGCCTGGGTAATCTTCTTCATCGCTGGGAGGTAGTCCTCCAGCTTCCACTCGTCGAGGCAGGCCTTCGTCGAGTCTCCCCGGCCCTTGTACTGGTACATGTAGTGGTCGCGCTGCGCGAGCGGGACGAGCCGCCGCCCGAGCCAGCAGTTGTACAGATTTATCGTCTGGAGGCCCTTCTTTTTCAGACCGCGGATGGTCTGGAGCATCTCATCGACGACCATCCGCTGGTCGTTGGGGAGCTTGCCGACTTGGAGATGGCGCGGCTCGGACCGATTGGCGGAATACCACGGGATCACCACCTCGTCTTCTGGGCTCGCCTCGGCCACGTAGAACCACGACTTCTTCCAGTCGCTCGCTGCCTTGGCGGGTAGCATCAGATCGAAGAATGACGCTTTGGATTTGAGCTGGAACGTCAAGCCGCCCGCGGCTAGCATTGGGCCGCCTGCCTCCTCGCGGCTGATCTGTCCGTGGAACAGATCTTGCCACAAGGGGAAGTAGGGCCGGCAGCCCAAGTAGCATTCGCAGAACGCCACAAAGATGGCGAGCTGCTCGATGCTGTGGGGACCCAGATCTGAAGGCTGGATCCCATAGTAGGCGCACAAGCGCCGGAAGAACAGGGACGTAGGAAACCCTAGCCCCCGCTCGAGATGACTGGTGAAACAGATGAATTCCCTCTCTCGCGGGTTTGGGGTCGTTTCTCCGGCTGCGGGAATACGCCAACAGCCGGCTCGCAGGATCCCGGCCTCCTCGAAAGAGGCCAGCTGCGCCCTCGTGCATTTGGATCTACCCCACGGTTCGGTGGAAAGGGCCATGGCCGAGGGGTTGGTTGGGGGTCGGAGGATTTCGGGTCGGTTGGATCGCGATGCGAGGGAAGGAAAATGCGCGCAGTCGGAAGAAGTGGTGAGAAGTTGGCTCTACAATCGCCTGCCATTCCCCTTATATAGTGGGTGTTACCCGCCAAATCAGGGAGCCGTTACCGCGCGATGATTACGCCAAAGGTTACCGTTGGATTACCCCAACGGCTAGTTTGACCACGCCTGACGGTCCAACTACGGCCACTCGGCTCGCCGACCCAATCACTATGACAGTGTTTCGCCGACTCGACTCGCCAAAGCCGCGACTTGGATCACTGGTTTTCTCCTCTCTACAGGAGCCCGCCGACGATTATTTGGATGCCAACTCGAAGCCGTATACTCCATGCGGCAGCCACCTCGCCTAATCGCGGCGGCCTCGGGGACTCTTGATGGGGATATGCCTCTTGGGTTATACCCAGCGGGGCGTTCCGAGCCCAAGAACGGCGAGTGGGCTGCGCAGCGAGTGGATTGAAGCCCGAGGAAGCAGAAGCTGAAGGCCCAGGCGATTCGATAGGCCCAGTCGGATTAGGTTAAACGACTACCGAAGCTTTAACTGAATCGGTTGAGATATGTAAACCCTAGGGGAGGTGAGCCTATATAAACCTCCCTATAGGGCGAGTAGAGATACGTTCCCTCATACACCCAAGCGACTCGCCGCCTAGCCGCCGAGCTCGCCCATTGTAACACCTCCATAATACAATCTAGCAGGAGTAGGTCTTTACCCTCCGGGGGGCCGAACCTGGGTAAAACCCTGTGTCTTTGCCCTCATCTCGCACCGCAGATGGCTGGCCGCCCTTGCCCCTCGTTCTACTACTCGCTGCCGATTGCAGCATCTGCCGTGACTATCCCCACGACATTAATGATGATATATCCGCATATATGTGGCACTGCCGTCTAGGTCATATTGGCGTTAAACGCATGAAGAAGCTCCATTCGGATGGACTTTTGGAATCACTTGATTATGAATCATTTGATACATGTGAGCCATGCCTTATGGGCAAGATGACTAGAAACGCTTTTCGGTTCAATGGAGCATGATTTATTGGAAGTCATACATTCGATGTATGTGGTCCAATGAGTGTCTTGTTGAGGTGGATATCGTTATTTTGTTACTTTCATGGATGATTTGAGTAGATACGGTTATATCTACTTGATGAAACACAAGTCTGAAACCTATGAAAAGTTCAAGGAATTTCAGAATGAAGTGGAAAATCATCGTAATAGAAAGATCAAATTTCTACGGTCCGACCATGGAGGTGAGTATCTAAATTACGAGTTTAGCACTTACATGAAAGAGTGTGGAATTGTTTCACAACTCACACTTGCCGGAACACCACAGCGAAATGGTGTGTCGGAACGTCGTAATCGTACTTTATTAGACATGGTTCGATCTATGATGTCTCTGACGGACTTGCCGTTGTCATTTTGGGGTTATGCACTAGAAACTGCTGCATTCACTTTAAATCGGGCACCATCTAAATCCGTTGAAAAGACACCGTATGAATTGTGGTTTGGAAACAAACCTAAGCTGTCATTTCTTAAAGTTTGGGGATGGGATGTTTATGTGAAGAAACTTCAACCGGATAAACTCGAACCCAAAGCGGAAAAATGCGTCTTCATAGGATACCCTAAACAAACTATTGGGCATTCCTTCTATCACAGATCCGAGGGCAAGGTTTTTGTTGCCAAGAATGGATCCTTTCTAGAGAAAGAGTTTCTCGCGAAAGGTGTGAGTAGTCGGAAGGTAGAACTCGAAGAGGTTGTGGAACCTTCTCTTCAAAGTATGGCGAGTAGCGTGGCGCGGAAGTTGTTAGGAGTTGGCTCCACCTGTTGAAGAGGGAACTAATGATAATGATCATGAAACTCGAAGAGAGTACTACCGAACCTCGCAGTCAAGCAGACGTGCAGCTCCCGAGACGGAAATCTGTCATGAATTTCATGGTTGATGAAAATGATGACCTGACGTATGAAGAAGCGATGATGAGCAGTTCAACAAATGGTTAGAAGCCATGAAATCGAGATGGAATCCATGTATGAAAATCAAGTTTGGAACTTGGTGGAATTACCTCACGACCGAAAGGCGTGGAGAACAAATGGATTTTCAAAAGGAAAAGCGTCTTGATGGTAATGTGACCGTCTATAAATCTCGACTTGTCGCAAAGGGGTTTCGACAAATTCAAGGAGTTGACTATGATGAGACTTTCCCTCCCGTAGCGATGCTAAAGTCAGTTAGGATTATGTTAGCAATTGCTGCATATTTCGATTATGAGATATGGCAGATGGATGTCAAAACCGCGTTTCTCAATGGTAATATTGAAGAAGAGTTGTATATGATACAACCAAAGGGTTTTGTCGATCCTAAGGATGCTAACAAGGTGTGCAAGCTTCAGCGATCCATCTATGGATTGAAGCAAGCATCACGAAGTTGGAATCTCCGCTTTGATGAGGTGATCAAAGAGTTTGGATTTGTCCAAACTTATGGAGAAGCTTGTATTTACAAGAAAGTGAGTGGGAGCAATGTGGCATTTCGATATTATATGTGGATGACATATTATTGATCGGAAATGATATAGATCTTTTAACAGTGTTAAAAGTTATCTAAGCGAAATTTTCAATGAAGGACCTAGGTGAGCGTCATACATATTAGGCATAAAGATCTATAGAGATAGATCTAGGCGCCTAATAGGGCTATCATAAAGTACATAACTTGATAAGATTTTAAAGAAGTTTAAAATGAATGGAAGTAAGAAGGGGTTCTTACCTATGTTGCAAGGCAAGACATTGAGTAAGACTCAAAGTCCCGGCGGAAGAAAGAGATAATGGACAAAGTCCCTATGCTTCACCATAGGCTCTATAATGTACGCCATGCTATGTACAAGACCGGATGTGGCACATGCTATTAGTTTGACTAGTAGCTACCAATCGGATCCGGTTGAACCTGGATAGCGGTCAAGAATATCCTTAAGTACTTACGAAGAACTAAGGATATGTTTCTTGTATCTGGAGGTGAAGAAGATCTAAAGCTAAGTGTTATGTCGACGCTAGCTTTGACACCGATCGGATGACTCTAAGTCTCAATCGGATATGTATTTCTCATGAATGGTGGAGCGGTTAGTTGGAGGAGCTCCAAACAACCTATGGTAGCGGGATCAACAACGGAGGCGAATATGTTCTTTGCTTGAGCGGCTCGAAGCGATTTGGATGAAGGAGTTCATACCGAACTAGGAGTGGTGGCAAGCGTTGGACCCAATGGTGATCTATTGTGACAACAATGGTGCCATTGCCAATGCCAAAGAGCCAAGGTCTCACAAGCATTCCAAGCATATTAAGCGGTTTCACTCCATCCATGAGCATGTCAAGGATGGAGATATAAAGATTTGTAAAGTACATACGATCTCAATGTAGCAGATCCGTTGACTAAAACTCTCCTAGAGCAAAACATGATCAACACCGTAACTCAATGGGTATTAGATTTATCACTATGTAACTAGATTATTGTCTCTAGTGCAAGTGGGAGACTGAAGGGAATATGCGCTGAGAGGCAATAATAAAGTGTTTATTATGTGTATTCCAAGTATATGATAGATGTTTATTTTGCATGCTATAATTGTATTAATACGTAGCGTTAATATATGTGTGTTTAATAAACAAGCGAGAAAGTTCCTAGTTATGCCTCTCTCATAAACTAGCTCGTTGATTAACAAGATGATCAAGGTTTCACGATCATGGACATTGGATGTTGTTAATAACGGGATCACAACATTAGTGTAATGGTGTGATGAACATTCATCCAAGTATAGCATTACGATCAAAGTCATTGAGTTTATATTGCTATAACAACTTACGAAATGATCCTAATCCTTAGACCATGAGATCATGTCAATCACTAACACCGAAAGAGTTTCTTGATAACATCAAACGTCACACCATAACTGGGTGATTATAAAGATGGATTCAGAACTAATAAAGTGTTATGTTGAGTCCCATGGATCTAGAGTGGAATTTGTTCATCCCGATGACGGATAGATATACTCTGGGCCCTCTCGGTGATATCACATTGATTAGCTTGCAAGCAAGTGATTTGATCACTAGAATGTTATATCACTGGAACGAGAAAAGAGTGCATGTCGGTAACGAGATCAAACTAGGTATGGAGATACCGATGATCGAATCTCGGACATGTAATATATCGTGAAACAAAGGGATTAAGATACTAGCGTAAAAGGTTCCGACGATCACAAGAAAGTCATCGTTGAATGTGTGGGAGTCAGTATGGGTCTCCAGATCCTGCTTCTGATTATTGATCCGAGAGGGGTCTCGATCATGTCCGCATTATTCACGAACCGTAGGGTGACACACTTAAGAGACACCGACATCCAATTGGAGCAAATTTTTCATTCCGAAGGAATGAACAAGCGCAGGAATTTATTTCACTAGATACCGAAATAGGTTTTCGGGTGAAATTGCATAAAGTGGTTATGCATGTGAAATAGAATTCTAGCAAGGGGTTATTTGTGAATGTTTGTCATTAAAGTAATTGACAAAATTCTGAATAAAATAAAAGAGTTTTATCTAATGAGAGTTTGCATTAAATTTAGTGGAAATTTAATGGGAATTTGAGTGGAATTTTGAGTGGAGGGATTTTAAAGGGAATTTTGTGAGTGGAGTGTCCATCCACATGAATGAAGGAGGGGAGGGGGCAGCCCCCATGGCCGGCGGCCACCCCCTTGGGTGCCCCCCCTCCTCCTATAAAAGGAGCCCCCCTCCTCACTTGTCTCTCACACCTCCTCGTGAAGGATCTCTCTCCCCCTCTAGAATTTATCCCCCATGGTCTCGGACTAGAGAGATACATGTTCCCGGTGGCTATTCGGCAAGAAAGAGTTGTGCTTCATTTGCGCATTTGGAGCGAGGCGGAGGTTGCTCGGTGCCTTGAACGTGTGTGCGAGCACGGATGCGCTGCTGATTTGCGGCGCTAGGACTTCCTCTCGATCTTGAGATCGACAAGAGATCGTCTACATCAACCACGAGTTGAACTCGTTAAGCTTTGTCGGTCTTCAAGGGTATGTTCTCTACGGATATACATCCGCCTGTTGTTTGTATCTAGTAGATAGATCTTGGTATATAGTTCACATCATAGGAAATTTTTTGTTTTCTATGCTCCGAACCCTACACTCATCCACGGGTACCGAGGACCCGCCATTTCAAGTGTGGACTGCACATTCTCCGTGGAAGCCACACTGCTTTTCCGCGCAGAGTCTGGGCCGCCGACAGCTTTCAATGCAGGCTCTTTGTGCCGCTGAGATGGGTCGGTAGCTTGCTGGCTATTTTGTGTATTCACTTACGCCTGCATCGCCACAAGTTCATGTTCTATCTATGTCATCCGGTATGTATGCTCTTTTTCTTTTCTGTCTTGCCATCTATAAGAGTCGCCCCACTCGGCAAACCCATCCTTCCACGTCATACCCCCTGTGCCTCGTGCAAGTCCAGGGTGTTCTTTTTTATCGATGGCACGTGTCAGCTGGTCATTCTCTCTGTCGGGATGGAAGGTCCTGGCGGCTGTTTCCTCGTATGCCGTGATGAGTTCAGTGACGGGTTTGGCAAGAATTGTTGGGAAGATACACAATCCCGTTTCTGGGTCCAACCTTGCCCCGATTCCGTAGAACCAAGTCTTTGGATCTTTCATCGACAAAGGTACTATCTCCCTTCTTTGGCTTATTCCAATATTCAATTGTGATTGGGATTTGGTCCCTAACAAGAACTCCAGCCTGACGTATAAATTTGTCTGCGGCCTTCTTGGGCTCCATCGGCCTGCCATCAACACAAACTGCTTCGATCGTGAACTTTGCACGATCTTTCAACCGATGGCTCGCGCCTCGCTTGCTATTTTTCGTAGAAGAAGATTGTTGTTGGTTGGTCGATCCGGAGGGCTAAAAGAAGAACGAAGCGTTAATTAATACATGTACATATATACAAATCAATCGGTGCAAGTCAGCAGAGGCTTAATCCATGCATATACCTCGATGGACTTTGTAATCACTAAAGTGCGTTCACCAGAGTCGTCATCTTCTCCATGACTACTTGAGATATCATCATGTCCCTCCAAGTTTAGATATTGTGAGGTGTCCTCGTGGATCATGTTCTCCATTATTTCTTCCTCTTTCAGGTTTCTACTGAGTGGATCCTGTAGGGTTTCGTAGCATGGAAAACAAAAAAAAATTCTATCGCATATAACCAAACAAGCCAAGATCGATCTACTAGATTGTAGCAACGAGTCGATGGAATAACTTACCCTCGAAGATTCCAAAGCGTTTAACGAGAGCGGATTCTCGTGGGTGATGTAGTCATACTCTTCCCGATCTCAAGATCGTGTAGACGATCCTTCCGGCTGTTCGTTAGCGCTCCCTGATCGGTCACACGTTCGGTACTCGACGAAGACCTTCCTCTCCCTTGTTCCAGCAGGCAGCGGAGGTTGTAGCACTCTCCTCGCGATTCCGGCAGCACAACGACGTGGTACCGGAAGTAGAGGGGAGATCCCGCAGGGCTTCGCCTTAAGCCAGAGCGAGTATGGTGGAGTATGAGAGAGAGCTATTAGTGGTCTAGGGTTTAGACACACCAATTAGAAGGCTCTAATCCAAGGCTAGGGCAATTAGAAGCTCTAAACCAAAACTGCTCTAAACCAGAGTCTAGGGCTAGGTTTTAGATTAGAGGATAGGAACTTGTGTGTCTAGAGGAGGAGGCCCTGCCCCTCCTTTTATAGGTGGGAGGGGCAGACAAGGGGAGGGAGTCCCTACCCAAGTCGGCCTTGGGTGGCGCGCCGGCTTGGAGAGGAGGGACTCCTCCCCCAAGTCGGTTTCAACCTCCTCTTGCTTGTTTCCCACAGTTTCCTGTTTTAGCCGTTTGACTTTCAAACTGGCCATTTGACTTTTCTGTTTTAGGATTCAATTTAATCCTTTATTTGGAACAGCAAGAAAACTTAGTACATGATGCAATCATTCCAATATGTAATGACACATTCATGTACCCCTTCCCCGAGTCTTGGGACATTCGGAACCTTCTAGAACATTCGATGAAAACACGGAATCATTCCCGAACTCAAACGGGACTTTCCTTATATGAATCTTATTCTCCGGACCATTCCGGATCACCTCGTGATATCCGGATCCCATCCGAGAGTCCGAACAACATTGGTCTCTTTCTCATAATACCATAACTACTCAAACAACGTCGAATCCTTAAGTGTGTCTCCCTACGGTTCGTGAATTATGCAGACATGATCGAGACACTTCTCTGAACAATAACCAATAGAGGATTATGGAAATTCATATGGCTCCCACATATTTTTACGATTACTTTGCGATCGAATGAACCACTTACATACGATACCAATTTCCCTTTGTCTCACGATAGTTTACTTATCCGAGGTTATGATCGTCGGTATCTCTGTATACCTAGTTCAACCTCGTTACGATAAGTACTCTTTTCTCGTTCGTGATATGTGATCCCTTGTGACCTAGTCACATGCTTGCCACTAATTGGATGACATTCCACCGAGAGGGCCCGAGTATATCTATCGTCATATGGATGGACAAATCCCTCTTGATCCATGTGTTTCAACCAATACTTTCCGAACACTCAATGCCACCTTTATAGCCACCCGATTCACGGTGTGGTGTTTGATGTCATCAAAGCATCCATCCGGTAAAGGTGATATGCATGATCTCATGGTCGAAGGAATTAGGTTACTATGTATCAGAAAGCATATAGCAATTGAACTATTGAAATGACTTGATCATTATGCTATGATTATCTATAGGAGTATGTCCACCATATCATTCTCCTAACGATATGATCTTGTTGTTGATAACATCTCAATGTTCATGACAGGGAAACCACAATCATTAATCAACCAACAAGCTAGTGAAGTATAGAGGCTATACTAGGGACTTCAAATTAAGTTTACAAATCACACAAGTATTAATGTTTCCTTGTTAATACTATTATAGCATGAATGTAAACATTTATCATAAACACAAAGATATAATAATAACTACATTTATTATTGCCTCTAGGGCATATCTCCAACAGTCTCCCACTTGCACTAGAGTCATCTAATCTAGATTACATGGTCATATACCGAACACCCATGGCAGTTTGGTGTTGATCATGTTTTGCCCTCGGGAGAGGTTTAGTCAACGGATCCGCCACATTAAGATCTGTGTGTACTTTGCAAATATTTATATCCCCATCCTGGATATGTTCTCGAATAGCGTGAAAACGCAGCTTGATGTGCTTCAGCTTCTTGTGTGACCTTGGTTCTTGCGCATTGGCTATGGCGCCCATGTTATCACAGTAGATAGACATTGGGTCCAGCGCACTAGGAACCACACCCAGCTCTGTAATGAACTCTTTCATCCATATCGCTTCTTGTGAAGCCTCGAAGCACCATGTATTCCGATTAGGTTGAAGATCTCGCCACAACGCTTTGCTTTGCACTCCTCCACTAAGCTGCTGCACCATTCAAAATAAATACGTATCCAGTTGTGATTTAGAATCATCGGATCGGTGTTCCAACTAGCATCGGTGTAACTGTTAACAACGAGCTGTTCATCACCTCCATAAGAAAGAACCATATCCTTAGTTCTTCTCAAGTACTTAAGGATGTTTTTGATCATTGTCCAATGATCCACTCGGATCACTTTGATATCTGCTAGTTAAACTAACGACATATGCAATGTCGGGTCTAGTACATAGCATGGCATACATTAGAGATCCTATGGCTGAGGCATAGGAGTCTTACTCATCCTTTCTCTATCTTACGCCGATGTCGGACTTTGATTTTTACTCAAGGTCATATTGGGCAACATGGGCAAGAACCCTTTCTTGCTTTCTTCCATTCCAAACCTCTTTAGAACTTTGTCCAAATATGTACTCTGTGACAATGATATTTGGCGTTCGATCTATCTCTGTAAATCTTTATGCCTAATATGCAAGCTGCTTCGCCAAGATCCTTCATTTAAAACTATTATTCAAATATTCCTTGACACTATTAAGAAGGTCTACATCATTCCCAATCAATAATATGTCATCCACATATAGTATTAAGAATGCTCTGAGCTCCCACTCACTTTCTTGTAAATACAAGCTTCTCCATAAGTTTGTATAAAACCAAAACTTTTGATCACCTTATCAAAACGTTGATTCCAACTTCGGGATGCTTGCTTCAATCCATAGATGGACCGTTGAAGTTTGCATACCTTGTTAGCATCTTTAGGATCGACAAAACCTTTGGGTTGCATCATATACAACTCTTCATCAATATCTCCCTGGAGGAATGCTGTTTTGACATCCATCTGCCATATCTCATAATCATAATATGCAGCGATTGCTAACATAATCCTCACAGACTTTAGCTTCGCTACTAGTGAGAAAGTCTCATCGTAGTCAACTCCTTGAATTTGTCAAAACCCTTTTGCGACAAGTCGAGCTTTATAGACAGTAACATTACCATCAGCATATGTTTTCTTCTTGAAAATCCATTTGTTCTCGACAGCCTTTCGGCTATCCGGTAAGTCCACCAAAGTCCATACTTGGTTTTCGTACATGGATCCAATCTCGGATTTCATGGCTTCTTGCCATTTATTGGAATCTGGGCTCATCATCGCTTCCTCATATGTCTCTGGGTCATCGGTGTTGTCCACCAACATGACACTCATAACGGGATCATACCAATGCAGGTGGTACGAGTTCTCGTTGACCTCGAGGCTCTGTAGAAACTTCAACGAAGTTTCATGATCATCATCATTAGCTTCCTCTCTAATTGGTGCAGGCACCACATGAACTTCTTCGGTCTTGCGCTACTGCAATTTCGAGAGAAGGTTCGACAACCTCATCGAGTTCTACTTTCCTTCCGGTCACTTCTTTGAGAGAAATTCCTTCTCTAGAAAGGATCCATTCTTAACGAAGATTTTGCCTTGGATCTATGATAGAAGGTATACCCAATAGTTTCTTTTGGATATCCTATGAAGACACATTTTTCCGCTTTGGGTTCAAGCTTGTCCGCTGTAACTTCTTTACATAGGCTTCAGATCCCCAAACTTTAAGGAGCGACAATTTAGGTTTCTTCCCAAACCATAATTCATACGGTGTCGTTTCAACTGATTTAGACGGTGCCCTATTTAAAGTGAATGCGCTGTTTCTAATGCATAACCCCAAAATGATAGCGGTAAATCTGTAAGTGACATCATAGAACGAACCATATCTAAGAGAGTTCGATTCGACGTTCGGACACACCATTACGCCGTGGTGTTCCCGGCGGTGTCAACTGTGAAAGTATTCCGCATTTCTTAAAATGCTCGCCAAACTCGTAACTTAGATATTCACCTCCACGATCAGAACGTAGAAATTTAATCTTCTTGTTACGTTGATTCTCTACCTCACTTTGAAACTCCTTAAACTTCTCGAAAGTTTCGGACTTATGTTTCATGAAATAGATATACCCATATCTACTCAAGTCATCCGTGAAGGTAAGAACATAACGATAACCACCGCGCGATGCTACACTCATTGTACCACACACATCGGTATGTATGATTTCCAATAAGTCCGTAGCTCGCTCCATCATACCAGAAAATGGAGTCTTAGTCATTTTTCCCATCAGACATGCTTCGCATCTTTCAAGTGATTCAAAATCAAGTGATTCAATAAGTCCATCGGAATGGAATTTCTTCATACGCTTCACTCCAATGTGACCAAGATAGCGATTACATATAGGTCGAATTATCGCTTGATTTCAAACGTTTAGCCTCAATGTTGTTGATATGTGTATTTCCACTATCGAGATTCAATAAGAATAGACCATTTATCAAAGGTGCATGTGCATAAAACATATTACTCATATAAATCGAACAACCATTATTCTCTGATTTAAACAAGTAACCGTCTCGCAATAAACAAGATCCCGATATAATGTTCATGCTCAACACAGGCACTAAATAAAAATTATTTAAGTATAAAACTAATCCCGATGGTAGATGAAGGGGTAGCGTGCCGACCGCGATCACATCAACTTTTGATCCGTTTCCCACGCGCATCGTCACCTCGTTCTTCGCTAGCTTCCGTTTATTCTGCAGCACTGTTTGAGTTACAAATATGAGCAACGGAACCGATATCAAATACCGAGCACTACTACGAGTACTAGTGAGATACACATCAATAACATGTATATCGATATACCTTTCTTCTTGATGTTGCCGTTCTTCAAATCCGCCAAGTACTTTGGGCAATTCCGCCCAAAGGACCTTCTCCCTTGCAGTAAAAGCACTCAGTATCAGGCTTGGGTCCAGCCTTGGTCTTCTTCACCGGCGTGGTAACTTTCTTACCACCCTTCTTGGAGTGTCCCTTTTGCTTAGACTTGCCTTTCTTGAATTTGGTGGTCTTATTGACCAACAACACTTGGTGCTCTTTCTTGATCTCCACTTCTGCAGATTTCAACATGGCAAAGAGTTCTGGCAACGTCTTGTTCATGTTCTACATGTTGTAGTTCATCACAAAGTTCTTGTAACTTGGTGGTAGTGATTGGAGGACACGGTAAATCCCCAAAGCATTAGGAATCACTATACCCAAGCTTTGAAGCTTGTTTGCGTGCCCAGACATCTTAAGCACATGCTCACTGACGGAGCTGCCTTCTTCCATCTTGCAGTTAAAGAACTTTTCAGAAGCCTCATAGCTTTCAATTGCCGCATGAGTCTCAAAAATCAATTTGAGATCCTCGACAATATCATATGGGTCTGACTCTTCAAACCTTTTCTGAAGCTCCGATTCCAAACCATACAAGATAGCACACTAAACTATGGAGTACTGATTCTTCCGAGCGAGGTAAACATTCTTTACTTCATCGGGAGCATCAGCTGCAGGTGGGTCACCCAGTGGTGCATCCAGCACATAGGTCAAATTACCAGCTGTGAGGACAATCCTCAAATTGCGGAACCAATCCGCGAAGTTGCTTCCATTGTTTTTCAACTTTTCTTTCTCTAGGAACGCATTAAAATTGATGGTAGGGCTGCCATTGATCTACAACATATTTGCAATAGTTTAGACTAAGTTTATGACAAATTGAGTTCAAATTAACGATGAAATTAAACTAGGTGAACTCCCACTCAAAACAACATCCCTCACATTGTTTTAGTGATCACATGAACCAAATCCACTACATCAACACCGATCATCACGAGAGTTGATATAGTTTCAATGGCGAATCGTCATGTTCATCATATCTACTATATGATTCATGCTTTACCTTTTGGTGATCCGTGTTCGAGACCATGTCCGTACATGCTAGGCTCGAAGATCAAACCTTAGTTTCCGCATGAGCAAATCTGCTTGCTCACGTTGTATACACTTGCAGAATCTAACACACCCGATCATCACGTGGTGCTTCGAAACAACAAGCTTTAGCAACGGTGCTAACTAAGGGTGAACACTTTATGATTTGAAATTCATGTGCATGAGGGATCATCTTATAATGCTACCGTCTCTACTAAGCAATACAAGATGCATAAAGGATTAACATCACATGCAATTCATAATATGTGATATGATATGGCCTTTCTTCTTTGTGCTTCCGATCTCCATCTTCAAGCACGGACATGATCTCCATCATCACCGCATTGCATCAAGGTCAATGACGCTTCTCCATGGTTGTCGCCCACCGCTTTAACTATTACAACTACTTTGAATAGACATGGTCTTAACATAAATTAAAGACAACCATATGGCTCTGCCATTGCCAACTTACAATAAGGAACATTGCATACATCAAATATAATCACAATCATGGCCATATCACATCACTGCACACCCCTGCAAAACAAAGTTAGACGCCTCTACTTTCTTTGCATATTTTACGTGGTTTGGGGCTTTCAATAAGTGTCGTTCTAACTTACGAACAAGAACCACAACATTGATACTAGCATTTTTGATCACCCGTTGTAAATTGGATCTTAACTATGCTAGGAGAAACAGGCACCCGCAAAGCCACTTATGCAATACAAGTTGCATGTCAAGCGTGGAGCAAGTCTCATGAACGATGTCATGTAAGGTTAGCCCGGGCCGCTTCATCCCAACATACCGCAAGATGTAAAGTACACAAAAAGCAATCGACAATAAAAGCATCAACGCCCACAATGACCATTGTGTTCTACTCGTGCAACAGATCTATATATAGACACGGCTCTGATACCACTGTAGGGTTTCGTAGCATGGAAAACAAAAAAAAAATTCTATCACATACAACCAAACAAGCCAAGATGTATCTACTAGATTGTAGCAACGAGTCGATGGAATAACTTACCCTCGAAGATTCCAAAGCGTTTAACGAGAGCGGATTCTCGTGGGTGATGTACTCGTACTCTTCCCGATCTCAAGATCGTGTAGACGATCCTTCCGACGCCATGCTCTAAGCGCTCCGTAGTCGGTAACACGTTCGTACTGACAAGACCTTCCTCTCCTTGTTCCAGAAAGGAGGTTGTAGCACTCTCCTCGCGATTCCGGCAGCACAACGGCGTGGTACCGGAAGTAGAGGGGAGATCCCGCAGGGCTTCGCCTTAAGCCGGAGTGAGTATGGTGGAGTATGAGAGAGAGCTATTAGTGGTCTAGTGTTTAGACACACCAATTAGAAGGCTCTAATCCAAGGCTAGGGCAATTAGAAGCTCTAAACCAAAACTGCTCTAAACCGGAGTCTAGGGCTAGGTTTTAGATTAGAGGATAGGAACTTGTGTGTCTAGAGGAGGAGGCCCTGCCCCTCCTTTTATAGGTGGGAGGGGCGGCCAAGGGGAGGGAGTCCCTCCCACCCGCCTTGGGTGGCGCGGCTGCTTGGAGGAGGGACTCCTCCCCAAGTCGGTTTCAACCTCCTCTTGCTTGTTTCCCACAGTTTCCTGTTTTAGCCGTTTGACTTTCAAACTGGCCATTTGACTTTTCTGTTTTAGGATTCAATTTAATCCTTTATTTGGAACAGCAAGAACACTTAGTACATGATGCAATAATTCCAATATGTAATGACACATTCATGTACCCCTTCCCCCCCGGAGTGCCGGACATTCCGGAACCTTCTAGAACATTCCCGATGAAAACACCGGAATCATTCCCGAACTCCGAAACGGGACTTTCCTTATATGAATCTTATTCTCCGGACCATTCCGGATCACCTCGTGATATCCCGGATCCCATCCGAGACTCCGAACAACATTCGGTCTCTTTCTCATAATACCATAACTACTCAAACAACGTCGAATCCTTAAGTGTGTCTCCCTACAGTTCGTGAATTATGCGGACATGATCGAGACACTTCTCCGAACAATAACCACTAGAGGAATCTAGAAATTCATATGGCTCCCACATATTTCTACGATTACTTTGCGATCGAATGAACCACTTACATACGATACCAATTTCCCTTTGTCTCACGATAGTTTACTTATCCGAGGTTATGATCGTCGGTATCTCTGCATACCTAGTTCAACCTCGTTACCGATAAGTACTCTTTTCTCGTTCCGTGATATGTGATCCCTTGACCCAGTCACATGCTTGCAAGCTAATTGGATGACATTCCACCGAGGGCCTAGAGTATATCTATCCGTCATATGGATGGACAAATCCCACTCTTGATCCATGTGTTTCAACCAATACTTTCCGAACACTCAATGCCACCTTTATAGCCACCCGATACGGTGTGGTGTTTGATGTCATCAAAGCATCCATCCGAAAGGTGATATGCATGATCTCATGGTCGAAGGAATTAGGTTACTATGTATCAGAAAGCATATAGCAATTGAACTATTGAAATGACTTGATCTTTATGCTATGCTTATCTATAGGAGTATGTCCACCATATCATTCTCCTAACGATATGATCTTGTTGTTGATAACATCTCAATGTTCATGACAGGGAAACCACAATCATTAATCAACCAACAAGCTAGTGAAGTATAGAGGCTATACTAGGGACTTCAAATTAAGTTTACAAATCACACAAGTATTAATGTTTCCTTGTTAATACTATTATAGCATGAATGTAAACATTTATCATAAACACAAAGATATAATAATAACTACATTTATTATTGCCTCTAGGGCATATCTCCAACAGATCCATAGTTTCTAAAACACTAATATTATCACACAAATATCAGTAATACATCTATTAAAATTCTCAATCAAGGATGATGATATGACAGGTTAAAATTATTGAAATGTAACCCTAATACATGCCTGGTCATTTTAAACGGGGTCCAAACCCTAATTCGGAGGAACCCTAAACCCTAGGGCGGCGGCTGGCGGCGCTAGGACGAGAGCGGGGATGCGTGGGGGTGTGCGGTTCAAACCAGCATGACGTGGGCTAGCTAAAATGGGCGACTCACCATCGACCCGTGTGTAGGCTCAGCGAGGGCTGAGGATTGGAGGTCAGGTGGTCGACGGCAATGGTGGCGGTGGTCGTCGGTGGCGGACGAATATTCATATACTTATATATATATACACATATACATACACTATATATTCAATCAAAATATGTATATATTCATACAACAATCAAATATATACAACAATAAAATATATACAACAATAAAATATATACAACAATATATATATACAAAAAAATATATATATATATATACAACAATATATATACGACAATATATGTGCAAGAATCAAATATATACAACAAACATATATATATATATATACAACAATCAAATATATATACAACAATATATATATATAATTTAATAAGGGGAGCCCTCCTAGCTCTCTCATCGGCGGCAACTCCCGATCAGCTGGCGCGGTCGGCGGGGTCAGCGGGGAGTGGCGGCACTGGGTGTGGACGGCGTGGTCGACGGCGAGTGGCGGCGGGCGCCAGAGGCTCCGCGAGTTGCTGGTGGCGGCGGCTCCGAGAGTTGATGGCGGCGGCACGGTGGCGGCTCCGCGAGTGGAGGGGGTGGCAGACGGCGCGGGCGTGTCGGCGACGGCGGCGGACGACGAAGGCGCGGTCGAGTAGCCTGGCGACTTCTCTGTTTCTCCGCTGCGCGCGGTTCCTCTGCTCTTCTCTGCACGGTCGATCGAATTCTGGCTGGGGGGAAGAGGAAGAGGAAGGCGCGCACCTTTATACCCCCCTTTAACACCGGTTCCAGCCACGAACCGGTGTTAAAGGGGGGGATTCGTTTCGTGCGCCACACCCCCCCTTCAACACCGGTTCTAGCCACGAACCGATGTTAAAGGGGGGTGTGGGGATTTTGTTTCGCACGCACCCCCCCCCCCTTAACACCGGTTCATGGCTGGAACCGATGTTAAAGGGCGGGCATTTATTTCGTACATTAAGGGGGGGCATTTTTTAATTCAAAAAATAGGATAGAATTTAGAAAATTCATATCTTTTTCATTTCAACTCAGAAAAATATAAATAATATATCATAATTTTCAGAAAAATAAGATCTATACATTCATATAAAAACATTTTATAGTTACTGTAGATGAAAATTTTCAAAATGATTAAAACACGTACATATGAATTTTTATTATTCAATTAAGACAAAAATAAAATAGTCAAACCCTAAAAATTTGAACTTAAGAAATATTAAGCATGTGAAAAGGAATCTAACCCTATTTTATTAGAGCAAATCATATTTTTTTTTGTATTAACATTTTTTGTTTTTAAAAATAAAATTCTAACTATTCAAACTAGTAACAAATGGGAAAGGGCGGGCAGAATGCATGGGAGGAAAATAGCGGGAAATAATGGACAGGGAGAAAATTTTATTAAGATAGAACTGGAATTAAAGTACATAACGCAACTAACAGTAAGTTACATAAAGCATGACTGAAAATTAAGATATATAGAAGAACTGAAAATTAAGATACATGGCCAGATTAAGTCACAATCGACCGAACTTGTTTTGGAATGTTGGAGTGATTCAGTCATGCTCGTGCCTACACCTGTAATACTCGCCACTGTAGTCGCCGTACTCGCCGCGGCCATCGTCGCTGTCGTTGTCAGGGTCACCGTAGTTGAACCTTGAAGGCTGAGTACGCGTGGGCTGGACTTGAGGGTAGCGCAGGCGGGGGTTAGAGTCGGCGGCCATGTCGTAGGCCATGACGCTCTAGAGAGTCCGGCCACACCACCACAGCCGACGACGGACCTCGTTGAAGTTTGGAGGAGGTGGGCCGTCCTCCTCGTTCCTGGCAAGCGCCCTCTCACGCCGATCTCCGAAGAAGGCTTCCCAAGTCGGGAAATAGTCGGGATGCCAGTTGGGATTCCTCACCTGCTCCGGCATGAGCTCGAAGTAGTAATGGTTTGTGATGGCCATCCGGAGCGCCACACCTAGAGGGACAAGAGGAACAAGACGCCTCAAGGCCAAGATCCAGCCGACGGGACGCAGAGCTCAAGGGTAGTTCGAGGCGCAAAGCGCCTCCGCCTCCCTGGGGGTTAGTGGTACAGTGGAAGCCATGGGAAAGAGTGATGAGGTTATATAATTCTTGTGTTCATTGATATACGGGTGTTTGAGGCGTATAATATTCTTGTGTTCATTGATATACGAGGCAACCAAGATAGATCTTTGTAAAACCGTGTAGTGTGCTTGATTGAGAGAATGCCCGTCCCTACATATCATTGCTTTACATCCTAGGGTACCTTTTCCACGCAGTCTCCCCTCATGTCGTGATTCTGGAACACCAATTGCCTTAAGGTCAGGAATACAGTCAACACAGAACTCAATGACCTCCTCTGTTACATAGCCCTTGGAGATTCTTCCTTATGGCCTAGCACGGTTATGAACATATTCCTTTAAGACTCCCATCTACATCTCAAAGGGGAACATATTGCGTAGAAATACAGGACCAAGAATGGCAATCTCTTCTACTAGGTGAACCAGGAGATGCGTCATAATATTGAAGGATGGTGGGAACACCAACTCGAAGCTGGCAATACATTGGGCCACATCTGTCTGTAACCCTCGTAGGCTTTCTAGATCGATTTCCTTATGAGATATTACATTGAGGAATGCACAAAGCTTCACAATGGGTACACGAACATTATCAGGTAGAAGCCCCCTCAATGCAATCGGAAGCAATTGTGTCATAATCACGTGGCAGTCATGAGACTACAGGTTTTTGAATTTTTTCTCTGCCATATTTATTATTCCCTTTATATTCGACGAGAATCCAGACGGGACCTTGATACTGCTCAGACATTCAAAAAAGATTTCCTTCTCTGCTTTGGTAAGAGTGTAGCTCGAAGGAGTTAAGTGGCGTCCTTTACCCTTCTCGTTCTCAGGATGCATAGGCTCTTCAGGTTCTTTCATACGTTGCTGGTCCTTCCATGCTTCTGGTGTATCTTTTGTCTTCCCATACACTCCCAGGAAGCCTAGCAGGTTCACGCAAAGATTCTTCGTCACGTGCATCACGTCGATTGAAGAGCGGACCTCTAGGACTTTCCAATAGGGTAGGTCCCAAAATATAGATTGCTTCTTCCACATGGGCACGTGTCCGACATCGTCATTCGAAACAGATTGACTGCCAAGACCTTTTCCAAAGATTACTTTTAGATAATATACCATACCAAATACCTCCTCACCGGTACGGAGGACAGGCTTCCTCTAGGGTTCTGCTAGACGTTTGAAATGCTTGCCTTTCTTTCTTACGGGATGCATGTTCGGAATAAATCGACGATGCCCTAGGTACACAACCTTCTTACGTTTATCCAAATGTACACTTTCAGTCTCATCTAAACAGTGCGTGCATGCTTTGAATCCCGTGTTTGTCTGCCCTGAAATGTTACTAAGAGCGGGTCAATCATTGATGGTTACGAAAAGCAACGACTCGTAGGTCAAATGGATCCCCTTTGTGCTCATTCCACATACGTACACCTGGTTTGGCCCACAACTGTAAAAGTTCTTCAACTAATGGCCTTAGGTACACATCAATGTCGTTGCCGGGTTGCCTCGGGCCTTGGATGAGCGTTGACATCATAATGAACTTCCTCTTCATGCACAACCAAGGAGGAAGGTTATAGATACATAGAGTCATAGGCCAGGTGTTGTGGCTGCAGCTCTGCTCCCCAAAAGGATTCATGCCATCTGTACTTAGACCAAACCTTAAGTTCCTTGCGTCACGTGCGAAGTCCGGGTACTCTCGCTCGACTTTTCTCCATTGTGACCCATCAACGGGGTGTCTCAAGTGCCGTCGAAAGAACTTGGCATGATCTTTGTTTCTGAAAAGACGTTTTAACCGTGGTATTATAGGAGCATACCACATAACCTTGGCAGGAACTGTCAACACCCGGATTTTTCAATCCTAGATGCCTGTTATGCCATACATCGCAATCCCAGGATTACCATTTTTGCGAGACATAACAGAATTGGATACCATAGTACTTCATCCATTACAAACAATACATAAGTTCTTACACAAATAGGGATCTCATGATCCAGTTCTTAATACAACATTAAGAAGCGGAATACGTAATCATAACGGTAGCGTAGGCGAACCTCCATCTTTGGGGTCACAGGCAATGCTGACAATGGGAGATGATCCTAGTTGTCGTAACCTTCCTGGGGTCCATCTTCCAGGTACTCCTCTTCATAGTCTGGCCATGGGAATAGCCAGGGACAAAGCCATGAGTACTCTTCAAGTAATCGCAAACTAATACTAACAGGTAAAGGGGTTTTTGGATAATAGGACACTAGGCTCTAGGGTTGTTTTGCAAAAAGCCAGGTTTATCTTTACTAAGTTCTAAAGCTAGTCACAATTTTATAACTCCTAAGTGGGATCTTGTAATTCAGGTCACAACTCTGTTGTGGTCAGGTCAAAGTCGCCAATCATTTCACAAGTCATTTTTTAAAAGGTCTGACGGGGGAACAGTATGGCCACTCCAACTGTCCAGAACCGCGGACGCGGCTATTCGAATAGTTTGACACTCTGCAGAGATTGTACACTTTCACCACAACATTCGATACATCCGTCAGGAACAAATCCTGAATTCACCATACTCAGTATGCGGATAATCAATCCTCACCTTTCAATTACACGCCCTAGTATAAGCACCTCTCCTGTGAGTTTGGCCTCCCAACCATGACCACTATCATCTTGGGTACTGCACAGGTGGACAATCTTCACAAGGTAGCCTCAGTTCAAACCTTGGCCGTGAGGGAACTAATACTAAGGTATATAAGTTTCCAGTCAAGCCCTACCCAATATTCGGGTATTGTGGTTGTACGCTAAAATTGGAATGGTATCGCATCCAGACAACCATCAGTTTTATAAAGGGCTAAGGCTCATGCCTCAACATTTTCATCACCAAAAATCATCAAGTATTTGGAAACACATGTCCAAAACATTTCAATAGAATGATCCATCATTCCAAGGTTTTCATAACCATTTTTCCACCAAGTATTCCCATCTAAAGTTGATCAAGTTTTATGCTTAGCACTAGCATCTACAAGTGGGGGTGGTACTAATGAGGGGGTGGTAACTAGTGAAGTTTCAACTAAGTCCAACCTTATATCTTAGGCTGATATCAAGGTTTCTAGCTTAGGCCAAATTTTATGCTCTTTATGCAACCTTCATCACAACTGTCTAGTATCTACCAAACTCTTAGGTAGACTCTAAGTAAGCTTTGATAAAGAAATAAAGTAAGATGCTTGCACATAAAACTAGGATTGGTTTAGCAAGTGGGTATGATCACATATGCTTAAGGCATAAAGTAGTCATCTCACAAGTATGGGTTTGTGGCATCAGTAGGGTATCTTGCAAGTGTTAGCTTGCATAGGTCAACTTGATTAGTAAGGCTGGCATCAATGTCAATATAAGCTTGCATAGTTACTAGCTTGCCTTGTGCAGAGTAGTGGTTGAAGTTCTACTCGGCTTCCTCTTCGTAGTATCCTTCCTCCTCGTATCCTTGGTCGGTACTAGCGTCTATGAATAAATACGAGGTACACAATCACCAAACAATACTTAACTACTTGCAATCATCACACACAAGGGTCCTATAGATGATCTAGCATCATCTCTAGCATTACAAGGTTAAGGCTTGGTTTAAATCCTTTTTTTATTTTTAGAAAAGTAATTTCTACTCATTGAAAAACTACTTAAGATTTAATATTCTCCAAACCACATATGGGATCATGTTGACACATGTCATCACCACATATTGTAGTCCATGGGAATGCGATTTAAAGTGGTGTCACAATTTAATAAGGTTTTACCCTTTTATTTTAATTACTTAAAGTGGCTAGAAATGCTTATGAAGCATTCTTTTATTACTTGAACATTATTTCTGCAAGTAAACCTATATATTTTATATATTCTGAAAAGTATGGTTAAATGTGATTTTTGAGAGTTGGAATCAACTCAAAAGCTTTTATGGTTGAAATTTAAAAAATGTTTGAATGCAGAAAAGCTTCTGCCTTGTTGTTTTTACTATGGGTGATCTACAGATCCAAATGACTTGAATCCAACGGGCTTGGATTAAGCATTCACAGACCTTTCCAACAAAATTGGTTTCATCCAATTTGATGCACTGAATCGATCTGGGTTAATTTTTGAAGTTGGGTGCTGAAGTGTTTTTGAAATGAAATAGAAAAAGATTTAATTTGAATTGCTGGGCTGCGCGGGAAATTCTAACGGGCCGGCCTGCTAAGCGCAGTGCTCCCGCGGGCTGCTTAAGTGGGTGTCCCCACTCGTCAGTGACACGGGGCTGGGCGAAGCGGTATGGGGCAACGTGGACCGTTTGATCTAGTTCTAATCCAACGGTTGTGGGTCATCGTCAACGCGAGACAACTCCGTCGAGAACGAAACCTAGCGCGGCCAGTGAGGGGTGCTGGGGGCTCACCGGGGTACGGGCGAGGGTCGGCGAGGCGGGCGAATGACGAAGTCGACGACAGCGAATCTCCTGGTACCGGTGGCTTCTCCTGGGGCGGCTCCAATCGTTGGCTCCCTTCTTCTCCGGCAGCGGCAGGCTGCAGTGAAATTCCGGCGAGGTGGTGCTCGGCTTGCTCTGAGAATGGTGTGGCACGGTCAGTGGGGAGAGGGGAGTGAGATGGTGTGAAGAAATCGTGTGGGGGTGGCCTCTATTTATAGTCGAGCGAGGGGACCATCGGGGCGCACGGTGAGCTCGTCGGGGGCGACGTTATAGGCGGCTACTAGCATGGGCAAGGGTAGGGGACGGTGCTGTGTCTCCTGGCGATGCTTAATGACATGGTCGCGAGGCATGGGGCGGTGTGGTTTGGTCTGGAACGGGTGGTGCTCTGCGCGGCAGAGGCGGCGTCTTCGACGGCGGGCGGTGGCTGTATGGCACGGGGCGGCAAACGGGGGTGTTTGGCGGTCTCCTGGGTCGGTGGTGATCGTGTGTGCACGCGGTGAGGGCGGCGCGCGGTCTGTGGATGCTGGTCGAGGGTGGCGCTCTGGGGCACGCTCTGCATTGTCTGGGCGTGTCTTGTGCGCGTGGTCCAGGGCTTGGCAACGCTCGCGGCTGGGACAAGCAGTGGCGGTGGACGGTGGGCTGCCTCCCAGACATGCTGGCTAGGCTTGCTGCTGCTCCTAGCTTGCTATCCACAATGGGGTGACATGGGGGTGCTCGGCTGTTCACCATTAATGACAATGGCAAGCTCACATGGGTGCTAGTGTTGGGCTAATCTTTCTAGATGATCTACTGAGGTGTGTGTGAGCTAACTAGGGAACAAGTTAGGCAAGAATCACTGCATACTATAGTGTTTGATGTTTTGTTTGATTTGTGTCTGCAACCTGTTTGATGAAATGCCCGCATGAAATCAAGTTTTGAATTTTGAAATGAATTTTGGTGGGTTTGCTAGATTGGTGCTGGTGAGTCTGCAGATGCTTGGGTTTTGAAAGTTGAGCTTGTTTGAGTGAGTTTTGGAAAAGTGGGATCTTCCCATATGAAGAAGATTCAATTTTGAATTGTCATTTAAACTATGCATTTGAAAGTTTCTGGATGATCACAAATTGGGCCTTGATACTTTGTTATGAGTACATTCAAGGGGTGCAAAGATCCAGAAAAGTTTCTGTTAGGTTTTGAAAGTTTGAGGCAGCCAAAGTAGGAATGGGAGTTAAATTGGTCAAAATGACCATTCACTTAATATATTTGTTTTGATTTACTTGTCTTTAGGAAAAGTGTGGGAAATGTTTTAGACGATGTTCTCTTCACCTAAGAAACATTTTACAAGCAATGGATCACACAAACAAGGTGGTTTTTAAAGAAATTCAAAATCCATGCATACACATATACATGCATTCATGATTTTATTTATAAAAGTTTTTGTTAACCCTAATCTTGATGATTAGTGTTTGTTGATCTAAGTTTGGTATTTTTTGGATGTTACAGGAACCTTCTTCCTAGGGGCCTCACCCTCAACATCGCCAGGGTCGTATCGTCTGATCTTATACCGCGGTGAAGTGCATACCGGCCATGCATCCAAATTCTCGTACTTCTCATCGCGTTAGAGGATGCAGTCATTAATGCAGACATGTATCTTCTGCACGTATAATCCTAGAGGGCAGACAACCTTCTTTGCTTGGTATGTACTATCGGGCAATTAATTATTTCTTGAAAGCAGATTCTTCATTTTTACCAACAACTTTGAAAATGCGCTGTCAGTCACACTGTTCTCTGCCTTCCATTGCAGCAAATACAGTGTGGTACCTAGATTTTTTGGGTACAATAATGTTTTGTGATCCTTTAACATCTGCTCCAGCTTCTCCTTGTCCTTTTCAGTTTCACATTCTTCCTTTGCATCAGTAATGGCCCGACCAAGATCGTCATCAGCGGGCCCATCTGCTGCCTCTTGATCTTCATTATCTACCCCTGTTGCTGTATCATCGTATTCAGGATACATATTATGATAATTGTCATCATCCTCTTCTTTTTTGTTGTCTTCCATCATAACCCCTCTTTCTTCGTGCTTGGTCCAACAATTACAGTTGGGCATGAAACCGGATCGAAGTATGTGGGCGTGAATGGTTTCGGTATTTGAGTAGTCTTTCTTGTTCTGACAGTGAACACACGGACAACACATAAAACTATTGTGACCACGGTTTTCCTTAGCAATAATGATAAAATTTTGGAGGCCCGTAATATACTCGGAAGTGCGTCGGTCACCGTATATCCATTGCCTGTTCATCTGTATTAGATAGTATATCAAAAATTAATAGGGAGATGACCACTTATACAATACATCAATGACACATGAAAGGATAAAGTTGCCGACCTCGACCGAGAAGGAAAGAGCAACGAGAAAACTTAATTCGAGCTCTCGGGCATTTCACCGAACACCTCCTGTGCATAGGAAAAAACACAAAATAGCACACCTTATTTCTAAGCTCCAAAATGAGAGAGTGAAAAAATCAGAGAGAGGGGTGTGGGATGCAGTGTGTTATATATGCGCACCCCCGTTAACACCGGTTCAAGCCACGAACCGGTGTTAAAGAGAGGGCTGTGACACTACGGGACCACGCCGAGGGCAAAAGGCCGGGCGTGAGCCAAAATTCCCTCAGATGGTACGCCGAGGCAGCCTCGGCGTAGCCTCCTCGGCAAAGATCTCCCTCGAGCAACCAAGTCAGTTTACAGATCGAATGCGTGCAGTATGCTACGCCGAGGGTTTTGTTGTCATGAGCGTCGGCATAGCCTGTCGACCGGTTGCAAAAATATTTTTTTTTTGAATTTTTTTTTGAATAATAATAATTTTTTTAATTTTTTCTCAATTTTTTTATTCTTTGAATTGTTTCACTTGTTAATCTCCTACTTTAAAATTTTTTAACACTAATTATAATTACTATTTGATTAAATTCCAGTCTTAGTCAAACATCTCATCAGGTCACCCATCCTAATACTACTCCAGCTTCAGCACGCTTAACTTCCTCATTCCTTCAGAATCCGTTTCCGCAAAGTAATTCATACATTGGTGTTAATACTATGATATCAATCTCATTAACTCTTATATCATCATGTCACATGTTTTTATTTTTTGAAATTACAAACAATTATTTAGGTAAATATTAATGAATAAGTAAAAATATTATTGAATTCAAATAAAAATATAATAATTTTATTTTTTTGTATTTTTTATTTAATAGAGAATATTTAATATCTTTAAATCTGTAAATCAAAATTCAACAAATAATATGTTTAAATTGATCAGAAAAATGAGAGGAATCCATATATGATATCCATATCAACTAATCACGAATCCTTCGTTTTTGAATTAGCTATTTGGTGGTTGCTTTAGAAAATCCCCCTTTTGCGCACGGATAATGAAAAATGCCTTTTTGGTGCGATGAAAAGGAAAACTTGCATTGGATATTTGATAAAATAGCATATTGTGAACCTAAAAATGATTTTTGTAAAAAAACATGAGCATCGGATCATGTACATGTAGTTCATATCTGACCCACTTCCTACCGAATCGGCAGGAATTTGTCTTTTTCACCAAAGGTGGACGGAAAGGTTTCGGATCCCCCTGTTGGGACATTCTCCATATAAGGTGGTATAGTATTTTTGTAAAATGTGGTGATAGTATTTTGAATTAGCCATTTGGTGGTTGCTTCACAAAATCGTCCGTTTTTTATGCTTGAAAAATAGAAAATGGCTTTTTGGTGCGACGAAAAGGAAAACTTCCTCCTGCAACATTGTTCGCCATCCCATGATGCATGTGTATGCATAATATGGGCACATTATCACAAACTATGCCTTGATTCTAGCCATAACATTGGTCATTTGACCCGAAAGTCAAGAAACCTCGAATGAGATAGGTCATTTTGTGAAGGTTTCTTTGAGACATAATCAATATACCAAGTTTGATATTTTTCCTTCTAACTATGTCACATAATATAACACCACACGAAGGTTTCGCATTGTTTCGATCGTTTTTGAATTTTTTATGCCCGTTTTAAACTATCGACAAACTTTGTCGAACAGCGAACATAAAGATTCTTAGCTCGGGGCCGAGCCTCGCTAAACTTTCATTAGATCTTTGATACAATAGCATATTGTGAACCTAAAAATGATTTTTTAAAAAAAACATGAGCATCGGATCATGTACCTGTAGTTCATATCTGACCCACTTCCTGCTGATTCAGCAGAAATTTGTCTTTTTCACCAAAGGTGGACGGAAAGGTTTCGGATCCCCCTGTTGGTACATTGTCCATATAAGGTGGTATAGTATTTTTGTAAAATGTGGTGGTAGTATTTTGAATTAGCCATTTGGTGGTTGCTTCACAAAACCGATCGTTTTTTATGCTCGGAAAATGGGAAATGGCTTTTTGGTGCGATGAAAAGGAAAACTTCCTCCTGCAACATTGTTAGCCATCCCATTATGCATGTTTATGCACAATATGGGCACATTATCACAAACTATGTCTTGATTCTAGCCATAACATTGGTCATTTGACCCGAAAGTCAAGAAACCTCGAATGAGATAGGTCATTTTGTGAAGGTTTCTTTGAGACATAATCAATATACCAAGTTTGATATTTTTCCTTCTAACTATGTCACATAATATAACACCACGCGAAGGTTTCGCATTGTTTCGATTGTTTTTGAATTTTTTATGCCCGTTTTAAACTATCGTCAAACTTGGTCGAACGGCGGACATAAAGATTCTTAGCTCGGGGCCGAGCCTCGCTAAGCGTTCATTAGATCTTTGGTACAATAGCATATTGTGAACCTAAAAATAATTTTTGTAAAAAAACATGAGCATCGGATCATGTACCTGTAGTTCATATCTGACCCACTTCCTGCTGATTCGGCAGAAATTTGTCTTTTTCACCAAAGGTGGACGGAAAGGTTTCGGATCCCCCTGTTGGTACATTGTCCGTATAAGGTGGTATAGTATTTTTGTAAAATGTGGTGGTAGTATTTTGAATTCGCCATTTGGTGGTTTGCTTCACAAAACCGACCGTTTTTTATGCTCGGAAAATGGGAAATGACTTTTTGGTGCGATGAAAAGGAAAACTTCCTCCTACAACATTGTTAGCCATCCCATTATGCATGTTTATGCACAATATGGGCACATTATCAGAAACTATGCCTTGATTCTAGCCATAACATTGGTCATTTGACCCGAAAGTCAAGAAACCTCGAATGAGATAGGTCATTTTGTGAAGGTTTCTTTGAGACATAATCAATATACCAAGTTTGATATTTTTCCTTCTAACTATGTCACATAATATAACACCACGCGAAGGTTTCGCATTGTTTCGATCGTTTTTGAATTTTTTATGCCCGTTTTAAACTATCGTCAAACTTTGTCGAACGACGGACATAAAGATTCTTAGCTCGGGGCCGAGCCTCGCTAAACTTTCATTAGATCTTTGATACAATAGCATATTGTGAACCTAAAAATGATTTTTGTAAAAAAACATGAGCATCGGATCATGTACCTGTAGTTCATATCTGACCCACTTCCTACTGATTCGGCAGAAATTTGTCTTTTTCACCAAAGGTGGACGGAAAGGTTTCGGATCCCCCTGTTGGTACATTGTCCGTATAAGGTGGTATAGTATTTTTGTAAAATGTGGTGGTAGTATTTTGAATTAGCCATTTGGTGGTTGCTTCACAAAACCGACCGTTTTTTATGCTCGGAAAATGGGAAATGGCTTTTGGTGCGTTAAAAGGAAAACTTCCTCCTGCAACATTGTTCGCCATCCCATTATGCATGTGTATGCACAATATGGGCATATTATCACAAACTATGCCTTGATTCGAGCCATAACATTGGTCATTTGACCCGAAAGTCAAGAAACCTCGAATGAGATAGGTCATTTTGTGAAGGTTTCTTTGAGACATAATCAATATACCAAGTTTGATATTTTTCCTTCTAACTATGTCACATAATATAACACCACGCGAAGGTTTCGCATTGTTTCGATCGTTTTTGAATTTTTTATGCCCGTTTTAAACTATCGTCAAACTTTGTCGAACGGCGGACATAAAGATTCTTAGCTCGGGGCCGAGCCTCGCTAAACTTTCATTAGATCTTTGATACAATAGCATATTGTGAACCTAAAAATGATTTTTGTAAAAAAACATGAGCATCGGATCATGTACCTGTAGTTCATATCTGACCCACTTCCTGCTGATTCGGCAGAAATTTGTCTTTTTCACCAAAGGTGGACGGAAAGGTTTCGGATCCCCCTGTTGGTACATTGTCCGTATAAGGTGGTATAGTATTTTTGTAAAATGTGGTGGTAGTATTTTGAATTAGCCATTTGGTGGTTGCTTCACAAAACCGACCGTTTTTTATGCTCGGAAAATGGGAAATGGCTTTTTGGTGCGACGAAAAGGAAAACTTCCTCCTGCAACATTGTTCGCCATCCCATTATGCATGTGTATGCACAATATGGGCACATTATCACAAACTATGCCTTGATTCGAGCCATAAGATTGGTCATTTGACCCGAAAGTCAAGAAACCTCGAATGAGATAGGTCATTTTGTGAAGGTTTTTTGAGACATAATCAATATACCAAGTTTGATATTTTTCCTTCTAACTATGTCACATAATATAACACCACGCGAAGGTTTCGCATTGTTTCGATCGTTTTTGAATTTTTTATGCCCGTTTTAAAATATATATAATGTTTTATGTTTTATTTAATTTTTATTTATAAATGTGTAATATTTGAGTGTAGATAGATAGGTCTTATTTTTCTGCAAATTTTGATATATTATTTGTATTTTTCCGAATTAGAATGATTTAGTTATGATTTTTCAAAGTTTAATGACATAAAATAAAAAATAGCTACGCCGAGGGCAGCCGTCGCCCCGACGTTTGGCCGTCGGCGTAGCGACCCGTTCCTGTAGTGCGGGGCGGTGGTGCAGGGCCTTTTAACATCGGTTCGTGGCTCGAACCGGTGTTAAAGGGTATGCGCATTTTTGCTTTCTAGACCATGCTGGCACGGGCGCCCCTTTAACACCGGTTCGTAGCCCATTTCTGACCTCAACCAAAGGACTCGTTTCCACTAGTGCCCTATGCCCGTCCACCTATTCCTAGCCGTCGTTCTTCTTACTAGCACAGCTTATACCATGTACTCCATCCTAGAACCGTATATCTTGTTGACTACGCTTGCTTCCGGCCAAGCACCAACTGTAGATACCCAAAGGCTACATTACTCGAGCATGCATATGTCTCCCCTTTGCTCAATGATTCTACTGTCAACTTCATAGATCGTATTCTTCAGCGTTCTTGCATGAGCGGCGAGACATACTTCCTGGCTTCACTGTTGTATGTGTTGAGCCATACTGCAGCCTAGAAGAAGCACGCGCCGAGGGAGAGTCGGTCGTCTTCTCGGTTGTGGATGACCTTTTGGCGAAGACGTGTGTCAACCTTCATGAAATCCGTGTTCTTATCACCAACTGCACCATATTTTTTCTAGAACCATCCATCGCCGACATGATTGTGAACAGGTACAAGTTGCGACATGATCTCCATGTCATGAACCTCTCCGGGATGGGGTGCAGCGCATCGATCACCGCAGTGGGTCTCGCAAGGAATCTACTGTAGACCATGTATTGGGGGTCGCACGTGGTGGTAGTATCTACCGAAACCACTGGGCCAGGATACTACCGGGGTAACAACAATTCAATGCAGTTGGTTAACATATTGTTTGGCATGGGTGGTGCAGCCAAACTGTTATCCACTTCCAGGTCCCACCGGTGGCGGAGCTAGAAAAAAAAAGAAGCCTGGGCAAACCGTAAGCTAAGCAATAAAAAGGAAGAAACGGCAACGCAATACTTTAACATATGTAGTTAAAATATAAGTACTAAACTTGTACGCATACATTATCGATAGTTTGGAAGCACACAAACTAAAATTAAATATGATAAATAATAGCTACCCTGACTAGACAATATGAGTCGCAAATAAAATTCTAGATATCCAAATGCTTGTTCGAACATCCAAAATGGAACCTGGATGCAAAAAAAAGTGAGTAAGAACTAGTAATTCCTAGTATTATAAAGACTTTCGTACACTAGAATGCATGTCACATACCTTGATACCTTGAATTCTAATGATGCCTCGGCAAAATCCCTTTACGAGTCTTGAAGGCTTGGAATCGTCGAATAATAACCTCATCATCAAGTGATTTAAATATCTCCCGCTCGGTGTAGCATATGATCAAGTGATTGAACCAATCATCATTTATCTTGTTTCGAAGCTTAGACTTGATAATCTTCATTGCCGAGAAAGCTCTCTCAACAGATGCTGTTGATACCGGCAATAACAAAGCCAACTCAATGAGCTTGTAAATCAATGGAAATACCAAGTGTTTCTCCGTTTCAACCATTTTTGCAGCCAGACTTTCAAGATCATTGCAAATGGAAAATGAAGCATGATTTCTCAAGTGAAGAACATAAGTCTCAAGTTGATCCCTTAATATTGTACGGTCGGCATTAGATAAATCCTCACCATAAATTTCAGCGATGCGACAAAGCTTGTCTACATTGAACTTGGAGAAAGAATTACTAGGATCAAGACATGAGAAACAAGCAAGCAACTCCTGATTTGAGTCACCAAAGCGATGATCCATCTCAACACATATTTTGTCAATAACCACATAGAATATTTCAGCCCGATAATAATGAAGATTGGTGATGGTCCTTCCCTCTAGCCTCGACCGACCCCGAACCGGTATTTCCTCATCCATATTTGGCACCGGAATACCTTTGAAACTACAGAACCGGTGGACCTCTTCAAAAAGACTATCCCAACCAGTATCTCTCATGGTGGCCACACTTTGGTTCTGATTTTTAAAAGCATCGCAATGGAGCACACAATTATTGTGAACAATACCCACATCACCAATATGTCCGGGTAAAGCTTTATATGCATGCTTCCAATCTCTAAAACCAGCTTTTGTGAAGACTTCATAACCAAAGTGTCCAGCTCTTTCTGGATTCCTAAAGAGGAAACAATAGAAGCAAAAAGCAGAATCTTTCGACACACTATATTCAATCCAATTGTACTTTTGAAACCAAGATTGAGAAAATGCTCTTTTATCTGTACGCGGAAATTTCACTATTGGTTGGGTAGGTCCTTTCAATATGTATGCCCTCCTCACTTCATCCTGAACATTCGGAGCATAAGAAGAAATTTGTTTTCTGAGAGCTGGGTCACACACAATTTCATCCGGATTAAAAGCTTTTGCACTGACAAGATTGCCGGAGGTGTTTTGCTCTACGTGCGCATCATTCCCCGACCCGACGTTTGGGCTTGCCGCTGCAGGATTCCCATGGCATTGAGGTTGAGGAACCAAAAACCTCCGCATTTTATGAAATTAAAGATCTGATAACAATGATTCAACAACAACAAAATTAGAAGTGATCTTCCATGCTAAGATTCGAGGTAGCCAGGTAGGAGACTAAGGGAAGCGTTAAACTGAACTAGTAAAAGAACTAACCTTTTTTCTCAATTCGTCGATTCGATTAAACCTTAGAGGATCAGAAGTTTAGAACTGCCGATCTGCCGCTGCGGCGCTGACGACGAGTAAGTGAACAGGCGGCGCCGCCGGTGCCGGTCCATCGACGTCTTTTCCTGCAGCCTGTACGTGCGTTGCGGCGGCGTGCCGGCGTCAGCGTCGCTTCCTCGCTGCAGCCGCCAGACGTGGAGACGAACAGACGCGGAGTCGCGGAGATGAATAGACGAACAATACGCGGAGTCGCGGAGATGAATAGACAAATAATACGTACCTTGTGTCTTTGCCTAGCTGCAGCCGCCAGTACGTCGCTGGGCCAGTGGGCTAAACTTGGACTAAACAAGAAAAATATAGGCCACGATTGGGCTAGCCTGGGCAAAACAGCTAGCTAATCGGTATTTTATGCCTAATTATGTGATGTTTTGAAACACGGATCCGAGCCCGGGCAGCTGTCCAGGCACGCCGGCCTCAAGCTCCGTCCCTGGGTCCCACTGCTAGAAAACTAGCTATAGATAGACAAACCTTCACTAGTGGAAACGAGGGCTTTTGTTGATCCCGAAAATGGGCTTTAACACCGGTTCTTCTACGAACCGGTGTTAAAGGGGGGGCCGTACCAGCGTGGCCTCTGCGGCATTAAAGGAGCCCCCCCTTTAACACCGGTTCGTGGCACGAACCGGTGTTAAAGGTCCCTGCACCAGTGGCCCGCGCACCCCCCTTTAACACCGGTTCGTGGCACGAACCGGTGTTAAAGGGGGGGCTATATAAGACACCACCCCAGCCCACACACACACCCCACTCTTCCATTCTTTCACATTTTGGAGCCTAGCAAGAGGGTGTGAAGAGTGCTAGTTTGTGTTTTTTTCATATGCACTAGAGGTGTTCGGTGAAATGCCCGAGAGCTCAAAATAAGCTTTCTTGTTGCTCTTTCCGTCTCGGTCGAGGTCGGCAACTATAGTTTCATGTGTCATTGATGTACTATATATATATAAATGGTCATCTCCCTATTATTTTTTGATATATACTACATATTAATGCAGATGAATCGGCAATGGATGGACGGTGACCGCCGCACTTCCGAGTACATTACGGGCCTCCAAAATTTCATCGTTGTGGCTAATGCAAACCGTGGTCACAATGGTTTTATGTGCTGTCCGTGTGCTCACTGTCAGAACAAGAAAGACTACTCAAATACCAGAACCATTCACGCCCACCTGCTTCGATCCGGTTTCATGCCCAGCTATAATTGTTGGACCAAGCACGGATTAAAAGGGGTTGTGATGGAAGACAACGAAGAAGAAGAGGATGATGAAAACTATCATAATATGTATCCTGAATATGATGATAATGCAACGGAGGTAGATAATGAAGATCAAGAGGGAGCAGATGGGCCCGCTGATGACGATCTTGGTCGGGCCATCGATGCAAAGGAAGAATGTGAAACTGAAAAGGAGAAGGAGAAGCTGGAGCAGATGTTAAAGGATCACAAAACATTGTTGTATCCAACTTGCGAAGATGGCCACAAAAAGCTAGGTGCCACCTCGGATTTGCTGCAATGGAAGGCAGAGAATGGTGTGACTGACAAGCATTTTCAAAGTTGTTGGTAAAATGAAGAATCTTCTTCCAAGAAATAATGAGTTGCCCGACGACATACCAAGCAAAGAAGGTTATCTGCCCTCTAGGATTAGACGTGCAGAAGATACATGCCTGCATTAATGACTGCATCCTCTACCGCGGTGAGAAGTACGAGAATTTGGATGCATGCCCGGTATGCACTGCACTGCGGTATAAGATCAGACGAGACGATCCTGGCGATGTTGAGGGCGAGGCCCCTAGGAAGAAGGTTCCCGCCAAGGTTATGTGGTATGCTCCTATAATACCACGGTTAAAACGTCTCTTAAGAAATAAAGAGCATGCCAAGTTGTTGCGATGGCACATGGAACACCGTAAGAAAGGCGCGATGTTGAGACACCCCGCTGATGGGTCACAGTGGAGAAAAGTCGAGCGAGAGTACCCGGACTTCTCACGTGACGCAAGGAACTTAAGGTTTGGTTTAAGTATAGACGGCATGAATCCTTTTGGTGAGCAGAGCTGCAGTCACAGCACCTGGCCTGTGACCCTATGTATCTATAACCTTCCTCCTTGGTTGTGTATGAAGAGGAAGTTCATTATGATGCCAGTGCTCATCCAAGGCCCGAGGCAACCCGGCAACGACATTGATGTGTACCTAAGGCCATTAGTTGAAGAACTTTTACAGCTGTGGGCCAAACCAGGTGTACGTATGTGGGATGAGCACAAAGGGGAGCCATTTGACCTACGAGCATTGATTTTCGTAACCATCAATGATTGGCCTGCTCTTAGTAACATTTCAGGGCAGACAAACAAGGGATACAATGCATGCACACACTGTTTAGATGAGACTGAAAGTGTATATTTGGATAAATGTAAGAAGGTTGTGTACCTAGGGTATCGCCGATTTCTTCGAACTCGCATCCAAGAAGAAAGAAAGGCAAGCATTTCAAACGTCTGGCGTAACCCGGAGGAAGCCCGTCCTCCGCATCGGTGAGGAGGTATTTGGTATGGTCAAGGACCTAGAAGTAATCTTTGAAAAGGTCCCGGCAGTCATCTATCCGTTCGAATGACGATGCCGGACACGCGCCCATGTGGAAGAAGCAATCTATATTTTGGGACCTACCCTATTGGAAAGTCTTAGAGGTCCGCTCTTCAATCGACGTGATGCACGTGACGAAGAATGTTTGCGTGAACCTGCTAGGCTTTCTAGGAGTGTATGGGAAGACAAAAGATACACCGGAAGACAGGACCAGCATCGTCTGAAGGCCCCTTAAGAGCCTATGCATCCTGAGAACGAGAAGGGTAAACGATGCCACTTAACTCCTGCCAGCTACGCTCTTACCAAAGCAGAGAAGGAAATCTTTTTGAATGTCCGAAGCGTTATCAAGGTCCCGTCGCTTCGTCGAATATAAAGGAATAATAAATATGGCGAGAAAAATTCCAAAACCTGAAGTCTCATGATCGCCACGTGATTATGACACAATTGCTTCCGATTGCATTGAGGGGCTTCTACGAAAATGTTCGAGTACCCATTGTGAAGCTATGTGCATTCCTCAATGCAATATCTCGAAGGTAATCGATCCGAAAGCCTACCAGGTTACAAACAGATGTGGCCCAATGTCTTGTCGACTTTGAGTTGGTGTTCCCACCATCCTTCTTCAATATTATGATGCATCTCTGGTTCACCTAGTAGAAGAGATTTCCATTCTCGGTCTGTATTTCTACACAATATGTTCCCTTTGAGAGGTACATGGGAGTCTTAAAGAAATATGTTCATAACCGTTAGGCGAAGGAAGCATCTCCAAGGGATATGTAACAGAGGAGGCATTGAGTTCTGTGTTGATTTTATTCTGACCTTAAGGCGATTGGTGTTCCGTAATCACGACATGAGGGAGATGCGTGGAAAAAGGCACCCTAGGATGTAAAGCAATGATATGTAGGGACGCATTCTCTCAATCAAGCACACTACACGGTTTTACAAAGATCTATCTTGGTTGCCCGTATATTAATGAACACAAGAATTTAATACGCCTCAAACACCCGGGCGGTCGATGAATGGATTATAAGTGAACACATGGCGAGTTTTGCGGTGGCTGCAAAGACTTCTCACGAATAACACCACTGTGGGGATCACTGTACTTGTTGGCTGTGACACCGTCTTCGATCAGATGTACTTTCCAAGGGTACGATATAAATGGGAATACATTTTACAAGATAGGCCAAGATAAAAAGAGCACCGACCAAAACAGTGGTGTCCGCTTCGATGCAGTAGAAGACAATGGGAAAAAGACCACGTATTATGGGTTCATAGAGGAGATATGGGAACTTGACTATGGACCTAATTTTAAGGTCCCCTTGTTTCGATGCAAATGGGTCAAGCTAACAGGAGGAGGGGTTGAGGTAGACAAGAAGTACGGAATGACAACGGTGGATCTCAACAATCTTATGAAGAACTTAGACGAACCATTCGTCCTAGCCAATGATGTGGCTCAGGTTTTCTATGTGAAGGACATGTCCTCCAGACCAAAAAAAAGAAAAAATATGCAAATGAATACATCATATGATGAGCCAAAGCGTCACATAGTTCTTTCAGGGAAAAGAAACATCGTGGGAATCATCTTGCAGCTCGACATAGTGTTGACACTTACCCTCGAAAACCATCTTGCAGCTTTGTAACTTCTCTAACTAGATCAATACACCAGGGAGCTAACTAATTTCACATATTAGGGAGTGCCTCTATGACCAGTTTCTCGGAGATGCCGGAGGACTGGGATCCGTCGGCATCTCCCTAAAACTGGCCGTAGTGGTGTCCCTGCCTCAAACTGGCTGGAGGACTGGACTCACAAGGATGCCTATTTATAGTACAAGCAGCTCGACATAGTGTTGACACTTACAAAATAATGTCGACACTCACCCCTATTATTAGTCCCGGTTGGTGTCTCCAACCGGGACTAAAGGTTCATCTTTAGTCCTGGTTGGTGACACCATCCGGGACAAGGTACACGCCGCACGACATAATGTCGACATGCACTCACCCCTATTATTAGTGCTGACTCGTGTTTTGTCCCGGTTGGTGTCTCCAACCGGGACTAAAGGTTCATCCCGCCATTTTTTCCCGCCATTTTTCTTCCCGCCATTTTTCTTCCCGCCAGTTCTTCCCTCCAGTTCTTCCCGCTAGTTCACTATATATATATGTAGGGGGTTGGCCTCCATTGTCACTGCACATCTCTAGACTCATATCTGCAACCTCATCACTCTTTCCCATGGCTTCCACCGTAGCACTAACCCCCAGGGAGGCGGAGGCGCTTTGCGCCTCGAACTACCCCTGCCCGCCGGGCTACTGTGTCCCCGTCGGCTGGATGCTGAGCGTCGGAGGCGTGCCGGTTCCTCCTGTACCTCTAGGTGTGGCGCGCCGGATGGCCATCACGAACCACTACTACTTCGAGCTCACGCTGGAGCAGCGGAGGAATCCCAGATGGCATCCCGACTATTTCCCTACTTGGGAAGCCTTCTTCGTGGATCGACATGAGAGGGCGCTCGCCAGGCACGAGGAGGACGACCCACCTCCTCCTAACTTCAACGAGGCTGGCCGTCGGCTATGGTGGCGCGGTCGGACTCTCCAGAGCGTCATGGCCTATGACACTGCCGCCGACTCTAACCCCCGTCTGCGCTACCCTCAAGTCCATCCCACGCGCTACCCTCAAGTCCAGCCCACGCGTACTCTCCAGAGGTTCAATTACGGCGACCCGACAGCGGCATGATGACGGCGGTAGTACGACGACTACTGAAGTAGTATTACAGTGTAGGCAGGAGCATGACTGAATCACTCCAACATTCCGAAACAAGTTCGGCCGATTGTTACTTAATCTGGCCATGTATCTTAATTTTCAGTTCTTTTATGTATCTTAATTTTCAGTTCCAGTTCGGATTTATGTAACTGTCTCAAAATGACCTATCTCATTCGAGGTTTCTTGGCTTTCGGGTCAAATGACCAATGTTATGGCTAGAATCAAGGCATAGTTTGCAAGAGGAGTTTTCCTTTTTATCGCACCAAAAAGGCATTTTCCATTTTCCATTTGATCTAATAAAAAAGATTTACATGAATGGATAGATATTAGTTTTCTGAAAATTATGATATATTATTCATATTTTTCTGAGTTGAAATGAAAAAGATATGAATTTTCTAAATTCATATCATATTTTTTGAATTAAAAAAGCCCCTTTAATGCATGAAATAAATGCCCCCCTCCTTTAACACCGGTTCGTGGCTGGAACTGGTGTTAAAGGGGGGGGGCATTTATTTCGTTTCCCGCGCGCACCACCCCTCCCCCTTTAACACCGGTTCGTGGCTGGAACCGGTGTTAAAGGGGGGGGGGTAAAATGCGCTGAATGGATCCCTTTAACACGGTTCAGCCACGAACCGTGTTAAAGGGGGTATTAATTCACCTTCCCCTCCTTTTTTCCCCCAGAGCAGCCAGATCGCCAAGACTGCCACGCCCGCGCGCAGAGAGAAGCGCCGCCGCCGCCTGCGATCGCCCGCCGCCATGATCGTCGCCGCCGCCGCCAGCGGCTCGCCACCGCCACCACCACCGCCACCGCCAAGACCGCCACGCCACGCCGGCCACGCGCGAGAGAGCAGCGCCGGGCCGCGTCCTCGCCTCGCCGCCACCGCCACGCGCCAAGACCGCCACCGCCACCACACTGGCGCGCACGCGCTGCAGAGCGAGCCGAGCCCTCGTCGGAGCCGCCGCGTCCTCGTCCTCGCCCTCGCCCTCGCCGGAGCCGCCGCGTCCTCGCCCTCGCCCTCGCCGGAGCCGCCGCGTCCTCGCCCTCGCCGGAGCCGGAGCAGTCGTACGTCGGATTAGCTAATATATATGTAATGTTGAACTTTTGTCCGGCGCAAGATGGACGATGGTAACGCTCTCGGTCGCTTTATATTGTGCAAGCTGTCGCGCACGCCGCACGGGCCATGCATGGTAGCAACGGTAGAAATAGTACTACTAGTCTTAGAACGAAGTCTAGCTCAATTAGATAGATGGGCATAATTAACCACGCATGCATTAGAATAGACATGTGCGCAAACACGATTAGAGACAAACTACTCATTATTCAACAACACTCAAATAAATTTATACTATAAGACACACACACTATTTGTGATCCAGCAACAATACTATCAAGTATATGTTGGCAGGATCGGAATGGAGGGAATACTCGTGAGTATAAAACCAATTAAAAATAGTAAAGTAATCTTCATCTGTATCAAAGAATAACAAGCGGAATGTAAAAGGCAAAGCAAGACATATATGGATGCACTAGTTGGCCACGCCTAAACCCTAACTGACCACCTCGCTCTCTTCCCCGTGCAGGAGCGTCTCGCCGCCGCCGCTTCGGAGCTCATAGGCCACGCCTAAACGCCGACGCCGCCCGCCGCCCGACGAGCCCGCCGCTAGCACCGCTGCCCGACGAGACCGCCGCATCCGCCCGACGAGAACAACGTCACCCCACCGGTGAGCGCCACGTGTCTGCCACGTGTATGATTGCTGACTCATCCTGATTAAAACTTGTTTGCTCGATAAATTGTACTACATGCATAGATTAAAACTTGTATACAAATTGGACCTCTGACTCATTTGTGTATTTATTTGTGTATTTTGGTATGAATAATATGTATATTTGTGTATGAATCCAAGTCCACTTGAATGTTTACACTCTTACTCTAGATAATATTATTGTTTTAGAAACTATGGATCCACTTAGTAGAAACCTTGAAGAAGAAGAAATAATGGAGAACATTATTGATGAGGACACCTCACAATATCTGAACTTGGAGGGACATGACGACGACAGCTCAAGTACTAGTCATGGAGAAGATGAAGACTCCGGTGAACGCAATTTAATGGTTACAAAGTCCGGCGAGGTATATGCATTGATTAAGCCTCGGTGACTTCCACCAACAATCTTCTTCTACATGTATTAATTAACGCTTCTTTCTTCTTTTAGCCCTCGATCGACCAGCCAGCAACCATCTTCTTCTATGAAAAGAGCAAGCGAGGCGCGAGCGGCCGTTGAAAGATCGTGCAAAGTTCACGATCAAGCATCCGTGTTGATGGCGCCGATGGAGCCCAAGAAGGCCGCAGACAAATTTATACGTCAGTCGAGTTCTTGTTAGGGACCAAATCCCAATCATAATTGAATATTGAATAAGCCAAAGAAGGGCGACGGTACCTTTGTCGATGACAGATCCAAAGAAACGCTTTGAATTCGTTGTTGGTAAATTTCACCCTTCCGCCAGAGGAGGATGAAAACAACCCGTTATAAAGAAAAGGTCAAAGAGTGGACTCTAAAGAAGATGGCTGAGGCTTTCCATGAATGGAAGACAAAATTGAACAAATTTGTCAAAGCTCATGAGACTCCAGATTTCAAGACGCATATTATGCGAAGATAAGACCTCACGCCCGAATTTGAGACATATAAAAAAGTGCTATAGCTAAAAAGAGGTCGAAACCAATACGCTTAATGCCCTCAAGAAGGAATATCACCAGAGGACGGGTCGTGGCTACATATCTCGAGGCCTAAGTGGGAGGAAGCAGAGGGCCTCTTGAGAGAGGGATCACACCCAGACAGATGGGTGGGACCTACGTGCAAAGACTTGGTTCTACGGAATCGGGCAAGGTTGGACCCAAAGGATTGTGTATCTTCCCAACCATCCTTGCCAAACCCACCACCGAACTCATCACGGCATACGAGGAAACATCCGCCAGACCTTCCATCCCGACAGAGAGAATGACCAGCTCACACGCCATCGGTAAAAAGAACACCCCGGACATGCACGAGGCACGGGGGTATGACATGGAAGGATGGGTTTGCGATCGAGCGACTCTTACAGATGGCGCGCGAAAAGAAAAGAGCGTCTGAGCGGATGACACAGATAGAACATGCACTTGCGGTCGCAGCGCAAGTGAATGCACAATGAGCCATCAAGCTACCGCCCATCTCAGCGCACGAAGAGCCTGCATTGGAAGCTGCCCGCGCCCGCATCTGAAAGCAAAGCAGTGGCTTCCACGGAGAACGTGTAGCCCACGCTTGAAATGACGGGTCTCGATACCCCGTGGATGAGATCACGGAGAGCGAACACGCGAGCTGCATGTGAGATTAATGGGCTTATCCATTAAGGTGGTCGGCTATGCCTTACCTCCTATAGCTGGTGGAACTTACCACCGCCGACCGATTCGAGATGGCTATGCTATTGTCGGGTGGATGAGGTTGTGAAGGAATATGAGGAAGCACAGCTTGACCATGCTACGGTGAAGGGAAACTCAACTCAAATTTGCGGTGAAAACAACCATTCTTTGGAAGAAGGAAGACATTGTGCTTCCAAATTGAGGTCACTGCACCCCCCGTCCTCCGCAGTTGTCGAGCCCGAGCCGCTTCAGCTATCTCTCGCGGCAGCCATCTCCAGCCATCCATCTCCGCCCACGGCCATCTCTCGCGGCAGCCATCTCCGCCCGTCGGCCATCTCCTCACGCTGCAGCCATCTCCGCCCGTCACCCATCTCCGGCGCTTCAGCCATCTCCTCAGCGTAAGCGGAAGAGCACTGCCACGGAGAGCATCACTAGCACTGCCACGAAGAAATCCGCAGGAAACCGTACACCAAATAGTTCAAGAAACTACGTCCCGCAGCCTTCCGCCAAGCCATTGCCGGTTTTACCGTGGAATCACAGCGACGAGGAGACCAATAGGATCTCGGAAGAAGAGGTCAAGAAATTCTTTGCACCTAGACGGGCCGAGCCAAAGGAGAAACTAGATCCAACGGTGGTGGAGAAGTTTTACAATAATCTTTTGAAACCTGAAACCCCACTTGTGCCAGACTACGAGCGCCATTTTGAAGGCGGATGCAAGGCGCCGTAGGGAGACTGAAAGTAGCATCGTGAGGCACCCTGTAAAACAGTTCCCATGCTCGGAGAGCAGGAAAACCAATCATGCTCCCGCTCCAAATGTTTGACAAACGGACGCCTCCTCCGTAGATGATTACGAGGCAGAGCTACAAAGAAAGGCCAATGATATGGGGATGACTTACATTGCATACTTGAACGTCATGGGAGACAACTTGCCCAAATGCGATGTCAACCCCATACAGCCATGGAAGTATGGGAAGAATCTAGTCAAGAAAGAGGAGCTCAAGAATCTACCAACAAAGATGCGAAAATTGCACAAGTGGTACCTTCATTTCTGCAAGACGAGAAAAGAAGAATGGAGCACGCATATAAGAGATCAGATTTTCTTGTGAGAGACGCGATCGACTTCAACATTCAAGACTTGCATTTTCTATTCAATCGAAGGAACTCGACAAATCTGCCATCAGCCTTTATTGTGTGTAAGTACTATTTCGTAATTTTTATCTCATCTCATTCACTTCATTAATTGCATGTATATATATATGCTCACCATATATGTATATACTATTATGCAGGAAAAAGGTTATGGAATGCATGAAAGGAGGCCCTTTTGACATTGGGTTCGTTGACCCAAATAGAGTTCATGAAGAAGTGGTAAGAGACAAATCCGGGCAAATGTAAGATTACTTGCTAAAGTCTTTATCGAGACAACAAACCAAAAGGGAAATACTATTGCCTTACAACTTCTCGTGAGTACCCTCTCTCTTGTACACATTCTGCTTCGGCTTACTCGATGTTAAGTGTAATTGATGATGAGTTATGCGCGTAGGTTCCACTTTATTCGCTAGTCATTCAACCCGACTCAGAAAAGTCCTTGTCATGGACTCGTTCTGAAAAGAAAAAGAGCTATGGGCAGACTTTAGAGAGATGCTCCAGAGGTAATTTCAATCATATTATCGCACTAGATCGACAACTTTCGTGACAATAAGTAATTAATTACTCCTTTATCCATTTTCTTTGTCGGGGGTTTGGAAAATGTTCACGGCAGGGCCATGGGTGAATGGTCGGAAGAACTAAAATTTGTAGACCAAAATGTAAGTAATACTAGCTAGCTTCCAATTCCATTATATCATGCTTTATTGATTATTATTTTGATTGAACTCTCTATTCTCGTAAAGTGCGCATCGTGGACACGGCAATAACTTATGTGGGTACTATGTTTATAATTCATTCAATACACGATATGTGCGATGTGCCAAGCCGCACTAGAACAACTTAGAGTAAGTAAACAAAGTCCACAACATTATTTTATTACCATCAATTGTGTTGAGTTTTATTCTTATATATATATTGACGGCCCATTCTTCATATATATTCAGATCGAACGGATGCGGGACCAACTCCTACCATTTGAACGCATACGAGCCATTCAAGAGGAATGGGCGGGGTTCATACTTGATGAGGTCGTCACGCCTGGCGGAGATCTCTTTAGATATCCACCAAAATGAACGATAACGATGTATGTGCCGATGACGATGTATGTGCCGATGACGATGTTTGTGCATAATAATAGTTGCTTAATTATTCATGTACTCGTATGTACCGATGACGATTTATAAGTATACCGCTCCCGATCGATTCCCTCGCCCCCCTCCAGAAATACGCCTTAACGGGCAGGTAGAGTTCGCCGCGCAGATAGGCCGTTTTCTCGCCATGCGGCAAGAACCTTTTAACACCGGTTCCAGATACGAACCGGTGTTAAAGAACTGGCCTGCGGCAGCCCCACGTGCGCCACCCTTTAACACCGGTTCGTATAAGAACCGGTGTTAAAGGGGCCCCCCTCTAACACCGAACCCTCAACAGCGGTTGGGGAACCGCTGTTAGAGGGCCCTCCCAACCGGAGTTAAAGGGGGGGCTCTGCACTAGTGCTTCTGTGGTGCATGGTTCTAACCATGTGCCAAAAAGTTGTCCAGTGGTGTATTTTAGTTAATGCGCCACAGAAGTCTTCACACTTCTGTGACTCATATAGGAAAAATGCGCCACAGAAGTTGGAATTTTTGTGGTGCATATGTCCACATGCTTCACAGAAGATCCAACATCTGTGGCGCATATGAACATATGCGCTACAGAAAGCTCGGTTGGACCCTATCACGAAATCTCATTGACTGTACTCTAACCAATATTCTGTGATGCATATGACCATATGCGCCATAGAAGTTCATCTTTTGTGGCACATATAGAGGCATGCCCCACAGAAGTTGTAGTAGGAAAAACAGATTCTACCCCCGAGGATCGCCTTTTTAGTCTTGCAAAAAATAATAGAAAATGAAAAACACTTAAAAAATAAAATTCTTTTATATAGTGATAGGTAATATGATCTAGTTTGTAGGAAAATTAACAAACATGCATTTTGACTTTTTTATGCAAAAAAAATTTATGCCACGGTAAAACTGCCGTAACTTTTGCATACGATGTCGGAAAAATACGTATAATATATCAAAATGACGAGAACGAGATTTCGCATCCGCTCGCAACCACCTCTAGTCGTTCAGCGATTATTTAGATTTTCAAATTTCGAAAAGAGTAAAAAGTTATGGCCAAAAGATCGTTTTTTCCTGAAAATAATAAAAAAAGAGGACAAACTTCTGTGGCGCATTTCTTCCATATGCGCCACAGAAGTCTTGGCCAAAATTCGAAATTTGAATCCCGCCCCTTCTTCCTCTCTTATACTCTTCCACTCCTCCACCCTTCCCCTCCTCACCTTCTTCTCTCATTCTCCTCACCTTCTCCTCCTCCTCCACCCCGGTGAGATCCTCCTCCTCCTCCTCCACCACCACCCCGGTGAGCTCCTCCCTCCTCCACTCCGGTGAGATCTTCCCTCCTCCACCCCGGTGAGCTCCTCCTTCTCCTCCTCCCACCTCCCTTCTCCTCCACCCCGGCAAGCTCCTCCTCCTCCCACCTCCCTCCTCCTCCACCCCGGCGAGCTCCTCCTCCGGCGACCTTCTCCTCCTCCTCCTCCTCCGGCGGCCTCCTCCTCTCCTCCACCGGAGACCTCCACCTCCTCCACCAATGACCTCCTTCTCTCCTCCAACGGCGACACCCATCTCTGGCGAGCACCACCTCCGACGAGCACCACCTCCGGCTAGATCTGGCCGTTTTTTTTTGAAATTTGAAAAAAACTTCAGTGGCGCATATTTCCCAAATGCGCCACAGAAGTTTGAGATCTGGTTCGGGACTTCTGTGGCGCATTTCTGCAATAACTTCTGTGGCGCATTTCAATATGCGCCACATAACTGCAATTTAGTGGCGAGATAACAGTGGCGTATCCCATATGCGCCACAGAAGTCCCAAAATGGTGCGCCACTGATAGGCCTTTTCCTAGTAGTGTCCAAGGCACGGTTTCGGCTCGCACATGTCATGCAGATGACCACTGCTGCAAATAACTCCGCCTATCGGTGTGTGTATCAAGAGGAGGATGAGAACGGCATCCGAGGGACAACTCTCTCTAAGGATCTTATGGCTATCGCCGGAGAAGCACTCAAGGCAAATATCACAGCAACCGCACCACTTGTCCTACCATTGTTAGAGCTTCTTAAGTTTTTTCTTTTTTCCGCGATAAAAAAGGTGCTCTGCTAGAAGAGGATGTTACCATACATCCCCAACTTCCGATTTGCGTTTGAGCATTTCTGCATCCATGTCGGTGGACCAGCTGTTATCAAGTCAATACAACATGGTCTCAATTTATCAAACAAGGATGTTGAGCCATCCCAGATGACACTGCATCGGTTCAGAAACCAGTCGACTGTATCAGTGTGGTATGAGTTGCCATACATCGAGGCTAAAGGACGAATGAAGAAATGTGACAGGGTGTGGATGATTGGATTTGGTGCAGGGTATGAGTGCAACATGGTGGGGTGGGTGTGTATACGAGCATCCTTCGGGGTGGATGGCCCTTGGGCTAGCTGCATCCATCGTTACCCAGTGGATGTCACCAAAAAATTTTAAGCTAAGAGGGTGCTTGCCATTTACTACTTTCAGAGGAGCGAGTGAATATCAAAACATTGATCGGGATCTATGGACTTTATTTCCATCCAAATGTTTATTTACCGCATGGCTGTATAGACATGTAGTTTAATTATGTGGTATTTCTTATATAGAGAGAGTTTTTAATGGTTAAAACTTTAAGTAATAAAGAGTATCTATCTATTTTATATTATATACTCCATTTGATCCATATTAGTTGACTTGGATTCATTTATGTATCTAGTCAAGTTTTAGTTCTGAAGATCTAGACAAATTTGGGTCTCAACTAATATGGCTCGGAGAAAGTATTAAATACAATATAAGAATGTTTTCCGCGCCACCAGATTGATCGGCATCAACAGAAAATAACCCATTGATTATAGATTTTTGATGGTTGAGATTTAATGTTAAACGGCATAAAAGAAAATCTGGGATACCACGTACAAAATCGTCCGTGGCCCGACCCAAATAGACAGAATCAAACAGTTTGGATCGTCCGTTTGCGTCTCCCGGTAGAGGTTCCCTAATGTCGCAAGAGCTGAAAATATGTCTACCGATGCTAACGGAAATTGGGAGGTGAAGGACCAATGAGATCCAAGACGAACAAGGGGGTAATGAGATAAGAAAGACGGCGCTGCGCATGTCACTAGAGGAAAAAGGGCTATCCGTTCGCGATCCTCGGAGCATTAGTCCTGGTTGCGCCACCAACCGGGACTAATGCCGCACGTCCCGTTGAGCGGCACGGGCCGAGGGCATGCCCGGTTGGAGCCACCAACCGACTAAAGGTTTGGCCACAGCCACGTGGCAGACGCACCTTTAGTCCCTGTTGGCTCCAACCGGGACTAAAGACCCTGCCCTCTATAAATGCACGCCCCTCTGCCTCCACTCCGTTTTTTCGAATGGTGGAAGGTGTGAGGGGGTGTGCTAGTTTTTTCTCATGCATGCATTGAAGGTGTTTGTTGAAATGTTTGAGTGAATAATCCCGTTGAATTTCTCATAGCACAAAAATATAGAAGGTGTCCGAGACGCACTTGAGCTTTATCCTCTTTATTTCCCTCGATCGAGGTTAGCAATCTTATATTTTCTAGGTCATTGATACAATTCATGTGTCGGTGTGAATTGGTTATTTCACTATTTATGATGTCCAATTTTTTGATAAACTTACTTATATGATGCAGATGAACGGTCGGGAATGGATGTACGGTGACCGGCGGGTAGCCGGGTATATCAAAGGCGTGGATAAATTTATCGATGTGGCTACGGCAAACAAATAGAATGGATTTATACGTTGTCCATGTGTTCATTGTCTGAACAACAAGGAGTACTCTTCCTCGAATATCATTCGCGGCCACCTGATTATGAAAGGTTTCATGCCAAACTATAATTGCTGGACCAAGCACGGGGAAAGAGGGGTTATGAGATGGTGAAGAAGAAGATGATGATAACAACTATCATCATATATTTCCTGAATACAGTGATACTGCAATGGAAGACAATGGAGAGGAAAGATGTGAAGAACGGGCATCAGATGAGCCGGCTGATGAACTTGGTAGGGTCATTTCTGATGCAAAGCGAGAATGTGAAACAGAAAATGAGAAGTTGAAGTTAGAGGGCATGTTAGAAGATCACAAGAAATTGTTGTACCCAAATTGTGAAGATGGCAGCACAAAGCTCGGTACCACACTGGAATTGTTGCGATGGAAGGCAGAGTGTGGTCTAACTGACTCCTCATTTGAAAAGATGCTGAAAATAATGAAGCCAAAGTTTCCAAAACATAACGAACTTCCCGAGAGTACCTACGAAGCAAAGAAGACTCTCTGTCCTCTGGGATTAGATGTGAAAAAGATACATGCATGCATTAATGACTGCATCCTCTACAGCGGTAAGGAGTATGAGAATTTAGATAAATGCCCGGTATGCAACGCATTGCGGTATAAGATCGACGAGATGACCTGGTGATGTTGAGGGAGATCCTCCTGGAAGAGGGTTCTGCTAAGGTTATGTGGTATGCTCCTATAATACCAAGGTTGAAACGCATGTTCGTAAACAAAGAGCATGCCAGTTGTTGCGATGGCACAAAGAAGACCGTAAGAAAGGCGGTAGTTGAAACACCCTGGCGATGGGTCAGTGGAGAAAAATCGAGAGAGACTTCCCGAAATTTGCGGTGTGACGCAAGGAACTTATGGTTTGGTCTAAGTACGGATGGCATGAATCCTTTTGGGAGAGCTGCACACAACACCTGGCCCGTGACTCTATGTATCTACAACCTGCCTCCTTGGTAGTGCATGAAGCGTAAGTTCATTATGATGCCAAGCTCATCCAAGGCCCAAGCAACCGGCAACGACATTGATGTGTACCTTAGGCCATTAGTTGAATAACTCTTACAGTTGTGGGGCAAACCAGTGTACGTGCGTGGGATGAGAACAAACAGAGCCATTTAATCTACGAGGGTTGTTATTCAGAACCATCAATGATTGGCTGCTCTTAGTAACCTTTCGTGACAGATAAACAAAGGATATAAGGCATGCACCCACTGTTTAGATAAGACCGAAGGTACATATTTGCATAAATGCAAGAAGGTTGTGTACCTGCGAATCGATTTCTTCCACCAATCATCCCGTAAGAAAGAAAGGCAAGCATTTCAAAGGTGAGGCAGATCACCGGAAGAAGCCTGAAATCCCTGCTGGTGATGATCTATTTGGTATGGTCAAGGACATAGAAGTAATCTTTGGAAAGGGTCCCGACGGTCAATCAGTTCCGAACGACGTCGCTACAGGACACACACCCATGTGGAAGAAGAAATCTATATTTTGGGAGCTGCCATATTGGAAATTCCTGGTTCCGCTCTTCAATCGACGTGATGCACGTGATTTAAGAATCTGTGTGTGAACTCGCTAGGATTCCTAGGCGTATGGGAAGAAAAAGATACACCAAGCACGGAGGACCAACAAATTATGAAAGACCCAAAGAACATGCATACAGATAACAAGACGGATAAAGGGCGTCACTTAAGTTGTGCCAGCTATGCTCTTACCAAAGAAGAGAAGGAAATCTTTTTGGAAGTCCTTTACAGTATCAAGGTGCCGTCGGGCTTCTCATCTAATATAAAGGGGATAATAAATATGGCAGAAAGTTCCAAAACCTGAAGTCTCATGGTATCACGTGATTATGACGCAGCTTCCGATTGCATTGAGGGGCTTCACCGAAAATGTTCGAGTACCCATTGTGAAGCTATGTGCATTCCTCAATGCAATATCTCAAGGTAATCAATCCAGATATTACGCCAAGGTTACTGAAGGATGTGGTACAATGTCTTGTTAGTTTTGAATTGGTGTTCCCACCATCCTTCTTCAATATTATGACGCATATCTGGTTCATCTAGTGGAAGAGATTGCCATTCTCGGTCCGTATTTCTGCACAATATGTTCCCTTTGAGAGGTTCATGGGAGTCTTAAAGAAATATGTTCATAACCATGCTAGACTGTAAGGAAGCATCTCCAAGGGATATGGAGCAGGAGGTCATTGAGTTTTGTGTTGACTTTATTCGACCTTAAGCCGATTGGTGTTTCGACTCATGCATGAGGGAAGACTAAGTGGAAAAGGCATTTGGGAAAGAAAGCAATGATATGTAGGGACGGGATTCTTTCACTAAAGCACACTACGCTTCTACATAATTCCACCTTGGCAGCTCCAGTATATCGAGGAACACAAGAATATTGTACGCCCAAAAACCCGGGAAGCTGAATCATGGATTACTGAGATGAACACATGAAGTCTTTCGGTGGTTGGATGCGACACATCTCTGAATGACACCACTGTTGGAGATCAGCTATACTTGTTGGCGGTCACCATCTTCTACTGTATTGAATTTCCAAGGGTACGAAATAAATGGGAATACATTCTACACGATCGCCCAAGATAAAAAGAGCACCAACCAAAATAGTGGTGTCCGCTTTGATGCAATAGACGAGAATGGACAAAAGGACACATATTATGGTTACATAGAGGAGATATGGGAACTAGACTATGGAGTCTCTTTTAAGGTACCTTTGTTTCGCTGCAAATGGGTCAACCTGAATGGGGAAGGGGTAAAGATAGACCAGTTGTACGGAATGACAATAGTGGATCTCAACAATCTTGGTTATAGAGATGAACCATTCGTCCTAGCCAATGATGTGTCTCAGGTTTTCTATGTGAAGGACATGTCCTCCAGACCGAAAAAAAGAAAAAAATATGCAAACGAATACATCATATGATGAGCCAAAGCGTCACATAGTTCTTTCAGGGAAAAGAAACATCGTGGGAATCAAGGACAAGACAGACATGTTAGAAGATTATAATAAGTTTGATGAAATTCCGCCCTTCACAGTGAAAACTGACCCAAGCATTCCGTTAAGTAAAGAAGATGCTCCATGGTTACGTCTGAAGCGGTCATAAGGAATGACATATGCCAAGAAGTTCATGCTCATATTATGTAATATCTTTCGCGGTTTGTGGCCTTTAGTCCCGATTTTGTAGTCTCAGTTTTTAATATTAATAAATGTCTTGAGTGTTAGTCCCGTTTTGTGGCTGGACTAGGAGTGCCTCTATGACCAGTTTCTTGGAGATGCCGGAGGACTGGGATCCGGAGGCATCTCCTCGAACTGGCCGCAGTGGTGTCCCTGCTTTCGAAAACCATCTTTCGGCTTGTAACTTCACTAAGTAGATCAATACGCCTCGGAGCTAACTAATTTCACATATTAGGGAGTGCCTCTATGTCCAGTTTCTCTGAGATGCCGGAGGGGGGCTCGTCGCATCTCCACGAACTGGCCGCAGTGGTGTCCCTTCTCTCGAAAACCATCTTGCAGCTTGTAACTTCACTAACTAGATCAATACGCCTCGGAGCTAACTAATTTCACATATTAGGGAGTGCCTCTATGACCAGTTTCTCGGAGATGCCGGAGGACTGGGCTCCGTCGGCATCTCCCTGAAACTGGCCGTAGTGGTGTCCCTTCTCTTGAAAACCATCTTGCAGCTTGTAACTTCACTAACTAGATCAATACGCCTCGGAGCTAACTAATTTCACATATTAGGGAGTGCCTCAATGACCAGTTTCTCGGAGATGCCGGAGGACTGGGCTCCGTCGGCATCTCCCTGAAACTGGCCGTAGTGATGTCCCTGCTCTTTAAAACCATCTTGGAGATGCCTCAAACTGGCTGGAGGACTGGACTCACAAGGATGCATATTTATAGTACAAGCATCTCGGCATAATGTCGACACTCACGACATAATGTCGACACTCACCCCTATTATTAGTGCTGACTCATCTTTAGTCCTGGTTGGTGTCTCCAACCGGGACTAAAGGTTCATCTTTAGTCCCGGTTGGTGACACCATCCGGGACAAGGTATGCCAAGACGACATAATGTCGACACTCACCCCTATTATTAGTGTTGCTCGCCCACTCGCGTTAATCCTTCAATCGCGGTTGGTTTCTCCAACCGACTAAATATGAAGCCTCTCTTTATATAGGCATTTCTCTATTTATAAGGTAACACTTAAGACATTTATTAATATTAAAACCGACAAACCGGGACTAGCTAACACTCAGGACTAAAGCCGCCCCTTTAGTCGAATCATGCCTAGTCCTATAGCACGCAGCCGTGGTCTTCATCGTCGTCATCATCATCGTCATCGTCACTGCCACTCCGGGATCCTCGGCCCATCCATGGCATATACCGGGGCCATTCCAGCCTCGGATTCACGGCGGGTGGGAGAGGTCTCTGAAGACGATGCCGCTACCGCCGGGACAGTGTGGGGCCTGTGGCGGGTGGACTCGTGGGCACCGTAGGCGAGGATGGTCTCCCCCGGCGATGTAGCGCATCACTTCGATGATAGTACGGTTCGCCCACCACAGACGATGGCCGACTTCGTTGTGGTTCACCGGTGGCGGGCCATCACCCTCGTACCTGGCGAGCTCCCTTTCCCGCCTATTAGCGAAGAAGGCATTCCAGGTGTCGTAGTTGTCGGGATCCCACTGGGGATCCATCCGCTGCTCCGGCGTGAGCTCGTGGTAGAAGTGGTTTGTGATGGCCGCCTGGCGTGCGGAACCTTGAGGGACAGGAGGGACAGGAACCCCTCCAGTGCTCAGCATCCAGCCGGCGGGCGGCCGGTAGCCCGGCGGACAAGGGTAGTTGGAGGCGCACAGCGCCTCGGTCTCCTCGAGGGTCAGAATGGCCCAGTAGGCGTTGTCCATTGTTCTAAGAGAGGAAGGTGTGGATGTGTGGATAGCCATGACACGATCACCCTAAATATAGAGGGAAAGGGCGGGAAAACTTGGCGTGAAGCTTTGGGAAAGGCGGGAAATATCTTTAGTCCCGGTTAGTGACTACATCCGAGACTAAAAGCTCTAGTAGAAAGGAAAGGGCGGGAAAACTTGGCGGGAAGAGGTGGGAAATGGCGGAAAATATTTTTAGTCCCGGTTTGTGACTACATCCGGGACTAAATGTGTGCCGAACAATGATCATGTTTCGAGAAAACCGTCACAAAATGACCTATCATGTTCGAGGTTTCATAGCTTTTTCGGTCCAAATGACCGATGTTATGTGCTGAATCACGACATAGTTTGTGATGTTGTGCCCATATTATGCATGTGTGTGGACATTGGTATGGAGAACAATGTTGCAGGAGGAAGTTTTCCTTTTTGTCGCACGGAAAAGCCCTTTTCCATTTTCCGAGCGCAAAAAACGGGTCGTTTTGTGAAGTAACCACCAAAATGCCGTTTCACAATGCTACCGTCCCATTTTCCTAAAATACTAGACCACCTTACATGGACTATCTCCCAACCGGTAAATCTCAAACCTTTTCGTCCATCCCGGGTAAAAAGGACAAATGTCTGCCGAATCGGTAGGAAGTGAGTCCGGTTTGTTCTACAGGTACATGATCTATCGCCCGTGATTTTTTGAAAAAATCATTTTTAGACTCGCAATATGTGGTTTCTTCAGAGATCCAATGCAAGTTCTAATGATGCTCCTCCCCTATCTTCATGCACACCGGTTCAACCATAGTTAGAAATTCAGATTATTCAAAACGGGCATAATAAATTTTAAAAAATCCGAACAATGAAAATCCTTCGCGTGGTGTCATATTATGTTACATAGTTGAAAGGAAAAATACTAGACTTGGTATATTGATCATGTTTCGAAAAAAACTTCACAAAATGACCTATCATGTTCGAGGTTTCATGGCTTTCGGTCCAAATGACCGATGTTATGTGCTGAATCACGGCATAGTTTGTGATGTTGTGCCCATATTATGCATGTGTGTGGACATTGGTATGGAGAACAATGTTGCAGGAGGAAGTTTTCCTTTTTGTCGCACGGAAAAGCTCTTTTCCATTTTCCGAGCACAAAAAATGGGTCGTTTTGTGAAGTAACCACCAAAATGCCGTTTCACAATGCTACCGTCCCATTTTCCTAAAATAATAGACCACCTTATATGGACTATCTCCCAACCGGTACATCTCAAACCTTTTCGTCCATCCCGGGTAAAAAGGACAAATGTCTGCCGAATCGGCAGGAAGTGGGTCCGGTTTGTACTACAGGTACATGGTCTATCACCCGTGATTTTTTGAAAAAATCATTTTTAGACTCGTAATATGTGGTTTCTTCAGATATCCAATGCAAGTTCTAACGATTCCCGTCCCCTATCTTCATGCACACCGGTTCGACCATAGTTAGAAATTCAGATAATTCAAAACGGGCATAATAAATTCAAAAAAAATCCGAACAATGAAAATCCTTCGCGTGGTGTCATATTATGTTACATAGTTGAAAGGAAAAATACCAGACTTGGTATATTGATCATGTTTCGAAAAAACCTTCACAAAATGACCTATCATGTTCGAGGTTTCATGGCTTTCGGTCCAAATGACCGATGTTATGTGCTGAATCACGGCATAGTTTGTGATGTTGTGCCCATATTATGCATGTGTGCGGACATTGGTATGGAGAACAATATTGCATGAGGAAGTTTTCCTTTTTGTCGCACGGAAAAGCCCTTTTCCATTTTCCGAGCGCAAAAAACGGGTCGTTTTGTGAAGTAACCACCAAAATGCCGTTTCAGAATGCTACCGTCCCATTTTCCTAAAATACTAGACCACCTTACATGGACTATCTCCCAACCGGTACATCTCAAACCTTTTCGTCCATCCCGGGTAAAAAGGACAAATGTCTGCCGAATCGGAAGGAAGTGGGTCCGGTTTGTACTACAGGTACATGATCTATCGCCCGTGATTTTTTGAAAAAATCATTTTTAGACTCGCAATATTTGGTTTCTTCAGAGATCCAATGCAAGTTCTAACGATGCTCGTCCCCTATCTTCATGCACACCGGTTCGACCATAGTTAGAAATTCAGATAATTCAAAACGGGCATAATAAATTCAAAAAAATTCCGAACAATGAAAATCCTTCGCGTGGTGTCATATTATGTTACATAGTTGAAAGGAAAAATACCAGAGTCGGTATATTGATCATGTTTCGAAAAAACCTTCACAAAATGACCTATCATGTTCGAGGTTTCATGGCTTTTTCGGTCCAAATGACCGATGTTATGTTCTGAATCACGGCATAGTTTGTGATGTTGTGCCCATATTATGCATGTGTGTGGACATTGGTATGGAGAACAATGTTGCAGGAGAAAATGGTTTTGAATTATTTATTTAAATCCAAACACTTTTTATGTTTAAAGTTTTTCTAAATTCCAAATTAATATTTAAAAATATAAGTTAATTCATTTTAAAAGGTTACATTAATTATTTTTTAAAAATAGAAAATGGTTTTGGATTATTTATTCAAATCCATACACTTTTATGTGTAAAGTTTTTCTAAATTCCAAATTGATATTAAAAATATATAAGTTAATTCATTTTTAATTGTAAATGGTTCATATTTTAAATGGTTACATTAATTATTTTTTAAAACAGAAAATGTTTTTGAATTATTTATTTAAATCCAAACACTTTTTATGTTTAAATTTTTTCTAAATTCCGAATTAATACTCAAGAATATAAGTTAATTCATTTTAAAAGGTTACATTAATTTTTTTTTTCAAAATATAATATGTTTTTGAATTATTTATTCAAATCCATACACTTCTTATGTTGAAAGTTTTTCTAAATTCCAAATTGATATTAAAAAAATATAAGTTAATTCATTTTTAATTGTAAATGGTTCATATTTTAAATGGTTACATTAATTATTTTTTAAACAGAAAATGGTTTTCAATTATTTATTCAAATCCAAACACTTTTTATGTTTAAAGTTTTTCTAAATTCCAAATTAATTATCATTTAAAAAACAATACAAATTTAAACCCCAAAATAAAAAATAAAGGCGAGAGAGAAAATACCTGAAATTTTTTGAAAGAGAATATGTCGGTTGGAGCCACCAAGGGACTAAAGACCCTCAACCAACCCTTGGTCTGAAAATTTTGGAGTATAGGTCCCGGTTGGTGGCTCCAACCGGGACATATGACCCTTTAGTCCCGATTGGAGCCACCAACCGGGACAAAAGGTCCTTTGATTATAACTGGGTGCCCCTCCTCTTCTTCTTCCCCATCTCCCCTCCTCTTCTCTTCTCGCGACGGCAGTCAGCCGCCAGTGCCGCACGCCCTACCGGCCGCCCCTCGCCCAGCCAAGCATGCAGGAAGCTTCGCCTCGTCGCCCCGAGGCTTCTCCCTGAAGGAATCGGCCCCGCTCGCTCCCAATAATAGCCAACGACCCTCGAGCTCGACGATCGCCGCCGTCGATTGGTCGGCTCCCGACCTCGCCTCGCCTCCCCGACACCACCACCGCACACCTGGTGAGCTGCTGGTCCTCGTGGACCCTCTCTCTCGCCCCCTCTCGCTCTGGTTCATCCTCCCCGTCGACCACCTGCCACCACCGCCGCTCACCGTCGTCGTGCTCTCTCTCCGGTGACCTTTTGGAGGCGGCGCCGCTACTATTTGGCTCGCCTCATCCTCCTCTCTCTAGCAGCAGACGACGCCCTAGATCGCCCTACGCGTTCCCCATCACCGTCCTGCAAGCCACCGCCGGCGTGACGTCACCCGTGCATCAGCGCGACCCAGCCAGGGAGCCACTTTGCCTGCATGGCTTTCCTATGTGGCCTCTGGCCCACAGGCCAGCATCTCTGGCTAGCCCCAGCCCGAGTGAAAAATGCCCCCCGAACCACTTTTGCTTGTGTGGCTGCTGAGGTGGCTCCGGGCCCCTCTGTCAGTCATTGTGGCTAGATATGCCTGCGGTGTTCAGAAATAATTATAATCTTATAAATTCAATAACTTTTAATCTATAAGTCATAAAAATATGGATAATATATCAAAATGTTCAGAAAAATGAAACCTAGATATCTAAGCTATAATCATGCATTGTTCAACAACTTAAATTACAAGTTTAATTAGAAGAACAAATCCACCCCTCTCTTGTGTTCCGGAGTTTCTCCGAGTTAGGGTTTTCACCCCTCGGAACCCCGATTAAATCGTCGAGCATTTCTTAGGGTTACATTCCAATGCAAATTAACTTGTCATATCATCATACTTGCTTGAGCATTGCATCGATGCCATGTGTTGATTGTTTCCCTTTCTTTTTGGTGTTTGGATTATTAGGTTTATTATTAGTTAGGTATTATTAGGTTTATTAATTAGTTTGGTATTATTGGTCTTCGGCCCCAATTGATCCTTGTGGGTAGCCCTGACCAATTCACATTTTCAAGCAACTTAGGTGCATGTGGGTTCGACGATGTGCCTATCTACTACACGGTTTCCCTTTCTCTTCATTTTTATTATTATTTATGTATATATTAGGGTTTCTCTGAATTAGGGTTTATATCTCTCAACAGCGTACTTAACTTTCTCCTTTAGCCGCTTTGACTTATTCGTTTTTCCACCTATGCAGAAAATATGGACCCACACGTCAGAGACGAAGAAAAGGAAGAGTTGATCCAAGGTGTGATCCGTGGGGAAGATAATTTAGACGTATCAACGTTTCTGAACAACTCCGGTGAGGGTGATCCTCTTTTTACCGGAGTAGACAACTTGTTTGAGGTTGAAGGTGTTGCCTTCATGAGGGAGAAGCGATGCCTTGTGTGTCGAGAAGACCGCTCCGGCGAGGTGCATGTAATATAAATCAATTCATTAATTAATCATCTGCTATCTATATAGAAATAGTAACAACGATCTTTCTTCTTTTAGCCCTCCGGATCGAAGGAATCTACTGAAAAGAGCAGACGAGGCCCAACCAAAAAGTTGCAAGACCATGAGAGGTTCAGGATCGAAGATGTCGCTGAAGGCGGCAGACCGACAGCTCCCGAAGTTGTCGCAACCAAATTTGTGGCACAATGCGGAGTAATCGTTAGGGACTTAATCCCGATCACCATTAGAAATTGGAATAGGCCTGCTAATGCGGATGAAGAGGGAACATGTTTATTTGTCCCTAACCACGCCAAAGATTTCTTGTGGAGGAGGCTCATGGTTAATTTCAAACTACCGAAGATAGAGCTGGATCCAAATGCGGAGGATCCATTGAGGACGCCTTACAACATGGGAGAGCCATGGAGGCTAAGGTCAGGAGTGGGCTTTGAAGAAGATGGCCCGATGTTTCACCAAGCTGAAGAAAAGATTGCACCTTGACTATGTCGTGAAAAGAAGACTCGATTTCAAGAATATTCAGTTTGAGAAGATAAAACCATTCGGGATGAGTTTGTGGAATACAAGAAATCGAAAAAGCTAAGAAAATGTAAAAACGAATAAGCTGAATCTTGCTAAGAAGAAGTATCACCATACTATGGGGCAAGGTGGCTCTGAGGTTGGCATTCCTAAGTGGGAGAAACTTGAGCAGGAACTGCGTGATAAAAAGACTCACCCAGAGGCAGGGCGATTGGGTAGAACGTGCAAGGAATTGGTTTTACGGGCATGGGGCACGTTGGACTCGGAAGGAGGTGTATATATAACATACGACATAAAGAAGACCCTTGCCAATCGAGAGGATCGAGAAAGCGATAAAAGCTGTTAAAGATGGGGACTTCATTCCCGATAGAAGAATGATGAGCTTACACTCGCCCTTGGAAATAAGGAACATGATGGACGAACACGAGGCACAATAGGCTCCCAATCATGGAGGACTGGGTTTCCCGAAGAGAGGAAGAAATATCCTGATAGAAGCCATCAGAGGAGTAAGGAGGCGGCGGTTGAAGCGAGAAAGTCGAGAAGAGCGAATGCGTTTAATTGAAGAACGATTAAAGCAACAACAAGATGAAATTAACAGACTTAAAGAGAAAGTACTACGGCCCATCTCAGAAAGACACTGCGCATTCAATGCTACCGCCTCGAATAATCGAAAAGCGGTGTGGCTTCCACCGAGGTCCGGTGTTGACAATGGCGATGCCGATGGTGCACGACGATGGCTCCTGTTGGCTACCAGTGGATGATATCACAGAGATGACACATTGCGAGCTATATGTCAAAATTGTGAAAATATCAATGAAGGTGGCGGTCGGCTATGCCTTACCAATTGTACCCACACCAACTTACCACCGTCGTCCGGTTCGAGGGCTACTGTTGTCGTGGATGAAATCATGCCCACCTTTGAGGTTTTGGATCTTCACTACCCTGCTGGTTAAGGGGATGTGACGTCGGGTGGCAAAAAGCGTCACCATTCTATGGCGAAGGATTGTATCGTGCTTGAAATCACACGCCAAGGCCATCTTCGCCCGCCTCACCCGTCTCCCGAGGTCGTAAATGCATGGCGGCCGTCTTCGTCGCCTCACCCGGCTCGTCGCCTCACCAATCTCGGTGCAGCCATCATGGAGCCATCGCGGTGCCTCGGGATAAAAAGCGTGGCGTACCGCTCTTGTAAATGGCGATCGCCGAAACGTAAACAAGAGCCTCTTCCTTAAGTACCAACGGTTCCTCCCAAGAGAGCTTATGGTCTTGAAGAGGAGATGGCGATCGTTGATGCGGAAGCGACGTTTTAAGCTAAGTGAGGCGGCCGAAGAGCCGAGTTCCCAAAGACCAAAGAAGAAAAATCCAAAGTGTTGAAAATGCTAAAGAATCTTCATCAACCCGAGCCAAAGCTGTCATCAGACTATGAGCGTTCTATTCTCAAATCACATGCGGCACAAAAAGCCTCGAAGAGCAGTACTGATGCAAGCGGGAAATCTGTTTCCCAGCTCGGAGAACAAGCAAAACAGACTTGCGCCCCTCTCAAGGTGATTTCTCAAACCAATGTGGGGTCGAGCAAATATGGGGCCGAAGCGGTATGATCCGAGTAGTTGCACACACGGAGATCTCAGCTGCTCAAGTATGCGTATTGCCCAGACTTATCCCAGTTAGAGTTCTTCCCGTGAGTGAAGTAGCATACCAATACCAATGCGGAAAACCTCTCGTCAAACTGAGGAGGTAAACAATCTTCCAACAAAATGCGAAGATTGCATAAATGGTACATGCATGCCACAAGGGGGGCTAACTGGATAGTCTTGAGGGTTACAAAAAGCATCATGGGAAAGATAAGGATGACATGATATCCATTGAATTTGAGGAACTATTTCAATTATTCAATCAAGACGCCTTGGACAAATCGATCATCGTGCCTATTGTGTAAGTACTAATTCTGTAATTAATTTAGTCTCCAGCTATATTATTTTGTTTATTGCATGTATATAATCATCTTTGTAATGTGCGAATGAAGATTCTCGAATGCAGAGGACAAATCTATGACATTGGCTTCATTGACCCATATTGGGTTCATGAAGCTAATCTCAAAATAAGCCCCGGGATACGGAGGATAATATAGTACACGCGTTAAGGTTTCAAGAAACCAAAAGGGAAATACTATTTCCTTACAACTTCGATGAGTGTTATTGTCTTGTATACACTTTCTATTTCGCTTACTCGATGTTAAGTATATAATTGATTAGTTACGCATTCGCAGTACCACTATATTCATTAATCATTCAACTTGACAAAGGGCGTGTACTAATCATGGACTCGAAACATAAACCCCTTGAGACGTGGAAGGACATGTAGATACTTCTCCGTGTAATTCTAATCATTACGACACTATATCGGCAACATTCGTGAATTTTATGATATCAAGTACTTAATAACTTATTTTATTCGTTTTCTCACGCGGGCGACTTGGAAACGGTTCACCAAGAAGGCTAGGGGTGTTTGGAAAGAGGAGCTTACATTTCAACCACTAGATGTAAGCACCACTAGCTATATCCGCGCATCTCTTTGATTCTAGTTTTGATACAGTTATTATCATGCTTGATTATTATTTTGATTGAACTATGTTCTCGTAAAGTGCCTGACGCAAGGACCAGGTAACAATCTATGTGGATACTATGTATGCGAGTTCATCCGGCGGACGTGCGATGAGAAGGGCAGAAATTTAGAGCAACTCCACGTACGTAAACAATTTCTATAGTTTTTAATTACAATCAAATTGTGTTTAGTTTCATATTCATATAGGCTGACTCCTTTTTTAAATCAGATCGAACGTTCTGGGACGGTCTTCGCCAAAGGATCGCATACTGGCAATTCAGGAGGAATTGGCGGGATTCTTGGATGCAAGTCCTAAACACACAAGGGAATACTACTCGGTTGTGTATAGACAATAGGAATTGTAAAAATAGCAACTTTCAAGAAATTGGCGGTAGCATCGAATAGCAACTTTTGTATGTAGTGCATGAAGTCGATCCGTATTGAATGTAATGTTGTCATGATGATCTTGTGTAATATAAGGTTCCTTCGTTGATAAGTGCAAAACACTAAATAAACAATAAAACAACCTAAATGAATTCTCTGCGCGGCACAAAAGTGGCGAAAATCTTGTGCAACAAAATGTGCCAAAATGAATTCTTCGCTGGCGAAGAAATGGCTAAATCTCTGCCAGCAGGTTATTAGTCGGTTCGGTTACGAACCGGGACTAATGCTCCACCCTCGCTCGATGCATACGTGCCCCATTTGTCCCGGTTGGTGGGGCAACCGGGACTAATGGTTAGAGCTTTAGTCCCGATTGCCCCGTCCCGGTTGGGCAACCGGGACTAATGGCCCTTACCAACCGGGACGCATGGGCCCTTTTCTACCAGTGTGTCAATCGCGGATGCAGGTCTCGGACATGCTGGAGCCTCCATGTGTGCTTTCCCAACACACTTGCCGCTGACTTGAAGTAGCCACTAGTAGAAAAGGGGCTTTGGTTCGGTCTAGAGTCTAGTTCCGATTTGTTACGGGCCGAGACTAGTATGAGCACTAGTCCCGCTTCATACCATTTTCAGCGGCTAGGAGCCCAAGAAAACTCTAGTTCCAGGTCATTCGGGATCTTTATACCGGGTCGTGATATGGGCCGAGACTAAAGGGGTGACCCTAGTCCCGGGTCGTAATACCGGGACTAAGGATTGTGAACACATGCAACTTAAAATGGCTATAACTTTTGCGTATGCTATCGGAAAAAAAATACAACCTATCAAAATGTGCGGAAATTTTTTTTGAGTTTGATTTCAACAGTCTTAGGCTGTTTGGGATTCTTTTAGATTTTTAAAATTTGAAAAGGAAAAAAAGTTATTTAAAAAATTAATTTTTTTAGCAAATTTTTTATGCCATATTTTGATTCCTCACATTTTTCTGATAATAATGGATATATTATTTGTCGAACTTCGATTGACAAATTTAAAGATATTATTTATGCCATCTTAACTGAATAAATTGCAAAAAATGATTAAAATATTATTTTATTTAGTTTTTTACTTTCATTAGATTAAAATATTACTATTACTTATTTATTGTTGTTTACTTAAATAGTTGTTTGTAATTTTTAAAAATAAAGATGTATTACATATTGATATGGGCTAATAGGATTGATATGGTAGTGTTGACAACAAGTTACAAATGGGTTTCGCGCAAGAACATCCCGATGGAACAGAGAAGTTAGGTGGAGTAGTGCTAGGATGGGTGACTGATGACCCACAAGTGTAGGGGATCGCAATAGTCTTCGCCGATAATATTAAATAATTTATTGATTCAACACAAGGGGAATCAAAGAATATTTGCAAGCCTTAAAAAATGAATTGTCAGTTCAGCTGCACCTGGAAATAGTTCTTTCTCATAGAAGTTTATCAGTAGCAACAGTTTGGTAGTAGCAGCAATGAAAGCAATGAATAACAACAATAGTGAAACAGAGCATCAATAACATGATAGTGATGGGATTCGAGTCACGGTAGGCATAGGGATGGATGGACGGGTGTTGCATGGACGACTCTAAACATGTAACTTCAAGATCTAGGGCAGTGAAGATAAATAATAACAAGCATCCAAGTACTAAACAATCCTAGGCATGTGATCCAATATAGTCATACGTGCTCGCAATGAGAACTTGCACAACATCTTCTGTCCAGCCAGCCCGTGGCAGCGGGGCCTCTAGGGAACTACTGGCAATTAAGGTGCTCCTTTTAATAGAGCACCGGAGCAAAGCATTAACACTCCGTGAACACATGTGATCCTCACATCATAGCCATCCCCTCCGGTTGTCCCAATTGTTGTCACTTTGGGGCCTTTGGATCCGGACAATGATATGTGTACACAACTTGCAGATAAGATCACAAACAATACTATCATAATGATTCAATAATAAGTTCATATTTGAGATCATGGCACTCGGGCCCTAGTGACAAGCATTAAGCACAACAAGTTGCAACAAAGTCAAATAGCACAAGAGATACTAGGCACTATTCCCTAACAATCATATTTGATTACATGATAGAACTTATCCAATCCCTACCATCCCCAAGCCTACAGCGGGGATTACTCACTCATGAATGAGGGAAACATTGGTGGTTGATGGAGATGCGTTGGTGATGACGATGGCGATGATCCTCTCCAAATTCCCCGTCCCGGCAGGGTGCCAGAACGGAGTTTCTGGATCCAAATCTTGGTTTCTGGTGGCAGCGGTGGAGCGGAACTCTTTCTGGAAAACTATCGAACCCCCCTCGGTTTTTAGGTCGAAAGGCAACTTATAGGAGCAGAGGGAGGCCGAGGAGCTTCCTGGGGAGGCTGCACCCCCTCCAGGCGCGGTTAGTGGTGGGCCCGCACCTGGGGTGGGTCTGGGCCCCCCAGGCCTCCTCTCCGTCTCTCCTTCTGGATCCGTGGATCTTCTGGTGAAATATAATTTTTGGCATATTTTTCTGGATTTTTCCTGATAGTTGATTTTCTGCACAAAAACAAGACACGCAGGTAATTCTGTTGAAAACAGCGTCAGTCCGTGTTAGTTGTATCCAAATCACACAAGTTTAGAGGAGAAACAATAGCAAACTGTTCTGCTGAAAGTAGATACATTTTGGACGTATCAACTCCCCCCAAGCTTAGCTTATTGCTTGTCCTCAAGCAATTCAGTTGAAAACTGAGTGCGATGAAAGAACTTTCACGAACACATTGCTTCATATGATGTAAATATTCTCAGCAAAGGAGTAGATGCTTAGACAATTTATAATAAAGTGTATGCAACTAAGTCTACTCAATAGTCATTGCAAGCTATGAAGAGAAACCAACTCAATAATAATAAGTAGCATGAAACATAAACATAAGCAACATTGCAATGCTCATAATAAGGTATGATAGAGTGGTATCTCGCTTGCCTTTGTTTGAAGAGCACAATATTAATGCCAAGGCACTTCTGAAGATCACATGAAGACTAGAGATAAAGATATCAGAGATACAAGCATCAAAGTCATGACATAATTAACCAAGTTTTGGAACAAACATGAGAATGACAACTATGCTCTCAAGGAGGTGCTCATAGAATAAGTGGTGACTCAACAAGGTGGTGAAAACGGTTTTTGAAAGGTTTGAAAGGCTTCCAAATGCTGATAGGAAGGTACTCATTAGCTTTGAGCTCTCATTGCCCCTATCATAAGCATCATAATGTTGGTAAGGTGAAAGTAAGGTCCACTCTGAATCATATGCTTGACAGACCATAGAATGGAAATCCCGAGTCCCTTGAGTGCGAGGGCCACTCCGCATACTACTCAACTTTGGGTCCAGGCAAGTTCTTGTCATTGTAAGTATTTTCATATCATCGAGAACCGCCAATGGGGTACCCCTTGCATATGGTAAAGGAGCTTTCCACATAACCAAAATGACAAGGCAAGAATACAATGAGCATCTCAGTAATCTTTTTTTACTATATACATAGTTTTTTATTAAGGATGCTTCATAGATGGCTCACTATGGTGATGCTGCAAGTTTCCACCATGATTAGCCATGGCTTAGGCTAGCGGCCCAGGCGTTTCTCTAACACGGAATACAAACTCCATGGACTCACAAGTCCCCCTTTTATTTCGCATCATTGACATCCGCAAACAAAAGAGCAAAGTATCAACTAGATATAAATATATCTAAAAGGTGTTGAAAGTGTTCCCCGTGACAACACAGTTCTGCTGACTCCCAGCATATAATTTGCAAGCATATAACTTTCATGGACTAGTCACAATGGTTCAGGATTATTAAGTGCACAGAATAAAGTGTGCCATCAAGTTAGTGAGAGCTTTACTAACTAACTTTCTCAACATAGACAAACATTTTATTTTGGAAGAAAACACGGCATATAGAATATGCACTAAAATGGCAAATGATGCTAATAGGTAGGTATAGTGGACACAGCTGGCAATACTGGTTTTGGGGAGTTGGAAGCACAGGTAGAGCACATACTCAGTGCAAGTGAAGGCTAGGAATAGAGAGGGAGAGACAAACGAGAGAGAAATAGCTGCCATAATCATGCTTGCAACAAAACAGGACTAATTATGGCATGAAAATTATACAATAACTCTGAGGCAAAATAAATCATCGAGGCTTACTAACTATTGATTAGTCATATGCATGCGTGAGCATGTGCCAAGTCGATTCACATGAAAAGTCACTACAAGAAATGTGTCAAACTATGACGTTTTGGTAGTGACCCTGAATGAAATCGTCATAATTTTATGACGATTCTACACTAGATGGTCGTAAGCTATTTGGGAGGGCCAAATCCTTATTAAACTATGACGATTTCGTGAAAAACGTCGTAATTTCTATGGACAAAATCGTCATAATTTCTAGACAGGTTGAGATATTAGAGAGGGTCAAACTATGACTTGTTGTGGATCGGTGACCTGGCATCCAGCACGGCGGATATTTGTGTGCATCGCGCGCGCACCACCAAATTCCCCGCCCCCAAGACCCCTCCATCCTCTAACCCTAATCTCTCCCCATCCGCCACACCACTCCCATCTCCCCATCCGCCACACCACGCCCATCTCCGGTCGCCCCTTCTCCTTCCTTGGCGGCTGCGATTTTCCCCTCCATCCCCTCACCGGATCTCCTTCACCCTCACCTGATCTCCTCCACCCTCCAACAAACTACCATCGGTCGGGCCCGGGAGGGGGCCTGGGTGGCCATGGAGGGCGACAAGAGGCCTCCCTTGTCCTCAACGTCGGCGACCTCCGCCTCTCCCTATTCCTCAAGGTACTCCGGCGCGACTCCTCCTCCGTCGTCTGCAAGGCATGGACCCATCTCATCCTCAAGGTACTCTGGCGCGACTCCTCCTCCGTTGTCTGCAAGGCATGGACCCCAGGTCCGTGGCCATGGAGAGCAACGAGATCCCATGCCCTCATCCCCGGCGCGACTCCTCCTTCGGCGTCTGCAAGGTGTGGATCCAGCTCATCCTTGGTGTCCGCAGTTCCCCAACGCGCAGGAGCAGTGACCCTAGACGGCCTCCGTCTCGCCCGCTTCCTCATCTTTCCTCGCCGCCATCTTGGAATCGCAGCGTGGCGGTTTCGAGGATTGCGGCGGCCAAGGAGGACCGACCAGCAGAGGACAGCGGCCAGCACAGCGTCTAGGATCTGTCCTGGACGTTTCCTCCGAGGTGCTCGCCGGGAACAAGGACGGCCATGATGCAGGTACCCCTCCCCTGTCCTCCTGGCTAGGTTTCCGATCCAGGGGACTCGAATATCAACTTTGGCCCTTTTCTTTGATTTCTAGTGCAGAGGGACTCAGATCTCGGCGAGGATGAGGCCAATTTCCGTAGACAGGGACAAGGACGAGGTCTTCATCTTGCCCTAATCCCCTCTATTTGGATGATTATTATTTATGTAATAGAGAAATTTTGTTCTATTGCAGTTCCTAGTTAGTTGGACATGTAATTGTTCTGCCAGTGAGCTTGTAGTTAGTTTTGATTGATCATGTAATTTTTAGGCAACATAATTGATTATTTAGTGTTCTGCCGGTGTTGGTGTCTCCTCAAGCTATGTTAATCTTGTGTTCATATAATTGTTCTGCACGAGCTATTTGAAATCTGATTGCTAATTGTGCATTAAACATGTATTGTCCAATGTCCGGTGTATTAAACATGTCCAATGTCCTGCATGTATTCTTTCTAAAAGTCCGGTATATTAAACATGTATTGCTAATTGTGCATTAAACATGTCCAATGTCCTGCATGTATTCTTTCTAAAAGTCTTTTGTTTTTCCCGTTGAACTGAATCTGTGAATAGACAGTAGAGAAAAGCATGCATGTATGGGGCAGATAAATCCATTCCAGTCAATAATACTTGCTGATTGTTATGCATAGGCAGTAGTGTTGTAACTTATATATTTTCTATTTCATAGCTTATATGTTTTTCCTGATTATGCATAGATTGCTATACATAGGAAAACTAATTTAGCGGTGATATTGTTCTTGCACTAGCCTCTATTTATTTTGGTCATACTACTCACTAGTGTTTATATGCTTCAGTTTTTGTTATGGTTGGCTTACCAACGGGTTGCGAGCTTACGCAGTATCCATTACACGGTGCCGAAACACCTGGGGTTCTTGGTCCTGGCGTTCTCTGGCTGCCGGCAGGTCTGCCCCGGTCTTGGATGCTCCTCGGATCTGCTAGTCTTGACAGACGGCGGTCGTGACCGGTGGTGTTCTTGCTTGCCGGTGAGATGGTGCCTCTTTGTCCAACCCTGGTACTGTTACTTCGACATAATTACGATGTTACCTTGTTCTGGATTGGTACCTATGATTGCCTTGTACAAATATATATCAATTTTTCTTACATTTATCCTTGGTATGTTCTACAATTGGTAGTTACATCAATGGTTATATCTTATTTGGGGGACTGTACATGATGACCATGACAGTGTGCCACCTGGATTTATCTGTACTGTTGGGGATTATAGGAGGACTTGATGGTCTTGGACCTGGAATGATGTGTTCGCTTAAGGAAATAATAAGCAACATATTTTGAATGCTTTAAAAATTCTGTGTGAGAACTAAGTTGTCCGTGGACTCTTAGATCCTCGTGATACTTCTTGCCGTCTTATAGTAGCGGCTCATGCGTTGTTCATAGTTTTGTCTGGTGCACAAATATTTTCATGGTCTGGTGCTTTTTCACTTTGCTTTTCTCAAGCCTTTCCAAAATTAATGATGCACTGAGTACCACATTGTTCCACTCTATTTGATGTAGCTATTCATATGCACAAAGTTTGATTCTCTTCATAACCTCGTGTTGTTTGAATTTGCAGGAGAATATTCATGTCTGACCTTGGCATCCACACGGAGGAGCAGCAACAACGCTGGACCGGTCTACTGGACACCATCGCCTACCTCTCCCGCTTCCTAGCAAGGAGCCAAGGAGGCTCCTATTCTGCATGAGAATGTTGTAGGTAGTTGTATCAGGGGGTTATTCTGCATGTGTTCCTCTACTAATTCAATCCCAAGTCATGAATTTGTTGAACATGTAAATATTGGGGGCTAGTTAATTAGATGGAACGGTGTGTTTTTTATTTGTTTTATTGGAAGAGATAGTTTTGTTCTTGATTGGGATTAGGGTTTGATAGTTCTGGAAGTCAATTGTTCTGTTAGTATTTGGGTGCTCAAATTGATAGTTCTAGAAATTATTTGTTCTTCTTGCTTCAGATGTTAGTGGGTGCTCAAACTAACTGAAGTGTGTGTATATAAATGCTTAACTGTATCTATACACTACAGTTTATCAAGATTGGTTTCTGAATTTCATAAGTCGTGCTGCATTTTATAGTTCTATGGCAATTAAATCTTGTGCAATTCTGTGGTTAGTTAGTTTACTAAATCTACTAATGTTCTAAATTCATTGTGTATTACTTGTGCAACTAGTTTTATTGCAGATAGTTGTTTATCCTTGCTATTTTTGTTCTTCTCCATAGCAGCGCCATAGCTACTGGACAGTAGATGGGTCAGTAGGTTCATCCAGATAAAGTACTATAGCTTATGCCTTATGACACAAAATTTTCTGTTTTAAATAGAAACTATTGCTATCTAATAGAAAGTACTCTCCTGGACAAAAATGCGTAGCCTAAATAGAAACTACTGCTATCAAACAGAAACATTCTTCTGCCTTTATTTCTGAGATCAATTTGGTATCCCGGGTCCTTTCATATCTAAGATCAAATTCGGTTTCTCAGGTTCTGCTGCATACAGTCCAAGGCCGCGGAGCTATACCGGTGGTTGGTCGGCATGGAATGGGAAGACATGTGAATTTGTCTTCTCTTCATTTAGGGGTTTGAGGTCTCTACAGGTTAGTATGCTCCTGGTCATATACAGAGAAATCTGTTAACTGTGTTGTGAAAGAATCTGAAATGTATGCTTATTGCTATTGTTAATGACTCGATTTGTGCAAGGATCTAAAATGTATGCTTTTGCTGTCAAGAAAATTTGAAAGTATGAGTGCATTAGTTATTCATATATAATGGCAAATTGCTTTGCTTGTACCCATGATGACCATCTCTGTTAATTTTGAGCTTGTGTTGATGTGAGAATGTACCTTACCGATATCGTCCGAGAATTTATTGTACACTTTTTGCATGAATAGCGATTGTGGTAGTTCCATTGCATCATTCTATTATGCACAACGAAATCAGATATTGAGCAGTGCGTGTTCTTTTACAAATAAATACTTGTAAAGTAACTAGTATCTATTTTGATGCTTATTAAGAATCCATTTTACCAATTTTATTAATTGTCATGTGTTTTTGTTCTAGAAGCAAACATATATAAGGAGCAATGGCAACGGCAATGGTAGCATGGAGGAGCAAAGGCGGCCAGAAGGTGGCGGTTCATAGAAGAACGTCCCTTGGATGGATTGGGGTACGACAACATGGTCGTTCTCTTCTTGCGGTCAAGGTGATCAACTGCGTTCTCTTGCTAAGATTGTCTATTCTGCTTTCTATGTGTGATTGGTATTTGAAATCCTTTTTAACTCTGTTGATTATAAACAGATGAGATGTATGTTTGGTTAAATGTTCAGATGCACCAGCAAAATGCTTTGATGCTTTACTGCTGTATTATTTGTTCATCATTCCACTTGCTTGGCTGCTGTACTATTGTACCATTGAAAGTTTTGCACATGGGCTCTTAAACAGGCCAGAATAGGCCCAAAACACATCTGATCAGTGTGCATTTCAGCTAAAAAGGCTGAAGCACATAAACTAAATGGACCGAACGAAAAAAACAGAAAATGGAAAGGATGAAGCCCAAAAATTAAATAAATTGAAAAAAGACAAAGCCTAAAACTGCCTAGGCATAAAGAAAAAAGGCCCAAAAAAGGCCAAGGCCCATTTAATAAAGGCTCATTTGTTGGGCTCAGTCCATATAGAACATTGAAATGGACCAGGCCGAATTCATATTACGACGATCACGTTTCGTCACAATTTTGCCACGTCGGATTAGCCACGTAGGATCTGACCTGGCTTGGCTAGATGGCTCATGACGATATTGGATCGTCATAATGGTTATGACGATCCAATAACGTGATAGACGGTTATGACGATTTTGCAAAAATCGTCGTTATAGTTCATTTGCGACGCCCAGCTTTCGACGATCTCAAAATCGTCATAGAATCATCATAAACAAAATATTGTGACGATTTTGTGACGAAAATAGAGGGTCATATATAGCCTAATTCCTTGTAGTGAGTCAAAGGAGGATACCACAATATCATACCAACGTATGAATAAAATAATCCAAGCAAACATTCATATGACATGCTACAAACTATTGGCAAGCTGGAGCTAACCACAAGCAAGCAAGAACTACTAAGCATCCATAATGACATACACCTTACACAAACAGGCTAAGCATGTTCACAATCATGAGTATATGTGCAAAAATGAAACAAATAGAGTTTGTTACCTTACCACTCCTCGAGTTGTCTTAATCTTCATTATTGCTCTTCACTTGTGTGACTTGAATGACAACATGAAACCAAAATCCACTGAGGACGACTGAACCCTACAAAGAACTCACAAAACCAAAGAAGAACAACAAATATTTTTGGTGTTTTCAATTTTTTAGAAACAAGCAAACAAAGAAAAACAAACCAAACAAGAAGCAAACAAAACAAAGCGAAAGAACCAAACAAAGCAAAATCTTTTTGTGTTTTTCTTTTAAGGCAAACCAAAGCAAAGAAGCAAAGAAACAAACCAAGATAAACAGTGAAAAATATTTTTGTGTTTTTGAGAAAGAAGCAACAAGAACCAAAAAGAAAGCGAAAACAATGGATATACAAAGAACCGACTAAACATGATATAAAAATGAGTGTGATGTCGGTATACCACCCCCCAAGCTTAGGTTTTTGGCCTAAGTGGGGCTCAATAGCGCGGGTAGTAACCCCAAGCTGTGGGTCATCATAGGAATTATCATAGTCAGGCGCCCGCGATGAAGAAGATGAGGCGCCCCAATCAAATGAGGGCTGCTGGTATGAAGACTCTCCTAAGTTGGAGGGCTGAACCAAATTGTATTCGACATCCTCTTCAACATTATCCTCTTGATGGGAGAGCTCCGCCACATATGTGTCAACCTCCTCCTCCGTAAGCGACCATCCTTGTGTGTTATCAAAATTAAACAAAGCATGTGCAGGCAAATAAATTATTTTCTCAATCCTACCCTTTCTCCGTCCTTGCTGGGCAAAAGACAATTCATATGGTAGACTTCTTACATTAGCCCCCTAGGAAACAAAACCATGCTGAATCATAGATTCAATATCAAGCCTCTCTATGGGGAACTGAAAATCTGAAAAGTGAGGCTCTAAACCATGGAAAACTAGCAACCTAGAAGCAATGAAACCTCCACAAATTCCACCCTTCTCACTGTTGGTGGTGAGACGGTGAGCTATCAAAGCACCCAAACTATAAGAACTATTCCTATTTAGAGAAGCTGCAATAAAAGCTAGATCAAAAGAAGACAACTTTCTAGCAGTCTTTCTAGCAAGAACACACTTGGTAATGAAATAGGCAAAGTATCTAATAGCTGGGAGCTGAATGTTCTGAATTTTACCACTTTCCTTTGAGAAGTCGAAACCTTGGCAAATCTTAGCATAAAAATCAATAAGTGACTTGGGCCTATCCTTGATCTTCTCACAGGATCCCCACTAAGGTACTCTTTGCTGCACAAAAATCAGCAAAAGACAGGTCGACAGGTATATTATATATTTTGTAATGGACCATGGGATTAGAAGTAGACCAAGTGAACCGGAAGTCCTACAAAAAATCCATAGTTAGCTTAACATATTGGATTGGTTCACCTTAAACAAAGTGTTCTAACCCTGCATTTGTAACCATAGTTTGGAAATCTTGGAGGATCCCTGCAACTCTTAGAAATTCATGGCACGGATATATGGAAGGAAAAACAGCCTCCTCACGATGAACCTTCATTGTCTCATGCACCATCAAGTCATATTGATTCAGTGGATAAGCACTCATCTTCCTTGCTGAAATTTTTAGACAACCATCAAACCAAGTGATTTCTAAGTTGATAAATGATGAGCAACTACTATAGGAACTTGCTAGAGGACTACACATGCATCAAAACAAAGTTTCTAAGCAAATAAAAAGCATGCAAGCTCAAACAACCTAACACCTATAGCAGCAAAATACTCAAGATACAATCTACCAATCACAAATCTAATTGGACAAGTGGAGGAGACACATACCAAGGAGCAATCCCTAAAAAAATCAGCACTTGAGATGGGCTGAACAAGGAGATCGAAAATTGCGAGCAAGAACAACAAGAACTCGATCTTGAGCAAGATTTCCGGTGTTTTTCGGGAGAGAGAAAGAAGGTGGCTTTGAGGAGGCAGCCTGGAGGGGCCCAGGTTGACCAGACCCCCCCAGGCGCCACCTCCTGGTAGGTCGCGCCTACCATGGGTGTGGGCCCTAGGGTGGCCCCTTGGGTCACTACAGGTACCTCTCTGGCCTTTTTTTTTGAGGAAAAATTTATTTTGAATTTTCTGGGATTTTTCGGGAAAATTTATTTTTGGCCAATTTTCAGGGTATGAAAATTGATTTTCTCGCAGAAACAGTTTTTCAGAAGAAGCAAACCAAAAGCCAAACTACAGGAGCTCTAAGAAACTCAAACAAACAAAGAACTAGCAAAACTAAAGCTAAAGCAAAGACTAGGAAAGAGAAAAGTAAAATAAAGCAAGAATAACCATAGTGAAAACATTATTTTGTTCATTAAAATCCTTTTGTTAATAAGGTTGATCAAGTCTTGTTACCAAAACAATCTTATATGAAGCAAAAATTTGTATTCCACCAAGTGATTATATTACCTCAAGATTGATAGCAATGGTCCCAATCATAATAGTTTCAAAATTTTCTTCTAGAGTGGGACAATATATTTCTCCAACCTTAATGCTCTCAATATTTTCAACGGAATTCAGGCAATAGCTCTTAGCAACCTTCTTGGGGAAATAAACAATGTGCTCTTTTTCATTAATATTGAATGTTACTTTTCATCGATTGCAATTGATGACAGCACCTGCAGTATTAAGAAAAGGTCTTCCAAGAATAATAGACATATTATTATCTTTAGGCATTTCAAGCACAACAAAATCAGTTAAAACCATGCAATTATGACCTACTTGAACACGAACATCCTCACATATACCAACAGGAACAGTAGTTGACTTATCAGTCATTTGCAAAGATATATCAGTTGGTATTAACTTTTCTAACTGAGTCTCTTATAGAGAGAAAAAGGCATAATACTAACTCCAACTCCCAAATCACATAAAGCAGTTCTAACATAATTATTCTTAATAGATCAAGGAATAGTTGGTATACCTGGATCACCAAGTTTCTTTGGAACCTTACCATTAAAGGAGTAATTAACAAGCAAAGTAGAAATCTCCTCATTAAGAATCTTCCTTTTATTAGAGATAATATCCTTCATATATTTTGAATAAGGAGGCAACTTAATAGCATCAGTCAAAGGAATTTGCAAGAATAAAGGTTTCATCCACTCACAAAACTTGTTGCAGTGTTCTTCCTCCTCTGACTTGTGTTTCTTAACTGGAAAAGGCATAGGTTTCTGCACCCAAGGTTCTCTCTCTTTACCATGTTTATTAGCAAAAAAATATTCCTTTGTGTACCTAGTGGTCTTAGTGTGCTTCTTAGGTTGTTCCTCAACTTCCTCATTATCAGGAGCATCATTTTTATCATTACCACTCTCAGTTTTAGCATCAAAGACAGATATACTGTTAGGATCTACAGCAGGTTCAAGTGGTTCCTCAACTATCTTATGTTTCTTTTTATTTCTCTTACGAATACTACCATTATCTTTACCTTGTTGGGAATCCTGCTCAATTATTTTTGGGTGTCCTTCAGGATATAAAGGACCTTGAGTAGCTATACCACTCCTAGTTCTAATTCCATAAGCATGTTTATCTCCTGAAGCATTAACTAGCATATCCTTTTGTACCTTAGCAAGTTGATCAAGTTGGGTTTGAACCATTTGAAAGTGTTTACAAAGCATTTTAATATCATTAGAAGTTCTTTCCACAATATCTTTCAACTCATGGATAGCTCTAGAGTTTTCCAATAAATGATTCTGAACTTGTTTATTAAAATTACCTTGCTTAACAATAGAAATGTCAAGTTCCTCCAAGCATTGATCAGGAGGCTTACTATAGGGAATATCACCCTCATCAAAGTGTTGGAGAGAGTGTACCTCAATAGTATATGAGTGGGGAATTGGCTTCCATAATCCTTCTATATGAGGTAGATTCTTCACATCTTCAGCTCTAATACCTTTCTCCTTTAGACACTTCTTAGCTTCCTTCATCACTTCATCATTTAATGCAATAATTCCTCTCTTCTTTGGTGTTGGTGTTGGAATAGGTTCAGGAACATCTGGTTCAGGAGTAATAGGCTTAGGTGTATTTAGCTCAGTTGAAATCCAATCATCATAATTCTTGCTTATCTTAGCCATTAATTCTTCAGCATCTGTAGGAGTTCTTTGCCTAAAAACACAATCAGCAAAGCTATCTAGGTAGGTCCTAGAATCATCAGCTAGTCCATTATAATAAATATCAAGCAACTCATTCTTAGGTAATGGAAATCTAGGATAAGAATGAATCAAGGCACAGAACCTTGTCCATGCCTCATGCAATTTCTCTTCTTCTCCCATGTTTAAAATCAACAAGTCTCTGCAAAGTAGCATGTCTAGCACTAGGTGGAAAATATTTCTGTAAGAAAGAAGCAATCAAACAATCAGGGCTATCAATGGAACCAAGATGTAATCTATTAAACCAAGCCCTAGCTTCTCCTTTTAGTGAAAAAGGAAGATCTTAGCAACAAAGTACTTTCGCATCTTAAAATCATCGGAGAATAAAGCACTCATAGTAGAAAGCTCATTCATATGAGCCACAACACTCTCATTTTCAGTCCCACTGAAATGTTCTTTCTCAACAATATCTAAATAAGACAAATCAAGAAAGAAATCATAATCTTTATCTTTAATATCTATGGCATAATAGTACGTCTACCAAGGAGACTCTTAATAGCACTAGTACCATGTGTGTTTCGATACTCTTCAACAAATTCATCAGTGAGCTCAATGTAACCATCATTAATATCATCACTCACTAGCCTCAGGTGAGCTAACAGGTGTAATAGTGTCTTCACTAGGAGTTTCGGTATTTCCTAGACTAGCCATAGTAGCATCTAGAAAAGGACCTAATGAACCACTCGCACCAAGCATAGTAGAAGTAACATCATGAATATCAAAAGTAGTTTCAGATTCAGCAGTAGCAGCAGTGTGTGTAGCATGAGCATGTGGTGGTGGTGTGACAAGCTTACTTATAACAGACGGTGAATCAAGAGCAGCAGAGGTGTTTAGGACTGTACCTCTTCTTGTAGTGGATGGTAAAATAGGGAACTTTTCATCACGAGTCTTCCCCATGATGAAAGGAGTAGCAGTGAACAATAATAGATCCAAGTGAACTTACAAATAAAGCTATGCTCCCCGGCAACGGCGCCAGAAAATAGTCTTGATAACCCACAAGTGTAGGGGATCGCAACAATCTTTGCGGGTAGTATTACCCAATTTACTGATTCGACACAAGGGGAGCCAAAGAATATTTGCAAGCCTTAATAACCGAGTTGTCAGTTCAGCTCCACTTGGAAATAGTTCTTGCTCACAGAAGTTTATCAGTAGCAATAGTTTGGTAGTAGCAACAACAGTAGTAACAGCAACAGTAACAACAACAGTGAAACATGAGCAACAGTAACATTAACGGTAACTGTAGGATTCGAGCGTGGTGGGCATAGGGATAGATGGACGGGCGTTGCTTGGACGAGTCTAAACATGTAACTTCAAGATCTAGGGCACTTCAGATAAATAATAACAAGAATCCAAGTACTAAACAATCCTAGGCATGTGTTCTAAATATAGTCATACGTGCTCGCAATGAGAACTTGCACAACGTCTTCTGTCCCGCCATCCCGTGGCAGCGGGGCCTCTAGTGGACTACTGGCAATTAAGGTGCTCCTTTTAATATAGCACCAGAGCAAAGCATTAACACTCCGTGAATACATGTGATCCTCAAAACACAGCCATCCCCTACGGTTGTCCCAATTATTGTCACTTTGGGGCCTTTGGATCCGGACAATGATATGTGTACACAACTTGCAGATAAGATCACAAACAATACTATCATAATGATTCATTAATAAGTTCAGATCTGAGATCATGGCACTCGGGCCCTAGTGCCAAGCATTAAGGACAACAAGTTGTAACAAAGTCAAATAGCACAAGAGATACTAGGCACTATGCCCTAACAATCATATTCGATTACATGATAGAACTCATCAAATCCCTACCATCCCCAAGCCTACAGCGGAGGATTACTCACTCATGGATGAGGGAAATATCGGTGGTTGATGGAAATGCGTTGGTGATGATGATGACGATGATCCTCTCCAAATTCCCCGTCCCAACAGGGTGCCAGAATGGAGTTTCTGGATCCGAATCTTGGTTTCTGGTGGTGGCGGCGAAGCGGAACTCTTTTTGGAAAACTATCGAACCTTCCTCGGTTTTTAGGTCGAAAGGCAACTTATAGGCGCAGAGGGAGGCCGAGGATCTATCTGGGGAGGATGCACCCCCTCCAGGCATGGCCAGTGGTGGGCCCGCTCCTGGGGTGGGTCTGGCCCCCCAGGCCTCCTCTCCATCTCTCCTTCTGGTGAAATATAATTTTGGCATATTTTTCAGGATTTTTCCTGATAGTTGATTTTCTGCACAAAGACAAGACACCACGGTAATTCTGCTAAAAACAGCGTCAGTTCGTGTTAGTTGTATCCAAATCACACAAGTTTAGAGGATAAACAATATCAAAGTATTCGAGAAAGTAGATACGTTTTGGACGTATCAGTGACCAATAGGGAAGTTTGACCACAAGTATAATTTAAGCTAAGATTAAATAAAGTTAGTCTTAAAAATATTCCAAGTAAGAGGATTAACGAGTCAAACAATTCAAAAGTTCAAGAAAAAATTCAAAAAACGAATTTTGAAAAGTAATATTTTTTTGAAAAAAATCTCTAGTCCCGGGACGTATGACGAGGCTAAAGGTCCTCCGTCCCCCGTGCTACAAAAGCGGCCATGTGGTGTCCTCTAGTACCGGGTTGTAGCAAACCGGGACTAAAGATAGGGGCCTTTATTCCCGATTTCACAATCCTGGATATAAAACCGGGACTAAAGGCCCTTATAATCCAGGACTATAGGCCTTTTTTCACTAGTGAGCCAGGAAAAACAACGCCATAGCAGAACATGATGGCTCTCCGGTTCTTCTTTTCACCAGTTTGACAGCGCCTCCAAAATGGTGAAATCTGATGTAAAAATCTCTACTTTGGCATCAGTAATTTGCGTGACACACGGTGGTCGCTCTTGCTTCCTCCGTTTCAAAACAAAGGGAGTACTCCCTCTATTTCAAAATATAAAATGTTTTAGGTTTGTAAAGAAAGTATATCTAATTTTTTTAGTATGTAGATTCACTCTAAACATGAATGAACCTAAATACTAAAAGTATTCTAGATACATTTGCTTAGAAAGCTAAAACATCTTATATTTTGAAACGAAATGAGTACAAGAGAAGGTAAAAATATGCAATAGACTTTTTTAATGTTTAAATTAAGAGTAAACCTACTTACTAAAAATGGTCTAGATATATTTTTTCACAAAGCTGAAACATACTATATTTTAAAACAAATGGAATTCAAGAGAAGGTAAAAATATGCACTACAAAACACGCAGTGCACAAATGCGCGACAGTTAGAGCGAGATCAGATGTTTGAGTGAGTTTAGCCCTGGTGTTGTTATTTTTATCCAATTTTCTCTTCAAAACTGGACACCTTTTTCTTAATTAATAAGTTTACATTTTCTATGGTGCAGAACATATTAAATAAACTAGTAAGCACTACTGGAAAAAGGGTCTACGGTTTGATGTGAACAACGCCAGCAGTCCCGGCCTATCATAGTCCGCGAATAGTGCTAGCACTATTCCCGGGCCGTGAGGCCTCTAAAGGCTAAAAATGGCCGTAGACACTAGTCCCGGGCCGAACCAGATCTCTAGTCCCGGTTCGTAATATGACCCGGAACTAATAACCCGGAGCAGGCCAGCTAGTCTTTTCGTGGACTATTAGTCCCAGGTCGTATCATGGACCGGAACTAGTTGTCCACCACTATATATTCTGCTTCCTGTCCAGCTGCCCTAAAGCATATGGTGGCCATTTTTCTCAAAGAAGCAAGCGAGTTCATGCCATTTTTTTCTGAAGATTTGTCAAGATTTAGTTTGCAACCCCTAAATCCAAAGCTTTAAAGGTTAGAACTTCATTCTTTCATCTCTCATTGCTACTTTAGCTCTATAATGCTCTAGAAGTATAGAGATATGGATCAATGCATGCATGCTCTACAAGTAGAAGGATTTTGATATATATGTGTAACAAATTTTGATTAGGCACATAGTTACTAAAAATTGAAATGTGTAATTTTAGAGTTTCAGAGCTTAGAATGGAATGAGGTTTTCACTGATAGAACAATAATAAAAAACTCCACATTTATCATGTTGATTGTTTTCTCCAATTCACAAATTGGTGCATGTAAATTTTTCAAAATTCAAAATTAATGCTCTAGAAGCTCTCAATATAACTTGTAATAATTTTATCATACTGTGTAATGGTTTTTGATATACTTTTACTATAATGCAGATGGTCCGGAAATGGATGTACGGTACTGACCGACGCTCTGGAGAGTTCATTAATGGCGTGCATGAATTCATCCGTGTTGCTGATGAAAACAAGCGCAATGGTTTTGTATTCTGTCCATGTAGTGGATGTAGGAATCAGAAGGATTACTCTGACTCAAAAACCCTTCACAACCACATATTGAAGTTCGGCTTCATTCCCAGTTATAATTGTTGGACCAAGCACGAAGAGATAGGGGTTATAATGGAAGACAATGAAGAAGAGGAGGAGAATGACAACTATCATGATTTCCCTGAGTACGGAGATACTTCCATGGAGGATGCTGAAGGGGAGGATGAAGACGAGACACATGATGATCCCGCTGATGATCTTGGTCGGACCATTGCCGATGCACAAAGAGACTGTGAAAATGAAAAGGAGAGGGAGAAGTTCAATCACATGTTAGAGGATCACAAAAAGTTGTTATACTGAAATTGTGAAAATGGTCTGAAAAAGCTAGGCAGCATACTGGAATTGCTGTGATGGAAGTCTGAGTGTGCTATAACTGACTCCTCATTTGAAAAGTTTCTGAAAATGATGAAGAGTATTCTTCCAAAAGATAACGTATTGCCCGCCAGTACGTATGAAGCAAAGAAGGTTGTCTGCCCTCTAGGTTTAGAGGTTTAGAAGATACATGCATGCCCTAATGACTACATCCTCTACCACGGTGAGGAGTACGAGAATTTGGATGCATGCCCGCTATGCACTTCACTTCGGTATAAGATCAGACGAGATGACCCTGGTGACGTTGAGGGCGAGCCCCCGGAAGCGGGTTCCTAGCAACACTACTAGGAAAACAACTATAGGTAATCAGCACATCCGTGGCTCACATGGTTGAAGTGCCCCACGGCTAAAACAGGCGTGGCTCACCTGTGGGCAGTGCCCTACTAGTAACTAGAACAACCGTGGCGCACATGACTATAGTGCGCCACAGATGTGTGTGGTCCAGGGCCCTGTTGGACGCTCGCCAAACATCTGTAGCGCACTATAGTCATGTGCGCCACAGTTGTTAGTGTCATCTGTGGCGCACATGAGGGGGGTGCGCGCAAGCGCACGCCTCCGCTGTGAACGTTACAAACATCTGTGGCGCACATGGAATAGTGCGCCACAGATGTATCTTAGCCGTAGGGCACTCGACCTAGTGCCCCACGCTAAGTGGCATGCACTCCACACCCCCCCTGGATCGCCTTTTTAGGGTTTGCAAAAAATAAACGAAAATGATAAACACTTCAAAAAATTAAATCCTTTCATATTTAGGTAGGTAATGTGGTATAGCATCTAGTAAAATTAACAAACATGAGTTTTGACTTTATTTGCAAAAAAAAGTCATGCCACGGTAAAAAGGCCGTAACTTTTGCATACGATATCGAAAAAAATCGTATAATATACCAAAATGACGAGAACGAGATTTCGCATCCGCTCGCAACCACCTACGGTCGTTTAGCGATTTTTTAGATTTTCAAAATTCGAAAAGAGTAAAAAGTTACGGTCAAAAGACCGTTTTTTCCTGCAGAAAAAAAATAGAGGGCGACTTACCCGTAGCGCACCACCACCTAGTGCGCCACGGATAAGCTTGGGCGGGATTCAAATTTCGAATCCCCACCCTGCCCACCTTCCCTTCTCTCCTTTTCCTTTTCCTCCCTTCTCATTTCCTTCTTCTCCTCCTTCTCCTTCTCCTTTCTCCTCCTCTTCCTCCTCCTTGCAGTGAACATGGTGATGGCGGCGGCGGCCTCCTCCTTGCAGTGAACATGGTGATGGCGGCGGCGGCCTCCTCCTTGCAGTTCCGACGACGAGACGGCGGCCTCCTCTTCTTCTTCTCCTCCTCCTCCTCCTCCTCTTCTTCTCCTCCTCCTCCTCCTCTTCTTCTCCTCCTCTTCCTCTCCTTCTCCTCCTCCTCTTCCTCCTCTTCTCCTCCTCCTCCTCCTCCTCCTCATCTTCTCCTCCTCTTCCTCCTATTCTCCTCCTCCTCCTTGCAGTTCCGACGACGACGACGAGGAGGAGACGACGAGGAGGCGACGACGGCGACCTGCACCGACGCGCGACGGCACTGACGACGAGATCCAGATCTGCTACTTTTTTTTTTGAATTTTGAAATTTATATCCATGGCGCACAGCACCTAGTGTGCCACGGTTATCGTTTCATACGCGTGGCGCACCTGCCCAAACTTCTGTGGCGCACTGGCATGTGTGCCACGCTTGTATCTAAACTTCTGTGGCGCACCATGCAGTGCGCCACGGCTACGAGATAGCCGTAGCGCGAGGCCCGTGGCGCACTGCTAGTGCGCCACAGAAGGCCTTTTCATGTGCGCCACGAATAGGCGTTTTTCTAGTAGTGCAAGGTGATGTGGTATGCTCCTATAATACAACGGTTGAAACGCTTATTCAGAAACAAAGAGCATGCCAAGTTGTTGCGATGTCATAAAGAGGAACGTAAGTCAGACGGGATGTTGAGACACCCCGCTGATGGGTCGCAATGGAGAAAATCGATAGAAAGTACCCGGACTTTGCAGATGACGTAAGGATTTTAAGGTTTGGTCTAAGTACAGATGGCATGAATCCTTTTGTGGAGCAGAGCTCCAGTCACAGCACCTGGCCCATGACTCTATGCATCTATAACCTTCCTCCTTGGTTATGCATGAAGCGGAAGTTCATTATGATGCCAGTGTTGATCCAAGGTCCGAAGCAACTCGGAAACGACATTGATGTGTACCTAAGTCCATTAGTTGAAGAACTTTTACAGTTGTGGCACGAACCCGACATATGCGTGTGGGATGAGCACAAACAGGAAGAATTTGACCTTCGAGCATTGCTTTTCTTAACAATCAATGATTGGCATGCTCTTAGTAACCTTTCAGGACAGTCAAACAAGGGATACAATGCATGCACACACTGTTTATATGAGACTGAAAGTATATATTTGGAACATTGTAAGAAGAATGTGTACAATGAGCATCGTGGATTTCTTTTGGCCAAGCATCCCTTAAGAAAGAAAGGCAAGCATTTCAACAGTCTGGCATGTCACCAGACGAAGCCTAAGGAGCGTACTGGTGCTGACATATTTGATATGGTCAAAGATTTGGATCAAATAGTAACCTTTGGAAAGGGTCCTAGCGGAAAATCTATTCCGAAGTACGCTAAAGGACACGCACCCATGTGGAAGAAGAAATCTATATTTTGGGAGCTACCATATTGGAAATTCTTAGAGGTCCGCTCTGCAATCGATGTGATGCATATGACGAAGAATCTTTGCGTGAACCTGCTAGGCCTCTTGGTCGTGTATGGGAAGACAAAAGATACACCGGAAGCACAAAAGGACCATCAACGTATGAAAGACCCATATGGCCTGCATCTAGAATGGTTTCAAGGTCATGCCAGCTATGCTCTTACCAAACAAGAGAAGGAAATATTTTTTGAATGCCTAAGCAGTATTAAGGTCCCGTCTGGCTTCTTATCGAATATAAAGGGTATAATAAATATGGCAGAAAGAAAAGTTCCAAAAACTAAAGTCTCATGACTGCCACATGATTATGACGCAAATTCTTCTAATTGCATTGAGTGGGCTTCTACCAGATAATGTTCTAGTACCCATTGTGAAGCTATGTGCATTACTCAATGCAAACTCTCAGAAGATAATCAATCCTGAAGATCTACCATGGTTATAGAATGATGTGGTCCAATGTCTTGTCAGTTTTGAGTTGGTGTTCCCACCATCCTTCTTCAATATTATGACGCACCTGCTGGTTCACCTATTCGAAGAGATTTCCATTCTCGGTCCTGTATTTCTACACAATATGTTTCCCTTTGAGAGGTTCATGGGAATCATAAAGAAATATGTTCGTAACCGTGCTAGGCCAGAAGGAAGCATCTCCAAGGGATATGGAACAGAGGAGGTCATTGAATTTTGTGTTGACTTTGTTCCCACACTTAGGCCGATTGGTCTTCCTCAATCGCGGTATGAGGGGAGACTGAGTGGAAAGGGTACTCTAGGAAGGAAATCAATAATATGTAGGGACGGACATTCTTACACCGAAGCACATTACACTGTTCTATAGAATTCTATCTTGGCAGCCCCATATATCGAGGAACACAAGAAAATCTTACGCTCCAACAACCCTTGAAATCATGACTCTTGGATTAGAGATGAACACATGAAGAGTTTCGGCGGTTGGTTGCAACATCTCATCAAAAACAACACTCTTGGAGATCAGCTATACTTGTTGTCTAGGTCACCATCTTCGACTATATCGACTTTCCAAGGGTACGGGATAAATGGGTATACATTTTACACGATCTCCCAAGATAAAAAGAGCACCAACCAAAATAGTGGTGTCCACTTTGATGCAACATACAACAATCGGTCAAAGACCACATATTATGGTTACATAAAGGAGATATGGGAACTTGAATATGGACCTACTTTTAAGTTCCCCTTGTTTCAGTGCAAATGGGTCAAGCTGACAGGAGGAGGGGTTGAGGTAGACAAGAAATACGGAATGACATCTTTGGATCTCAACAATCTTGGGTACTTAAATGAACCATTCGTCCTAGCCAATGATGAGGCTCAGGTTTTCTATGTGAAGGATATGTCTACCAAACCTAGAAAAAGAAAAAATAAGAAAAAGAATACATCAGACGATGAACCAAAGCGCCGCATAGTTGTTTCAGGAAAAATAAACATCGTGGGAGTGGAGGACAAGACAGACATGTCAGAAGATTGTGATAAGTTTCATGAAATTCCGCCCTTCGCAGTGAAGGATGACCCAAGCATCATATTAATGAATGAAGATGCTCCATGGATACAGCAGGATCAGAAAGGAACACACGCGAAGAAATGATGTGTAATAATTGTAACATTTTATGAGTGAAGATGCTCCATGTGTCCATTTTTATAGTGTTGTCTGCTAACCATCTTGAGTGTCTTAGTCCCGTTTTGTGGCTGGACCGGGACTAAAGGGGGGCCTTTAGTCCTGATTCGTACTTACCATTAAGATCTGATGTCCAAATGCGTGTGGTCACATATTAGGGAGTGCCTCTATGACCAGTTTCTTGGAGATGCTGGAGGACTGGGCTCCGGCGGCATCTCCCTGAAACTGGCCGTAGTGGTGTCCCTGCTCTCGCACACCATCTTGCAGCTTGTAACTTCTCTAACTAGATCAATACGCCTAGGAGCTAACTAATTTCACATATTAGGGAGTGCCTCTATGACTAGTTTCTTGGAGATGCCGGAGAACTGGGCTCGCGCATCTCCCCAGGCCGTAGTGGTGTCCCTGCTCTCGAAAACCATCTTGGAGATGCCTCAAACTGGCTGGAGGACTGGACTCACAAGGATGCCTATTTCTAGTACAAGCAGCTCGGCATAGTGTCGACACTCACCCCCTATTATTAGTGCTGACTCATGTTTTGTCCCGGTTGGTGTCTCCAACCGGGACAAAAGGTTCATCTTTAGTCCCAGTTGGTGACACCATCCGGGACAAGGTACAAGCCGCACGACATAATGTCGACACTCGCCCCTATTATTAGTGATGCCTGGCCCAGTCTGTCGCAATACCTTCAGTCGCGGTTGGTTTCTCCAACCGGGACTAAAGATGAACCCTCTCTTTATAGGCATTTACCTCTATTTATAGGCTGCTCTATTTATAGTCCTTTTCCTCTAAATATAACAACATCTTCATATTTAGTCCCGGGACTAGGTAACACTCAAGAATTTATTAATATTAACAACCAGGACAAACCGGGACTAGCTAACACTCATGCCTAGTCCTATAGTACGCAGCTTCAGGGTCTTCTTCGTCATCGTCATCTGCCACTCCGGGGATCCTCAGCCCAGCCATGGCATATACCGGGGGCACCTGCCACTCCGGCCTCAGATTCATGGTGAGCGGGGGAGGGGTCTCCTGGAAGACGATGCCTCTATCGCCGGGCGGGGGAGGGTCCTTCCTGTGGCGGGTGGACTTGTGGGCACCGCATGCAAGGATGGTCTCCCCCCGTGATGTAGCACATCACTCCGATGATAGTACGGTTCGCCGACCATAGATGGCGGCCGGCTTCATTGTGGTTCATCGGGGGAAGGCCATCACCCTCGTACCTGGCGAGCTCCCTTTCCCACCTATTAGCGAAGAAGGCATTCTAGGTGTCGTAGTTTTCGGGATCCCACTGGGATCCATCCTCTGCTCCGACGTGAGCTCATGGTAGAAGTGGTTCGTGATGGCCGCCTGGCGTGCGGAACCTTGAGGGACAGGAGGGACAATAACCCCTCCAGCGCTCAGCATCCAGTCGACGGGCGGCTGGTAGCCCGGCGGACAAGGGTATCTAGAGGCGCACATTGCCTCGGTCTCCTCGAGGGTGAGAATGGCCCACTAGGCGTTGTCCATTGTTCTAAGAGATGAAGGTGTGGATGTGTGGATAGCCATGGAGCGATCGCCCTAGATATAGAGGGAAAGGGCGGCAAAACTTGGCAGGAAGCTTAGGGAAATGGCAGGAAATATCTTTAGTCTCAGTTAGTGACTACAACCGGGACTAAAAGCTCTCGTAAAAAGAAAAGGGCGGGAAAACTTGGCGGGAAGCGGTGGGAAATGGCGGGAAATATCTTTAGTCCCAGTTAGTGACTACAACTGGGACTAAATGGATATTATATTAAGATTCTTTATATATTTCTGATAATAATAGACATATTATTTGTTTTATTTGGATTTTTACAATAGAAGATATGATTTTCCAAAGTTTTATATTTGATTTGAATTAAAAAAATAAAATTTACAAAAGAAATAGTTTATAAATGATGCAAACAGATGTTTGGATATTATATTAAGATTCTTTATATTTTCTAATAATAATAGACATATTAGTTGTTTTATTTGGATTTTTACAATAGAAGATATGATTTTCCAAAGTTTTATATTTGATTTGAATTAAAAAAGAAAATTTACAAATGAAATAATTTATAAATGATGCAAACAGATGTATGGATATTATATTAAGATTATTTATATTTTTCTGATAATAATAGACATATTATTTGTTTTATTTGGATTTTTACAATAAAAGATATGATTTTCCAAAGTTTTATATTTGATTTGAATTAAAAAAGAAAATTTACAAATGAAATAATTTATAAATGATGCAAACAGATGAATGGATATTATATTAAGATTCGTCATATTTTTCTAATAATAATAGACATATTATTTGTTTTATTTGGATTTTTAAAATAAAATATATGATTTTCCAAAGTTTTATATTTGATTTGAATTAAAAAATAAAATTTACAAATGAAATAATTTATAAATGATGCAAACAGATGTATGGATATTATATTAAGATTCTTATATTTTTCTTATAATAATAGACATATTATTCGCTTTATTTGGATTTATGCAATAAAAGATATGATTTTTCCAAAGTTTTATATTTGATTTGAATTAAAAAAAGAAAATTTACAAAAAAAAACTAGTCGCGGGTCGTGGCTCGTCCCGGGACTAGAGGATGCCTACGCGCGCGAAAACGATGCGGCCGAAAAACACACTCGAGTCCCGGGCCGTGGCTTAACCGGGGACTAAAGGTGGGGTCTTTAGTCGCGGGTTAAGCCAAGGCCCGGGACTAGAGACCCTCTAGTCGCGGGAGATGGCTTAGCTCGGGACTAAAAGGGGGGGTCCTGAAGGGAATATGCCCTGAGAGGCAATAATAAAGTGTTTATTATGTGTATTCGAAGTATATGATAGAGGTTTATTTTGCAAGATATAATTTTATTAATACGGAAACATTAATAGATGTGTGTTTAATAAACAAACAGAAAGTCCCTAGTTATGCCTCTCTCATAAACTAGCTCGTTGATTAACAAGATGATCAAGGTTTCCTGATCATGGACATTGGATGTTGTTAATAACGGGATCACAACATTAGTGTAATGGTGTGATGAACATTCATCTTAAGTATAGCATTACGATGAAATTCATTGAGTTTATATTGCTATAGCGACTTACGAAGTGATCCTAATCCTTAGACCGTGAGATCATGTCAATCACTAACACCGGAAGAGTTTCTTGATAACATCAAACGTCATACCGTAACAAGGTGATTATAAAGATGGATTCATAACTAATAAAGTGTTATGTTGAGGCTCATGGATCGAGAGTGGAATTTGTTCATCCCGATGACGGATAGATATACTCTGGGCCCTCTCGGTGATATCACATTGATTAGCTTGCAAGCAAGTGATTTGATCACTAGAATGTTATATCACGGGAACGAGAAAAGAGTGCATGTCAGTAACGAGATCAAACTAGGTATGGATATACCGATGATTGAATCTCGGACATGTAATATATCGTGAAACAAAGGGATTAAGATACTAGCGTAAAAGGTTCCGACGATCACAAGAAAGTCATCGTTGAATGTGTGGGAGTCAGTATGGGTCTCCAGATCCCGCTTCTGATTATTGATCCGAGAGGGGTCTCGATCATGTCTGCATTATTCACGAACCATAGGGTGACACACTTACGAGACACCGACATCCAATTGGAGCAAAAGTTTCATGCCAAAAGAATGAACAAGCGCAGGAATTTATTTCACTAGATACCGAAACAGGTTTTCGGGTGAAATTGCATAAAATGGTTATGCATGTGAAATAGAATTCTAGCAAGGGGTTATTTGTGAATGTTTGTCATTAAATTAATTAACAAAATTCTGAATAAAATAAAAGAGTTTTATTTAATGAGAGTTTGCATTAAATTTGGTGGAAATTTAATGGGAATTTGAGTGGATTTTTGAGTGGAGAAAATTGAAGGGCCATTTTGTGAGTGGAGTGTCCACCCACATGAATGAAGAAGGGGAGGGGGCAGCCCCCATGGCCGGAGGCCACCCCCTTGGGTGCCCCTCCTCCTCCTATAAAAGGAGCCCCTCCTCTCACTTGTCTCTTACACCTCCTCGTGAAGGATCTCTGTCCCCCTCTAGAATTTATCACCCATGGTCTCGGAATAGCGAGATACATGTTCCCAGTGGCTATTCGGAAAGAAAGAGTTGTGCTTCCGCTGCATCGCTGGAGCGAGGAGGCGGAGGTTGCTCGGTGCCTCCAACGTGTGTGCGAGCACGGATGCGCTGGTGATTTGCGGCGCTAGGACTTCCTATCGATCTTGAGATCAACAAGAGATTGTCTACATCAACCACGAGTTGAACTCGTTAAGCTTTGTCGGTCTTCAAGGGTATGTTCTCTATGGATATACATCCGCTCGTTGTTTGTATCTAATAGATAGATCTTGGTATATAGTTCACATCGTAGGAAATTTTTTGTTTTCTATGCTGCGAACCCTACAGTGGTATCAGAGCCGGATCTATGCATAGATGCTTTACACGGGTAGTACACATATGAGTATGTGGGCGATGATGATCATGTTGTTGCTCCTTTGTTGTAATTTTGGATATTGGTGGCATAGTGGGATGAAGCGGCCCGGACAAACTTTACATGTCCTCGCACATGAGACCTATTCCACGCTTGACATGCAATTAGTTTGCATAAGTGGCTAGCGGGTGTCTGTCTCTCCTACTATAGTCAATATCTAGTTTGCAACGAGTTGTCAACAAATTGGTTATCCTCGTTGTGGTTCATGTTCGTAGGTAAGAACGGTTCTATCTCGAAAGCCCTAAGCCACGTAAAACTTGCAATGGATAAATTAGAGGCGTCTAGTTTAGATTGTTGCTGGGCTAGTGTTATGATATGGTGATGTTGTAAGTAGAAGTATGAGATGATACTCTTACAACATACATAGCGTGTAAACTTCATAGACCTTGGATTTACACATATAGGTATGATAGTGATCATACCACGATGCACATGATAGAGATCATCTACGGGAACCATAACATTTCACTAATAAACATGTGATGTTTGATAGCATCTTATATTGCTTGTTTAGCGCTTTGTTAGCATAATAAGATGATCCCTCATTTAAATATCAAGATAAGAATGTGTTCTTCCTTTAGTATGCACCGATTATGTTTCGTCGCTCCAAGACATCATGTGATGATCGGGTGTTCTTGGATCCACGACCATATTTCGGGTGTATACACACGCGAATACTAAGGTTCTAACTTGGCGAGCCTAGCATGTATAGACATGGCCTCGGAACACGGACCGAAAGGTTAAGCATGAGTCATATAGTTGATATAATTCCCATTTGATGCTCGCCTTTGAAGCTATACCGACTCATGTGATGATCGGACTTGGTGTAGTGGATTTGGTTCATGTAATCACCAAAAAGGCACGAGGGATGTCGTTTTTGAGTGGGAGTTCATTCGTAATATGGATTAGTTGAACTCAATCTATCATACACTTAGTTTAAACTTTACAAATTCTGTTGTAGATGGCACCACCTGCTTTTAATTTCAATGTGTTCATGGAGAAAGATAAACTAGCAACGAACGGTAGCAACTTTACCGAATGGGCCATGAATTTGAGGATTCTCCTCTCTGCTGCAGAAAAGCAATATGTGCTAGAAGCGCCACTAGGCCCCCCACCTTTTGAGGATGCCCCTGACGAGGAGAAGAATGTCTATCAGACTCGTCAGGAGGACCACAACTTAGTTCATTGCGGCATATTGTATGGGCTAGAGCCGGAACTTCGAAAGCGTTTCGAAAACAGCAATGCATTTGATACAATGGGTGAGTTGAAAATGATTATCGACACACATGCTGCTGTAGAGAGCTACAATGCTTCAGAAAAGTTCTTTAGCTGCATGATGGAAGAGCACAGCTCCGTTAGTGAGCATGTACTCAAGATGTCGGGTTACGCCGATAAGCTTGTGTCCTTGGGAATAACGATTCCCATTGACTTAGGCATCCATCATGTTCTGCAGTCTCTGCCACCTAGCTATAAGAGCTTTGTGATGAACTATAATATGCAAGGCATGAAGAAGTCTCTCCCCGAGCTTCTGTCAATGCTTAAAACTGCAGAAGTGGAGATCAAAAAGGAACATCAAGTGTTGATTATCAATAGGAATACTGGTTTTAAGAAAGACAAGAAGGGAAAACGGAAGGGAAGTAAGGGCGGCAAGCCTGTTGCCGTGCCTGAAAAGAAACCCCGAGTTGGACCTAAGTCTGATACCGAGTGCTACTATTGTAAGGGGACTGGCCACTGGAAGCGCAACTGCCCCAAGTATTTGGCAGACAAGAAGGCCGGCAAGGAAAACAAAGGTATATATGATATACATGTTATTGATGTGTACTTGACTAGTCGCAGAGCACCGGGTATTTGATACCGGTTGCTAATATTTGTAACTCGAATCGTCATGCGAAGCGACCGCTAGCAAGGGGTGAGGTCAAGATGCGTGTCGGCAATGGATCAAGCGTTGATGTGATCGCAATCGGAACGCTGCCTCTCCACTTGCCGTCGGGATTAGTTATAAACTTGAATAATTGTTATCTGGTGCCTACACTGAGCATGAACATTGTATCTGGATCGTGTTTGATGCGAAGTGGTTATTCATTTAAATCCGAGAACAATGGTTGTTCCATTTATATGAATGAAATCTTTTATGGTCATGCACCGATGATGAATGGTTTATTTCTATTATATCTTGATGATAATGTTACACATATTCATAATGTTGATGCTAAAAGGATTAAACTTAATGATGATATATCCGCATATATGTGGCACTGCCGTCTAGGTAATATTGGCGTTAAACACATGAAGAAGCTCCATTTGGATGGACTTTTGGAATCACTTGATTTTGAATCATTTGATACATGTGAGCCATGCCTTATGGGCAAGATGACTAGAACGCCGTTTTCCGGTTCAATGGAACGGCGATGATTTATTGGAAATCATACATTCTGATGTATGTGGTCCAATGAGTGTGTCGGCGCGAGGTGGATATCGTTATTTTGTTACTTTCACGGATGATTTGAGTAGATACAGTTATATCTACTTGATGAAACACAAGTCTGAAACCTTTGAGAAGTTCAAGGAATTTCAGAATGAAGTGGAAAATCATCGTAATAGAAAGATCAAATTTCTACGGTCCGACCGTGGAGGTGAGTATCTAAGTTACGAGTTTAGCACTCACATGAAAGAGTGTGGAATTGTTTCACAACTCACGCCTGACGGAACACCACAGCAAAATGGTGTGTCGGAACATCGTAATCATACTTTATTAGATATGGTTCGATCTATGATGTCTCTGACGGACTTGCCGTTGTCATTTTGGGGTTATGCACTAGAAACTGCTGCATTCACTTTAAATCGGGCACCATCTAAATCTGTTAAAAAGACACCGTATGAATTGTGGTTTGGAAACAAACCTAAGCTGTCATTTCTTAAAGTTTGTGGATGCGATGTTTATGTGAAGAAACTTTAACCGGATAAACTCGAACCCAAAACGGAAAAATGCGTATTCATAGGTTACCCTAAGGAAACTATTGGGTATTCCTTCTATCACAGATCCGAGGGCAAGGTTTTTGTTGCCAAGAATGGATCCTTTCTAGAGAAAGAGTTTCTCACGAAAGGTGTGAGTAGTCGGAAGGTAGAACTCGAAGAGGTTATTGAACCTTCTCTTCAAAGTATGGCGAGTAGCGCAGCGCCGGAAGTTGTTCCGGAGTTGGCTCCACCTGTTGAAGAGGGAACTAATGATAATGATCATGAAACTCCAAAAGAGAGTACTACCGAACCTCGCAGGTCAAGCAGGACGCGTGCAGCTCCCGAGATGTACGGAAATCCTATCATGAATTTCATGGTTGATGAAAATGATGACCCTGCGACGTATGAAGAAGCGATGATGAGCCCGGATTCCAACAAATGGTTAGAAGCCATGAAATCCGAGATGGAATCCATGTATGAAAATCAAGTTTGCAACTTGGTCGAATTACCTCACGACCGAAAGGACGTGGAGAACAAATGGATTTTCAAAAGGAAAACTGATGCTGATGGTAATGTGACCGTCCATAAAGCTCGACTTGTCGCAAAGGGGTTTCGACAAATTCAAGGAGTTGAGTACGATGAGACATTCTCTCCCGTAGCGATGCTAAAGTCAGTTAAGATTATGTTAGCAATTGCTGCAAATTTCGATTATGAGATATGGCAGATGGATGTCAAAACCGCGTTTCTCAATGGTAATATTGAATAAGAGTTGTATATGATACAACCAAAGGGTTTTGTCTATCCTAAGGATGCTAACAAGGTGTGCAAGCTTCAGCGATCCATCTATGGATTGAAGCAAGCATCACGTAGTTGGAATCTCCGCTTTGATGAGGTGATTAAAGAGTTTGGATTTGTCCAAACTTATGGAGAAGCTTGTATTTACAAGAAAGTGAGTGGCAGCAATGTGGAATTTCTGATATTATATGTGGATGACATATTATTGATCGGAAATGATATAGGTCTTTTAAACAGTGTTAAAAGTTATCTAAATAGAAAATTTTCAATGAAGGACCTAGGTGAAGCGTCATACATATTAGGCATAAAGATCTATAGAGATAGATCTAGGCGCCTAATAGGGCTATCGCAAAGTACATACCTTGATAAGATTTTAAAGAAGTTTAAAATGGACGGAAGTAAGAAGGGGTTCTTACCTATGTTGCAAGGCAAGACATTGAGTAAGACTCAAAGTCCGGCTTCGGCGGAAGAAAGAGAGATAATGGACAAAGTCCCCTATGCTTTAGCCATAGGCTCTATAATGTACGCCATGCTATGTACAAGACCGGATGTGGCACATGCTATTAGTTTGAATAGTAGGTACCAATCGGATCCGTGTTGAACATCGGATAGCGGTCAAGAATATCCTTAAGTACTTACGAAGAACTAAGGATATGTTTCTTGTATATGGAGGTGAAGAAGAGCTCGTCGCTAAGTGTTATGTTGACGCTAGCTTTGACACCGATCCGGATGACTCTAAGTCTCAATCCGGATACGTATTTCTCATGAATGGAGGAGCGGTTAGTTGGAGGAGCTCCAAACAACCTGTGGTAGCGGGACCAACAACGGAGGCCGAATATGTTGCTGCTTCAGAAGCGGCTCAGGAAGCAGTTTGGATGAAGGAGTTCATATCCGAACTAGGAGTGGTTGCAAACGCGTTGGACCCAATGGTGATATATTGTGACAACAATGGTGCCATAGCCAATGCCAAAGAGCCAAGGTCTCACAAGCATTCCACGCATATTAAGCGCCGGTTTCACTCCATCCGCGAGCATGTCAAGGATGGAGATATAAAGATTTGTAAAGTACATACGGATCTCAATGTAGCAGATCCGTTGACTAAAACTCTCCCTAGAGCAAAACATGATCAACACCAGAACTCAATGGGTGTTCGAATTATCACTATGTAACTAGATTATCGTCTCTAGTGCAAGTGGGAGACTGAAGGGAATATGCCCTTAGAGGCAATAATAAAGTGTTTATTATGTGTATTCGAAGTATATGATAGAGGTTTATTTTGCATGCTATAATTGTATTAATACGGAAACATTAATACATGTGTGTTTAATAAACAAACAGAAAGTTCCTAGTTATGCCTCTCTCATAAACTAGCTTGTTGATTAACAAGATGATTAAGGTTTCCTGATCATGGACATTGGATGTTGTTAATAACGGGATCACAACATTAGTGTAATGGTGTGATGAACATTCATCCGAAGTATAGCATTACGATCAAAGTCATTAAGTTTATATTGCTATAAAAACTTACGAAGTGATCCTAATCCTTAGACCATGAGATCATGTCAATCACTAACACCGGAAGAGTTTCTTGATAACATCAAACGTCACACCGTAACAGGCTGATTATAAAGATGGATTCAGAACTAATAAAGTGTTATGTTGAGACTCATGGATCGAGAGTGGAATTTTTTCATCCTGATGACGGATAGATATACTCTGGGCCCTCTCGGTGATATCACATTGATTAGCTTGCAAGCAAGTGATTGATCAGTCGAATGTTATATCACGGTAACGAGAAAAGAGTGCATGTCAATAACGAGATCAAACTAGGTATGGAGATACCGATGATCGAATCTCAGACATGTAACAAAGGGATTAAGATACTAGCGTAAAAGGTTCCGACGATCACAAGAAAGTCATCGTTGAATGTGTGGGAGTCAGTATGGGTCTCCAGATCCCGCTTCTGATTATTGATCCGAGAGGGGTCTCGATCATGTCCGCATTATTCACGAACCGTAGGGTGACACACTTAAGAGACACTGACATCCAATTGGAGCAAAAGTTTCATGCCGAAAGAATGAACAAGCGCAGGAATTTATTTCACTAGTTACCGAAACAGGTTTTCGGGTGAAATTGCATAAAGTGGTTATGCATGTGAAATAGAATTCTAGCAAGGGGTTATTTGTGAATGTTTGTCATTAAAGTAATTGACAAAATTTCTGAATAAAATAAATGAGTTTTATTTAATGAGAGTTTGCATTAAATTTGGTGGAAATTTAATGGGAATTTGAGTGGGTTTTTTAGTGGAGAAAATTGAAGGGCCATTTTGTGAGTGGAGTGTCCACCCACATGAATGAAGGAGGGGAGGGGGCAGCCCCCATGGCCGGCGGCCACCCCCTTGGGTGCCCCCGCTCCTCCTATAAAAGGAGCCCCTCCTCTCACTTGTCTCTTACACCTCCTCGTGAAGGATCTCTCTCCCCTCTAGAATTTATCCCCCATGGTCTCGGACTAGCGAGATACATGTTCCCGGTGGCTATTCGGCAAGAAAGAGTTGTGCTTCCGGCATCTGGGCGAGGCGGAGGTTGCTCGGTGCCTCGAACGTGTGTGCGAGCACGGATGCGCTGCTGATTTGCGGCGCTAGGACTTCCTCTCGATCTTGAGATCGGCAAGAGATCGTCTACATCAACCACGAGGTGAACTCATTAAGCTTTGTCGGTCTTCAAGGGTATGATCTCTACGGATATACATCTTCCCGTTGTTTGTATCTAATAGATAGATCTTGGTACATAGTTCACATCGTAGGAAAATTTTTGTTTTCTATGCTGCGAACCCTACAGGTCCCTATATATTCCGCGCCAGGGGAGGTGCTGCCCACCAGCACTTGGCATTCCTCGACGAAGACAAAAACTAAGCAATCACAGCCGCATCAAAGACGAAGCACACGCAGGGGAGGTGCTGTCCGTCGGTCGGCCGCTCCGCCGCCGCTCCCTTGTGTCGTGACGTGCCGACGCTCCGCCGACGCATTTTTCTGCCTCGTCGCCTTGCCGCACGCGTGCCTCGACGTGCCGTGTCGTGCCGCCTCGCCGCCTCGTTAGTGAGCTCGAGAGAGGTCGGGTGGTTTTTCTATAATTTGGATTATTATAATTAGGATTATATTACCACGAATAATATTAGGATTATTGTTTTATCACAAATAATATTAGGGTTTTTATAATTAGCTAGGGTTATTATAATTATAAATATTGTTTTTTTACCACAAAATATTAGCTAGGGTTATTATAATTAGCAATATTGTTTTTTACCAAAAAATATTAGCTAGGGTTATTATAATTAGAAATATTTTTTTACCACAAAATATTAGGTAGGGTTTAGTTATTAGGATTAGGATTAGTATAAGGATTATTGTTTTAGTTATTTTTGTTTTAGTTATTAGGATTATATTGTTTTACCCAAATAATATTAGGATTATTATAATTAGGATTATTGTTTTATCACAAATAAAATTAGGGTTTTTTGTTTTAGTTATTAGGATTACTTTTTTACGACAAATAATATTAGGGTTATTGTTTTTTGTTTAAGTTATTAATATTATTGTTTTACCACAAATAATATTAGGGTTATTTTTTTTGTTTTAGTTATTAAGATTATTGTTTTACTACAAATAATATTAGGGTTATTAATTAGTGTTATTAGGGTTATTGTTTTTTATTTTAGTTATTAGGGTTATTGTTTTTTCTAACATGTTTAACTCTCTTTCTGTTATAGATAATTGTCAACACCCGGATTTTTAATCCCAGGTGCCTGTTATGCCATACATCGCAATCGCAGGATTACCATTTTTGCGAGACATAACAGATTTGGATATCACAGTACATCATCCATTACAAACCATACATAAGTTATTACACAAATAAGGATCTCATGATCCAGTTCTTAATACAACTCAAGCGGCGGAATAACGTAATAGTAACGATAGCGTAGGCAAAGCTCCATCTTCGGGGTCACAGGCAATGCTGACGATGGGAGATGATCCTAGTTGTCGTAACCTTCCTGCGTTCCTTCATCCTGATACTCCTCTTCATAGTCTGGCCATGGGAATAGCCAGGGACAAAGCCATGAGTACTCTTTAAGTACTCGCAAACTAATACTAACAAGTTAAGGGGGGTTTTTGTAGTACGACACTAAGCTCTAGGGTTGTTTTGCAAAAAGCCAGATTTACCTCTACTCAGTTCAGAAGCAACGATAGCTAGTTGAAGTTTTATAACACCTAAGTGGGAACTTGAATTTTATATCACAACCCTGTTGTGGTGAATTCAATGTCATAGTTCATTTCACAAGTCATTTTGAAAACATCTGATGGGGGAACAGTATGGCCACTCCAACTGTCCATAACCGCGGACACGGCTATTCGAATAGTTTGACACTCTGCAGAGATTGTACACTTTCACAACAACATTCGATACATTTGTCAGCAACAATCCTGAATTCACCATACTCAGTATGCGGATAATAAATCCTAACCTTTCGATTACACGCCCTAGTATAGGCACCTCTCCTGTGAGTTTAGCCTCCCAACCATGACCAACTGTCATCTTGGGTACTGCACACGTGGACAATCTTCACAAGTTAGCCTTAGCTCAGACCTTGGCCGCGAGGGAACCCATACTAAGGTATATAAATTTCCAGTCAAGCCCTACCCAATTTTCCGGTATTGTGGTTGTATGGTAAAATTGGAATGGTATCGCATCCAGACAACCATCAGTTTTATCAAGGACAAAGGCTCATGCCTCAACATTTTCATCATCAAAATCATCTGGTGTTCGAGAACACATGTCAAAACATTTCAGTAGAATGACTCATCATTCTAAGGTTTTCATAACCATTTTCACCAAGTATTCCCATCTAAAGTTGATCAAGTTTTATGCTTAGCACTAGCATCTACAAGTGGTGGTAACTACTAATGCGGGATGGTAAATAAGTGGGGATTCGCTAAGTTCAATTCTCATGCCTTAGGATGATATCAAGATTATCTAACTTAAGCCAAGTTTTATGCTCTTTATGCTACCTTCAGTTATCTTTCTAGAATCTACAAGTCACTTAAGTAAACTTTTAAGAGAAGGCTTTGATAAGGAAATAAAGTATATAGCTTGCAAGTAAAACTAGGATTAGGTTGTCAAGTGGGTATGATCACATATGCTTAAGACATATAGTTGGCATGGGAACAAGCAGGTAGTAGCTTGCATAATTGCAAGTATTAGCTTGCTAAAGTAGGGTATCTTGCAAGTGTTAGCTTGCTCAGTTAATAGCTTGCTAATTCAACTGGTAGTATTAGGCTTGCCTTGTGCAGAGCAATGGTTGAAGTTCTCCTCGGTCTCTTCCTCATAGTATCCTCCTTCCTCCTCGTATCCTTGGTCGGTACTAGCGTCTATAAATAAATACGAGGTACACAATCACCAAACAATACTTAACTATTTTCAATCATCACACCAAGGTGTACTATAGATGATCTAGCATCATCTCTTAACATTACAAGATTAAGGCATTTGTCTTGTTTATTTTAATTGGAGAAAGGTAATTTCTACTCATTGATAAACTACTTAAGATTTAATATTCTCCAACTCAAACATGGGATCATGTTGACACATGTCATCACCACATATTTTAGTCCATGGGAATGTGATTTAAAGTGGTGTCACAATTTAATAAGGTTTAACCTTTTATTTTAAATAAATAAAGTGACTAGAATTGCCTATGTGGCATTATTTTATTACTTGAACATTATTCCTGTAAGTAGACCCATATGTTTTTATATATTTTGAAAGGTATGATGAAATGTGATTTTTGAGAGTTGGAATCAACTCAAAAGCTCTTATGGTTGAATTTTGAAAAATGTTTGAATGTAGAAAAGCTTCTGACTTGTTATTTTTACCAAGGTTGATCAACAGATCCAAATGATTTGAATCCAACGGGCCTGGATTAATCATTTCAGTACCTTTCTAACAAAATTGGTTTCACGCAATTTGGTTAATTCAATCGAGCTGGGTTGATTTTGAATCTATGTACCGAAATATGTTTGAATTAAAATGGAAAAATCTAAATTCAAACTGCTGGGTCGCGCGGGAGATGGTAATGGGCCGGCCTAGTGTCAATCCACAGCGCGGGGCTCAGCTGACAGGGGGGTCTACCAGTCAGCGGCTCATAACGCGTGAAGCGGTATGGGGCTGTGTGGGTTGTTGGATTAGAGTGGGGATCGACGGCTGGGGATCGTCGTCGACGACGGACCTGTCGCCAGCGAGCTCTAACCCTAGCATCTCAGTGGGGGTGCATAGGAGGCGTACCAGGGATCCAGAGATGAGGCGAGGCGGGCAAACGAACGGGTGGTCGACGACGAGCTCAGGGACGGTCGAGGCAGCTCCGGGGGTGGTCGCAATCAGCGGCGCCCTTCTCCTCCAGAGGCGGCCTGCTCCTGTGCAATTCCGGCGAGCTGCTTCTCCTCGTGCTCCGGCTAGAGGTGTGGGATGATCAGTGAGGTGAGTGGAGTGGAATGGTGTGCTGCAAATGGCTGGGGGTGGCCTACTTTATAGGATCGACGGCGAGACCGAGAGGGATGGGCAGGCGACGGTGGCGACATGGCTACGGGCTGCTAGAGGCATGGCTGAGGGTGGCGATCGACGCGCGGTCTCCTGGCGATGCTCTAGAACTTGAATGCGCGCTTAGGGGCGGTGGCAATCGGTCGGGAACTTGCGGTGCTCTCCGCGGTACCAACGGCGAACTCCGCGGCATGCGGTGGCTACGGGGTACGGGCGAGGAAACGACAATGTCTAGTTGATGGGGATGTACCTACCGGGGTATACCCAGCAGGACGTTTCCGAATGGACCAAGAACTGGCCAGTGGGCCTGCAAGACGGCGACTGGATCAAAGCCCGGCGTGGATCCAGGCGACTGGAAGCTGAAGGCCCAGGCGAGTAGATAGGCCCAGTCGGATTAGGTTAAAACAAGTACCGAAGCCTTAACTGATTCGGTTGAGATATGTAAACCCTAGGGGAGGTAAGCCTATATAAACCTCCCTGCGGGGCGTGTAGAGATACGTTCCATCATACACCCTAGCGACTCGCCGCCTAGCCGCCGAGCTCGCCCATTGTACCACCTCCATAATACAATCTCGCAGGAGTAGGTCTTTACCCTCCGGGGGGCTGAACCTGGGTAAAACCCTGTGTCTCTGCCCTCATCTCGCACCGCAGATGGCTGGCCGCCCTTGCCCCTCGTTCTACTACTCGCTGCTGATTGCAGCATCTGCCGTGACCATTCCCACGACAGTGACGCCCACTGTGGGGCCTGGCCGGCTTGGCCGGTGTTCTGCGGTGATATCCAATCTGCCCATCAATGAGACGGTCGCCACCGGCCGCATGATAGCGATCGGCGAGATGCTCCAAATCTTGCCGAGCAGCTACGTCCCGGCGGCACGACCCGTCGCGCACAGCGTGATCCTGCCGGTCGGCACGATCAGCCTCTTCGTCGGCCTCACCGACGTCATCGTCTCGGAGGACTCGGCTCGCATCCGCGAGTCGCCACCACGCGATCGTCTCTCCGAGAGCCAGATCCGCACGATCCATCGCCTCGCCTCCGAGTACAACTCGGCCCACAACAATGTGGCCGAAAACTCAGCGGCGGCGGAAGACGCGGCCCTCAACGACGACGCCGACTCGGCGACCCCGGCATCACTCGCCGGATCCATCACCACGGCTTCACCCGCGGGCTCCATCACCCAGGTCTCCAATGTGGGAGACTTCGAGGACCCCTCCATCCTCGGGATCTTCGACTTCGACTCCGGGTTGGAAAACTCCGCCGACCTCCGCGACGGAACCGGTCGTTACGCCGCGACCTACATGGCGACCGACACCGAGCCGCCGGAGGATCCCTTCTCCACCCCGATCCCTCCTAACGCCACAGCGACGGAGGTCGAGGAACTCCGCCTGAAACTAGTGGAGGCAGTGCGCAAGGAGCAAGCCGAGCGCGAAAAATTTCGCCTCGAGCAAGTGACGGCGCAGGAGCTATCGCGCTACCACCAGCAGCGGATGAGGTCGCGCCTGAACCCCACCGTTCAGGGGCGCGCCCTGAACTTCGACGGCAACGACCCGCGTGGCGGCGCGATCTGCGAGAACGGGCCACCAGGAGGAAGCGCCCGGCCCCCGCCAGGGTCGACGGCGATGGGCGCCCCACCTCCACCCAACCGCACACCTCCCAGGGACCAGCCGCGGATAGTGGTCTCCTCACGGGAGCGAGACACAAACGGCCTCCCACTGTTCTCCACCCCGATGGACAACCTCGTGGCAGGCCGAGCAGCAGCCGACAACATCACGGCCACCGGTGACGGCGCCCTATAGATCCAGTACGTCAGGGCCCTGCTCGCAAAGGTCGTCGAGCAGCAAAACGCGGGCGCTGACTCGCAGGGTCGAGTGTACTAGCGTTCTTCAGGAAGCAGAGCGGCCTCAAGCGGCCGCCCAATGGCTGCAAACACCCTCAACTGTCCACCACCAGAGCCACTACAGCTCCAACACCAACCCCCGAACGCGACACTCTCCACCAACGATACCCTCAACATCAGCGAGGTCCTCACCGAGTCGCGCCAGCGATACCCGCAGTACCAAAAGCTGGTATACGCAGTCTTCAGGGCTCAGCGGCGCCTGCCGCACTACTTCCAGGAGCACCCAATCACGGTCGTCTCCTCAGCACCACTGCAGGATATCATCCGCAACCGCGAGGCGACCGGGCGGGTCGCCAAGTGGGCCGTCGAGATCGGCGTCCACAACATTAAATACGAGCCACGAAAAGCGATCAAGTCGCCGGCCCTAGCGGACTTCATCGCCGACTGGGAAGAGGCCCAGCAGCCAGAGAAGTTGCCATACCTCCATTACTAGAGCCTGCACTTCGACGGCTCCAAGAACGCGGACGACGCAGGTGCAGGGATCGTGCTAACTTCACCGAAGGGCGACAAGCTCCGCTACGTCCTCTGCCTCGACTTCACACCCTGCACCAACAACATGGCCGAGTACGAGGCCTTACTCCACGGCATGCGAGCTGCCAAGGAGATGAATGTCAACCGCCTACGCTGCTACGGAGACTCCGACCTCGTCTGGAAAGTCGGCACTCGCGACATCGTCTCCCCACCATGGCGGCGTACCGCCAAGCAGTGGACAAGCTGGGTGGACACTTCACAGGCTACTCCGTCGAGTGGATCGACAGGCGGAAGAACGAGGAGGCCGACGCACTCTCTCGCATTGGGTCGGCTCGACTCGCACCACCCGCCGGCGTCTTCCTCGACACAATCACCAAACCATCAGTCTCTCCCCCGAGGGAGATCGACATCGGAGTCCCGTTACAACCAGAGGCAGCCCTGGTCGCACTCGTCACCGAGCCAGACGACTGTACCAAGCCCTACATCGCCTACCTGGAGGCCGGAACCTTGCCGGCAGACGAGACGGACGCTCGGATGATCGCACGCCGATGCAAGTCCTACACCATCATCGACGGCGAGCTGCACAAGCGCAGCGTCACCGGCGTGTTCCAACGCTGCGTCCAACCCGCCGAAGGATGCAAGATCCTCCATGACATCCACTCCGGAGATTGCGGCCACCACGCCGGCGCCCGCTCTCTGGTCGCCAAGGCTATGCGGCATGGCTTTTACTGGCCCACCGCGCACGCCGACGCCGTCGACATTGTCCAGCGGTGCACCGGGTGCCAGAAGTACGCCAACCAGACGCACGTGCCGAGCTCAGCACTCAAGACAATCCCCATCACCTGGCCATTCGCCGTATGGGGCATGGACATGGTAGGCCCCTTCAAGAAGGCTCCCTCCGGCTACACCCACCTCCTGGTCGCGGTCGACAAGTTCACAAAGTGGGTGGAGGCCAAGCCAGTCCGGAAATGCGATGGGAAGACTGCCACTAAATTCCTACGCGAGTTCATATATCGCTACGGGTTCCCAAACAGCATCATCACGGACAACAGCACTAACTTCGCCAAAGGAGCCAAGGCCGAATTCTGCGAGGAACACCACATCCGGCTTGACCTCGCATCAGTCGCCCACCCGGAATCCAATGGCCAGGCAGAACGGGACAATCAAAGCATCCTCCATGGCCTGAAGCCGCGACTCCAAGTACCACTCGAGCGCACCGCCGGGTGTTGGGTCGAGGAGCTACCCTCCGTCATATGGGGCATCCGCACATCGGTCAACAGGTCGACAGGATTCACCCCCTTCTTCATGGTGTACGGCGCCGAGGCAGTCATGCCCACCGACCTTGAGCACGACTCGCCGAGGGTCGTCCACTACACGGAGGCTGCGAACGAACTCGCACGATAGGATGGAGTCGATCAACTCGACGAGGCACGCGACCTAGCTCGCTCGCGCACCTCCATCTACCAACAAGGACTCTGCCGCTACCACAGCCGGCGGGTGAAAAACCACACCTTCCAAGAAGGCGACTTGGTGATGCGCCTCATGTAGGACAAGAAGGGCATGCACAAGCTTTCCCCTCCATGGGAGGGACCATTCGCCATCGGGCGCGTACTCGGCAACGACGCTTACTACCTCATCGATGTACGCGGGGACAGCAAACTCGACGTCAAGCGACCATGGAACGTAAACCTCCTATGGAAATTCTATTCCTAGCTAGAACGCCACATATGTACTCTTCAGTCGCTATGAAATAAAAAGAATTGGTTACCGCAAATTGCGCCTACCCCTCCGTGTCTTGTGCCACTCGCACTCGTAATAACAGCGTCAAGCTAACCACAGAAGTCAACCTTTGGTAAAGCGATCGGCACGACCAAGTAGTGCGATGCAAAAGCACTGAGTCACCTCAGGTTTTGCATCGTGCACAAAAAAAGCCTAACTGGAGCCCCATTGGAGTCGCCTAGCCCGACTGGCTCTACGAGCCAAGACAACTGCCTTCGCTTCTCATAGCGACCATGATCCTCCGCATCCTCGACATAGCGACTCGAACGGCCACGTACCACGCTCGGGGACTGACGACCAGTTCAGAGCGAGCGGCTCGGGAAAACGCCAAGTATGAGAGCATGCCCATGACTCGCCATGCGACTGACCCACCGGGCTAGGCAGGAGTGATGCGCTCAAACCAACGCGCCAAGTCCTCACCCACCCTCGAGTCACGCCTAGAACAACCAAGTACCACGCTCGGGGACTCGGCCACCCGACCTCGTTCGCGCAAGGGAAAACGGTGAAGTACAGAGCCCTCAAGGGAGTCGCCTAGGGACTGGCTCTTCGAGTCCGGGCGAGTCGACCACAATAACAAAACACTCACAAACTACAAACACATCATACACGAGGTGAACCCCACAAAAGGGCGGACGCGCTGGGGGACTCGTTCAAACCTCAATCGGAACACATATAACAAATCACAAAACAAACATGATATCACATTACGAGGATGCTGCAATTGTCCCAGAATACAAAATATGCCCAAACGGCAGATCTGCTACTAACGCCCTAGGGCAACCTACACTATTCCGCAGGCTTCGACGACGACTCGCCAGCACCCTTGCGATTGCGGATGAATGGCGTGTACGGGTTTGACGGGTATGTCGTCAGCTCACCCGCCATCGCCGCGCGGAAGGGCTGCTCGACCTTGAAGTCCTGGTGCTGCGGCTCGGGGTCGTTGGGCGCGACGACCGTTTCCTGGTAAGGAAGGAGGTTGCCCATCGCCTAGACGCGCTCGGAGTACACCGCGGCGCGACCCGTCAACTTGAGCACCTTGGAGATCTCCACCTCACTAGTCGACGACGGGTAGCCACTCGTCACATCATCCAGATCGAAATCTTCTGGAAAATGCGCAAGCCCAAGGCTAAGCGCCGTCGACGCCCCACGCCGGAACGCCGATCGCGTCATGAACTCAACGACCGACAGCGCCTTCTCCAAATACTTCCACACCTCCACGAGGTCGCTGGGAATTACTTCCGTGGGCGATATCTCCTGGAGGTAGGCTCGGATGCATGTCGCCGACAACGTCGCCGAATCGACGAGCGTGGCCACACACTGCCGCGCGTCGAACGAGCTCGCCTCTTCCGCGCTATCAAGGATGCGACCTGTGGATAGAAGATAATAGTGAGTACATCGGACGTTACGAAAAGACACATGCAATAGGCAAGGGCAGACAAACTCACCAATCAAGGGATGGGAGAGATCCGTGATGAAGCTTTGAAGAGAAGTATAGTCGTCCTGAAGCCCAGCAACAAGGGCGTCAGAAACTTTACGCTCTTCCGCGGCGGCCGTAACGGCGGCCTTAGCTCGACCATCCGCCGAACTCGCCTCCTCTTTTGCCTCCCTCAGCTCGCGCTCAAGCTCGGCGATCCGCTTCTCGGCCGAGCTCAACGCCGATTGAGCTGTTGCCAACTCACCCGCGGGGACAAGTCCCTGGCGAGCCTCTTCTGCATTCGCGGCAACTGCCTGAAGCCCCTTATTCTCCTCTTGGACGGTGGCCAGTTCCTTCTCCGCGTGGTGTTTCGCTGCCAATCGCTCAGCTGACTCACGTTGCAGACCCTGCCCACAATTCAAACAGTTAACCAAAGCGAAAACATAAGTGCCCACCCACTGAAATTCAGCGAGTGTGCACTCGGGGACTGGCAATCAAGAAATCTAAAGTTCCCAACCGCTGAAATTAAGCGAGTGGGCACACGGGGACTGGCAATCAAGAAATCCTAAGTGCCCACCCGCTGAAATTCAGCGAGTGCGCACTCGGAGACTGGCAATCAAGAAATCCTAAAGTGCCCACCCGCTGAAATTCAGCGAGTGCGCACTCGGGGACTGGACGCGAAAAATAACAACAAGACATTAAAAGAATCAGACCGCTGCAATTCACCAGCCTGATCCTCGGGGACTGGACATACCTGGATGGCTGCGCCAAGCATGCCGTGAAGCTGTATCGCGTCCACGGACGCGAGGAGAACCGGTGTGTGCCCACGACGCTGCTCGACCTCCGCGTCGGCGATCCCAGGTGCATGGCTCGAAGGCGAGGTCCCACTCGTTGCAGCCGCCTTGGTCATAAAGCGCGGAAACGTGGCGATGGAGGCACCGGCACCAAAGGAGACCGGCTCGGTCACCCCCGGCGAGGGAGCACCCTCCTTAGTGGGTACGGCCGCCCCCATTGCGGGTTCATTTGGCACGACCGCCGTGTCGTCGGAGATCGTAACGACATCGTCGCCCTTGGACTTCTTGGCGCCATCCGCAGGAACGACGACTTCGTCTTCCTTCCTCTTGCGGGAAGGGTCCTCCTCGCTGACGACGGGTGGCACCTTAGACACGGTTGGGTGACCTATCTTCTTCGCTCCGGTCCTGTAAATCGATCGTGTGAGCGAAATAGTTCAAGCTCCTATGAAAGACAAAGGTAGGTGAGCGAACTCACTTGGCGACCGGAATGAAGCGTAGCCCCGTGCGGATGCCGGCCGGCTTCTCCAGTTCGGGGCCCAGTCGGCGGCTGAGGCCCATTTCCAGGACGTCACGTGCCCAAGACACGGACGGCTTCTTCGTGGTCGAGGCTGCAACGGGAGCCTCTAGGACATCTTCAGCGGGGGCTTCCTTGCGAGGTGAAGCCGCCGCGGCCGGAGCGGCCCCTAGCCCAGAAACTGGGACGAATGGCGGAGGCATCGAGGCCAGTGGCACCTCACAGCGGCCGTGTCCAGCGCGGTTGCCGCCGGCGGTGCCTCGTCCTTGGCCGGGCTGGGGGCTTCGGAGCTGCTCGTCGAGTGTGGTGGCGAGGCCGGCCTCGTCGGCTTCATTTTCTTCTTCGGGGGAGCCTTTGCCTCCTTTTCCTTCTTCTTGTTCTTCGACGGAGTGGCCTGGCGGCGCGAGGTGGTCTCCGGAAGTTCGTCATCGTCGTCGTGACGCTCGCCTCAAGCTCGCCCTGACGCTGCCCGCGGGTCTTGCGGACCAGCGGGGCGACCTCCTCCTCGGACTCATCGTCGTCGTTGCCTCGTCGCTCCCTGAATCGCCCTTGGCAGGAGGCGATTCGCCCATGTCCTGGACGGACGAGCTCGCGTTCTCGTCGTCTGAGGGCAGGAGCCATCCTTCCACCACTTGGAATAGCTGCGATGAACACAAAATTAAGTTAGAACGACCGCGACCGCAAAAACTGCGACTGCGAATGATGCGAGGTGACTTACCGTTGGGGCTGGATGCTTCGCGGTGTAGGGGGCGACCCCGGCCTTTGCGTCCAGGTGATCTTCTTCAGTGTTGGGGTGTAGTCCTCGAGCTTCCACTCGGCGAGGCAGGACTTCTTCGAGTCCTCCCGGCCTGTATACTGGTACATGTAGTGGTCGCGCCAAGCCAGAGGGACGAGCCGCCGCCCGAGCCAGCAGTTGTATAGGTTGATCGTCTGGAGGCCCTTCTTCTTCAGACCAAGGATGGTTTGAAGCATTTCGTCCACGACCATCCGCTGGTCGCTGGGGAGCTTGCCGACCTGAAGACGGCGTGGTTCGGACCGGTTGGCGGAGTATCGTGGAATCGCCGTCTCGCCCTCTGGGGTCGCCTCGGCAACATAGAACCAAGATTTCTTCCAGTCGCTCGCCGCCTTGGCGGGCAGCATCAAGTCGAAGAATGAAGCCTTTGACTTCAGCTAGAAGGTTAGGCCGCCCGCGGCAAGCATTGGGCCGCCTACTTCCTCGTGGCTGATCCGTCCGTGGAACAGATCTTGCCATAGAGGGAAGTAGGGCCGGCAGCCCAAGTAGCACTCGCAGAACGCCACGAAGATGGCGAGCTGCTCGATGCTGTGTGGACCCAGGTCCGACGGTTGGATCCCGTAGTAGGCGCAGAAGCGTCGGAAGAACAGGGACGTGGGGAATCCTAGCCCCCGTTCTAGATGGCTAGTGAAGCAGATGAATTCCCCCTCGCGCGGGTTCGGGGTCACCTCTCCGGCCGAGGATGCGCCCGGCAGGCTACAGGATCCCGACCTCCTCAAAGGAAGCCAGTTGCGCCCTCGTACACTTAGATCTACCCCAAGGTTCGGTGGAGAGGGCCATGGCAGAAGGATTTGTGGGGGGTCGGAGGATTTCGGGTCGGCTGGATCACGATGCGAAGGGAGGCGAAAGTGCGTGCAATCGGAGGAAATGGTGAGAAGGTGGTTCTCTGATCGCCTGCCATTCCCCTTATATAGCAGTTGTTACCCGCCAAATTAGGGAGATGTTACTACGCAGTGATTACGCCAAAGGTTACCGTTGGATTACCCCAATGGCTAGTTTGACCACGTTTAACGGTCCAACTTCAGCCACTCGGCTCGCAGACCCGATCACTATGACATTGTTTCGCCAACTCGACTCGCCAAAGCTGCGATCAGGATGACTAGTTTTCTCCTTTATACAGGAGCCCGCTGATGATTCGACTGGATGTCTACTCTGAAGCCGTATACTCCGACTGCTAGCAGCCACCTACGCCTAATCGACGACGGCCTCGGGGAATACTGATGGGGATGTACCTACCGGGGTATACCCAGCAGGACGTTTCCGACTGGCCCAAGAACTGGCGAGTGGGCCGCAAGGCGATCGGATCAAAGCCGGCGTGGATCCAGCGGCTGAAGGCCCAGGCGAGTAGATAGGCCCAGTCGGATTAGGTTAAAACAAGTACCGAAGCCTTAACTGATTCGATTGAGATATGTAAACCCTAGGGGAGGTGAGCCTATATAAACCTCCCTGCGGGGCGTGTAGAGATACGTTCCATCATACACCCAAGCGACTCGCCGCCTAGCCGCCGAGCTCGCCCATTGTACCACCTCCATAATACAATCTAGCAGGAGTAGGTCTTTACCCTCCGGGGGGCCGAACCTGGGTAAAACCCTGTGTCTCCGCCCTCATCTCGCACCGCAGATGGCTGGCCGCCCTTGCCCCTCGTTCTACTACTCACTGACGATTGCAGCATCTGCCGTGACCATTCCCACGACACTAGTGGTCTCCTGGGATAGTGAGGTTCATGTTGGCGGGCGGCAAGGGCTCGAGGTGGTCGGGTTGAGTGGGAACGGCGCGTGCACGGTGGTGCGCATCGGCATGGTCGACAGCGGCGCGGGCACGGCGTTCCTGGCTGTGCTTGTCTTTGTCTTCTAGCTAGGTCTGGTCAAGAGGGGGCGGTGAGGCATGGGCAGCATTCTAGACAAGGTGGGCGCAGCTAGTTCTTCCTCTAGCTTGCTATCCACACTGGGGTGGCATGGTAAGGCTCATCCTGCTCACCATTGATGGCAATGGCAAGCTCACAGTGGTGCTATAGGTCACTAACTAAGCTAGATGAACTACTAAATGTTTGCTGTGAGCTAGAGAGGGGACAAGGTTGGCCAAATCACTGCTTAAAATAGTGTTTGTTGTTTGTTTGATTTGTGTTTGCAAGGTGTTTGATGAAATGGCCGAAAGAACTTCAGTTTGAATTTTGAAAAGATTTTTGGTGGGTGTGCTAGGCATGAGCTGGAGACTCTGTGGTTGCTTGGGTTTTAAAAATTGAGCTTGTTTGAGTGGTTTTTGAAATAGCGGGATCTTCCCATATGAGATAGATTCAATTCTAAACTGTCTTTTAAACTTAGCATTTGAATGTTTTTGGAAGATCACAAGGTGAGCCTTGGTACCTCATTATGTGTACTAACAAGGGGTGCAAATCTCCACAAATGTTTCTGTTAAGTTTTAGGTGCTAGGAATAGCCAAAGTAGGCATGATAGTTAATTTGGCAAAAATGACCATTCACTTCATCTATTCATTTTGAGTTGTTTTTCTTTGGGAAAAGTTTGGGCATGATTTGGATGATGTTTATTTCACCTAAGAATCATTTTACAAGCAATGAATCACAGAACCATGGAAATTCAAAAGAACTCCTAATTTAACTACACATACATATGAATGCTTTCATAACTTGTGATGGGAAAGTTTTTGTTAGCCCTAAATTTGATGATTAGATTTTGATGATCCATTTTTAATGTTTTTGGGATGTTACAATAATTAAGTCATGGATCCATCCAAAGATCCTGGTCGCATTGGTGAAGGTTTTCTTCAGGGCATGATAAGAGGTGAAATTCCTCTTAATATTACTACCGATGAAGATATTTTTCTCGAGGAAGAGATATCCTCATATCTGAATCCATCCGGTCATGGAATAGAGAAAAACCTAATGTACCAAGGGGAAGACCGGATGGACGAAGGGAAAACAAATAACAACAATAATGATGGCCCCTCGACAGGATCCGACGAGGTACATATATATATAAACCTCGTGTTACCTCTATTCATTAACTGATCTAGATATATATTAATCACTCTCTCTACTTATTTTAGCCCACCGGATCGAAGCAATCGACAGCTCGAACGAAACGAGGGCCGAACAAAAAGTTGGATGGTAATCAGAGGTTCACCATCGAAGAAATAGATGATGATGGTGAACCAATTGCTCCAGAGAAGCACTGGAGGATGTTTATAAATCAATGCGGGTTGCTTGTTAGGGACAACCTTCTAATCACCATCCAAGAATGGAATCAGTCAAAGAAACCCGGTGAAGATTCCAACAGCTATGTCACCGATGATGCCAAAGATGACCTTTGGCAGAAGATCATAGCGCATTTCATACTACCTCCAGAGTATGAAGAATTTGAGGTAGATGGTATTACCCCAAGGCCGGGTGGGATTGAAAATAGAGCAAAAGTCAAGGAGTCTCGGAGCAAGATGGCTGAACTGTACCGGAACCACAAGAAAAGTTTATACGCGAAATATGTCGCGAAAAAGAAAACTCCAGACATTAAAGGAGTAAACGAGAAGTTGAGAGAACAGTGGCCCGATTTTGTACAGTACAAGCAATTTGATAAAGCAAAGGCAAAGTCGGCAAAGAACGCGTTAAATGTTGCCAAAAAGAAATACCATCATAAAATGGGGACATGTGGCTACAAGAATGCCATCCCTAGGTGGGAAACTATGGAGAATGAAATGAGGGCTAGAGGCGTCACTACTAGTACAGATGGATGGCCCGAGAGGTCAAAGCATTGGTTGTATGGGCACGGGGGATCGTTGGACCCATAAACAGGGAAGACATTATTTCACGAAAAAATTCTAAAACCCTCCGAAAAAACTTGTTCAAGCAATGAACGATGCTCAATTGGGATTGTTCCGTCCCGAGAGAGAGAACGCCAAGCTGACACGCACCCTAGGGAATATTGAATAGGGAGGACGAACACGAGGCAAAGGCGCCGGTGTCTCGTGGAAGAAAGGGTTTCCTCAGTATGATTCTAGTTATAGAAGCCGTCAGAGAAAGAAGGACCAGGAAGAAGACTGGATCTCCAGGGTAGAGCAGGACCTAGCTGATCTGAAGAACCTCATGCAAGAAATTATACAAAGGGCACCGTCGTCAACTCACCCGCAGGCTGATGATCCTGCATTGGATCTTAGCCAGCGGAGAAGCAGTGTGGCTTCCACGGAGGTCCGGGATGATGATCAAGCACTGCTGGATGATGCACCGGCTCCTCGCTACACCGTGGATGATGTCAGAGAGATGGCACAATGTGAGCTACATCAGCCAATGAACAACCTGTCCTTCAAGATGGCGATCGACACTGCTTTACCTTGTCTACCTGGATCACTCCATCATTCACTTCCGATTCCACCTGGCTATGTTCGTGTCACGGTGGATGACATAGTGGAGTATTTTGCGGACCTAGAGATTGACATCGCTACGCCTGAAGGCCTTACGAAACTAGGAGATGTCAAGCGCAACATCATTCTATGGAAGAAGAAGTACATCAAGTTTCCAGGCTCGGCGCCAAGGCCACCGACTCGAGGAATCCAAGTCCACCCCGCATCGAATATCGTCAACATCCAAGTCCACCCCAACCCGATTATCATTAACCTCCAAGTCCATCCCGCCCAGCTGACGATCGCTGTAGCAGGAGTACATCAACTAGATCTCCGCCTCCGCGCAATACTCGATCTCCGCCTCCGCCTCCGTGTAGTACTACTACCTCGTCGAAGAAACGAAAGGTCGACGCTCCCCCACGCCCCACATCGAAGAAAGGTCAAACATCGAAGATAGTCAACATCCCGCCGGCTCTTCCAAAGAGACATTATGACAAGACCGATAAGGAAACTAACGCGGATGTGGATGCCCAAGTTAAGGCGCATTTTGCACCTAAAAATCCTGAGCCAAAGACAGTATATGATGAAAAAACCAAAAAGTGGGCTAAGTCCTTTCTTGAGCAACCATCCTAGATATCGATGAATCTGGAATCAGACTATGACCGGGAGATTATAAAGCAAGTGCAGAAGAAAAAAATCACAACTGCAAAAAGCGGGAAGCAAGTTGTCCAGCTCGGAGCACAGAAGAATCAATCGGTTACCCCGCTCAAAGTCATTTCAGACCTTGACAAGGCCTTCAGAGATGAAATGGATATGGACATGCAAATAATGGACCCCAGAGCCCGTAATAATGCTGCACTAATGGGCATCACTGTATCGCAGGCCAAAGCACTTGCTACCGAAGAAAATAGGTCTCTTGGTTAATATTTAGGCTATGAAGATACGCCAGTGGGTCAGATAGTACGAAAATATGTCCAAGGGGATCCTCTAGTCAGTAATGAGGACCTCGCGCGTCTATCCACACATATGCGAAATCTGCATGAATGGTACATGTCGCAAGTAGAAAAAAAGCATCAGAAAGATTGGTTTCCGGTGGCCGTTAGAAAGGAGGATCACTTCAAATCATACTCAATATATGTTCAAATGACCGAACTGTTTCAACTATACAACCAGCGCGCCCTCGACAAATCTATCATTGGTTGCTACTGTCTGTAAGTAATTTATTTCTATAATTAAGTTTGTAGCTCAGCTCGTATGATATTATATTCTCTTGTATGATATTATATTCTGCAGAATGAAGATGCTTGAATGCAAAAGAGCTAGAAGATATGACATTGGGTTCATTGACCCATATATTGTTAATGAATATACGTTAAAGAATCACCCCAAGGACGTGGAATAAGACCTGTGCAGGTTCTTAACCGAGAATAATTTTCTTAAGGAAATACTATTTCCTTACAACTTCAAGTGAGTGTTTCTATCTTGTACACATTTTATTTTTTCTTACTCGATGAGCTATGCATGTATGCTTTTGTAAACGTCCCCAGATTCCACTGGATCTTGATAAACATTCAAGTTGACAAGTCCCTAGTTGAAGTCCACGAATCATTAAGTTGGGACCAAGTGGAGCGACATGAAAGCAATGCTCCATAAGTAATTTCAATCATTATCGCATTATATCAGACTCTTTCGTTCATTTCCTGATATCAAGTAACTAATAACTCCTTTGTTAATTTTCTTTGCCGAGCAGGTGTTGGACACGGTTCAGACAGAAAATACCAGGTCCATTCAAAGAGGAGCTAACTTATAAAATGGTGAAGAGTTTACAGCAGCCACCAGGAACTCATTTATGTGGATACTACGTCTGTGAGTACATCTGCGAGTTGACCAGTGAGCGGAAAGTTGACTCACATTATATTTATGGTTTGCGGAAGAAACTAGAGCCAGACCAGCGCATAAGAGCAATTCAAGAGGAGCTGGCGGGATTTATGATGAAGGAGGTCCTTGATGTACATGGAGAGCATTATGCGGATGACGTGGAACTCGATTTGCCTTAGTGATCTCCATGTAGTTGATATGATATATATATTCATCAATGACCATGTAATTTCAAAACATTTCTTCTTTTTGATATATATATTATCAATGTATGCTTTCAAGGGATCGATTAATTATATGTATGTACTAGCGTAGAATATGTGTACTTAAATATATGTTTGAAATTATAGTGAAACACAAAACGAAAAAGGAACGAAATGGCAAAAAAAGGAAATATACAATCTCTGCCGCGACATAGAAACACATAATTCTCTGTCGCGACAGGAAACCTTATAGTCCCGGGTGGTGTTACGGCCCGGGACTAGTGGGTTTTCGTCCCTCGCGATGCTGAAATAGCCACGTGGTTGTTATCCGTCACGGGCCATAGCGATCCGGCACCAGAGGGGGGCCTCTAGTCCCGTTTTGGCAGTCCCGGGCCCAAAACCGGGACTAGAGCCAGTTGCAGCCCGGGACTGGAGGCCCTTTTTCCACTAGTGAAGTTTGTCTGTGCGTTGTACTAAAAGAGAAAAAAATCTTTTCATACAAGAACAATTACAACAATCGATAGAATCTTTTTGTTTCCACAAGTGCATCGTGTCACACAAATCATATGGCTTTTTTTGGTGTGCCTTCTTTGCCTACCGGTTCATTAAAGCCACCCATTATACATGCACATCTTATAAGCATATGATCAAATATAAATGTTTCCTTGGATGTGTTTCCATTTTATAGAAATAATGTCAACCATAGATAGTAATCATCAGCAAAATCCACTCCAAGAATTTGCTCCATACTATATGGGATCTCACTAAAACAAGACACATCTAGGTTGAGGCAAAGAGAACAGGTACTTACATGCTCCTCCAATATAACACTCTCAAATCGGTCCTATACAAGTTTGAGCGATTCCCGTAAAACCTTCATAGAAATGATTCAATTTTTTCTAAAATTTTAGACCACCTTACATGGACTATCTCCCAACCGGGACATCTCAAACCTTTTCGTCCATCCTGGGTAAAAAGGACAAATTTCTGCCGAATCGGCAGGAAGTGGGTCCGGTTTGTACTACAGGTACATGATTTAACGCCCGTGATTTTTTGAAAAAATCATTTTTAGACTCGCAATATGTGGTTTCTTTAGAGATCGAATGCAAGTTCGAACGATGCTCGTCCCCTATCTTCATGCACACGCCGGTTCGACCATAGTTAGAAATTTAAAAAATTCAAAACGGGCGTAAGAAATTCAAAAAAAATCCGAACAATGAAAATCCTTCGCGTGGTGTCATATTACGTGACATAGTTGAAAGGAAAAATACCAGACTTAGTATATTGATCATGTCTCGAAAAAACCTTCACAAAATGACCTATCATGTTCGAGGTTTCATGGTTTTCGGTCCAAATAACCGATGTTATATGCTGAATCACGGCATAGTTTGTGATGTTGCGCCCATATTATGCATGCATGTGGATATTGGTATGGAGAACAATGTTGCAGGAGGAATTTTTCCTTTTCATCGCATGGAAAAGCCATTTTCCATTTTCCGAGCGCAAAAAACAGGTCGTTTTGTGAAGTAACCACCAAAATGCTGTTTCAGATTGCCTTCGTCCCATTTTTCTAAAATACTAGACCACCTTACATGGACTATCTTCCAATCGGGACATCTCAAACCTTTTCGTCCATCCCGGGTAAAAAATGACAAATGTCTGCCGAATCGGTAGGAAGTGGGTCTGGTTTGTACTACAGGTACATGATTTAACGCCCGTGATTTTTTGAAAAAATCATTTTTAGACTCGCAATATGTGGTTTCTTCAGAGATCCAATGCAAGTTCGAACAATTCTCGTCCCCTATCTTCATGCACACGTCGGTTCGACCATAGTTAGAAATTCACAAAATTCAAAACGGGCGTAAGAAATTCAAAAAAAACTGAACAATGAAAATCCTTCGCGTGGTGTCATATTATGTCACATAGTTGAAAGGAAAAATACCAGACTTGGTATATTCATCATGTCTCGAAAAAACCTTCACAAAATGACCTATCATGTTCGACGTTTCATGGCTTTCGGTCCAAATGACCGATGTTATGTGCTGAATCACGGCATAGGTTTGTTGGAGATATGCCCAAGAGGCAATAATAAAGTGGTTATTATCATATCTTCACACTTATGATAAATGTTTACATACCATGCTATAATTGTATTAACCGGAAACATTAATACTTGTGTGATTTGTAAACTAAAATAAGAGTCCCTAGTAAAGCCTCTTGTTAAACTAGCTTGTTGGTTAATATATGATCATGGTTTCCTGATCATGAACATTGAGATGTTATTAACAACAAGATCATATCGTTAGGAGAATGATATGGTGGACATACTCCTATAGATAAGCGTAGCATAAAGATCAAGTCATTTCATTAGTTCAATTGCTATATGCTTTCTGATACATAGTAACCTAATTCCTTCGACCATGAGATCATGCATATCACCTTTACCGGATGGATGCTTTGATGACATCAAACACCACACCGTAATTGGGTGGCTATAAAGGTGGCATTGAGTGTTCGGAAAGTATTGGTTGAAACACATGGATCAAGAGTGGGATTTGTCCATCCATATGACGGATAGATATACTCTGGGCCCTCTCGGTGGAATGTCATCCAATTAGCTTGCAAGCATGTGACTGGCTCACAAGGGATCACATATCACGGGAACGAGAAAAGAGTACTTATCGGTAACGAGGTTGAACTAGGTATGCAGAGATACCGACGATCATAACCTCGGATAAGTAAACTATCGTGAGACAAAGGGAAATTGGTATCGTATGTAAGTGGTTCATTCGATCACAAAGTAATCGTAGAAATATGTGGGAGCCATATGAATTTCCAGATTCCTCTATTGGTTATTGATCGGAGAAGTGTCTCGACCATGTCCGCATAATTCACGAACCGTAGGGAGACACACTTAAGGATTCGACGTTGTTTGAGTAGTTATGGTATTATGAGAAAGAGACCGAATGTTGTTAGGAGTCTCGGATGGGATCCGGGATATCACGAGGTGATCCGGAATGGTCCGAAGAATAAGATTCATATAAGGAAAGTCCTGTTTCGGAGTTCGGAAATGATTCCGGTGTTTTCATCGGGAATGTTCTAGAAGGTTCCGGAATGTCCGGCACTCCAGGGGGAAGGGGTACATGAATGTGTCATTACATATTGGAATGATTGCATCATGTACTAAGTGTTCTCGCTGTTCCAAATAAAGAATTAAATTGAATCCTAAAACTGAAAAGTCAAATGGCCAGTTTGAAAGTCAAACGGCTAAAACAGAACCGAGAAACAAGCAAGAGGAGGTTGAAACCGACTTGGGGGAGGAGTCCCTCCTCTCCAAGCCGGCGCTCCACCCAAGGCCGACTTGGGGAGGGACTCCCTCCCCTTGGCCGCCCCTCCCACCTATAAAAGGAGGGGCAGGGCCTCCTCCTCTAGACACACAAGTTCCTATCCTCTAATCTAAATCCTAGCCCTAGACTCCGGTTTAGAGCCGCTTTGGTTTAGAGCTTCTAATTGCACTAGCCTTTGGATTAGAGCCTTCTAATTTGTGTGTCTAAACCCTAGACCACTAATAGCTCTCTCTCATACTCTGCCGTACTCGCTCCGGCTTAAGGCGAAGCCCTGCGAGATCTCCCCTCTACTTCCGGTACCACGCCGTTTTGCTGCCGGAATCGCGAGGAGAGTGCTACAACCTCCATTTTCTTTGGAACAAGGAGAGGAAGGTCTTCGTCAGTACCGAACGTGTGACCGATCTGGGAGCGCTGGGAACGTGGCGCGGAAGGATCATCTACGCAATCTTGAGATCGGAAGAGTGCGACTACATCACCCACGAATCTGCTCTCGTTAACCGCTTTGGAATCTTCGAGGTAAGTTATTCCATCGACTCGTTGCTACAATCTAGTAGATTGATCTTGGCTTGTTTGTTTGTATGCGATAGAAAATTTTTGTTTTCCATGCTACGAACCCCTACGATGGTATCGAGCCATGTCTATATGTAGATCATTGACGAGTAGAACACAATGGTCATTGTGGGCGTTGATGCTTTTATTGTCGATTGCTTCTTGTGTACTTTGCATCTTGCGGTATGCTGGGATGAAGCGGCCGGGCTAACCTTACATGACATCGTTCATGAGACTTGCTCCACGCTTGACATGCAACTTGTATTGCATAAGTGGCTTTGCGGTGCTGTTTCTCCTAGCATAGTTAAGATCCAATTTACAACGGGTGATTGACAATACTAGTATCAATGTTGTGGTTCTTGTTCGTAAGTTAGAACGACACTTATTGAAAGCCCCAAACCACGTAAAATATGCAAAGAAAGTAGAGGCGTCTAACTTTGTTTTGCAGGGGTGTGCAGTGATGTGATATGGCCATGATTGTGATTATATATGATGTATGCAATGTTCCTTATTGTAAGTCGGCAACCGGCATGAGCCATATGGTTGTCTTTAATTTATGTTAAGACCCGCGTGTCTATTCAAAGTAGTTGTAATAGTTGAAGCCGGTGGACGACAACCACGGAGAAGCGTCATTGACCTTGATGCAATGCCGTTGATGATGGAGATCATGTTCGTGCTTGAATATGGAGATCGGAAGCACAAAGAAGAAAGGCCATATCATATCACATATTATGAATTGCATGTGATGTTTATCCTTTATGCATCTTGTATTGCTTAGTAGACGACGGTAGCATTATAAGATGATCCCTCATGCACATGAATTTCAAGTCAAAAGTGTTCACCCTTAGTTAGCACCGTTGCTAAAGCTTGTTGTTTCGAAGCACCACGTGATGATCGGGTGTGTTAGATTCTACAAGTGTATACAACGTGAGCAAGCCAGATTTGCTCATGCGGAAACTAAGGTTTGACCTTGACGAGCCTAGCATGTACAGACATGGCCTCAGGAACACGGATTACCGAAAGGTAGAGCATGAGTCATATAGTAGATATGATGAACATGTTGATTGTTCGCCATTGAAGCTATATCAACTCTCGTGATGATCGGTTTTGATGTGGTGGATTTGGTTCGTGTGATCACTAAAACAAAGTGAGGGATATTGTTTTGAGTGGGAGTTCACCTAGATTAATTTAATTATTAATTAGAACTCAATTTATCATAAACTAAATCAAAGTGAATTTGCATAGTTGTTGTAGTCATTGGCATCCGTTTACCACCTTGCGCTTAGTTATAATTGAGATGATAGAACTATAGAATTCTGGTTAGTTACTTTACGAACTGGTATCGTATTGTTTTGAAGTGTTAATCTAAAGTTTAAAGTCCTATTTCAAATTTTCAGTAAGTTCCGGTTACTCCATGAAGTTTAATAATTAGTATTAAATCAAGAGTAACAATTCCAAGTGTTAGAATATAAGTATCATGTTTGTCTCCATGATTCTTGATATTCAAAGGATTCTCTTAATATCAAGGTTATCTAGGATCTGAAAGAGTTGTTTCAGAAACCATGATGTGTGGAAGATATTGTGATATCTGAAACGAAGTTTTGGTTACAACATGATAGAGTATAATATGGCAAAGTTCATGTTCTCATATTTTGATGAGAATTTGCAAAAGGTTGGAGACACTTATTGTCCTAATCCTCCAAAAGGTTTTGGATAGCAACATTATACTCATAATTCATCGTTATAAGCTAAAAGTAGCTTGATCATGGACGATTCCATGATAAGGGTGAATATTTGATGTAGGTAAAATGTTTACTACACCAAGAGATTACTAAAGAAAGGAATTTGAAAGAACACCAAACATTTGATGATGGTGATCTACTTCAAAGTGCAAGTCCAAAGACATTGGTATTTAACTATACACGCTTTGGACTATATGTCATATGTATGACTCCACTATTGATTTTGATAGATTCTTTCAAACAGAAAAGGAAATATTGAAAGAAAATCTCGTAAGTATATGGCAGAAAGGAAAAGACTAGAATTGTTCAGCTTAAGTATATAGATGATATACATGTTATGGCTATATTCTTTGTTTATTAAACAATGTGGTTCTCAAGTATTTGATACTAAATTTGTTGGTATGAATCGTCATACGAAACAACACAATTCATGAACTACAATGGCCTAAGTAACTATCAAAAGAATATGTGATGATGTTCATCGAGAACAAATAAAGTGTTAATGTGTTGCTCGTTAAACGTCAAAGCTTGCCTTCAAGATTTGTTTTTATCAGGTATTATGAGAACAAAAGGGTTGTTCAAATAATTGCCGTAATCCATAAAAGATGGATGATTCACAAATCTCGTTGGATAAATCACATCCATAAAACTAGTGCTAAAGATGTCGAAAGACGAATTGATTGAAAGATCACTTAGGAAGTGACATCGCCGTTTAAATTATATTGGAAACAAAACATGAAGAAACTCCATGTGGATGGAATTTTGGAGTCTTTTGATTTTGATCACATGACGCTTGTGAAACTTTCCTAGAGATAATTAAAACTTCGTTCATAGGCCAAAAGGGAACGAAAGACTAGCTTATTGGAACTTGTGCATATTGTTGTACAAAGTCCATTATGTGTAGTCAAGAGCGATGGATTTCAACTTCATATGCTTTCTCCGAAAATTTGAGTGAATATATGAATATTTACTTAATAAGGATGAAGTGTGAAATATTTGAAAAGTTCAAAGACTTTCAAGATGAAGTGCAAAATCATTGTAATAAGAATATAAACAGTTTATGATAAAGATCGTAAAGGAAGATATTTGAGTTACAAGTTTAGCATAATACCTAAGATTTATGGAATCGTTCCGTGGATTTGCATTTCCCGAAACACCATAAGAGTATGGGGAGTTCAAGATATGTAATTAAACCTTGTTTGACATGGTAAGATCAAAGGTAAAATTCATAAAACTGCCATTATATTTTAAAGATTAAAAGCTTTGGAGACTACCGTTTTTCCACTGAAAAGAGCTCCATCATAATCCGTTGAAATGACACCATATAAAGTTATGGTTTGGGATAAAACCCAAGTAGTCCTTTCTTAAACATAGGTATGCTATGCATAAGAAAGATGTGTGCAACCAAAGTCGGATGAACCTGTTGTTGCCTGCCAAAACCCACCAGCGAGCAGCGACTGACAACACGAAGAGCCGGGAGGCTCCCAGGACTGCTGGTGGGCCCTGGTCCCTCGGGCGACGGCCCGCAAAAGCTCTCTGCCACACCCGGCTTGGTTCGAGGTGCCACACCTGACCTATACCTGATCGGAAGGTGAAGGATTGCTCGATTGATTTCTGCATGATAAACAAGTATCGTAAAATTGAGCCGTAATCGGCTCCTGTGTTTCCAGAATCGGCTCCTAAAGCCGATTGCCCCATGTCTGCGTTCGCGTTAGATTTATGATAACATGGGGTTTTGCTTGATCACTACAAGTTAAATCGATCTACGATAGTCTAATGTTTTCACCATGTAACTGGAACATCCTACGCGTGATTGAGCCTGGTACGTACAAAAGATGAAGAATATCAACCCTAGAGGAGGCCTAATAACCAACGTAAAGCCAATTACCGGAACATCCTCTCTAGAACGAATAAGCCACATCTTTATGCATTACTGGATCGTTCAACCCGTTTGCAAGGCCTGATTACGTAGATATTAAACTAAACCTTGGTGAGCAAGGCACCACTATAACAGATCGAATCGACTAAATAAAGATCAAGCAAGGTGCTACCCTTGCACTTTGGGAAAAGGTGCAAGGGTAGCGAGATAGCTAAAGGTAGCATAACTTCGACGATAGTAAAGAAAAAGCACCGATGCTAGCCTCAAACAATCTATGATAATGGTATTACTCGCCATCAAAAACGCTTCAGTACGAGTAAAACCAGGTAATGAATAAGTAGATACTGCCATGCGATCTAGGCAGCATGGCACTTACCCGAAAGAAACCCTAGAAACAAGGGGTGGCGATGCGCCGAGATTGTGTTTGTTGTGAACGTGGTTGTCCTTTTCTTTCAATAACCCTAGGTACATATTTATAGTCCGGAGACTCTCTACTTTTGGAATAACTCTACAACTCTATCTTTACCTAAACATAAACGAAACCTAAACAAACACGAAACCTACTATGATACAAGATACACGGGCAATTTAGCCCAAATCCACACACTAGGCCGATCCAACAACTCGTTGAATATATGTATCTTCCAAGCCCATCTTGATCACGGCCCATCTCCGTCTCTGGCCAAAATACGGTGATAACACATGCCCCCCTGGTTTTGGCAATGATAATTCCAAAACCACTCTGTGTGTTTTTCCTCTTCTTCTCCTCTTTTTTTTTATCGGCACAGAGAGAATGCGTGGCGAGCAGAACCGCCACGCTACCCCTTCATCATGATGCCTGTCTTCTCAACTCCTGCAGTTGCATGATTTGACGATTTTGGCAAAGGTAACTGGAAACCGCTATGGCATTGAACCGTCTGTCCACTATTCCCCTTATTTAAATCAGCCTGAACAGTTCGCAGTCCCCATCTTCCTCCAGTTGCCAGAAAACCCTCTCCTTTCACCGGAAAAATCCTCTTTCTCGCCATGGCCTCCTCTGCTTCCTCCGGTGTGTCCTCCCACGCCTCCAACTCGCTGAGCGACCGAGAGCCGACGCCAGAGCATCCACCGATGGCGGCGTACAACACTCTCGCCCCACAATGGTGGGACGAGAGGGGTTGGGACTTCGCTGTCTGGTCGGAGGATGACGCATCCATGACCGACGGCGAGGAGGACCTCGCCGATGGGGAACTGGAGGCGGACAGCGCTGATGACGCCATGTCCTGGGACGGCGTCGACTCCTCCGAAGAAGAAGAGGAAAAGGAGGACACCTCCTCCGAGGAGTACCAGCCAGTGAAGTACTTCCGCACCGGGTCCAGCGAAGACGACGACGACGAGGACGAGGAGGCCCCTGCTGACTTCTTCGGTGACAGCAGCGAAGACGACGCCGGCAGCAGCGACGACGACCTCGGCCTAGACTAGGCATCAGTAGCAGTAGCCGTAGTAGTAGTAGGCCCCCTTTTGTAATCTATCAGTCGCTTGTAAGCCATCTGCTCTTGAATGAATGAATGAAAAAAACCATTTCCTGCAGATTGTTCTTCCGCCCCAATCTTGTTGATAACATAAATAAGTCGATTTTCCAGGAGCCGATAGCAACGCATCGGCTTTCACCTGGTCATGTTCCCACAGTCAATCAAGCTACAACTCACAGAGCCGATACACATCGGCTTTCCCGAAATTGTTGACAAGGTCAAACTCAGCCACCTATTTAGGCAAGCCTAAACGGCCACCTCCAAGTTTCAAACGGTAACCTGCGACTCTCTTCAAAAAGGGCGGCCTAGATCCCCAACTGCCTACCGACCAGATCGAGCTCATAGCAACAAGAACCCTCAATCCTCACTCCGCACAGATCCATCTCCGCCGGCAAACCAGATGGCAGAATCGTCCACCACCAATCCGGAGGTCTCCGGTCTGAAGGTACGCTTTCCCCTCGTAATTTTAACACAATGTTAAAACTTGATGGCGAACACTTGAATTAATGCCTTTATTTCACCATTAAATCTTCTAGGTTTCAGACATTCTGCTGCCGCATCCTTCTCTCCCAAATTATCTTTGTCTTGGCCCTCGTACAGATTCTAGTCCTGCCCATCTAATCTCTTGCGAAGCAAATAGAATCCCCTTCGTAAGCCAGGACCTAGATCTGAACTCTTGGGCCGACTGCTTGCGAGCCTGGCCTAATCCCCCTGAAAATTGGGTTTCTTGGTTCAGTAGAGTAGCTAGAGCTTACCAATCCCAATGGGAAATTTTGGGAATAGCCGATGCCTTGCATCTATCATTGTCTCCTCTTGAGAAACACGAGAATCTTCTCAAAACCATCGGCTACTTCTGGTCTGACGCCCTGAATTGTTTTATATTCGGCCATGGCCCTATGTCACCAACCTTGCTAGACGTGGTGATGATTACTGGTCTGGATGTTACATCCCCTAGCCCCTCTGCTTTCAAACTGACCACAGTCCCTTACAAACTGTCTTCCAAAACAGATTGCACAAGTTGGGGCGCTTATATCCAACGTCATATGAAAACCAAGGGCCCTGTTTCAGAGAAAGAACATACAGCCTTTCTCAACTTCTGGCTAGAGCATTTCATCTTCTGTGGCCCTTCCCTGGCTCCCACTAAGAACTATCTTTCCCTAGCCTACGAACTGGCCAAATGCACTCAACTTGGCCTTGGTAAACTGTTCCTTGGGGAGGTCTATCGATATCTCCAATTGATGTCTGTCAAGCTGTTCTCAGGCATATCAATCAAAACAGGTGGACCTTGGTGGTTCATCCAGTTATGGGCTCAGCTGTACTTCCAAAACCACATCCCAGACTTCCCCCTTTTGGCGAGTTGCACTTTCCCAGATGTTAAAGGGAAGCAGATCCGATGCACCAGCTATGGCCAAGCTTTGTATCGACTGCCAGGCAGTAAACTGGCCCCTCAAGAGGCGTCTAAATGGTTCAGCATCTTTTTTCAAGGCCTGGACAACCCCAACTTCTTCCCTTACATGGAAGAAGCAGAACACTTTGAAAATCCACTCTCCTTCAGGCTGGACAATTTTGCCGATGACACTAGCACTCGGCAGCTCTTCTCCACTGTCATTCGTCCCTGTTTCCTTCCAGTTGGCATGAGTACATCCAACAGGATAATCAAACCTGGGTATGAATTCTACCAGCCAGTCGTAGTGGCTCGCCAATTCGGCCTGGGCCAAGTAGCTCCCCACTTCTTTCTCCATCACCTCACAGAGAGCAGAGCCGATCTGCCTGATCCTCTCACCAGCCAAAGGTGTTATTCCTTTTTTGATGCTCTGACCATCCCAATTCCCAACGACCTTACCTTTGCCTCATCCACCGATGGCTTTGAAGACTGGTGGTCGATGTGGAAGACTCACGTCTTTAGGAAAGCTCTGGGACCGTTGCTGAAACAACTCGATGCTGACTATGACATCCCCGTAGATCAGGTACTACTACTTGCAAATTTTCTTGATGCAGCCTGCAATCGATCCTTTTATTAACTCACTCCTTTTCTTTGCAGCAACAAGATGGCCCTGAACCTACTCACAGCGATGGCTCCCCTTTAGAGTTCTTCCCGCCAGCTCCTGTGGTTCTTTTCTGCAAAGACTCGCCACCTCTGAAAAAGGTCATAATGCAGAAACAGCCGATAACCCCACAATCGGCTTCCAAGAAACCAAGAGCCCTAAGTCGGCTTCCTCGCGTCCGACTAAGACCAGACGACGGTGAGGAAGGTGGCTACTAGGAAGACCCCGAGGCGCGAGCTCTCCGCAGCTCGCATGTAAGCTAATTCAGGCCTTGGTCGCTCCTTATCATTTTTTGCAGACGTACTTGCGCTTACTGGTTCCCCTCTTTCACAGGCTTCCGTCGAAGACACCTCCAGTGAGGACACCCAGACTGATCGAGGAGAACTAGGCCCAACGGGTTCTGAGAGGACCAACACACCGAACCAGCCAGATTCACCATCATCGGTCTCCAGGAAAAGGTCGGCTCCTGATCCTGCTGCCCCCCGAGCACCAGCCGAGGCGGGGTCATCTGCAGGTCCTAAGAGAGCTCGTAAAGGACAACAAGCTTCTTCGTCGAGCCAGGAGGTTTCGATAACCACCGTCCTTCAATTCTTCCTGCTTGTTCCCTTTTCGTCTGCCAATTTATCGTTACTTATACCGCTGAGAACACTCTTCGTACAGATGACTGGCGTCTTCGGCGAGACAGCTGAGGCAGTGCCAACGTCGGATCTGGGAATCCCCGAAGGTGTAAGTGAAATGGCTACCAATCTCGTCCAGCCTCCAGCAACCACACATGAACCGATGGTCTCCTCCTCGGCTGTCCCCTTGATTTTAGGAGAGGTACGTTCAGGCTTTTTCGGCTCATTCTGACATGTTTGGCTGAGATACTAACGCTTTTCTGGCTGCCAGAGTTGCGATCCTTCAAGTTTCCTGTTGTTTGACCCTGAATCCATCGAACCAACCCCCTCTGTTGCTCCCACTGAGCCACGAGCCGGGGCCGCTCTACCTCAATTTCGGCGTCTTCAAACCTTGCTGTCCTCCCCGATCGAGGAGTTGATCGAGGGCTCTGAGGGAGTGAAGAGCGCCCTTGCCGAACTCCAGGGCCAACTCCCAGTAGTTTTGCAGGTGAAGCTTTGGGCGCAAAAATTTGTCCTTCTTCGGGCCACGGGTGAGGTTGGCTCGTGAAAGGATCAACCTGCGCCATGCCCAACTTCCGTTGAAGGCCGATATTGCCGGCAGTTGTCAGCAGCTCAACGAGAAGAAGGCGTCCCTAGATGCTAAAACGGACACCTCCGTCAGTAACGCCGAGCTCGCATCCTTGAAAAGGGAGCTGGAAGATCTTGAGGAGAAGGTCCGGGTGACAAAACAGCTCATTCGTGACAAGGAAGAATCCATAGCCCGTTCCCAACACGAGGCGGAAGGCCTTAAAGATCAACTGAAGACCGACCTGGCAGACATACGTGCCCTGAGCAAGCAGCTGGTGAAGGGCAAGGACGAAGATGACGAAGCTGAGATCGCCGAGGTGGATCGTGTCCGTACTGACGCCCTTCATGCCTTCGAAGAATTTCTTCAACAGCTGAACTAGCATCTGTTTGTAACATGTGTGAACCTTCAGAGTCGAATGACCGTGCGTCGGCTATGTATTTTGTTTTTTATTCGGCCGATTTTCAGCATCGGCCCCCATATTTTTACTGTCCATCGTCTCACGTGCCTTTACTTAGCCGATTTCATGTATCGGCCCCTCCAGTTTTACTGTCCAACATCCCTCACGAAATATTTCTTGAGATGTTGACCCAAGGATTTTCACTGCTCCCACACCAGATCACCCAGGTGGAACTCCTTTGGCTTTGTTTCTTATCCGTTTAGGTGCCCCCCGAGCCGAATCCTTCAAGTAATTGGAGATATCGGCTCACCAGACGTCTGCTTCCAGGAATTGTACCTGAACGTCGGCACAGCCTAGCACATTCCGCGAAAGATGTTGGTCGTGACTTATCCCCAGGACCAATGTCGATCTTCTTCTAGCTTGTCGTCACCTGTTAAATCGATGCTAACACACAGGGCACACGGTAGTTGAGGATAACAAAAATAATTTGGGCCGATCGCTTGAATCGGCCCCCTTTTCGCTTGCATCAGTCAAGGATGGTTTACACCTCATTATTTTACAGTGGCAGAGCATCTCTCTGCTACGACTACATGAGCTGCTTGTCGTATGATCGCTGCTTTTTATTTTTTGTGGCCGATCGCAGGGATCGGCCGTACCACAGATGATCGTGGGCTTTTCTACTCTGTAAGGCCAGTGGATAAGACCAGCCTCACCCCGTTTTTGGTAGCTTCAATACGCTCGCAGCCGTCTAGATTGATTCCAGAGATCGGCTCTTGGTCTTCGCTTCCGCACGTTCATGCCAGCTATGGAGATCTCGATAGAATCGATGCGTGGATGACCTCCACCGTCTCCTCCATCCCATTGGATCGTGCATCGATGCATTGTGGACGGATGCAGCAATTAGAGTGAATCAATCCCTTCCTAGCAAGACCGTGTAAGTGCTCTTGCTGTCCACGACGAAGAATGACGTGGGTGCGGTTTTCCTGCCTTGTCAAGTCCACGTTCAGTACGCCTTGCGTTCCCGAAGACTGACCGTTGAAGTCGCTCAACGTGACGTTGGTTTTGATTAGATCGGCAGTGGAGCGTCCCAAACGTCGTAGCATGGAGTATGGCATGATGTTGACTGCCGCTCCGGTGTCCACCAACATCTTGCTGACAGGTTGCCCATTGATGTAACCTCGCAGGTACAGGGCTTTCAGATGTTTGTAACCCTTATCACGTGGCTTCTCAAAGATAACCGGCCGTTGGCCGCAGTCAAACTGTGCCACGGGTAGCTCATCGGTTCTTGGCGCGCAGAATTCTGACGGGAGTACGAACACCATGTTTATGCCAGCCGGTGTCCTTGCATCGGCTTTTATCGGTTTGGGGCGCCACTCTTTCCTGGTCGGGCGGTCTTCCGTTTCCACAGTCTGCCTCACTTTGGTCGGGCGGTCTTCCGTTTCCACAGTCCCACCGGGCGTGCCAGAATGTGTTGCCTGCCAAAACCCACCACGCAGCGATCGACAACACGAGCCGGGAGGCTCCAGATACTGGTGGGCCTCGGTCCCTCGGCGACGGCCCGCAAAAAGCTCAAGACACGTCCTAGCTTGGTTCGAGTGCCACCTGACCTATACGATCGGAAGGTGAAGGATTGCTCGATTGATTTCTGCATGATAAACAAGTATCGTAAAATTCGAGCCGTAATCGGCTCCTGTGTTTCACATAATCGGCTAAAGCCGATTGCCCCATGGTTCTCGTTAGATTTATGATAACATGGGGTTTTGCTTGATCACTACAAGTTAAATCGATCTCGATAGTCTAATGTTTTCACCACGTAATCGGAACATCCCACGCGTGATTGAGCTCGTATGCATACAAAGATGAAGAATATCAACCCTAGAGGAGGCCTAATAACCAATGTAAAGCCAATTACCGGAACATCCTCTCTAGAACGAATAAGCCACATCTTTATGCATTACTGGATCGTTCAACCCGTTTGCAAGGCCTGATTACGTAGATATTAAACTAAACCTTGGTGAGCAAGGCACCACTATAACAGATCGAATCGACTAAATAAAGATCAAGCAAGGTGCTACCCTTGCACTTTGGGAAAAGGTGCAAGGGTAGCGAGATAGCTAAAGGTAGCATAACTTCGACGATAGTAAAGAAAAAGCACCGATGCTAGCCTCAAACAATCTATGATAATGGTATTACTCGCCATCAAAAGCGCTCAAGACGAGGTAAAACCAGGTAATGAATAGTGAATCTTGCCTAGATCGCAAGATGCGATCTAGGCAGCATGGCACTTACCCGAAAGAAACCCTAGAAACAAGGGGTGGCGATGCGCCGAGATTGTGTTTGTTGTGAACGTGGTTGTCCTTTTCTTTCAATAACCCTAGGTACATATTTATAGTCCGGAGACTCTCTACTTTTGGAATAACTCTACAACTCTATATTTACCTAAACATAAACGAAACCTAAACAAACACGAAACCTACTATGATACAAGATACACGGGCAATTTATCCCAAATCCACACACTAGGCCGATCCAACAACTCGTTGAATATATGTATCTTCCAAGCCCATCTTGATCACGGCCCATCTCAGTCTCTGGCCAAAATACGGTGATAACACCTGTCTTTGTATAACTGTTAAGTATTCCTCCATAAACACCAGAGACAAAAGTGTTTGTCGCTTAGAAACGTCAAGTTTCTTTGAGAAGGAATTTCTCGTGAAAAGTTAAGTGGGAGGACAATAGAACTTTGATAAGGTTAAAAGAACCTTAGCTATATGTGCAGAGTTCCGCAGCACCGAAAAGTGTTCCAGAGGCAGCAACAATGCTCATGGCTCACGTGCCTCAAAGGTTGTGGTCACGGAGATCTAAGTTCCTATTGAAACAAGTAGGTCGGATGAACAATCAAATACCAAGATTTGAGAGTTAAATCATTAATTGACAATAATGATCCGACTACGTGCAAAGAAGCGATGATGAGCCCTGACTCCGTCAAATGGCTTGAAGCCATAAAATCCGTGATAGTTCCATACACGAGAAATCAAGTTTTGAACTTGAAGGACCCTCGAGAAAGGTGTAAAACCTTACAGTTGTGTCTGGATCTATAAAGAAATAGACATGGATGTTTTACATCTATGAAATAGTCGACATGTTGGGAAAGAGTTCACAAAATGTTCAAAGGTTGACTATGACAAGATTTGATCTTTCATAGTGATATTTAGTATAGACGGATTAATGTAGCAACAACTACATATAATTTGGTTATATGATAGTTGAATAAACAAAACAAGTTCTTCTAATAGAATTGTTACCTCGGACATGTGCATAACATGGTCCAGAGGGTTTTGTAAATTCAGAGGATGCTAAAAGCATATGCAAACTTCAATGGTTAAAGTGAGCATCGCGGAGTTGGAATCTTCACTGTGATGAAACTGTTAAAGGAGTTTAAAAGTTCATTAGAGACGATGAAGATGCTTGCGTTTGCAAGAAATTAAGTGGGAGCGCTAAGACATATTTCTAATACATTATGTGGAAGACATATTGTTGATTGGAAATAATGTATCTTTTATTAACACATATTAAGAATTTCATCCCGATGAAAGACTTAGGCAAAAACCCAAATATTTGGCATCAATTGACGCTAATATGGTTGTGCTGTATACATAGACGAGATATTGAATGAGTTCAATATAGAAACTACAAGAAAGGTTCTTGTCATACGTAAAGGATTGAAAGAGTTCAAATGTTGATGATATATTCAAGTGTATTGACATTTGGTAAAGTGAAACATAGATTCAAGTATAGATTTATACTGGATTTATGAAATCACAAAGAGTATTTATATCAATCATGCGCTGATATGTACAAATCCAGATATGTCCTATGCTCTAAATGTTGTGAGCATATACCAGAATGATTCGTAAGATGATCATTGGACAATAGTAAGGATATTCTTATGATCTTTTGGAAGAACTAAGAGTATATTATTTGTAGAAGTGACAAATAGATGGTTAGTTCATTGTAAAAGTACTACATTGATACTAGCTTTGTCACAAAGTACAAATTAAGTTTATCTCAATCTAAACTAAGGGTGGCACAATATAATGGAAAGTGAGTTCCATAATGGATTTGGATGAGTTCCAAAGTTAAGACATTGTGACAGATACTACAACAAAATGCTAAATATATGACTGCTATTTTAGCAGCAAAAGAGGGCATTTGTGTCAAGTAGTTTGTTATCAAACTAGGTGTAGTTCACAGTGGGATAATACTATGAAGATATATTGTGCGACAATATTATCAACATGTTTTAACCCCAAAGAGCTAAAGGTCACACCGAAAGACCAAATTTATACAAAACCATCTCATTAGAGAATGAGTGATGCGTAGAGACGCAAAGACATGCAATTACACACGGACCTGGAAGTGTCAGATCCGGAGATTAGTTGACCACTAGCAATCGTGTACATACAACACCGGAAAGCCATAGGTGTTGAATACACAAAGGTTTGAAACTAGATTATTGACTCTAGTGCAAGTGGGAGACTGTTGGAGATATGCCCAAGAGGCAATAATAAAGTGGTTATTATCATATCTTCACACTTATGATAAATGTTTACATACCATGCTATAATTGTATTAACAGGAAACATTAATACTTGTGTGATTTGTAAACTAAAATAAGAGTCCCTAGTAAAGCCTCTTGTTAAACTAGCTTGTTGGTTAATATATGATCATGGTTTCCTGATCATGAACATTGAGATGTTATTAACTACAAGATCATATCGTTAGGAGAATGATATGGTGGACATACTCCTATAGATAAGCGTAGCATAAAGATCAAGTCATTTCATTAGTTCAATTGCTATATGCTTTCTGATACATAGTAACCTAATTCCTTCGACCATGATATCATGCATATCACCTTTACCGGATGGATGCTTTGATGACATCAAACACCACCCCGTAACTGGGTGGCTATAAAGGTGGCATTGAGTGTTCGGAAAGTATTGGTTGAAACACATGGATCAAGAGTGGGATTTGTCCATCCATATGATGGATAGATATACTCTGGGCCCTCTCGGTGGAATGTCATCCAATTAGCTTGCAAGCATGTGACTGCTCACAAGGATCACATATCACGGAATGAGAAAAGAGTACTTATCGGAACGAGGTTGAACTAGGTATGCGAGATACCGACGATCATAACCTCGGATAAGTAAACTATCGTGAGACAAAGGGAAATTGGTATCGTATGTAAGTGGTTCATTCGATCACAAAGTAATCGTAGAAATATGTGGGAGCCATATGAATTTCCAGATTCCTCTATTGGTTATTGATCGAGAAGTGTCTCGATCATGTCCGCATAATTCACGAACCGTAGGGGAGACACACTTAAGGATTCGACGTTGTTTGAGTAGTTATGGTATTATGAGAAAGAGACCGAATGTTGTTCGAGTCTCGGATGGGATCCGGATATCACGAGGTGATTCGAATGGTCCGGAGAATAAGATTCATATAAGGAAAGTCCCGTTTCGGAGTTCGGAAATGATTCCGTGTTTTCATCGGAATGTTCTAGAAGGTTCGGAATGTCCCAAGACTCGGGGAAGGGTACATGAATGTGTCATTACATATTGGAATGATTGCATCATGTACTAAGTGTTCTCGCTGTTCCAAATAAAGGATTAAATTGAATCCTAAAACGGAAAAGTCAAATGGCCAGTTTGAAAGTCAAACGGCTAAAACAGGAAACTGAGGGAAACAAGCAAGAGGAGGTTGAAACCGACTTGGGGAAGGAGTCCCTCCTCTCCAAGCCGGCGTGCCACCCAAGGACGACTTGGGGAGGGACTCCCTCCCCTTGGCCGCCCCTCCCACCTATAAAAGGAGGGGCAGGGCCTCCTCCTCTAGACACACAAGTTCCTATCCTGTAATCTAAATCCTAGCCCTAGACTCAGGTTTAGAGCCACTTTGGTTTAGAGCTTCTAATTACACTAGCCTTTGGATTAGAGCCTTCTAATTGGTGTGTCTAAACCCTAGACCACTAATAGCTCTCTCTCATACTCCACCATACTCGCTCCGGCTTAAGGTGAAGCCCTGCGAGATCTCCCCTCTACTTCCGGTACCACGCCTTCTTGCCGAATCGCGAGGAGAGTGCTACAACCTCCGCTGCCTGCTGGAACAAGGGAGAGGAAGGTCTTCGTCGAGTACCGAACGTGTGACCGACTGCGGGAGCGCTGCCGGAACATGGCACCGGAAGGATCGTCTATGCAATCTTGAGATCGGAAAGAGTACGACTACATCACCCACGAGAATCTGCTCTCGTTAACCGCTTTGAAATCTTCGAGGGTAAGTTATTGAAGGGAATATGCCCTGAGAGGCAATAATAAATTGTTTATTATGTGTATTCCAAGTATATGATAGATGTTTATTTTGCATGCTATAATTGTATTAATACGGAAACGTTAATACATGTGTGTTTAATAAACAAACAGAAAGTTCCTAGTTAAGCCTCTCTCATAAACTAGCTCGTTGATTAACAAGATGATCATGGTTTCCTGATCATGGACATTGGATGTTGTTAATAACGGGATCACAACATTAGTGTAATGATGTGATGAACATTCATCCGAAGTATAGCATTACGATCAAAGTCATTGAGTTTATATTGCTATAACAACTTACGAAGTGATCCTAATCCTTAGACCATGAGATCATGTCAATCACTAACACCGGAAGAGTTTCTTGATAACATCAAACATCACACCGTAACAGGGTGATTATAAAGATGGATTCAGAACTAATAAAGTGTTATGTTGAGGCTCATGGATCGAGAGTGGAATTTGTTCATCCCGATGACGGATAGATATACTCTGGGCCCTCTCGGTGATATCACATTGATTAGCTTGCAAGCAAGTGATTTGATCACTAGAATGTTATATCACGAACGAGAAAAGAGTGCATGTCGAACGAGATCAAACTAGGTATGGAGATACCGATGATCGAATCTCGGACATGTAATATATCGTGAGACAAAGGGATTAAGATACTAGCGTAAAGGTTCCGACGATCACAAGAAAGTCATCGTTGAATGTGTGGAGTCGATGGGTCTCCGATCCCGCTCGATTATTGATCCGAGAGGGTCTTGATCATGTCCGCATTATTCACGAACCGTAGGGTGACACACTTAGACACCGACATCCAATTGGAGCAAATGTTTCATGCCGAAAAGAATAAACAAGCGCAGAATTTATTTCACTAGATACCAAACAGGTTTTCGGGTGAAATTGCATAAAGTGGTTATGCATGTGAAATATAATTCTAGCAAGGTTATTTGAATGTTTGTCATTAAAGTAATTGACAAAATTCTGAATAAAATAAAAGAGTTTTATTTAATGAGAGTTTGCATTAAATTTGGTGGAAATTTAATGGGATTTTGAGTGGACTTTTGAGTGGAGGGAATTTGGAGGAGTTTTGTGAGTGGAGTGTCCACCACATGAAGAGGGAGGCAAGGCAGCCCCCATGCGCCACCCCCTTGGGGTTCCCCCCTCCTATAAAAGGAGCCTCCTCTCACTTCTCACTCGAGACCTCCTCGTGAAGGATCTCTCCCCTCTAGAATTTATCCCCATGGTCTCGGACTAGCGAGATACATGTTCGTGGCTATTCGGCAAGAAAGAGTTGTGCTTCCGCTGCATCGCTGGAGCGAGGAGGCGGAGGTTGCTCGGTGCCTCGAACGTGTGTGCGAACGGATGCGATTTGCTGATTTGCGCTAGGACTTCCTCTCGATCTTGAGATCGGCAAGAGATCGTCTACATCAACCACGAGTTGAACTCGTTAAGCTTTGTCGGTCTTCAAGGGTATGTTCTCTACGGATATACATCCGCCTGTTTGTATCTAGTATAAATAGATCTTGGTATATAGTTCACATCGTAGGAAAATTTTGTTTTCTATGTTGCGAACCCTTGATGGTATCGAGCCGGATCTATGCGTAGATACTTTACACGGTAGTACATATGAATATGTGGGCGATGATGATCATGTTGTTGATCCTTTCTTGTGATTTTGGATATTGGTGGCATAGTGGGATGAAGCGGCCGGACAAACTTTACATGTCCTCGCACATGAGACCTGTTCCACGCTTGACATGCAACTAGTTTGCATAAGTGGCTAGCGGGTGTGTCTCTCCTACTATAGTCAATATCTATTTTGCAAGCGAGTTGTCAACAATTTGATTATCCTCGAGGTTCATGTTCGTAGGTAAGAACGGTTCTATCTCGAAAGCCCTAAGCCACGTAAAACTTGCAATGGATAAATTAGAGGTCTAGTTTAGATTGTTCTGGGCTAGTGTTATGATATGGTAGTGTTGTAAGTAGAAGTATGAGATGATACTCTTACAACACACATAGCGTAAAAATCCATAGACTTTGATTTACACATATAGGTATGATAGTGATCATACCACGATGCACATGATAGAGATCATCTGCGGGAACCATATAATTTCACTAATAAACATATGATGTTTGATTACATCTTATATTGCTTGTTTAGCGCTTTGTTAAGCATAATAAGATGATCCCTCATGTAAATATCAAGATAAGAATGTGTTCTTCCTTTAGTATGCACCGATTATGTTTTCGTCGCTCCAAGACATCACGTGATGATCGGGTGTTCTTGGATCCACGACCATACTTGGTGTAAAAGTTACACACGCAAATACTAAGGTTCTAACTTGGCGAGCCTAGCATGTACAGACATGGCCTCGAACACGTAAAGGTTAAGCATGAGTCATATAGTTGATATGATGCCCATTTGATGCTCGCCTTTGAAGCTATACCGACTCACGTGATGATCGGACTTGGTGTAGTGGATTTGGTTCATGTAATCACCAAAAGGACACGAGGGATGTCGCTTTTGAGTGGGAGTTCATTCGTAATATAGATTAGTTGAACTCAATCTATCATACACTTAGTCTAAACTTTACAAATTCTGTTGTAGATGGCACCACCTGCTTTTAATTTCAATGCGTTCATGGAGAAAGAGAAACTAGCAACGAACGGTAGCAACTTTATTGAATGGGCCATGAATTTGAGGATTCTCCTCTCTGCTGCACAAAAGAAATATGTGCTAGAAGCGCCGTTAGGCCCCCCACCTTTTGATGATGCTCCTGACGAGGAGAAGAATGTCTATCAGACTCGTCAGGAGGACCACAACTTAGTTCATTGCGGCATATTGTATGGGCTAGAGCCGAACAAAAGCGTTTAAAACGGCAATGCTTTTGATACAATGGGTGAGTTGAAAATGATTTTACACACATGTCAACAGAGAGCTACAATGCTTGAAAAGTTCTTTAGTTGCATGATGGAAGAGCACATTCGTTAGTGAGCATGTACTCAAGATGTCGGGTTACGCCGATAAACTTGTGTCCTTGGGAATAACGATTCCCATTGACTTAGGCATCCATCGTGTTCTCAGTCTACGCCACCTAGCTATAAGAGCTTCGTGATGAACTATAATATGCAAGGCATGAAGAAGTCTCCCCGAGCCACAATGCTTAAAACTGTAAGTGGAGATCAAAAGGAACATCAAGTGTTGATGATCAATAGGAACACGGTTTCAAGAAAGACAAGAAGGAAAACGGAAGGAAGTAAGGCGGCAAGCCTGTTGCACTGAAAAGAAACCCGAGTTGGACCTAAGTCCGATACCGAGTGCTACTATTGTAAGGGATCGCCATCGGAAGCGCCCCAAGTATCCGCGGACAAGAAGGCCGCAAGGCAAACAAAGGTATATATGATATACATGTTATTGATGTGTACTTGACTAGTGCTCGCAGAGCACCGGGTATTTGATACCGGTTCGGTTGCTAATATTTGTAACTCGAATCGGGTCATGGAACAAGCGACCGCTAGCAAGGGTGAGGTCAAGATGCGTGTCGGCAATGGATCAAACGTTGATGTGATCGCCGCCTGTCGAGGAATGACCACGGCATGCTGCAATCGGCACAGTAGTAGAACGAGGGCAAGGGCGGCCACCATCTGCGGCGAGATGAGAGGAGACTCGTGGTTTTACCCAGGTTCGGCCCCGGAGGGTAAAGACCTACTCGCTAGATTGTATTATGGAGGTGATTACAATGGGCGAACTCGCGACTAGGCTGCGAGTTGCTTGGGTGAATGAGGAACGTATCTCTACTCGTCCCTTAGGGAGGTTTATATAGGCTCACCTCCCCTAGGGTTTACATATCTCAACCGATTCGGTTACAGCTTTGCCAACACGCTAAGCCAAACCGACTGGGCCTATCTACTCGCCCGGGCCTGTGACCTCCAAATACCGGTGCCTTGATGGGCTTCGATCCACTCGCCGCTCTGCAGCCCACTCGCCAGCCTTTGGGCGATCGGAACGCCACCGAGGATACCCCGCAGAGGCATATCCCCATCGAGTCCCCGAGGCCGTCGTTGATTAGGCGCAGGTGGCTGCTGGCAGTCGGAGTATACGGCTTCAAGTTGGCATCCAGTCGAATCGTCGGCGGGCTCCTGCACGAAGGGAAAAAATCCAGCGAACCGAGTCGCGTCTTGGGTGAGTCGAACCGACGGGTCGCGACCTCAGCGAGTAACTCAGCGAGCCGGGTGGCAGGAGGCGGACCGTCGGGCGTGGTCAAACTAGCCGTTAAGGTAACTTAACGGTAACTTTCGGCGTAATCATCGCGCGGTAACGGCCCCCTAGTTTGGCGGGCAGCTCGCGCTATATAAGAGGGATGGTAGGCTATCAGAAAGCCTACCGCCCATCATTTCTCCGAGTGCACATCTCTCCGTCCGCTGATCCCGCGAACTGATCGACCGCAATCTTCCGCCCCAAAGCGAATCCTCAGCCATGGCCCTCCATCGAACCTTGGGAAGATCCAAGTGCACCAGGCGCATCGGCCTCCTTCGAGGAGGCCGGAATCTCGGGCCGGCCGTGGCGAATCCTCGCAGCCGAAACGACCCGACCCGCGAGAGAGAGTTTATCTGTTTCACTAGTCACCTCGGCGGGTTTAGGGTTTCCACTTCTCTTCTTCCGGCGCTTCGCCTACCACGGATCCAGCCTCGGATCCGGGCCCCATAGTATCGAAAGCTCCGCCATCTTCGTGGCGTCATGAAAGTGCTATTTGGGCTGCCGCCCTACTTTCCTTGTGGCAAGATCTGTTCCATGGACGGATCACCGCGAGGAGGCGGGCGGCCCAATGCTAGCCGCAGGGGCTTAACTTTCCAGCTCAAATCCAAAGCCTCCTTCTTCGACTTGATGCCGCCAAAGCGGGCAGCGATCGAAAAGGTCTTGGTTTTACGTGACCGAGGCGACCCCGAAGGCCGAGGCGGCGATCCCGCGGTACTCGGCCAAGCGTCCCGAGCCGCGCAACCTCCAGGTAGCCACGCTCCCCGATGACCAGCGAATGGTCGTCGACGAGATGCTCCAGACCATTCGCGTCGAAGAAGAAAGGGCTCCGACGGTGAACCTATACAACTGGCTTGGCGGCTCGTTCCGCCCGCCCAACGCGAGCATTATATGTACCAAGACACAAGCCGAGAAGACTCGACGAAGGCCAGCCTCGCCGAGTGGAAGCCGGAGGACTACCTCCAGCTGAAGAGATCACCAGCGGCATACACGACGCGCAGCGGGATCTTCCATACACATGGCGTCAAGCTCCGACGGTAATTATCTTTTCGTGATTCGCAGCATGTGCGATCGCGGTAACCTTAACCGTTTCATGTTTTCACGCAGCTATTCCAAGTGGTGAAGGGTGGCTACCACCACGACGACGAGAGCTCCGCCATCCGCCTAAGATACAAGCGAGTCGCCACCCGCCAAGGGTAACGCGACGACGAGGACGAGTCGAAGAAGAGATTGCCCCACCGCTCGAAGACCAAGGGGCAACGTCTAACGCGAGGCAAGCAGGAGCCTCGGCGCCATGACGACGACGAAGAACTCCGGAGACCACCTCGCCCGTCAGGCCACCCCCGCGAAGAAGAAGAAAGAGGCGAGGGCTCCCTTGAAGAGGAAGACGAAGCCGCCGAAGATGGCTTCACCTCCGCGTTCAGCGAGCAGCTCCGACGCCCACAGCTCGGCCGGTGACGAGGCGGCCCCACCAACAACCGCGCTAGACGCGCCATCCACGGAGGCACCGCTGGCCTCAATGCCTCCGCCATTCGCGCCGGTCTCCGGGCTAGGGAAAGCTCCAACCGAGGCGACTTCACCTCGCAAGGAAGTCCCGAGCGCAGCGGCCTCGCCTCGCAAGGAAGCTCCGGCCGCGGCAGCCCCTCCTCGCAGAGAGGTTTCCGCCGAAGGCGCCCCGGAGGTACCAACCGCTACCTCGACATCAAAGAAGCCATCCGTATCCTGGGCCCCTGGCGTTCTGGAACTGGGGCTCAGTCGCCGGTTGGGCCCCGAGCTGGAGAAACCAGCCGGCCTTCGTACGGGGCTGCGTTTCATTCCAGTTGCCAAGTAAGCGCGCTCGACCTTCACCTTTCTCTCTTGCCCTTTTTACTCTTTTTACCGAGTTTTCTTCGACACGCAGGACCGGAGTGAAGAAGATGGGCCACCCGACGGTGGCCAAGGTGCCCTCCGCTAAGCGGGAGGACCTTCCCGCAAGAGGAAGGTGGGCGGTCGCCGCCTCCACGGAAGGCAGCAAGAAGGCCAAGGGCGACGACATCGCCGATGTCTCCGACGACACGGCGAACGCACCGGCAGGCCCGCTGCGAAGCGACCGCCCACGAAGGAGGGCATTTCGCTGTTTAGACCGGAGGAGGCGAGCTCCCTTGAGCGGGCGCAATCGCTACCTTCCCCGCTTCATGACCAAGGCGGCCACGGCGAGTGCGGCGCGATCGCAAGCCCTACTCAGAGATCCCGGCGCGAGGTTGACCAACGTCGCGGACACACCGGCGTTGCTTGCGTCGTGGACGCGCGCAACTGCTCAACATGCTTGGCGCGGCCATCCGTGTACCTCCAGCCTCGAGGATCGTCGTTGTTTTGCAACGGCCGATTTTTAATTTTCTGATTTGGCGTTGCTCGAGTCCAGTCCCCGAGTGCGCATCGCTAAATTTTAGCGGGTGGGCACTTAGGAGCTTTTTCAATCGCTCCCCTCGAGTGCGCTCGCTAAATTTTAGCGGTGGGCACTTTAGAATTTTTCAACCACCGTCCTCGAGCGCACTCGCTAAATTTTAGCGGGTGGGCACTTTAGGAATTTTTTCAACCGCCAGTCCCCGTGTGCTAACTTTGACGATGTGCAGGGTCTGCAGCTGGAGTCGGCAGAGCGATTAGCTGCGAAGCAGCGTGCTGAGGAGGGGTTGGCCGCTCTTCAAGAGGTTAACAAAGACCTTCAGGCTGTTGCAGCGCAGGCAGAGGCGGCTCGCCAAGAACTTGTACCAGCTGGCGAGCTGACGGCGGCGAGGTCTGCATTAGGCACGGCCGAGCAAAGGATCGCCGACCTCGAGCGCGAACTGCGGGAGGCGAAAGAAGAAGCAAGCTCAGCGAATGGGCGAGCTAAGGCCGCCGTGGCGGCCGCGGAAGAAGACCGGAAGGTGTCGGAGGCCCTCATTGTGGGGCTTCAAGACGACCATTCATCGCTTCAAAATTTTATCACGGATCTCGCTCGCCCGTTGCTTGGTAAGTGCACCTTCCCATTCTTGCAATCATATTGTTTGTTGTTTCCGTAGTGCTCACAACTGTTTCCATCTCGCAGGCCGTGTGATTGGTAGCCATGAGGAAGCGACCTCTCTTGATGCGAGGGAGTGCGTGAGCATGCTTGTCGACTCGGCGACGCTGTCGGCGACGTGCATCCGCGCCTATCTTCAAGAGATGTCGCCCACGGAGGTTATTCGCAAGTGACCTCGTTGAGGTGTGGAATACTTGGAGAAGGCGCCCGCGGTCGTGGAGTTCATGGCGCTGTCGGCGTGGCGGAGCGCCGACAGCTCGAGCCTTGGGCTCGCCCACTTCCCGAAGATTTCGACCGACGATGTGACGAGTGGGTATCCCTCGTCGATCGGCGCGCCGTGGACTGTCGGAGGTCCTCAAGCTGCAGGAGCGAGCCGCCACTCGGAGCGTGTCGGGCGATGGGCGACCTTCTTCCTTATCGAAACGGTCGTCGCGAAACGACCCGAGCCGGGCGATCGCGATTTCAAGGTCGAGCAGCCCTTCCGCGCGGGCGATGGCGGCGAGCTGACAACGTATCCATCGAACCCGTATACTCCGCTCATTCGGGCGGGACACGGGTGCATCATCGCCGAAGCCTGCAGTAGTAGTGTGGTGTGCCTAGATAAGTTAGTAGCAATTACGCGAACGGGCATAATTTGTAATGTAATACAATGCGATGTGCGATTGAATCGGATGTTGTGTTTATTTTGCTAAATCATGTTTTGGATTGATTTTGGATGAGTCCCCGAGCGCCCGCCTTTTGTGGGGTTCACCTTATATATGATGTGTGTTGTTATCATGTGCTTTTGTTAACTTAGTCGACCGCCTGGGCTCGAGAGCCCGCATGGCGACTCCCTTGAGTGCTCAGATTTACCGCTTTCCGACGCTGAACGGGCCGGTGGCCGAGTCCCCAGCGTGGTACTTGGTAGTTCAAGGCGCGACTCGAGGGTGGTTGAGGACCGAGCCAGTGTGTGGGCGCTGCTCGCCTGGCCCGTGGGTCATCGCGGCGAGTCCCGGCACGCCTCTTACTTGGCGTTTTCCCTGACCGATCGGGGCGAACTGGTATGCAGTCCCCGAGCGTGGTACTTAGTCGTTCGAGTCGCCATGCCGAGGATGCGGAGGACCAGGGTCGCTGTGGGAAGCGAGGACAGATGTCTTGGTTCGTAAAACCAGTCGAGCTGGGCGACTCCGATGGGGCTCCGGGTTGGCGTTTTAAGTGGACGATGCAAGACCTGAATGAGTCGGTTTTACATCGCACTACTTAGCCGCCGGTCGCTGTACCAAGGGTTGACTTCGTATTTTAGCATGACGTTGTTAATTACGAAAGTGCGAGTGGCACAAGGTATGGAGAGTAGACGAATTTTGCAGAACCGCTTTTTATTCATAGCGATCGGAGAGTACATATGTGGGTTCTACGATAGAACTTCCGGAGGAGGTTTACATTCCAGGGCCGCTGACGCCGAGTTCACCGCCCCGCGACGCCGACGAGGTAGTAGGCGTCTGCGAGCACGCTACCGATAGCGAACGGCCTTCCCACGGAGGGGAGAGCTTGTGCATGCCCTTCTTGTCCTGGATGAGGCGTAACACCAAGTCGCCTTCGGAAGGTGCGGGTTTTCACCCGTCTGGCTGGTAGCGACGAGCCCTTGCTGATAGATAGCGGTGCGCGATCGGGCGAGGTCGCGTGCTTCGTCGAGTTGGTCGAGCCCGTCTTGGCGGGCTAGTTCGTTTGCGGCCTCCGTGTAGTGGACGACCCGTGGCGAGTCGTGTTCGAGGTCGGTGGGCATGACCGCTTCAGCACCGTAGACCATGAAGAAGGGGGTGAATCCCGTCGACCTGTTGACCGAGGTGCGGATTCCCCAGATGACGGAGGGAAGCTCTTCGACCCAAAGAACCAGCGTGCGCCGAGTGGTACTTGGAGTCGCGGCTTCAGCCGTGGAGGATGCTTTGGTTGGCTCGTTCCTTTGGCCGTTGGATTCCGGTGCGATCGACGCGAGGTCGAGCCGGATGTGGTGCTCTCGCGAGAACTCGCCATTGCTCCTTGGCGAAGTTTGTGCCGTTGTCCGTGATGATGCTGTTAGGAAACCGTAGCGGTATATGAGCTCGCCAGGAACTTGGTGGCGGTCTTCCGTCGCACTTCCGGACCGGCTTGGCTTCTACCCACTTGGTGAATTTGTCCACGGCGACCAGCAGGTGGGTGTAGCCGAGGGGCCTTCTTGAAGGGGCCCACCATGTCCATGCCCCACGGCGAATGGCCAGTGATGGGGATGGTTTTGAGCGCGAACTTGAACGCGCGTCTGGTTGGCGATTCCGGCACCCGCATCGCTGGACGATGTCGACGCGCGGCGTGCGGTGGCCAAGAGAAGCCGTGTCGCATAGCCTTGGCGACTAGGGAGCGCGCGGCAGCGTGGTGGCCGCAGTCGCCTGAGTGGATGTCGTGTAAGATTTTGCGTCCCTCGGCTGGTTGGACGCAGCGTTGGAACACGCCGGTGACGCTTGTGTAGTTCGCCGTCGATGATGGTGTAGGACTTGCATCGGCGAACAATCATTCGAGCGCTTGTCTCGTCTGCGGGCAGGTTGCCTGTCTCCAGGTAGGCGATGTAGGGCTTGGTCCAGTCGTCTGGCTCGGTGACGAGTGCGACCAAGGTTGCCTCTGGTTGGAGCGGGACTCCAATGTCGATCTCCTTCGGAGGAGAGACTGACGGCGTGAAGATGGTGTCTAGGAACACGCCGGCGGGTGGTGTGGATCGAGCTGACCCGATGCGAGAGAGGGCGCCTCCTCGCTTTTCCGCCGTCGATCCACTCGACGGAATAGCCGTGAAGTGGCCGCCCGCTTGTCCACCTCTTGGCGATACGCCGCCATGGTGGGGAGACGGCGTCGCAGTGCCGGGCGACTTGTCCCCGACGAGGTCGGAATCGCCGTAGCATCAAGATTGACACTCATCTCCTTTGCAGCTCGCATGCCGTGGAGTAGGGCCTCGATTCGCCATGTTGTTGGTGCAGGCGTGAAATCGAGGCGGAGGATGAAGCGGAGCTTGTCGCCTTTGGCGAAGTCAGCACTATCCCGCCTCCCGCCGCTGCGTTTTGGACCCGTCAAGTGTAGGCTCCAGTAATGAAGGTACGGCGGCTTCTTCGCTGCTGGGCCTCCTCCGGCGGCGAAATCGGCGATGCTGCGACTTGATCGCCTCCGGCTCAGATTTTAACATTGTGGACGCCGATCTCGACGCCCACTTGGCGACCGCCCGTCGCCTCGCGATTCGGATGATGTCTTGTAGTGGAGCGGAGGAGACGATCGTGATGGGATGCTCCTGGAAGTAATGCGGCAGGCGTCGCTGAGCCCTGAAGACCGCGTATACCAGCTTTTGGTACTGTGGGTACCGCTGGCGCGACTCGGTGAGGACCTCGCTGATGTAGTAGACGCCGCTGGACCGGCGCCTTTCTTCCTTCCTCTGGTCGTTCGACGACCATCACGGCGCTGACGACGCGCTCGGACGCCGCGACGTAAACCAGCATGGGCTCTTTGTCGATGGGTGCGGCGAGTAGTGGTGCGGCGAGTAGCACCTTTTTGAGGTCGCGAGCGTCGTCCGCTTCCTTGTCCCACCGAAGGTGGGATTCTTGCGATCAGCGGTATAGGGCATCGCCTTTTCGCCCAGCGGGGATGAAGCGATCGAGAGCCGCCACGCCCGCCAGCTTCGACGCCGCCAGCACTCGGTTTGCCGAGCCGGCGATCGTGTCGATCTTTGTTGGGTTTGCCTCGATTCCTCGTTTGGAGACGACGTACCCTAGCAATTGCTCGGCGGTACAATCAAGGTGCACTTGCTCGGTTGAGCTTTATCTTGTACCTCCGCAGTTGGCGAAGGTCTCCGCTAGATCGGCGAGTAGATCGCCTTGGCGAGCGGATTTACAACCACGCCGCCGATGTAGACGTGGATGTTGCGCCAATTTGCTCGCGAGGCATTCTTGCATGCACCGCTGGTAGGTCGCCCGCGTTCTTGAGGCCGAAGGTCATGGCGGTGTAGCGAAGGCTCGAATGGCGTGATGAACGCCGTCTTTCTTCGCCCTCGACACCATTTTGATCTGGTTATACCCGAGTAGGCGTCGAGGAAACACAGCGACTCGAGCCAGCGGTGGAGTCGATGATTTGATCGATCCGCTGGAGGACGAATCGCCTTTGGGCAGGCTGTTCAGGTTTGTGTAGTCGATACACATTCTCCGTGTCCTGCTTTTTCGACCAGGACTGGGTTTGCCACCACTTGAGTATTTGATTGGCGAATGAAGCCGCGAGCAGGCGCCGCACTTCTTCGGCAATTGCTCGACGGCGCTTTCATTGAAGGGCCGTAGCGATCGCTGACTGGTCGCACTTTGGGGTCGGCGTTTAGTTTGTGCTCAATGAGCTCCCTAGGGACACCGTGCATGTCGGAGGGTTTCCATGCGAAGATGTCCCTATTCTCACGGCGAACTCGGCGAGCGCCTTCCTATGCTGGGCTCATGCCTGTCCCGATCGTCACCGTCTGGGGGGTCGCCTGGGACCAGCTCGACGGCGGTGTCGCCGTGGCCTCAAAGGTTGAGGTGTTTGCGCCCGAATTGGGCTTCTTGAGTATTGTGGGTCGTCGTTGTTGACCCCGCCGCGATTTGGCGAGCTCATCGGCGTGACTAGCTTCCGCCGCGATCACGGCGTCGGCGAGTGCGGCTCCTTTGGCCTCGCATTCGGAGGCCATGTCAGGGTCGCCGTTGATGGTGATGACGCCGCACGGCCCGGGGAGCTTCATCGCGTTGTACGCGTAGAGTGGGTGCCGCCATGAATTTGGCGAACGCCTGGCGCCCCAGGACGCAGTGGTAGGGGCTGTCGAAGGGCACCAGCTCAAAGACGATCCGCTCGGTGCGGAAGTTCGCCGGAGTGCCGAAGGTGACTGGTAGCGTGACCTTGCCGATCGGGTACGCCTTCCGACCAGGGACGATGCCGTGGAACGTGGTGTGGGTTGTCTCGATCATCGACTGCGGAGCCGCATCGCTCAAGGTGTCGAGGTAGAGGATGTTGATGGAGCTGCCGCCGTCCATCGTGGTCTTGGGGAGCCGAGTCGACCTTGGGCTTGACCACGGGCGACTCGCCCCGGGTACTGGCGCGTGGCGAGTGGTCTTGCCGGCTCCAGGTGATGGGCTGTTCCGACCAGTTCAGGAACTGGGGGACGTCCGTCAGGGCCACCGCGTTGACGGCGACGGCGCGGGCGATGACCTTCTTCTCGCGCTTCGTGTTGAAGCCGGTGAAGGTGTGGAGCGAGCCGCCACTTTGCGAATTTTCCGCCACTTTGCGGGTCGTTGTCGGTGTCCTCCGCGTGCGTGCCTTCTCGATCTCCCCGAGTGTGGCGTCGGCGGTGGTGTGCGTGGCGGGCTTTCCTTCCCCGCTGTGAAACGCACGGTTGGTTAAGGAGGGCCGCGATCGAACCTTGGCTTGTTCTTGTAGTTGCCGCCGTCGCCGTTGTCCTCCGTCATGGCGGTAGCTTGGGCTCGCCAGCGTGCCAGCGTTAGCGAAGTCGACTCGCCCGTCGTTGCGACGCTTGCACGTGAGGCGGTGCCGCCAGTAGCGTGGGTCGGCTCGACGACCGCCGTTGCCGCCGATGCGGCGTTGCCCTCGACTCATCGTCGATGTCTTGGTTGGGGTCTTCCTCGGCGTACCGCTTGGCGATCTCGAGGAGGTCGGGATGTTGTCGAGTGTTTTGGCGTGTCGCTGAGCTTGGCGACTAAAGGCTCGTGGCGGCACGATGTCTTGAAGCAATGGATCGCGGTGTCCGGTGGATGCCGACGCGTTGTACCAGAGCTCCTGCCACCGTTGAACCCGCTTGGTCGACTCGCGGGGTCCCCGAACGCAGCGCCTGTGTCCTCGATGGTGGTGGCGCGAGTGTAGGAGCACTCGAGTGCCCGACGGCGTCTCGCATTTCCTCCCGTGAGTCGACATCGTCACGGGGAGCGTGTTGATCCATTGCCTGCACGCCCCTCCATCATCGTGGGAGGTAACGGCGGCGAGTAGGTCGATGTGGCCCGCGATCCCCATTGCCATGAGGTATGTGTCGAGCTGCATTGCGGTCATACGAGGAGTCGTATTTTCGATCTCCTTGGCGCCTTGAAGTTTGGCGGTACTTTTCGCGCGGATCATTGGTCCGAAGCACTTGGGCCCCAATCGATGGCGACCCCATGGGCTCGCCGCGGCGTATTTAGGTGTGCCGCAAATCGTCGGCTGGCGGCGCGCCGCTTTGGTTATTGATGATGTGAGTGCGCCGACGGGTTCTCCGTTGGCGGCGACGGTTGGTCGCCCCGGGATCGTTGGTAGAGGCCGCATTCGGGTCGCCGTTGAGCTGCAGTGGCTCGCGCGGGCAATTGAGGGTGTTTGCCGCCGGACGGCCGCCGAGGCCGCCCGCTTCGAGGAGCGAGTACACTCGCCGCGAGTCGGCGCCGTCGCTGTTCCACGGCCTTCGCGGTAGGGCCTCGACGTATTGATTTGTAGGCGCCGCCGTCGCCGTGATCTTTGCCGCCGCTCGCCTGCCACGAGGTTGTCCATCGGTGTGGAGAACAGTGGAAGGCCGCAGCGTCGCGCTCCCGTGAGGAGACGACTATCCGCGCTGGTCCTCGAGGGTGCGGTTTGGTGGTGGCGGGGCCCCATCGCCGTAGATCTGGCGGGGCGCTTCCGCCTGGTGGCGTTCTTCGCAGATCGCGCGCCGGCTATCTTGCGCGCCGGTCGTCATCGCCGAAATTCAGGCGCGCTCGAACGGGGTTCAGCGCGCCTGATCCGCCGCTGGTGGTAGCGTGACAGTTCTTGCGCTGTCACCGCCGAGGCGAAATTTTTCGCGCCGCGTGCTGCGCATCGCCTCCGGCCAGCGGAGTTCCTCGACCGCTGCCGTAGCGTTGGGAGGGATCGGGGTGGAGAAAGGGTCCTCCGGCGGATCGGCGCCGGTGGCCATGTAGGTCGCAGCGTGGCGACCGGTCCCGTCGTGGAGGTCGGCGGAGTTTTCCGACCCGGAGTCGAAGTCGAAGATCCCGAGGATGGAAGGGTCCTCGAAGTCTCCCGCGTTGGAGACCTGAGTGATGGAGCCCGCGGACGAGGCCGCGGTGATAGATCCGGCGAGTGACGCCGGGGTCGCCGAATCGGCGTCGTCGGTGAGGGCCGCGTCTCCTGCGGCCGCTGGGTTCTCGGCCACGTCGCTGTGGGCCGAGTCGTACTCGGAGGCGAGGCGGTGGATCGCGGATCTGGCTCTCGGAGAGCCGATCGCAGTGGCGACTCGCGGATGCGAGCCGAGTCCTCCGAGGTGATGGCGTCGGTGAAGCCGACGAAGAGGCTGATCGTGCCGACTGGCAGGATCACGCTGTGCGTGACGGGTCGCGCCGCCGGGACGTAGCTGCTCGGCAAGATCTGGAGCATCTCGCCGATCGCTATCATGCGCGGTGGCGACCGCCTCGTTGATGGGCAGATTGATCTCGCCCGAGAACACCGCCAGACCGCCAGCCCCACGGTGGGCGCCACCGCCGAGGAATGACCACGCAGATGCCGCAATCGGCGAGTAGTAGAACGAGGGCAAGGGCGGCCAGCCATGCGGTGCGAGATGAGAGCGAGACTCAGGTTTTACCTGTTCGCCCCGGAGGGTAAAGACCTACTCCTGCTAGATTGTATTATGGAGGTGATTACAATGGGCGAACTCGGCGACTAGGCTGCGAGTTGCTTGGGTGAATGAGGGAACGTATCTCTACTCGTCCCTTAGGGAGGTTTATATAGGCTCACCTCCCCTAGGGTTTACATATCTCAACCGATTCGGTTACAGCTTTGCCAACACGCTAAGCCAAACCGACTGGGCCTATCTACTCGCCCGGGCCTTTGACCTCCAGTCGCCTGGTGCCTTGATGGGCTTCGATCCACTCGCCATTCTGCAGGCCCACTCGCCAGCCTTTGGGCCAGTCGGAAACGTCCCGCTGAGGATACCCCAGTAGGCATATCCCCATCACCGTCGGAACGCTGCCTCTCCACTTACCGTCGGGATTAGTCATAAACTTAAATAAATGTTATCTGGTGCCAGCACTGATCATGAACATTGTATATGGATCATGTTTGATGCAAAGTGGTTATTCATTTAAATCTGAGAACAATGGTTGTTCCATTTATATGAATGAAATCTTGTATGGTCATGCACCGATGATGAATGGTTTATTTTTGTTAGATCTCAATGATAATGTTACACATATTCATAATGTTGATGCTAAAAGGATTAAACTTAATGATGATATATCCGCATATATGTGGCACTGCCGTCTAGGTCATATTGGCATTAAACGCATGAAGAAGCTCCATTCAGATGGACTTTTGGAATCACTTGATTATGAATCATTTGATACATGTGAGCCATGCCTTATGGGCAAGATGACTAGAACGCCGTTTTCCGGTTCAATGGAACGGGCGACAGATTTATTGGAAATCATACATTATGATGTATGTGGTCCAATGAGTGTGTCGGCGCGAGGTGGATATCGTTATTTAGTTACTTTCACGGATGATTTGAGTAGATATGGTTATATCTACTTGATGAAACACAAGTCTGAAACCTTTGAAAAGTTCAAGGAATTTCAGAATGAAGTGGAAAATCATCGTAATAGAAAGATCAAATTTCTACGATGCGACCGTGGAGGTGAGTATCTAAGTTACGAGTTTAGCACTCACATGAAAGAGTGTGGAATTTTTCACAACTCACACTGCCGGAACACCAATGAAATGGTGTGTCGGAACATCGTAATCGTACTTTATTGGATATGGTTCGATCTATGATGTCTCTGACGGACTTGCCACTGTCATTTTGGGGTTATTCACTAGAAGCTGCTGCATTCACTTTAAATCGGGCACCATCTAAATCCGTTGAAAAGACACTGTATGAATTATGGTTTGGAAACAAACCTAGTCATTCTTAAAGTTTGGGGTTGCGATGTTTATGTGAAGAAACTTCAACCGGATAAACTCGAACCCAAAGCGGAAAAATGCGTCTTCATAGGATACCCTAAAGAAACTATTGGGTATTCCTTCTATCACAGATCCGAGGGCAAGGTTTTTGTTTCCAAGAATGGATCCTTTCTAGAGAAAGAGTTTCTCGCGAAAGGTGTGAGTAGTCGGAAGGTAGAACTTGAAGAGGTTATGGAACCTTCTCTTCAAAGTATGGCGAGTAGCGCAGCACCGGAAGTTGTTCCGGAGTTGGCTCCACCTGTTGAAGAGGGAACTAATGATAATGATCATGAAACTCCGAAAGAGAGTACTACCGAACCTCGCAGCTCAAACAGGACGCGTGCAGCTCCCGAGCTGTCTGAAATCTGTCATAAATTTCATGGTTGATGAAAATAATGACCCTGCGACGTATGAAGAAGCGATGATGAGCCCGGATTCCAACAAATGGTTAGAAGCCATGGAATCCATGTATGAAAATCAAGTTTGGAACTTGGTGGAATTACCTCACGACCGAAAGGCCGTGGAGAACAAATGGATTTTCAAAAGAAAACTGTCTTGATGGTAATGTGACCATCTATAAAGCTCGACTTGTCGCAAAGGGGTTTCGACAAATTCAAGGAGTTGACTACGATGAGACTTTCTCTCCGTAGCGATGCTAAAGTCAGTTAGGATTATGTTAGCAATTGCATATTTCGATTATGAAATATGGCGGATGGATGTCAAAACCGCGTTTCTCAATGGTAATATTGAAGAAGAGTTGTATATGATACAACCAAAGGGTTTTGTCGATCCTAAGGATGCTAACAAGGTGTGCAAGCTTCAGCGATCCATCTATGGATTGAAGCAAGCATCGAAGTTGGAATCTCCGCTTTGATGAGGTGATCAAAGAGTTTGGATTTGTCCAAACTTATGGAGAAGCTTGTATTTACAAGAAAGTGAGTGGGAGCAATGTGGCATTTCGATATTATATGTGGATGACATATTATTGATGAAATGATATAGAACTTTTAAACAGTGTTAAAAGTTATCTAAACAACAAATTTTCAATGAAGGACCTAGGTGAGCGTCATACATATTAGGCATAAAGATCTATAGAGATAGATCTAGGCGCCTAATAGGGCTATCATAAAGTACATACCTTGATAAGATTTTAAAGAAGTTTAAAATGGACGGAAGAAGGGTTCTTACCTATGTTGCAAGGCAAGACATTGAGTAAGACTCAAAGTCCCCGGTAGGAAGAAAGAGAGATAATGGACAAAGTCCCTATGCCTCGACCATAGGCTCTATAATGTACGCCATGCTATGTACAAGACCGGATGTGGCACACGCTATTAGTTTGACTAGTAGGTACCAATCGGATCCAGGTTCGGAACACTGGATAGCGTCAAGAATATCCTTAAGTACTTAAGAAGAACTAAGGATATGTTTCTTGTATCTGAGGTGAAGAAGAGCTCGTCGCTAAGTGTTATGTCGACGCTTAGCTTTGACCGATCCGGATGACTCTAAGTCTCAATCCGGATCGTATTTCTCATGAATGGCGGAGCGGTTAGTTGGAGGAGCTCCAAACAACTTTGTAGCGGGATCAACAACGGAGGCGAATATGTTCTTGCCGGGCGGCTCGAGAGCGGTTTGGATGAAGGAGTTCATATCCGAACTAGGAGTTGTGGCAAAAGCGTTGGACCCAATGGTGATCTATTGTGACAACAATGGTGCCATTGCCAATGCCAAAGAGCCAAGGTCTCACAAGCATTCCAAGCATATTAAGCGCCGGTTTCACTCCATCCGCGAGCATGTCAAGGATGGAGATATAAAGATTGTAAAGTACATACGGATCTCAATGTAGCAGATCCGTTGACTAAAACTCTCCTAGAGCAAAACATGATCAACACGAACTCAATGGGTGTTAGATATATCACTATGTAACTAGATTATTGTCTCTAGTGCAAGTGGGAGGCTGAAGGGAATATGCCACGAGAGGCAATAATAAATTGTTTATTATGTGTATTCCAAGTATATGATAGATGTTTATTTTGCATGCTATAATTGTATTAATACGGAAGCGTTAATACATGTGTGTTTAATAAACAAGCGAAAGTTCCTAGTTAAGCCTCTCTCATAAACTAGCTCGTTGATTAACAAGATGATCATGGTTTCGATCATGGACATTGGATGTTGTTAATAACGGGATCACAACATTAGTGTAATGATGTGATGAACATTCATCCGAAGTATAGCATTACGATCAAAGTCATTGAGTTTATATTGCTATAACAACTTACGAAGTGATCCTAATCCTTAGACCATGAGATCATGTCAATCACTAACACCGGAAGAGTTTCTTGATAACATCAAACGTCACACCGTAACAGGGTGATTATAAAGATGGATTCAGAACTAATAAAGTGTTATGTTGAGGCTCATGGATCGAGAGTGGAATTTGTTCATCCCAATGACGGATAGATATACTCTGGGCCCTCTCGGTGATATCACATTGATTAGCTTGCAAGCAAGTGATTTGATCACTAGAATGTTATATCACAGAGCGAGAAAAGTGCATGTCGAACGAGATCAAACTAGGTATGGAGATACCGATGATCGAATATCGGACATGTAATATATCGTGAAACAAAGGGATTAAGATACTAGCGTAAAAGGTTCCGACGATCACAAGAAAGTCATCGTTGAATGTGTGGGAGTCAGTATGGGTCTCTAGATCCCGCTTCTGATTATTGATCTGAGAGGGGTCTCGATCATGTCCGCATTATTCACGAACCGTAGGGTGACACACTTAAGAGACACCGACATCCAATTGGAGCAAATGTTTCATGCCGAAAGAATGAACAAGCGCAGGAATTTATTTCACTAGATACCGAAACAGTTTTGGGTGAAATTGCATAAAGTGGTTATGCATGTGAAATATAATTCTAGCAAGGGGTTATTGTGAATGTTTGTCATTAAAGTAATTGACAAAATTCTGAATAAAATAAAAGAGTTTTATTTAATGAGAGTTTTCATTAAATTTGGTGGAAATTTAATGGGATTTTTGAGTGGACTTTTGAGTGGAGGGAATTTGGAGGAGTTTTGTGAGTGGAGTGTCCACCCACATGAAGAGGGAGGGCAAGGGGCAGCCCCATGCGCCGCCACCCCTTGGGGTTCCCCCTCCTCCTATAAAGGAGCCCCTCCTCTCACTTCTCACTCAGACCTCCTCGTGAAGGATCTCTCTCCCCTCTAGAATTTATCCCCATGGTCTCGGACTAGCGAGATACATGTTCCCGGTGGCTATTCGGCAAGAAAGAGTTGTGCTTCGCTGCATCGCTGGGCGAGGCGGAGGTTGCTCGGTGCCTCGAACGTGTGTGCGAGCACGGATGCGCTGCTGATTTGCGGCGCTAGGACTTCCTCTCGATCTTGAGATCGGCAAGAGATCGTCTACATCAACCACGAGTTGAACTCGTTAAGCTTTGTCGGTCTTCAAGGGTATGTTCTCTACGGATATACATCCGCCCGTTGTTTGTATCTAGTATAAATAGATCTTGGTATATAGTTCACATCGTAGGAAAATTTTTGTTTTCTATGTTGCGAACCCTTTAGTTATTCCATCGACTCGTTGCTACAATCTAGTAGATAGATCTTGGCTTGTTTGTTTGTATGCGATAGAAAATTTTTGTTTTCCATGCTACGAACCCCTACAAGTTTGTGATGCTGTTCCCATATTATGCATGCATGTGGACATTGGTATAGAGAACAATGTTTCATGACGAAGTTTTCCTTTTCGTCGCACGGAAAATCCATTTTCCATTTTCCGAGCGCAAAAAACAGGTCGTTTTGTGAAGTAACCACCAAAATGCTGTTTCAGAATGCCTCCGACATTTCTTCCCGCCATTTTTCTTTCTGTCAGTTCTTCCCACCAATTCTTCCCGCCAGTTTTTCCTTCCAGTTCTTCCCGCCAGTTATCTTCCTGCCATTTCTCACTATATATATGTAGGGTTGGCCTCCATTGTCATTGCACATCTCTAGACTCATATCTACAACCTCATCAGTCTTTCCCATGGCTTCCACCGTAGCACTAACCCCCAGGGAGGCAGAGGCTCTTTGCGCCTCGAACTACCCCTGCCCCCCAAGCTCTTGTGTCACGGATTTGGATCTTTGGCCGGGAGGCGTGCAGTTCCTCCACTCTGAGGTGTGGCGCGGATGGCCATCACGACTACTACTTGAGCTCACGGGAGCGTGGAGAGAATCCCAGATGGCACCCCGACTATTTCCCGACTTGGGAAGCCTTCTTCGTGGATCGGCTGAGAGGGCGCTCGCCAGGCATGAGGAAGACGACCCACCTCCTCCGAACTTCAACGAGGCCGGCTGTCGGCTGTTGTGGCGCGGCCGGAGTCTCCAGAGCGTCATGGCCTACGACACAACCGCCGACTCTAACCCCCTCCTGTGCTACCCTCAAGTCCAGCCCACTCGTACTCAGCCTTCAAGGTTCAACTTCTGGCGACCCGGCGATGGCGACAACGGTGTAGCGGTCTGACGACTATAGTGGCGAGTATTACAGGTGTAGGCAGGAGCATGACTGAATTACTCCAAAATTACAAAACAAGTTCGGTCGATTATGGCTTAATCTGGCCATGTATCTTAATTTTCAGTTCTTCGATGTAACTTAGTGTTAGTTGCGTTATGTACTTTAATTCCAGTTCTATCCTAATAAAATTTTCTTCTCGTCCTTTTTTCCCGCCCATTAATATATAAAAAATATAAGTTAATTAGAATCCAAATTAAAAACAGAAAATGGTTTTGAATTAGTTATTCAAATCCAAACACTTTTTATTTTTAAAGTTTTTCTAAATTCCAAATTAATATTCAAAAAATATAAGTTAATTCATTTTTATTTTAAATGGTTACATTAATTATTTTTAAAAATAGAAAATTGTTTTGAATTATATATTCAAATTCAAACACTTTTTATGTTTAAAGTTTTTCTAAATTCCAAATTAATATTCAAAAAATATAAGTTAATTTTTTTTAATTTTAAATGGTTACATTAATTATTTTTAAAAATAGAAAATGTTTTTGAATTAGTTATTCAAATCCAGACACTTTTTATGTTTAAAGTTTTTCTAAATTCCAAATTAAAATCAAAAAATATAAGTTAATTCATTTTTAATTTTAAATGGTTACATTAATTATTTTTAAAAACAGAAAATGGTTTTGAATTAGTTATTCAAATCCAAACACTTTTTATGTTTAAAGTTTTTCTAAATTCCAAATTAATATTCAAAAAATATAAGTTAAATCATTTTTAATTTTAAATGGTTCATAATTTAAATGGTTACATTAATTATTTTTAAAAACAGAAAATGGTTTTGAATTAGTTATTCAAATTCAAACACTTTTTATGTTTAAAGTTTTTCTAAATTCCAAAGTAATTATCATTTAAAAAACATTACAAATTTAAACCCCAAAATAAAAAATAAGGCGGGAACAGAGAGAAAATTCCTAATTTTTTTTGAAAACAGGGTCATACGTCCCGGTTGAAGCCACCAACCGGGACTAAAGACACCTGCGCGCGCCCCTTGGGCTGATGAAAAAAAGTGGAGTATACGTCCCGGTTGGTGGCTCCAACCGGGATGTATGACCCTTTAGTACCGGTTGGAGCCACCAACCGGGACAAAAGGTCCTTCGGTTATAACTGGCTCGCCTCCTCTTCTTCTTCTTCCCCATCTCATTCATCGACGCGCGCATACAGGAACCCTCCCATGACGCCGGCAGTCTGCCCGCCGAGCTCGCCGTCGCTGTTCGATGCAAGGATAGGAACCGCTGCGTTCCCCTCTCTCCCAGTACCAATCTCATCCCCTCTCGTTCCTTCTCGCGTTCTTCCCCATTTGAGCAGAAACCCTAACTCGTCGTCGTCGCCGTTCAGAGCGTCCCCGAGCCAAGCCAAGGTGTCGAGGAGCTCCGTCGTGCTGTACTACGTCTCTACGCCAAAGGAATCGGCCCCGCTCGGCCTTAATCAAGCTCTGCAACCCATCTGCCCGAGCTCCGGCCACCGTCGATTCGCCTCCGTCCGGCCACCCCTTGCTTTCCCGACCCCGGCATCGCATTCGTGGTGAGCCACTGGTGCTCTAGCACCTCTTCACACTCTTCCTCTCGCTCTCTAGATCTACCACGACGACCATTTGTCGCCGCCACCTCTATTCGCCGTGGTGCTCGTCGCTCCGGCGACCAATAATGGGCGGCGCCACTACCATATGGTTCGCCTCGACGAGCTCTTTCGAATGCGCATAGCCCCGTAGTCCCGCGCACTCCCTAGGGTCGGCGTCGACCACTGTCTACTGCGCCACCCGTCGTGGTGACGTGGTGCTCGCGTGGCTACCGTGTGGTGCTCGCGTGGCCCCGGTCCCACCTGCCAGCCTCAAAGGCTAGGTGCCTCTACGGTGCAGGTTAGCAGTGGCCTGGTCCAGGTCCACCCGTCAAGCCCTGGTCCAGGTCCCACCTGCCTGCGTGGAGGCTGAGGTGGCCACGGGCCCCTCTGTCAGCCACTGTGGCTAGCAGTGGCCTCGGTGTAAAATGTTTTCTGTTTTGTTTAAATTCAGAAATGGTTTAATTAAATCCAGAAATTGATATAATATTGTAAATTCAATAATTAATTATTTATATCTCAGAAAAATACAAATAATATATCAAAAATGTTCAGAAAAATGAGATCTAACTATTTAACCTATAATCATGCATTGTTCAACAACTTTCAAGACAAGTTTAATTAGAGAACAAAATCAACCCCTCTCATATACTCCGGAGTTTCGCCGAGTTAGGGTTTTCACCCCTCGTAACCCCGTTTAAATTGTCGAGCATGTCTTAGGGTTACTTTTCAATACAAATTAACTTGTCATATCATCATCCTTGTTTGATCATTGCATCGATGCCAGGTGTTGATTGTTCCCCTCTCTTTCTGGTGTTCGGTTCTTCGCGGTAGAATACGAGATCAAGATCAATGATCGAGGTCAACACCATCAAAGAAAAGGAAGATTCATGTGTCTAAGCAATCATAATACATTGTCAAGCAACTTTAAACCCTATTTTAGTTAAAGAAACATCGACACCCCTTATGTACATGTGGGTTCGCAGGTGTGTCCTTGCTAGGGCATCCTGAACCCTTTTAAATCGATGTTGCACCTAGGGCTAGTGTAGGATCTCTAAATCTGACATGTCATACATATTGATTGCGCATTGTATTATGCCATGTATTGATTGCCGCCTTTCTTTTCGGTATTGGTTCTTCGCGATAGGATCCGAGCCCGAGGGTTTCTCCGAATTAGGGTTTCTAATATTTTAAATTCATTTTTATTATTGTGTATGTATAAATTAGGGTTTCTCTGAATTAGGGTTTATATCTGTCAACACCGTACCTAACATTCTCCCTTAGCCGCTTTGACTTATCCGTTTTTCCACCTATGCAGAAAATGTGGATCCACACGACAAACACGAAGAAAAGGAAGAGTTGATCCAAGGTGTGATCCGCGGGGAAGAAAATTTAGATGTATCGATGTTTCTGAACAACTCGGGTGAGGGTGATCCTCTTTTTGCCGGAAGAGATGACTTGTTTGAGGTTGAAGGTGATGCCTTCCGCGAGGGACAAGGCGATGCCTTGTGTGATCGAGAAGACGACTGCTCCGGCGAGATGCATGTAATATAATTAATTCATTAATTAATCATCTGCTATCTATATAGAAATAGTAACGACGATCTTTCTTCTTTTAGCCCTCCGGATCGATGAAATCTACTGAAAAGAGCGGACGAGGCCCAACCAAAAAGTTGGAAGACCATGAGAGGTTCAGGATCGAATATATCGATGAAGACGGCAAACTGATTGCTCCCGAAGTTGTCGCAAACAAATTTGTGGCACAATGCGAAGTAATCGTTAGGGACTTCATACCGATCACCGTTCGAAATTGGAATAGGCCTGCTGATGCGGAAGAAGAGGGAACATCTTTATTTCTCCCTACCGTGGCCAAAGATTTACTATGGAAGAGGCTCATGGTTAATTTCAAACTACCGAACATAGTTCTGGATCCAAATGCGAAGGATCCAGTTGAGGACGCCTTAGAACATGCGCTAGCCATGGAGGCTAAGGTCAGCGAGTGGGCTATGAAGAAGATGGCCCAGTGTTTCACCAACTGGAAGAAAAGATTGCACCTTGACTATGTCGTGAAAGAGAAGACTCCGGATTTCAAGAAGATTAAGTTTCAGAAGATAGAACCATTTTGGGTTGAGTTTGTGAATTACAAGACATCAGAAAAAGCTAAGAAAATGTATGCAACGAATAAGATGAATGCTTCTAACAAGAAGTATCACCATACTATGGGGCAAGGTGGCTATAGGGCTGGCATTCCTAAGTGGAAGAAACTTGAGGATGAACTGCGTGCTAAAAAGATCTTCCCAGAGACAGACGATTGGATCGAACGTGCAAGGAATTGGTTTTACGGGCATGGGGGCACGTTGGACTCAAAAGGGAAATGTATATATAACATACGACATCAAGAATACCCCTTGCCAATCGAGAAGATGAGAAAAGCAGTAAAGGTTGTTAAAGATGGGGACTTCATTCCTGATAGAGAGAATGATGAGCTCACACTCGCCCATGGAAATAAGGAACATGATGGATGAACACGAGGCACAAGCGGCTCCAAACCATGGAGGACTGGGTTTCCTGAAGAGAGGAACAAATATCCTGATAAAAGCCATCAGAGGAGAAAGGACAAGGCGAAAGTTGAAGCAGATATTCAGAAAGAGCGAATGCGTATAATTGAAGAACGAATAAAACAACAACAAGATGAAATTAACGCACTTAAAGAGCAAAGTACTATCGGCCCATCTCAGCACACATGGTGGTAGAACCTGCATTCGATGCTACCGGCCTATGGAATAATCGAAAAAGCAGTGTGGCTTCCACCGAGGTCCCGGGTGATGACAATGACGATGATGATGGTGCACCAACGATGGCTCATGTTGGCTACCCAGTGGATGATATCACACAGATGACACACTGCGAGCTACATGTCAAAGTTGTGAACATATCAATGAAGGTGGCGATCGGCTATGCCTTACCAATTGGACCCACACCAACTTACCACTGTCGTCCGGTTCCACAGGGCTACGCTGTTGTCGGGGTGGATGAAATCATGCCCACCTTCGAAGTTTTGACGCTTGACTACCCTGCAGGTGAAGGGGATGTGACTGAACTGGGAGACGCAACAAACGTCACCATTCTATGGCCAAAGGAATGTATCGTTCTTCGAAATCACACGCCAAGGCCATCTTCGCCGCCGCCTCACCCGTCTCCAGCGAGGTCGTCGCCGCCGCGCCAGCCGTCTTCTTCGCCTCACCCGGCTCCGTCGCCTCACCAATCTCCGGCGCAGCCATCGCCGCGGCAGCCATCGCCGACGCCTCAGGATAATAAAAGCGTAAGCATACCACCTCTACTCTGCGTCGTGGTAAGCGATTGCCGAAACATAAACAAGAGCCTCTTCCAAAAGTACCAAAGGTTCCTCCCAAGAGAGCTTATGACTGTACTGAAGAGGAGACTACGGCTATCGTTCATGCGGAAACGACAGCGTTTTTCGATAAGCTGAGGCGGCTGAAAGAGCCAGAGTTCCACAACACCTAAGAAGAAAAAGCCAGAGTGTTCAAAATGCTAAAGACTCTTCATCAATCTGAGCCAAAGCTGTCATCAGACTATGAGCATTCTATTCTCAAGTCACATGCGGCACAACAAGCCTCGAAGAGTAGTACTGATGCAAGCGAGAAATCTGTTGCCCAGCTCGGAGAATAAGCAAAACAGTCTTGCGACCCTCTCAAGGTGATTTCCCATACCAATGTGGGGTCGAGCAAATATGCGGCCGAAGAGCAGTATGATCCAGAGGTAGTTTCACAATATGGAGAAGCTGCCGCTGCTCAAGGTATGTGTATTGCCCAGTACTTATCCCAGTTAGAGTACTTCCGCGTGAGTGAAGTAGCATACAAATACCAGTACGGCAAACCTCTCGTCAAACCCGAGGAGGTAAATAATCTTCCAACAAAAATGCGAAGATTGCATAACTGGTACATGCATGCCACAAAGGCCGGGGCTAACTAGATAGTGCTGAGGGTTACAAAAAAACATTATGGGAAAGAAATAGATGACATGATATCCATTGAATTTGATGAACTATTTCAATTATTCAATCAAGACGCCTTAGACAAATCGATCATCAGTGCCTATTTTCTGTAAGTACTAATTCTGTAATTAATTTAGTCTCTAGCTATCTCACCTCGTTTATTGCATGTATATAATCATACTATAATATACATAATGAAGATTTTCGAATGCAGCAGAGGACAAATCTATGACATTGGGTTCATTGACCCATATTGGATTCATCAAGCTAATATCAAAACAAACCACCAGGATACGGAGGATAATATCGTACACGCGTTAAGGTTTCAAGAAACCAGAAGGGAAATACTATTTCCTTACAACTTCGAGTGAGTGTTATTGTCTTGTGTACACTTACTATTTCGCTTACTTGATGTTAAGTATATAATTGATTTGTTATGCATGCGCAGCTTCCACTATATTCTGTTAATCATTCAACTTGACAAAGGGCATGTACTAGTCATGGACTCGAAACATAAACCCCTTGAGAAGTGGAAGGACATGCAGATGCTTCTCCAGCGGTAATTCTAATCATTACGACACTATATCGGCAACGTTCGTGAATTTTATGATATCAAGTAATTAATAACTTCTTTTATTCATTTTCTTCATCGGGCAGCGCATGGAAACGGTTCACCAACAAGGCTAGGGGTGTTTGGAGAGAGGAGCTTAAATTTCAACCACTAGATGTAAGCACCACTAGCTATATCCGCGCATCTCTTTGATTCTAGTTTTGATACTGTTATTATCATGCTTGATTATTTTTTTAATTGAACTTTGTTCTCGTAAAGTGCCTGACGCAGGGACCAGGGAACAATTTATGTGGATACTATGTTTGTGAGTTCATCCGTCAGACGTGCGGTGAGAAGGGCAGAAATTTAGAGCAACTCCACATACGTAAACAATTTCTATAGTTTTTAATTACCATCAAATTGTGTTTAGTTTCATTCATATAGGCTGACTCCTTTTTTAAATCAGATCGAACGTCTACGGGACGGTCTTCTGCCAAAGGATCACGTACGAGCAATTCAGAAGGAATTGGCGGGATTCTTGGATGCAGAAGTCCTAAACCCAAAAGGGGAATACTATTCGGGTGTGTATAAACAATAGGGATTGTACAAAGAGCTTATTTTGTATGTATTGCATGAACTCAATCTGTGTATCGAATGTAATATGTTCAACACTTGGATCTATATTGTCATGATGATCTTGTGTAATATAATGGTTCCTTCATTGATGAGCGCAAAACACTAAATAAAAAATAAAACAACATAAATGAATTCTCTGCCGTGGCAAAAAAGTGGCCCAAATGCTGTCGCGGCAACAAAAGTTGCCAAAATGAATTCTCTGCCGTGGCAGAGAAATGTGTCAAATCTCTGCCGCGGCAGATGGTTATTTGTCCTGGTTCGTGTTACGAACCGGGACCGTTGCTCCCCCCCCCCTCGCCCTCTGCCGCGGCCACATGTCCCTCCCGATCGATTCCCCCTCGCTCCCGTTGCCCACATTGCCCCGTCCCGGTTGGGGAACCAGGACTAAAGCCCCTTACCAACCGGGACACATGGGGCTATTTCCACTAGTGGTTGTTGCCACTAGGGAGAAAACAACGGTCTCTTGTTCATGGAACAAGTGGATTGTTTACCATATACACTTTGTTTAAAGCAGTTGTCTGTTGCCTGCAACTTAATACTGGAGGGGGTTCGGATGATAACCCAAAGGTGTACTTCTAGTCATAGATGCAGTTGGATGGTGGTCTATGTATCTTGTTGTATTTCCCAATCGAATCTCATAGGATCTTTATGTCTAGTATTGCATTGTTATGCCTTGCTCAGTCCTGTCAATTTCTCTGTTGTAATTTGTTTACCCTGCATTCCATGTCTCTTTATCTAAGGAGAGCACCTCTAGTGAACTATGGACCCCGGTACAATCTTTACCATTGAAACATCTTCCACTGTTGTTGTTTACTTTCTACAAATCATCATCACCTTCCACATCATACAATTAATCCTTTGTTATAGCAACCGGTGAGATTGACAACCTCACTGTTAGTTGGGGCAAAGTCTTGAGTTTGTGTTGTGCAGGTTTCCATGTTTCTTGCAACACCTTTGAGACATTTCCTTCCTCCTACTGGTTCGATAACCTCAGTTTCTTACTGAGGGAAGACTTGTTGCTCTGATGCATCATATCTTGCTCTTGGGGTTTCCAGACGAAGCGCTCCACGTTGACGCAGCGCCATCAATCAGCTAGACGGAGCATCCAATATAAAGAGACAAGGCGACGCAAGATATCAGAGTTCTCCGGGGGCTACTGTTGGGGATATGCTAAATGGCTATCACCATTGCATGTCTCTAATCCGGCTAACCCGGGTGGCCCACAGTTGGTAGCAGGGCCTATGGCCTGCTAGGAAGCCTAGTTGGATGGATCCATAAGGGAGGCCCATGCCAAATAAAGGAAGGCTACGATGGAGTTACTGATGTATCCGGAGCCTTGGAGTGCAAGACACGTTAGACTAATTAGTACCCGTGTAGGACTCTATGACATGTCCGACTAGGACTTTCCATGTAACACTAGGTTCTGGCGACTATATAAGACGGACCTCTAGGGGCCTTTAGGTCACAATAACATACACACCTCGCACAACGAACCAATCTCTGTAACTCGGTGTATTGCCATCATAGTGATTTATAGCAGGTGTAGGATTCTGCCACCGTCGTGGGATCTGAACCTGGGTAAGCTGTGTTACCTCGTACTTGCCAACTCACCGCCTTCCCCCACGTCTCTAAACACGCTCTGTGAGGACACCTCCATGGCTTACTCGTCGGCAGTACCACGACACACTGTCGCCTCCTTCTCCCAGTATCGGGCCATTTTGAGCAACTCCTCCTGCTGGGCGAAAGCCGGCTCCAGATTCTACAGCGCCTCCACCCGACGTTCGGTAGCCTTCTTGCCCTCTTAGCCACGGCCTCCAACTTGTCATTCGTATCCACCAGCTGATCAATTTGACCCTAGCGGGTAAGGTTAGACTCCTGCAACCGGACGACCTCAACCTTCAACCGCTCCACCTCCTTCTCTTTGTCCACAATCATGGTTGTAGGAGGGTACCCGATAGTCAAAAAATCTGAAAAGGAGGATGATGTCTATGCACTTCTATTCTTGTAGACAGTTGTTGGGCCTCCAAGTGCAGAGGTTTGTAGAACAGCAGCAAGTTACCTTAAGTGGATTACCCAAGGTTTATCGAACTCAGGGAGGAAGTGGTCAAGGGTATCCCTCTCAAGCAACCCTGCAATCAAGATACAACAAGTCTCTTGTGTCCCCAACACACCCAATACACTTGTCAGGTGTATATGTGCACTAGTTCGGCGAAGAGATAGTAAAATACAAGTGGTAACGGTGCCAGAAAAGAGCTTCTGACTTGTTGTTGACGTGGGAGAGACTAAATGCAAACTGGAATAAAGATGGAAGAAAGCAAACATGCAACAGATCTAGATGCAAACGGTGTTTCAATGTTTAGAAACAAGGCCTAGGAATCATACTTTCACTAGTGAACACTCTCATATAAATATATTCTCTTCATGATACTACCATGAACTACTCTCCGGTTTGACACTCTAATCCAAGGTAGGGCTATAACAGCACTCCTCAAAGTCCGCCTTTCCCAATATAGATAACCCCACACTGACACCTTGAGCGCTAGATGGTTCCAACAAACACCAAAATTTCATAAAGACATCCAACTCCAAATATAACTAATGATAAATTTATATATAACCTAGCTTAACTGCCACACATGACGTGCACGCTGTCACTTTCACACACATGGGGAAAAGCATAGATCTATTAAAGCAATTGAGTAATTATGCAACCTCTAGCCTAAGTTCCACCACGGTGCACACGCTGTCACTTTCACACACGTGGGAAGATCAGAGATTAGTTTAAGCACTTGAGTAACAGAGTATATCTACTTGATTAAAAATCTCATGACCACAACATGATCACGCATAGAGAGAGAGATGAACACATAGCTACTGGTAGAGACCTTAGCCTCGAGGAATAACTACTCTCTCCTCATCATGGGAAACAGCAATGGAGATGGAGATGGCGGTGGATATCTATGGAGATGGCTCCGGGGGCACTTCCCCGTCCCGGCAGGGTGCCGGAAGAGTGACTTTCTGTTCCCCGAATCTCCCCTTCGGTGGCGGAGGCGCTGTGGAGGTTTTCATGGATTTCTGCTGATTGATTTAGGGTTTTATCATCGGAGGCTTCTTATAGGAGAAGGAGGCAAGGTCGGTGGAGTCCCAGGGGGCCCACACCCACTGGTGGCACGCCCAAGGTGGGACCGTGCCACCACAGGGTGTGGCCACCCTGGTGTCGTACTTCGTCTCTGCTTCGTGTCTCCATATTGCTCCGGGAAAAATAGTGACTTTGGCTTTTGTACCGTCCAATCCCAAGAATATTCATTTTCTGCCTTTTCTGGATCTAAAAACAGAAGAAAACAGGCAACTGGCACTGTGGCAACTTGTTAATAGGTTAGTCCAGGAAAACGTATAAAAAGACCTCAAAGTAAAGACAAAGAAAAGCAAAGTTGATACTAAACAAGCATGGAACATCAAAAATTATAGATACATTTAGAACGTATCAGAGGATAATCTCCAAAACATGCCAGAGGAAGAAATCATATACCCCAATTCCTGTGTACTCTTCGCAGCTTCAGAAAACGCTTTCTGTAGAAAAGCGCAGTAAGAAACGAAGCATGCAAAAATCTAGCTAGATAGGGCCAATCCGGCTAGAAAACAAATATGTGGAGGGTGAAGCTGACCTCCAAACAAATTGCCAACTCCTTGGTTCGACAAGCCCCCACTCATTCGTCTCCACCAGGTGGCGAGCCTGGACAATTGAGATAGGCGCCGAGACGGAGAGCTGGGTGAGGATGGCACCCGGCGTAAGCATAGCCGGAGCTGGCCTGAAACCGGTCACCAACAACTCGTCCTCATCAGCGATGGTGCATGAGGGCGCAGCCACCACCAGATCGGCTCTCGTGGAGCCGGAAGTCCCCGCATGACCGCTGCCTCCCGCAACCGCCTGCATCGGGGCACTTGGCACGGCCTCCCCCGGCTCCTTGACGATGAGCATGGCCGAACCGCCTGGAGCATCACTCTAGGACAGGTTCATGCTAGACATCGGGCAGATGAGGGGGGTGTCGGAGCCTTGACCGGATGCGAAGAGATGCATGATATGCGATGTCGCAGGATAGCAGTGCAGCGTTTCCGCGGCTGGTGAGGTCTGAGAAGGTGCAGGAGGAGGCGACAAGATTGGGGCATCCGGCTCGCTCCGTGTAGGAGCAGCCGGGGTGGGCGCAGCCGGTTCCACGATTGGAGCAGAGGAAGAGGTGGCGGCAGTAGCACCAGAGCACCCCCAGCGACATCGCGTCGCTAGAAAGGAACTAACCCAGGCGGTTCAAGAAAACAGAAGAAAAAACAATCAAAAACAAAGAGATGAAAAAATACTCACCCGACAATGGATGGCATAACACCAGCCTGCCTCACCCGGCGCGCCTTCTTCGGCTCCATGGCAACTGGGACGATGCTGGTCTCCATCCTCTTCCCCTTGTCCTTCGCCGCCTCCTTACCCTCACGAGGACACTCGTCTCCGTCATTGGTTGCAACGCCAAACACGGAAACGTCATCAACAACCTATGGGAGCAAACTGCATGGGAATTTCTAGCCGGAACTTACCGTGCAGATCCAAAGTCCCTTCGTCGGTCGGCACAGGGAACCCCTCCGACTCCGTCTGGGGGTACTTTGGAGGCTTCTGGTTGGAGACGAAGTTGAGGAGGGCGTTGTCAACAATGCCATAAGAAACTCAAAGCAACTCAAAGCAACCCTTCAGGAAAAGAATCCATCCAAAAAAGGAGAGAAACTCACCTGAGGTGGCAGCCAACTGCGGTGATGCGGCTGACAGGAGTAGTGCTAGTCGACCTCAAAGCGGAACGTGTAGATCATGATGAGCCAGCTCCGGAGGGCCTCATGCGACACCTCGAGCCTCCATTCGCTATGGTGGAGAGGTGACACATCTTGTGCGACACATCTTGGAGAGGTGACACAGCCTGATGTCCCATGTGGTGAGCCACTCCGTTGCCACCATCGCCTCCACCCGGGCCGCCATCCGTCCGGTATATGCCTAGGCCCCCATGCCCTTGACCGACCAAACCTTCTCCATCGACGACATGTTGGCAAAGACAGGGAGCCTGACCCAGTCGACTGCGGTGGCGTTGCTCACATAAAAATATGAGTGCTATCACAACTTGACGGTGTCGGGGAGGTCGAACCGCGGCATCGGCGAAAAGGTCTGCGGGTAGATGGCGCAGCAACTGGTCTCTGCCAGCGGGCCGTCCTTGCCCAGGTTCTGAGCCTTGAAGTTGATTTTTTTAGGAAGTTCACTGTGTCAGGGCAAACTCCTAGATATGACTCGCAGCATGCCGCGTGATGCGACAACTGCGTGATGGTGTTGGCGTTGAGATGGTGGAGCTAGAGGTCAAAGAAGTCGAAGAGCCCCATGACAAAGTCGCTGACGGGAAGGCCGAATCCGCGGGAAAAGTGGGCGAGGAAGACAACCACCTCCCCTGCCCGAGTCTTTGGAACCTGCCCCCCTACGTCGCAAGCCGGTGCTTCACCAGCCTTGCTAACGGGAGATATTTCCCTCGCCGGTACTTGTACACCAGGTCGTCGGTGACGAACGACCCGCACCAGCCGCCACGTGGAGAAGTCGTGGTGGAGATGGGGGTTCCCAGCGTGCGTGCGGGAAACGACGGTGGCTCCGGTGACCAAAATCGAGCGGTGCGAGGAAGAAAGAAAGTCTAGATCGCAAAAAGCACAGAAGGCAAAGGGGGCAAGAGCGAGGAGGTAGATTAACTGAAGAGTCCATGCCTCTCGCAGCCCTATTAATCACCACGGGGGGCACCACCGTCTAACCCGCTCCTCTTCGACACGTGACAGGACAACAGTTTCTCTCCCGCTACGGTTTGGCTGCGGATCCCTTCTGTCAGCGTGATCGTGTGCAGAATATCTGTAGGGGTTACTACGGAAGGAGAGACGTGCGCATGCGCCCCAAGAAACTGCCATCGCAAGGCGTGCACAAGGTTACCAAAAACTGACGCCGCAAGGCAAGAGTCAAACTGATGTGACATGCGCCAGAGCTGCCAGTTGTGGCTGATGCAATCACTGACCTCATCATCAGACATTTCGTTTCTAGCTATGTTAGTCGTTGCCTTTGTTGTTTTACACCCAGTGGGCGGCCATCGTGTCACATCCCAAGATTTTCCAAATCTTGTAATGTGAAAAATAAATGAATAAAATAAAACTTTGTTGATTTTCAGGGTAAGAAGAAACTTTTTAATCCAATTGGAAACTTTCAAAACCTATTTGGATCAAATAAAATCCTAAAGGGATTTAAAAAGTTAAATAAACAATAAAGTTAAACATATTTGGAATTACTATTTTTGGATCTTTTAATGAAAGATTTGGTTTTCAAAAGAAAAGGTAGATTTATAAATAAGGATTATTTTATAGAGCCAAATTAAACCTTTGCCAAGCTTTTGAAATAAAATGTTTTGTTTTGATTAAAAGAGTAAAGGTTTATTCAAATAAAATAATGAGGGTTTATTAATATCCAATTTTATTAAAAATAAAGGTTTTACCATTTTAATTAAACATCAAAACTTGTTAAATTATTTTAAACAAGTTTTCCAAGTATTTTATATTTTAAAATAAAACCTACTGATTTGGTTTTGATAATGTTTAGATTTCAAATGGAAATTTTATTAAATAAATCAAAACCTATTTGAATTAATAATTAAGGTCTATTTTATTTAATTATTAAATAGATCCTAAAAAGAATAAAATTATTATTTTATTTGGGACTTTAGTTTTGTTTTGTTAAACAGAACTAAAACTAAATACAAAGTGTGGTAGAAATTTGATTGTTTTAAATGTTTGAATTGGTTGTTTGAATTTCAAAACAGAAATTGAATTGGAAAAAGGAAAAAGATTCAGAACAGAAAAAAATGAAACGGACTCGACCCAACCAGCCCAGCCCACTAAGCCCAATAGTCCAGTTCCTCTCTCCCCGCAGAAAACGGTTCGCACCAAAGAAAGAACCCGCACCCTCACTAACTGGTGGACCCTATTCCCTCTCTCCCTCTCTCGCTGCCAGAGGACCCCACCGCCACCTCATCGTCATCCCTAACCTCGCGACCGTTTCCTCCCCTTCTCTCGCCTCGCCGTTTCTGGCCAAATGAATTCGGTTGAATTCGTTTAAATGCGCGGTTAATTCTCCCCCTGGACCCTGCCGTCTTAACCCCCTCTGTCTCCTCCCCATTTCCCCTCGCTCACTCCTCTCTCCCGGCCACAGGGCTGCCACGATTTCGCGCATGAACCTCCTCTGCTCCGACGAGCTGCAGCACAAATTCCGGCGAAGCCAGACAACCCCATTGCCCCTGGAGCACACGAGCTCGCTCCTTACCTTCTGACGCATCTCCCTGTGCTTTCCGTTCATCTGCGCGAGCACCGTGAGCTCGGCAACGTCTTCCCCGAGCCAGCGCCGCCGTCTGTCTCCAACTGCGGCGACGTCTCCCCGGTAAACCCGACCACCCCTCTCTTCCCCGTGGACACTATAATGATCACCATGCCCTTGCGAACCTAACGGTGTCTCCCTTTTGTCCTAGGGTGCCCTCCATCCTCGCCCTCGACGACCTCCAGAGCCGCCCGACGCCGCCACCCACTTCGGCGAGGAATTGCCACTGTCCCCGAGCGCCCCTCGACGAACCGACCCCACCTCGAGCATCAGCGCTTCCCGACGAGTTCGGTGAGCATATTCTCCCTCTTCCGCGCTTCCTAGTTCGTCGGCAACCTGACTGGCCGAGCACGCGCCGTCGTCCGCCACCGTCAAGCGCCGCCCGTCCTTGGTCAAGATAGTTGAGCCCTTAGATGCGAATCCTGCGGTTGTGTTAGATTCACTTAAACGAAAGGGTATGCGATGATCTAAGCCGCACATGCCCCTTTTAATCCTGTGTTCTGTATCGCTCGATCCACACGAATCGGTACGGCCCAATAAGAAACAGCCACGTGGCTCTGAGTGTTATTTAAAAATAGAAACATTTCAATTAGATATGTGAATTTATAAATTCCATAACTTTTGTTCCACACGTCCAAATTTTGCAAATTTTATATCAATGGAATCAGTGGAACAAGCCCTATCCAACCATGCCATTTGTTTAGTAAAAAGTTTCTGTTAAATGGTTTGTTTTTGCAGAAACATATGTATGCTTGTTTAGGATGTAAAAATTGTTCAAAAATGATTTTGGGGATAACATCTTTTGCAAATGGAGTGTTTTGAACCTACTGACCATAGGAAACACTTTGTGGATTCAAAAATGTATTTGGAGAAACAAAAGAATGATTCTTGGATTTAAAACCAATTCTAGTCAAATAAAAATATGGTTTATTTATTAAAAAATGGTTTTGGAAGAAAACCTTTGGGAAATGTTTTGTTTCAAACTCTCTGACCCTAAACACAAATTTTTATGGTTTGAAAACATATTTTGTGAACCCTATAGATTAATGCCTTAGTAAAAACATTTCTACACCACATATAATAATACCTTGTTTGGAAAATGGTTTATTAAGTGAAATCTTTTGCAAATGACTTTGCCACTTCATAAAATTACCATTAGGTGTTTTAAAATGTTTATGACCCATTAGGAACCACTTTTTCAAATAAAACAAAGCTTGGCATGCTTGCATATATTATCTTGTTTATATGATTTTATGTGATGAATTGCTTGAATGGTAGATTGAACTTGTGCCTTGCTTGATTGAATTGTAGTGACTTGAATAGTGTGATTGTAGCAAGGACAAGGAGTGAAATTATACTCTACCAAAAATGCAAGTGATGCTTCATACTTTTGTCCCATTACTTTCACTATGCACTAGTGATTTTTCTAAGTAAAACTTGCATGGAATTTTTGCTAAGTTTAAACCATGCTATGGGAAATCCTAGTAGATGAAACCTTAATAGAATTTCCTAAGTTAAGATTCCTACTACTATAAAGCTTAGGTTAGCTAATAGAAAACAAGGGTGGAATATATATTCACACTATGGAAAAATTTCTAAGTCTGAGGACTTGTGTTTTGTTAAATAAAACAACTAAGTTAATGAATCACCTGGGTGGAATGGTAATTGCTTGGTGGTTTTTGGTTGAGTGGTTACACAAGGCCCATGGCTATGGTTTACCTTGTGTATCACACTTGTGGATGGCCACCCAGGAACAAAGAGATTTGAGAAGTCAAATGTTGAGAAGCTTCAAGTGCAACCACTTGGCATTATGGGCTCTGCCTGGATCACATAGGTTGCTAGAACTTAGCCATTTGGACAGTTAGTGGTAGTGGGATGATAGATTGGAACGCGTCCACTTGGTCTAAGGAAAGGCTTCTGAAAGATCTTGTCTTGGTGAAACCAAGTCTTGTGGGGAAAGTGCACCACCTCTGTAGAGTGTAAAATATAAGTACTTAGCCATGTCCCTGGTAAAGGACAATTTGAGCATCAAGACATGGAAGCTATCAAGAATCTCATCATCCAAATTTCTAAGTTAAAAGCTTGTGGGTGAACAAGGACTGAAAGGATCACCAATTTTTATTGGGATATTCCTTGGGAAAAAGATTTTGTCAAAGCAAAAACTTAGTGTTTTCAAAGGATAAGGAAAAATCTATTTTTTGAGCAATGCAAGCCTCAACTCCACTTTGCCAAATGCATATAGATGATAGACTCCACTATACTACCATAGTATCACTTGCCAATACAATTCAAATGTATTGACCCTTGTGGTTGTAACTTGTTATGTTGCAGGTTTGATTGATTTAGTGAAGTGTGTTGATTAGGATTACAAAGTCTACAACCAACATGTCTGCCTGTGGCACTTTGAAGATGAAGGACCCCATGCTTATAGATATTCTGCTGCAATGTAATGTAATACACAAATGCGCTATGAAAGATGTAATAGATTATTTTATTCCTGGTTATAAATTTGTATTATGACCTTTGTTTCTTGATATTACATCTTAACTATGGATGCTAGCTATTGATCCAGGGACTAGCATTGTAAACACAGGGGACTCTACCTTATTAAAGGTTGGAAACCTTACAGATGGTATCAGAGCATTGTGTTGCCTGTAGGATTTGTAACCCTAGGATTAGACAAACCCCTTAGAAAAATAGGAGTTGTATTTATTCCAAAACTTATTTACAAACAATCTTGTAAACTCTTTCCTCAACCATTTTGGTTTCAACTCTACATATCTTCTACTTCAACTTGATGGACAAACCTACCCCATGGCCAAAGACTTCACCATGTGCAAAGGACTTCATCAACTCTAATGACTTCAACATATTCAACTCTAATGACTTCAATATCTTCAACTCTAATGACTTCAATATCTTCAACTCTAATGACTTCAATATCTTCAACTCTAATGACTTCAACATCTTCAACTCTAATGACCTCAACATCTTCAACTCTAATGACTTCAACATCTTCAACATTTTCACCAAGGACCTCAACCTTGGATATCACTAAGGACTACAGGTGAGACAAGGAATCTTGCTCAAGATTTGGAAACTAAGGAAACACAACTTAGAAGGAGCCATCAACACCTTTGAAGTATTTGTGACCAAGAGTTTTCCCAAGGAAACCATGATCTCATGCAAGAAGAATCAACCAAGAAAGATGGAAAGATCACAAGTGAACCATATAGATGGACAACCATATTTAGCTAAGTCAAACATACCAACTTATGTGGTGTAACAAAAATATTTTGGTTGCCTAAAAATATGCTTGAAACTTGTTGTTTGAGTGAAATGTTTGGCTTGTGATTGCTTGCACATTGCTTGAGTGAATTGTGATGTGTGTGATTAGAATTATTCCCTTAGAAATATTTTTGCCTATTCTAAACCCAATTCAACCCAAACAGATGACTTCTCCAAGAGAATCCAACATCAAGGATGGTGACACCAACAACAACCAAGAGGACAACATGAGAGAACCTATAGCAACCCAAAACCAGTTGAGCCAAATGACAACTCAGCTATTAGCCAATAACAATGGACTAGATCCAGCCATACAAAGGATTTTGAAACTTCAATCCCAATTGTTGCAAGGATTGATTACTCAAATGATCAACATGGGAGAAAACTTTTCCCAAAGAGCTAATGACAATAAGGATGACAAAGATGTTATTTAGAAGGAACCAAAGCTTGCAATATTTGTGGAGACAAGGATCATGCATCTAAGGAGCATGAAGATCAATGCCCTAATTGTGAAGAATAAAGTCATATCTCTAGTAACTGGCCCAAGAAGAGAGAAAGATTTCCCACCTTTGAGGTGATATGTTAAGAGCATGAACTATAAGAACTCCTAGCTTTGGAGAGACCCAAAAAGAAGAAGAAGGACATAAGACAGTTGCAATGTTACAATTGCAAAGAGATGGGACACTATGCCAGTGAATGCCCAGAAAAGAAGAAGAGCCAAGAAGACAAACAAAAGCTAGTGAAACCCAAGATGAGGAAGGATATTAGCCAAGTGATGTGCAACCACTGCAAAGAGTTAGGACATTATGCATCATATTATCCAGAGAAGCCACCTCAAGACCTCAACCTTATCACATGTTTCAAATGCAAAGAGCTAGGCCACTATGCAAACTTCTGTCCAGGAAAGTTACACCAAGATCCCAAGCAAGCCAATATGTAATCTAGTTGGAAAATTTTTAAGGGTGGTAGTACCCTAGATGCTTTTGAGCCAACTTGTAACCCCTAGCCTCCCCAAATCTCGGGACGAGATTTTTTTTAAGGGTGGTAGCCTGTCACATCCCAAGATTTTCCAAATCTTGTAATGTGAAAAATAAACGAATAAAATAAAACTTTATTGATTTTCAGGGTGAGAAGAAACTTTTTGAATCCAATTGGAAACATTCAAAACCTATTTGGATCAAATAAAATCCTAAAGGTATTTAAAAAGTTAAATAAACAATAAAGTTAAACATATTTGGAATTACTATTTTTGGATATTTTAATAAAAGATTTGGTTTTCAAAAGAAAAGGTAGATTTATAAATAAGGATTATTTTATAGAGCCAAATTAAACCTTGGCCAGGCTTTTGAAATAAAATGTTTTGTTTTGATTAAAAGAGTAAAGGTTTATTCAAATAAAATAATGAAGGTTTATTAATATCCAATTTTATTAAAAATAAAGGTTTTACCATTTTAATTAAACATCAAAACTTGTTAAATTATTTTAAACAAGTTTTCCAAGTATTTTATATTTTCAAATAAAACCTACTGATTTGGTTTTGATAATGTTTAGATTTCAAATGAAGATTTTATTAAATAAATCAAAACCTATTTGAATTAATGATTAAGGTCTATTTTATTTAATTATAAAATAGATCCTAAAAATAATAAAATTATTATTTTATTTGGGACTTTAGTTTTGTGTTGTTAAACAGAACTAAAACTCAATACAAAGTGTGGTAGAAATTTGATTGTTTTGAATGTTTGAATTGGTTGTTTGAATTTCAAAACAGAAATTGAATTGGAAAAAGGAAAAAGATTCAGAACAGAAAAAAAATGAAACGGACTCGACCCAACCAGCCCAGCCCACTAAGCCCAACAGTCCAGTTCCTCTCTCCCCGCAGAAAACGGTTCGCACCAAAGAAAGAACCCGCACCCTCACTGACTGGTGGACCCTTGTAGAGGGAGTGTCCCAACCTTTATTAACATAAGGTGGAGTCCCCTGTGTTGACAATGCTAGTCCCTGGATCAATAGCTAGCATCCACAGTTAAGATGTAATATCAAGAAACTATAACTTTATAACCAGGAATAACATAATTTTATTACATCTTACATAGCTCATTTGGCTATTACAATACATTGTAGCGGAATAACTATAGTCATGGGGTCCTTCATCTTCAAAGTTCCACAGGCAGACATGTTGGTTGTAGACTTTGTAATCCTAATCAATCAATCTTCTCTAAAACAATCAAACCTGCAACATTACAAGTTATAGCCACAAGGGTCAATACATTTGAATTGTATTGGCAAGTGATACTATGGTAGTATGGTGGAGTCTATCATCTACATGCATTTGGCTAAGTGGAGTTGAGGCTTGCATTGCTCAAAATAGATTTTCCTTATCATTTTGAAAATACTAAGTTTTTGTTTTGAAAAAATCTTTTCCAAGGCTTCTCTCAATCAAAGATTGAAGATTTCAAATAACCCTTGTTCAAACCACAAGTTTTAACTTAGAAATTTGAATGATGAGATTCTTGATTGCTTCCATGTCTTGATGCTCAAATTTTCCTTTACCAGGGACATGGCTAAGTACTTAGATTTTACACTCTGCAGAGGTGGTGCACTTTCCCCACAAGACTTGGTTTCCCAAGACAAGATCTTTCAGAAGCCTTCCCTTAGACCAAAATGGACGCGTTCCAACCTATCAAAAACTACCACCCACTGTCCATATGACAACACTAGTGGAAACGAGGTCTTTTGTTGATCCCGAAAAGGGGCTCTAACACCGGTTCTTCTACGAACCGGTGTTAAAGGGGGGGTTGTACCAGCGTGGCCCCTGCGGCATTAAAGGAGCCCCCCCTTTAACACCGGTTCGTGCCACGAACCGGTGTTAAAGGTCCCTACGATGCAGCACTTTCTTTAACACCGGTTCGTGGCATGAACCGTGTTAAAGGGGGCTATATAAGACACCACCCAGCCCACACACACCCACTCTTCCATTCTTTTACATTTTGGAGCCTAGCAAGAGGTGTGAAGAGTGCTAGTTTGTGTTTTTCATATGCACTAGAGGTGTTCGTGAAATGCCCGAGAGCTCAAAATAAGCTTTCTTGTTGCTCTTTCCGTCTCGAGGCAACTATAGTTTCATGTTTCATTGATGTACTATATATATAAATGGTCATCTCCCTATTATTTTTTGATATATACTACATATTAATGCAGATGAACCGGCAATGGATGTACGGTGACCGCCGCACTTCCGAGTACATTACAGGCCTCCAAAATTTCATCGTTGTGGCTAATGCAAACCGTGGTCACAATGGTTTTATGTGTTGTCTGTGTGTTCACTGTCAGAACAAGAAAGACTACTCAAATACCAGAACCAATCACGCCCACCTGCTTCGATCCGGTTTCATGCCCAGCTATAATTGTTGGACCAAGCACGGAGAAAAAGGGGTTGTGATGGAAGACAACAAAGAAGAAGAGGATGATGACAACTATCATAATATGTATCCTGAATATGATGATAATGCAACGGGGGTAGATAATGAAGATCAAGAGGGAGCATATGGGCCAGCTGATGACGATCTTGGTCGGGCCATTACTGATGCAAAGGAAGAATGTGAAACTTAAAAGGAGAAGGAGAAGCTGGAGCAGATGTTAAAGGATCACAAAACATTGTTGTATCCAACTTGCGAAGATGGCCACAAAAGCTAGGTGCCACATCGGATTCTTTGCAATGGAAGAGAGAATGGTGTGTGACAAAGACATTTTCAAAGTTGTTGGTAAAATGAAGAATCTTCTTCCAAGAAATAATGAGTTGCCAGTACATACCAAGCAAAGAAGGTTGTGCGCCTCTAGGATTAGACGTGCGAAGATACATACTGCATTAATGGTGCATCCTCTACCGCGGTGAGAAGTACGAGAATTTGGATGCATGCGGTATACCTTTGCATGCGGTATAAGATCGACGAGACGATCCTGGCGATGTTGAGGGCGAGGCCCCTAGGAAGAAGGTTCCGCCAAGGTTATGTGGTATGCTCCTATAATACCACGGTTAAAACGTCTCTTGAAATAAAGAGCATGCCAAGTTGTTGCGATGGCACATGGAAGACCGTAAGAAAGACGCGATGTTGAGACACCCACTGATGGGTCACAAGTGGAGAAAAGTCGAGCGAGTACCGACTTCACACGTGACGCAAGGAACTTAAGGTTTGGTCTAAGTCTGACGGCATGAATCCTTTTGGTGAGCGAGCTGCAGTCACAAGACTGCCTGTGACCCTATGTATCTATAACCTTCCTCCTTGGTTGTCTATGAAGAGGAAGTTCATTATGATGCCAGTGCTCATCCAAGGCCCGAGGCAACCCAAGAACGACATTGATGTGTACCTAAGGCCATTAGTTGAAGAACTTATACAGCTGTGGGCCAAACCAGGTGTACGTATGTGGGATGAGCACAAAGGGAGCCATTTGACCTCTGAGCATTTCTTTTCGTAACCATCAATGATTGCCTGCTCTTAGTAACATTTCAGGCAGACAAACAAGGGATACAATGCATGCACACACTGTTTAGATGATCCGAAAGTGTATATTTGGATAAATGTAAGAAGGTTGTGTACCTAGGGTATCGCCGATTTCTTGAACTCATCCAAGAAGAAAGAAAGGCAAGCATTTCAAACGTCTGGCGTAACCCGGAGGAAGCCTGTCCTCCGTGCGGTGAGGAGGTATTTGGTATGGTCAAGGACCTAGAAGTAATCTTTGGAAAACGTCCTGGCGGTCTATCTTCCAAATGACGATGCGGACACGCCCATGTGGAAGAAGCAATCTATATTTTGGGACCTACCCTATTGGAAAGTCTTAGAGGTCCGCTCTTCAATCGACGTGATGCACGTGACGAAGAATGTTTGCGTGAACCTGCTAGGCTTTCTAGGAGTGTATGGGAAGACAAAAGATACACCAGAAGCACGACAGGACCAGCAACGTCAGAAGGCCCCTGAAGAGCCTATGCATCCTAAGAACAAGAAGGGTAAACGATGCCACTTAACTCCTGCCAGCTACGCTCTTACCAAAGCAGAGAAGGAAATCTTTTTTGAATGTCTGAGCAGTATCAAGGTCCCATCTAGCTTCTCGTCTAATATAAAGGGAATAATAAATATGGCAGAGAAAAAATTCCAAAACCTGAAGTCTCATGACTGCCACGTGATTATGACACAATTGCTTCCGATTGCATTGAGGGGGCTTCTACCTGAAAATGTTCGAGTACCCATTGTGAAGCTATGTGAATTCCTCAATGCAATATCTCAGAAGGTAATCGATCCAGAAAGCCTACCAGGGTTACAAACAGATGTGGCCCAATGTCTTGTCAGCTTTGAGTTGGTGTTCCCACCACCCTTCTTCAATATTATGACGCATCTCCTGGTTCACCTAGTAGAAGAGATTGCCATTCTCGGTCCTGTATTTCTACACAATATGTTCCCCTTTGAGAGGTACATGGGAGTCTGAAAGAAATATGTTCATAACCGTGCTAGGCCAGAAGGAAGCATCTCCAAGGGCTATGTAACAGAGGAGGTCACTGAGTTCTGTGTTGATTTTATTCCTGACCTTAAGGCGATTGGTGTTCCAGAATCACGACATGAGGGGAGACTGCGTGGAAAAGGCACCCTAGGATGTAAAGCAATGATATGTAGGGACATGCATTCTCTCAATCAAGCACACTACACGGTTTTACAAAGATCTATCTTGGTTGCCCCGTATATCAATGAACACAAGAATTTAATACGCCTCAAACACCCGGGGCAGTCTGATGAATGGATTATAAGTGAACACATGGCGAGTTTTGGCGGCTGGCTGCAAAGACTTCTCACGAATAACACCACTGTTGGGGAGCAGCTGTACTTGTTGGCTAGGACACCATCTTCGACTGTATGTACTTTCCAAGGGTAAATGGGAATACATTTTACACGATAGGCCAAGATAAAAAGAGCACCAACCAAAACAGTGGTGTCCGCTTCGATGCATCAGAAGACAATGGGCAAAAGACCACATATTATGGGTTCATAGAGGAGATACGGGAACTTGACTATGGACCTAATTTTAAGGTCCCCTTGTTTCGATGCAAATGGGTCAAGCTAACAGGAGGAGGGGTTGAGGTAGACAAGAAGTATGGAATGACAACGGTGGATCTCAACAATCTTATGAAGAACTTAGACGAACCATTCGTCCTAGCCAATGATGTGGCTCAGGTTTTCTATGTGAAGGACATGTCCTCCAGACCAAAAAAAAGAAAAAAATATGCAAACGAATACATCATATGATGAGCCAAAGCGTCACATAGTTCTTTCAGGGAAAAGAAACATCGTGGGAATCGAGGACAAGACAGACATGTCAGAAGATTATAATAAGTTTGATGAAAACTGACCCAAGCATTCCGTTAAGTAAAGAAGATGCTCCATGGTTACGTCTGAAGCGATCATAAGGAAGGACATATGCCAAGAAGTTCATGCTCATATTATGTAACTCTAGTTCATGTTTTTAATATTAATACATGTCTTGAGTGTTAGTCATGTTTTGTGGATGGACCGGGACTATGAGAAGAAGTTGTCCCGATTCGTACTTACCATTAAGATCTGATCTCCAAGCGGTCACATATTAGGAGTGCCTCTATGACCAGTTTCTTGGAGATCTTGAGGACTAGGTTCCGTCGGCATCTCCCTGAAACTGGCCGTAGTGGTGTCCCTGCTCTCGAAAACCATCTTGCAGCTTTGTAACTTCTCTAACTAGATCAATACACCTGGGAGCTAACTAATTTCACATATTATGGAGTGCCTCTATGACCAGTTTCTCGGAGATGCCGGAGGACTGGGCTCCGTCGGCATCTCCCTGAAACTGGCCGTAGTGGTGTCCCTGCCTCAAACTGGCTGGAGGACTGGACTCACAAGGATGCCTATTTATAGTACAAGCAGCTCGACATAGTGTTGACACTTAGAAATAATGTCGACACTCACCCCTATTATTAGTGCTGACTCATGTTTTGTCCCGGTTGGTGTCTCCAACCGGGACTAAAGGTTCATCTTTAGTCCCGGTTGGTGACACCATCCGGGACAAGGTACACGCCGCCGCGACATAATGTCGACACTCACCCCTATTATTAGTCTTGACTCGTGTTTTGTCCCGGTTGGTGTCTCCAACCGGAATAAAGGTTCATCTTTAGTCCATTTGGTGACACCATCCGGGACAAGGTACATACGACATAATGTCGACACTCACCCCTATTATTAGTTGAATCGTGTTTTGTCTGGTTGGTGTCTCCAACGACTAAAGGTTCATCTTTAGTACGGTTGGTGTCTCCACCGGGACTAAAGGTTCATCCGCCATTTTTCCCCGCCTTTTTCTTCCCTTGATTCTTCTTCCCGCCATTTTTCTTCCCGCCAGTTCTTCCCTCCAGTTCTTCCCGCTAGTTCACTGTATATATATGTAGGGGTTGGTCTCCATTGTCATTGCACATCTCTAGACTCATATCTGCAACCTCATCACTCTTTCCCATGGCTTCCACCGCAACACTAACCCCCAGGGAGGCGGAGGCGCTTTGCGCCTCGAACTACCCCTGCCCGCCGACTCTGATGTCCCCGTCGGCTGGATGCTGAGCGTCGGAGGCGTGCCGGTTCCTCCTTTCCCTCTAGGTGTGGCGCGCCGGATGGCCATCACGAACCACTACTACTTCGATCTCACGCCGGAGCAGCGGAGGAATCCCAGATGGCATCCCGACTATTTCCCTACTTGGTAAGCCTTCTTCGTGGATCGGCATGAGAGGGCGCTCGCCAGGCACGAGGAGGACGGCCCACCTCCTCCTAACTTAAACGAGGCCGGCCGTCGGCTATGGTGGCGCGGTCGGACTCTCCAGAGCGTCATGGCCTATGACACCGCCGCCGACTCTAACCCCCGTCTGCGCTACCCTCAAGTCCAGCCCACGCGCTACCCTCAAGTCCAGCCCACGCGTACTCTCCAGAGGTTCAATTACGGCGACCCCGACGGCAGCGGCGATGGCGGCGAGTACGACGACTACAGTGGCGAGTATTACAGGTGTAGGCAGGAGCATGACTGAATCACTCCAACATTCCGAAACAAGTTCGGCCGATTGTTACTTAATCTGGCCATGTATCTTAATTTTCAGTTCTTTTATGTATCTTAATTTTCAGTTCTAGTTCGTCCGATTGTTACTTAATCTGGCCATGTATCTTAATTTTCAGTTCTTTTATGTATCTTAATTTTCAGTTCCAGTTCGGCTTTATGTAACTGTCTCAAAATGACCTATCTCATTCGAGGTTTCTTGGCTTTCGGGTCAAATGACCCATGTTATGGCTAGAATCAAGGCATAGTTTGTCATAATATGGCCATATTGTGCATACATGTGCATCATGGCATGGCAAACAATGTTGCAAGAGGAAGTTTTCCTTTTTATCGCACCAAAAAGGCATTTTCCATTTTCCGAGCATAAAAAACGGACGGTTTTGTGAAGCAACCACCAAATGGCTAATTCAAAAAACCACCAACACATTTTACAAAAATACTAGACCACCTTATATGCACAATGTACCAACAGGGGGATCTGAAACCTTTCCGTCCACCTCTGGTGAAAAAGACAAATTCCTACCGAATCGGTAGGAAGTAGGTCAGATATGAACTACAAGTACATGATACGATGCTCATGATTTTTTACAAAAATCATTTTTAGGTTCACAATATGCTATTTTATCAAAAAACAATGCAAGTTGAGCGAGGCTTGGTGAGATTCAAGTGTATACAAAAGATGCGACATTTAAATATCCAATCAATTCAAAAATGTTAATACAAAAGATGCGGCATTAAAATATGATTTGATCTAATAAAAATCATTTTTTAGATGCTTAATATTTCTTATGTTCAAAGTTTTAGGATTTAAGAATTTATTTTGGTTTGAATTGAATAATCAAAATTTATATGTAAGTGCTTTAATTATTTTCAAAATTTTCATGTAAAGTAAATATAAAATGATTTACATGAATGGATAGAAATTATTTTTATGAAAATTATGATATATTATTCATATTTTTATGAGTTGAAATGAAAAAGATATGAATTTTCTAAATTCATATCATATTTTTTGAACTAAAAATGCCCCTTTAATGCATACAATAAATGCCCCCCCCCTTTAACACGGTTCGACAGAACCGTGTTAAAGGGGCATTTATTCATTTCAAGACACCCCTTTTAACACCGGTTCCAGCCACGAACCGGTGTTAAAGGGGGTAAATCTTGTGCTGAAGCTTCCTTTAACACCGGTTCCAGCCACGAACCGGTATTAAAGGGGGGGGTAATAAATGCGCGCGGGAAACGCCCCCCCCTTTAACACCGGTTCCAGCCACGAACCGGTGTTAAAGGGGGTGTATTTATTTCACCTTCTCCTTCCTTTCTTCCCCCCACTGAGCCAGATCGAGAGAACACAGAGAGATCGAAGCGCCGCCCCGACCGCCGTCCGAGCTCGAGGTTCGCCGTCTCCGCCCGACCCGTCTGCGCCCGCCGCTTCGGAGCTCGAGGTCCGCCTCCCCCGACCCTCTCTTCCCCGCATCCTTCCCCTTCCTCTAACACGGTGGGGCTCCGCCGCTCCTTCGACGCCTAGACGCCCGCGCCTAGCCCTCCAACGCCTGCTCCGGCCGCGCCCAGCCCTCCCCCGCTCCTCCCGGCGATGCTGCTGCTGCCTGGCCCTCCTCCTCCTGCTGCTCCCGGCGACGCTGCTGCTGCCGTGGGAGATGATGCGGCACGTCAGCGTCGGCGGCTACGACGTGCCGGCGGGCACGAGGGTGGCCGTGAACGCGCCGGCGGATAGGTTCGCGGGCAGCGAGGTGGACCTGCACGGCGCGCATCTGGAGCTGGTGTCGTTCGGCTCCGGGCGGCGGCTGTGCCCGGGCAGGTCGATGGCGCTGATGAACGTGGAGTTCGCCCTGGCCAGCATGCTCTACGGCTTCGATTGGGCGCTGCCGTAGGGGACCAAGGCGGAGGAGCTGTGCATGGAGGAGACCGGCGGACCCACCTTCCACCGCAAGACGCGGCTTTTTAATTACACATATGAACATATTTGCATAATATATATCAACTATATAAACACAGTTCTTTAGGCCTCGTTACGGTCCAATCCACATCATCCTCCCCGCCGAGGCAAAAATTCGAGAAATATGGAGTATTTGTCTATTTCTGCATAGTATTTTTTTGTTTGGCCAATCCATTTCATTTACATAGTCTTGGGATGAAAATAAATAATCGCCAATTGACCCTCGGAACGATTCCAGGGTGCCAAAGATGGGCGAGATGAACGTAGTGACATCGACCCCGACGATCTAGGTTGCTTAAACAAACAGGTTTGTTTTGGAGGGGTTAGGAGGGATTAGTGAAACATGGATTTGGTGATGGTGTGGTATCAAATCAATTTAAGCCTAGATCAATTCCATGTCTGGTTTCATTCCCCACAAAACGTACGAGGCCTTAATCCTTGCACATGTGAATTAGAAGCATGTGGAGTAAAAATAAAATAGCTTATAGCAAAGATATTATAATAGGCCACGCCTAAACCCTAACTGACCACCTCGCTCTCTTCCTCGTGCAGGAGTCTACGCCGCTTGGAGCTCATAGGCCACGCCTAAACGCCGACGCCGCCACCCGACGAGCCCGCCGCTTTGCCGCCCGACGAGACCGCCGCATCCGTCCGACGAGCACCGCCGCCCGACGAGACCAACGTCACCCCACCGGTGAGCGCCACGTGTCTTCCACGTGTATGATTGCTGACTCATCCTGATTAAAACTTGTTTGCTCGATAAATTGTACTACATGCATAGATTAAAACTTGTATAAAAATTGGACCTCTGACTCATTTGTGTATTTATTTGTGTATTTTGGTATGAATAATATGTATATTTGTGTATGAATCCAAGTCCACTTGAATGTTTACACTCTTACTCTAGATAATATTATTGTTTTAGAAACTATGGATCCACTTAGTAGAAACCTTGAAGAAGAAGAAATAATGGAGAACATTATTGATGAGGACACCTCACAATATCTGAACTTCGAGTGACATGATGACGACAGCTCAAGTACTAGTCATGGAGAAGATGAAGACTCCAGTGAACGCAATTTAATGGTTACAAAGTCCGGCGAGGTATATGCATTGATTAAGCCTCTGCTGACTTTCGTGTATACAAATTAACGCTTCTTTCTTCTTTTAGCCCTCTGGATCGACCAGCCAGCAACCATCTTCTTCTACGAAAAAGAGCAAGCGAGGAGCGAGCCAGCGGTTGAAAGATCGTGCAAAATTCACGATCAAAGCATTCCGTGTTGATGGCAGGACGATGGAGCCCAAGAAGGCCGCAAACAAATTTGTACGTCAGGCTGGAGTTCTTGTTAGGGACCAAATCCCAATCATAATTGAAAATTGGAATAAGCCAAAGAAGGGCGACGGTACCTTTGTCGATGACAGATCCAAAGAAACGCTTTGGAATTCGTTGTTGGTAAATTTCACCCTTCCGCCAGAGGAGGATGAAAACAACCCAGTTATAAAGGAAAAGGTCAAAGAGTGGACTCTAAAGAAGATGGCTGACGCTTTCCGCAACTGGAAGACAAAATTGAACAAATTTGTCAAATTTGGTGAGACTCCAAATTTCGAAGACGCATATTATGTGAAGATAAGACCTCACTGGCCCGAATTTGAGACATATAAAAAAAGTGCTATAGCTAAAAAGAGGTCAAAAACCAATACTTAATGCCCTGAAGAAGGAATATCACCAGAGGACGGGGTCAGGTGGCTACATATCTCAGAGGCCTAAGTGGGAGGAAGATGAGAAGGCCCTCCGTGAGAGAGGGATCACACCCCAGACAGATGGGTGGGACCTACGTGCAAAGACTTGGTTCTACGGAATCGGGGCAAGGTTGGACCCAGAAACAGGATTGTGTATCTTCCCAACCCTCCTTGCCAAACCCGTCACTGAACTCATCACGGCATACGAAACATCCGCCAGACCTTCCATCCCGCGCAGAGAATGACCAGCTCACACGCCATCGGTAAAAACAACACCTGGACATGCACGAGGCACGGGGGTATGGCGTGGAAGGATGGGTTTGCCGTGGAGCGACTCTTACAGATGGCGCTGTAGAAAAAAAGAGCGTCTGAGCGGATGACACAGATAGAACATGCGCTTGCGCGCTGCAGCGCAAGTGAATGCACAACAGAGCCATCAAGCTACCGGCCCATCTCGGCACGAAGAGCTGCATTGGAAGCTGCCGCGCCGGACTCTGCGGAAAAGCAGTGTGGCTTTCACGGAGAACGTGCAGCCCACGCTTGAAATGACGAGTCCTCGATACCCCGTGGATGAGATCACGGAGAGCAAACACGCTGAGCTGCATGTGAGATTAATGGGCTTATCCATTAAGGTGGCTGTCGGCTATGCCTTACCTCCTGTAGCTGGTGGAACTTACCACTGCCGACCGATTCCAGATGGCTATACTATTGTCGGGGTGGATGAGGTTGTGAAGGAATATGAGGAAGCACAGCTTGACCATGCTACAGGTGAAGGGGAAACTCAACTCAAATTTGCAGTGAAAACAACCACTCTTTGGAAGAAGGAACACATTGTGCTTCCAAATTGGAGGTCACTGGCACCCCCGCCGTCTCCGCAGCGTCAGCAGTGTGAGCCGCTTCAGCTATCTCCTGCGCGGCAGCCATCTCCGGCGTGGCAGCCATCTCTGTGGCAGCCATCTCCGCCCGTCGGCCATCTCTGCTTGGCAGCCATCTCCGCCCGTCGGCCATCTCCGGTGCTTGCCATCTCCTCAAGAAGCGGAAGAGCACTGCCACGAGGAGCATCAGTAGCACTGCCACAAAGAAATCCGCAGGAAACCGTACGCCAAAGAGTTCAAAAAACTATGTCCCGCAGCCTTCCGCCAAGCCATTGCCGGTTTTACCGTGGAATCACAGGGACAAGGAGACCAATAGGATCTCGGAAGAACAGGTCAAGAAATTCTTTGCACCTAGACGGGCCGAGCCAAAGGAGAAAATAGATCCGGCGGTGGTGGAGAAGTTTTACAATAATCTTTTGAAACCTGAAACCCCACTTATGCCGGACTACGAGCGCCAGATTTTGAAGGCGGATGCAAGGCTCCATAGGGAGACTGAAAGTAGCAGTCGTGAGGCACCCCAGAAAACAGTTCCCATGCTCGGAGAGCAGGAAAACCAATCATGTGCCCCGCTCCAAATGTTCGACACACGGGACGCTCCTCCCGTAAATGATTACGAGGCAGAGCTACAAAGAAAGGCCAATGAGATGGGGATGACTTACATTGCATACTTGAACCTCATGGGAGACAACTTGCCCAAATGCGATGCCAACCCCATACAGCCATGGAAGTATGGGAAGAATCTCGTCAAGAAAGAGGAGATCAAGACTCTACCAACAAAGATGCGAAAATTGCACAAGTGGTACCTTCATTTCTACAAGACGACAAAGGTAGAATGGATCACGGCGCATATAAGAGATGATATTTTCTTCTGCGGAGATGACGCGATCGACTTCAACATTCAAGACTTGCATTTTCTATTCAATCAGAAGGAACTCGACAAAGCTGCCATCAGCCTTTATTGTGTGTAAGTACTATTTCTATAATTTATATCTCATCTCATTCACTTTATTAATTGCATGTATATATATATGCTCACCATATATGTATATACTATTATGCAGGAAAAAGGTTATAGAATGCAGGAAAGGAGGCCCTTTTGACATTGGGTTCGTTGACCCAAATAGAGTTCATGAAGAAGTGGTAGAAACCAAACCCGGGCAAACAGAAGATTACTTGCTAACGTCTTTCCGAGACAACAAACCAAAAGGAAATACTATTGCCTTACAACTTCTCGTGAGTACTGTTACCTCTCTCTTGTACACATTCTATTTCAGGTGACTCGATGTTAAGTGTAAGCGATGATGAGTTATGTGTGCGTAGGTTCCACTTTATTCTGCTAGTCATTCAACCCGACTCAGAAAAGTCCTTGTCATGGACTCGTTACGAAAAGAAAAGAGATATGGGCAAACTTTAGAGAGATGCTCGGAGGTAATTTCAATCATATTATCGCACTAGATCGGCAATTTTCGTGACAATAAGTAATTAATTACTCCTTTATCCATTTTCTTTGTCGGACAGGGTTTGGAAAAGGTTCACGGCAGGCCGTGGGTGAATGGTCAGAAGAACTAAAATTTGTAGACCAAAATGTAAGTAATACTAGCTAGCTTCCAATTCCATTATATCATGCTTTATTGATTATTATTTTGATTGAACTCTCTATTCTCGTAAAGCGCGCATCGTGACATGGCAATAACTTATGTGGGTACTATGTTTTAATTCATTCGCAACACGATATGTGCGACGGGCTAAGCCGCACTAGAACAACTTAGAGTAAGTAAACAAAGTCCACAACATTATTTTATTACCATCAATTGTGTTGAGTTTTATTCTTATATATATATTGACGGCCCATTCTTCATATATATTCAGATCGAACGGATGCGGGACCAACTCCTACCATTTGAACGCATACGAGCCATTCAAGAGGAATTGGCGGGGTTCATACTTGATGAGGTCGTCACGCCTGGCGGAGAACTCTTTAGATATCCACCAAAATGAACGATGACGATGTATGTGCCGATGACGATGTATGTGTCGATGACGATGTTTGTGTATAATAATAGTTGCTTAATTATTCATGTACTCGTATGTACCGATGATGATGTTTGTGTATACCGCTCCCGATCGATTCCCCCTCGCTCCCCCCCTCCCGCAGAAATACGCCCGAGCAGGCGAGGCAGAAATGCCGGCAGATTTAGTCGTTTTCTGCCGTGGCGAAGTTCTCGCAGGAAAACGGCCTAAATCTCTGCCGTAGAATTTTAACACCGGTTCCGTGAAAACCGGTGTTAAAGGGGAGGGGTCCTGAGGCCGGCAGCCCATCGCCACCCTTTAACACCGGTTCGTATAAGAACCGGTGTTAAAGGGGCCCCCCTCTAACACCGAACCCTCAACAGCGGTTGGGGAATCGCTGTTAGAGGGCCCTCCCAACCGGAGTTAAAGGGGCTGGCCTGAACTAGTGCTAAGTTCTTGCAACCTATATGATCATGGCAGAGCCCATATTGCCAAGTGGTTGCACTTGAAGCATCTCAACATTTGACATCTCAAATCTCGTTGTTCCTGGGTGGCCATCCACAAGTGTGACACACAAGGTTCACCAGTCCCCCTGGCCTTGTGTAACCACTCAACCAAAAACCACCAAGCAAGTCCCATTCCACCCAGGTGATTCATTAACTTAGTTGTTTTATTAAACAAAACACAAGTCCTCAGACTTAGAAATTTTTCCATAGTGTGAATATATATTCCACCCAAGTTTTCTTATTAGCTAGGCTAAGCTGGATAGTAGTAGGAGTGTTTAACTTAGGAAAAAATCCTACTAAGGATTCATCTACTAGGTTTTCCTATAGCAAGGTTTATACTTAGCATAAATTCCATGCAAGTTTTACTTTAGCAAAATCACTAATGCATAGTGAAAGTAATGGGACAAAAAGTATGAAGCATCACTTGCCTCTTTGGTAGAGTATGGGTTCACTCCTTGTCCTTGCAACAATCACACTCTTCAAGTCACTACAAATCAATCAATCAAGGAACAAACTTAATCTACCAATCAAGCAAAACAACACATAAAATCAGAGAACTAAGATAATGCATGCAAGCATCCCAAACTTTGTTTTATTTGTAAAAGTGGTTCCTAATGGGTCACAAACCTTTTAGAGCACCTAATGGTCATTTTGTAGAGTGGCAAAGTCATTTGCAAAAGGTTTCACTTCAAAAACCATTTTCAAAACAAAGTATCATTTTATGTGGTCGAGAAATGTTTTTACTAAGGCATTAATCTATAGGGTTCACCAAATAAGTTTTCAAACCATAAAACTTGGTGTTTGGGGTCAGAGAGTTTAAAACAAAACATTTTCCAAAGGTTTTCTTCCAAAACCATTTTTAATAAATAACCACATTTCTATTTGACTAGAAATGGTTTTAAATCAAAGAAAAAATATTTTGTTTCACCAAATTCATTTTTGAATCCACAAAGTGTTTCTATGGTCAGTAGGTTCAAATCACACCATTTGCCAAAGATTTTATCCCCAAAATCATTTTTAAACAATTTTTACATCCTTAACAAGCATACAAATGTTTCTTCAAAAACAACCAAGCTAACAGATACTATTTACTAAACCAATGGCATGGTTGGCTAGGGATTTTTCCACTGATTCCAACGATATAAAGTTTGCAAATTTTGGATGTGTGGTTTGAAAGTTACAAGGGTTTCAAAATGGCATCTAAATCTGATTTCAAATTCTATTCTAAATCATCCAGTGACACGCGGCGCGTTCTAATTCATCGAAAACGGTTCGTGCGGATCAGGCGACGCATGCCGTTGGATCTAATCAAATTGTGCGGTCCAGAAAGAATACCCCTTCGCGGTTAAGTGGTCTAATCTTGCTCGCCCGATCTAGATCGAACGGCTCCTACTGACTTGCAAAAAGCTGGCGGCGCTAGGACAACGGCGAGCGGCGGAGCGGCCAGATAGTGGCGGCGCTGGCGTGGCAGGAAGCGAAACAGGGAGGGAGTAAGCTTACCAGAATCGGGAGGATGTGGTGATGCTCAAAGTACTGTTGGCTTGACAAGGGGCGCTCAGGAGCAGCCGTAATTCCTCACCGGAGATAGGTCTGGCGACGGTTCCACGCGGTCGAGGTCGAGGACGATGCTACGGTTCACAAGAATACAAACAGAGGACATGGTTAGCTGCGCATGGTCGAGGCGAGTGAGGGAGCGTGAACGAGGAGGCGCGGGGCGGTCTAGTTTACCTGGGAGTCATCGTCGCAGTTGAAGACAGACGGCGGCGCTCAAAGCTTGGTCGGAGTCGACGTTCAGGGACGCCCGCGGTCAAACGAGGGGCATGGACAGATGCGTTAGGAGGTGGGGAAGGTGTGAGCTAGGTCGAGGAGGCACGGGGTGGCAGGACACGGCCGGAATTGGTCGGAGACGGTGGTCGGAGCAGAGGGTGTGCAAGCTCGATTCAGGCAGCCTGGGGGCGCATTTGGGGGAGGAGACAGAGGGGAAAGGAGGAGGAGACGCTGGCGATTAAGACAGCGTGCTCGCGGCGAGAGATTAATGCTGCATTAAGGTGTATTCAACCGGAGAATCAATGGCAGCAACGGTGGCGAGTTTAACGCGAGGAGGAAGAAGGGTGAGCTGGCTGCGTGGGGCCGGTTGGTCAGCGGAGTAAGAGAGGGGAGGAGGGTCCACCGGTCAGTGTCTGTTCGGGTTGGTAAGTTGGTGCCAAGCGTTTTCTTCGGAAGGGGAAGCTAGGCTGGTTTGCTGGGCTTGTGGGCTTGGCCGGCTGGGCTAGGTCCAAATCCATTTTTTTTTCTTCGTGAAACCTTTTTCCTTTTCTAATTCTTTTTTTCTGTTTTTGAAATTCAAAAAATCAAACAACATTCAAACCAATTCAAACAATCACTAAACTTTGTAACTTTGAATTTGGTTCTGTTTAGTAGCATAAACCAAAATTCCAAAATAAAATAATATTTAAATCTTTTTAGGTTCCACTCATTAATTAAATAAAATGGACCATGGTTATTTAATCAAATAGGGTTTGATTTATTTAATAAAATCTCCATTTGAAATTCAAATATTTTCAAAACCAAATCAGTAGGTTTTATTTGAAAATAAAAGATACTTGAAATACTTGTTTAAAACAAAATAACATTTTTTTTGAGGGTCCATTAATAATTAAATAAAATGGGCCTTAGTTATTAAATCAAATAGGATTTGTTTTATTAAAATCTTTATTTTGAAATCTAAAATAAAACCAAAACACTTCAGTAGGTTTCATTTGAGAATATAAAATATTTGGAAAACTTATTTTTTTTAAAATAAATAAATAAGTTTTGTGTTTATTTAAAATGGGAAAAAACCTTTACTTAAATAAAATTGGATATTAATTCCTTATTATTTTATTTAAATAAACCTTTACTATTTTTAATCAAAACAAAACATTTTATTTCAAAATATTGGCCAAGGTTTAATTTGGTTTTATAAATAATCCTTTATTTATAAATCTATCTTTTCTTTTGAAATCCAAATCTTTTATTAAAGGATCCAAAATAGTAATTTTAAATATTTTTAAGTTTATTGTTTATTTAACTTTTTAAATCCCTTTAGGATTCTATTTGATCCAAATAGGTTTTGAAAGTTTCCAAATGGATTCAAAAAGTTTCTTCTCACCCTAAAAATCAGCAAAGTTTTATTTTATTCATTTATTTTTCACATTACAAGATTTGGAAAATCTTGGGATGTGACAGGCTACCACCCTTAAAATAAATCTCGTCCCGAGATTTGGGGAAGCTAGGGGTTACAAGTAGGCTTAAAACAACTAGGGTACTACCACCCTAAAAAAAATTCAAACTAAATTCCATATTGGCCTTCTTGGGCTCCTGGGAAAAACTTCTCCAAGTAAACATTTGCATTGTGTCCTTTGTTTCCATACTTGAATCATGGGCCAAGGTTGAGATCCTTCATAGACTTGTTTAACTTGTTCTTCATCTTTTCTGGACAATTGTTTACATAGTGTCCTAGTTCCTTGCATTTGAAACACATCACTTGGCTGATATCTTTCTTTTCCTTGGGTAACAATTCTTCTTGTTTGTTTCCTAGGTTCTTCTTCTTTTCTGGGCATTCATTGGCATAGTGTCCCATCTCTTTGCAATTGTAACATTGCACTTGAGTAATATCCTCCTTGTTAGGGTTGGGGCATTTCTTCTTCTTCTTTTTGGGTCTCTCCAAAGCTAGGAGTTCTTCTAGTTCATGTTCTTCATAGGTGGGAGATCTTTCTCTCTTCTTGGGGCATTGATCTTCATGTTCCTTGGATGCATGATCCTTGTCCCTACAAATATTGCTAGCTTGGGTTCCTTCTAGAATAACATCTTTGTCATCCTTGTTGTCATTAGCTCCTTGGGAAAAGTTTTCTCCCATGTTGATCATTTGAGTAACCAATACTTGCATCAATTGGGATTGAAGTTTCAAAATCCTTTGTATGGCTGGGTCTAGTCCATTTTTGTTGGCTAAAAGCTGAGTTGTCTCTTGGCTCAATTGGTTTTGGATTGCTATTAGTTCTCTCATGTTGTCCTCTTGGTTGGTGTTGATGTCATCAACCTTGGAGTCTTTTGGAGTAGTCATCTGTTTGGGTTGAAGGGAGATTAGAATAGGCAATATATTTCTAAGGGAATAATTCTAATCACACACATCACAATTCACACAAGCAATGTGCAAGCAATCACAAACAAACACTCCACTCAAACAACAAGTTTCAAGCACATACTTAGGCAACAAAATATTTTTGTTACACCACATAAGTTGGTGTGTTTGTCTTAACTAAAATATGGTGGTCCTGAAGGGAATATGCCCTGAGAGGCAATAATAAAGTGTTTATTATGTGTATTCCAAGTATATGATAGATGTTTATTTTGCATGCTATAATTGTATTAATACGGAAACGTTAATATATGTGTGTTTAATAAACAAACAGAAAGTTCCTAGTTATGCCTCTCTCATAAACTAGCTCGTTGATTAACAAGATGATCAAGGTTTCCTGATCATGGACATTGGATGTTGTTAATAACGGGATCACAACATTAGTGTAATGGTGTGATGAACATTCATCCGAAGTATAGCATTACGATCAAAGTCATTGAGTTTATATTGCTATAACAACTTACGAAGTGATCCTAATCCTTAGACCATGAGATCATGTCAATCACTAACACCGGAAGAGTTTCTTGATAACATCAAACGTCACACCGTAACAGGGTGATTATACTAATAAAGTGTTATGTTGAGGCTCATGGATCGAGAGTGGAATTTGTTCATCCCGATGACGGATAGATATACTCTGGGCCCTCTCGGTGATATCACATTGATTAGCTTGCAAGCAAGTGATTTGATCACTAGAATGTTATATCAGAGGAACGAGAAAAGAGTGCATGTCGGTAACGAGATCAAACTAGGTATGGAGATACCGATGATCGAATCTCGGACATGTAATATATCGTGAAACAAAGGGATTAAGATACTAGCGTAAAAGGTTACGACGATCACAAGAAAGTCATCGTTGAATGTGTTGGAGTCGGTATGGGTCTCCAGATCCCGCTTCTGCTTATTGATCCGAGAGGGGTCTCGATCATGTCCGCATTATTCACGAACCGTAGGGTGACACACTTAAGAGACACCGACATCCAATTGGAGCAAATGTTTCATGCCGAAGGAATGAACAAGCGCGGGAATTTATTTCACTAGATACCGAAACAGGTTTTCGGGTGAAATTGCATAAAGTGGTTATGCATGTGAAATAGAATTCTAGCAAGGGGTTATTTGTGAATGTTTGTCATTAAAGTAATTGACAAAATTCTGAATAAAATAAAAGAGTTTTATTTAATGAGAGTTTGCATTAAATTTGGTGGAAATTTAATGGGAATTTGAGTGGACTTTTGATTGGAGGGATTTTAAAGGGCATTTTGTGAGTGGAGTGTCCACCCACATGAATGAAGGAGGGGAGGGGTCAGCCCCCATGGCCGGCGGCCAACCCCTTGGGTGCCCCCCCCTCCTCCTATAAAAGGAGCCCCCCTCCTCACTTGTCTCTCACACCTCCTCGTGAAGGATCTCTCTCCCCCTCTAGAATTTATCCCCCATGGTCTCGGACTAGCGAGATACATGTTCCCGGTGGCTATTCGGCAAGAAAGATTTGTGCTTCCGCTGCATCGCTGGATTAAGGAGGCGGAGGTTGCTCGGTGCCTCGAACGTGTGTGCGAGCACGGATGCGCTGCTGATTTGCGGCGCTAGGACTTCCTCTCGATCTTGAGATCGGCAAGAGATCGTCTACATCAACCACGAGTTGAACTCGTTAAGCTTTGTCGGTCTTCAAGGGTATGTTCTCTACGGATATACATCCGCCTGTTGTTTGTATCTAGTAGATAGTTCACATCGTAGGAAAATTTTTGTTTTCTATGCTGCGAACCCTACAGTGGTATCAGAGCCGGATCTATGCGTAGATACTTTACACGGGTAGTACACATATGAGTATGTGGGCGATGATGATCATGTTGTTTCTCCTTTGTTGTAATTTTGGATATTGGTGGCATAGTGGGATGAAGGGGCTCGGACAAACTTTACATGTCCTCACACATGAGACATGTTCCACGCTTGACATGCAACTAGTTTGCATAAGTGGCTAGCGGGTGTCTGTCTCTCCTACTATAGTCAATATCTATTTTGCAAGCGAGTTGTTAACAATTTGATTATCCTCGTTGTGGTTCATGTTCGTAGGTAAGAACGGTTCTATCTCGAAAGCCCTAAGCCACGTAAAACTTGCAATGGATAAATTAGAGGCGTCTAGTTTAGATTGTTGCTGGGCTAGTGTTATGATATGGTAGTGTTGTAAGTAGAAGTATGAGATGATACTCTTACAACACACATAGCGTGTAAAATCCATAGACCTTGGATTTACACATATAGGTATGATAGTGATCATACCACGATGCACATGATAGAGATCATCTGCGGGAACCATATGATTTCACTAATAAACATATGATGTTTGATAGCATCTTATATTGCTTGTTTAGCGCTTTGTTAGCATAATAAGATGATCCCTCATTTAAATATCAAGATAAGAATGTGTTCTTCCTTTAGTATGCACCGATTATGTTTCGTCGCTCCAAGACATCACGTGATGATCGGGTGTTCTTGGATCCACGACCATATTTCGGTGTAAAACAGTTACACACGCGAATACTAAGGTTCTAACTTGGCGAGCCTAGCATGTACAAACATGGCCTCGGAACACGGACCGAAAGGTTAAGCATGAGTCATATAGTTGATATGATGCCCATTTGATGCTCGCCTTTGAAGCTATATCGACTCACGTGATGATCGGACTTGGTGTAGTGGATTTGGTTCATGTAATCACCAAAAAGGAACGACGGATGTCGTTTTTGAGTGGGAGTTCATTCGTAATATAGATTAGTTGAAATCAATCTATCATACACTTAGTCTAAACTTTACAAATTCTGTTGTAGATGGCACCACCTGCTTTTAATTTCAATGTGTTCATGGAGAAAGAGAAACTAGCAACGAACGGTAGCAACTTTACCGAATGGGACATGAATTTGAGGATTCTCCTCTCTGCTGCACAAAAGCAATATGTCCTAGAAGCGCCGTTAGGCCCCCCACCTTTAGATGATGCCCCTGACGAGGAGAAGAATGTCTATCAGACTCGTCAGGAGGACCACAACTTAGTTCATTGCGGCATATTGTATGGGCTAGAGCCGGAACTTCGAAATAGATTCGAAAACGGCAATGCATTTGATACAATGGGTGAGTTGAAAATGATTTTCGACACATATGCTGCTGTAGAGAGATACAACGCTTCAGAAAAGTTCTTTAGCTGCATGATGGAAGAGCACAACTCCGTTAGTGAGCATGTACTCAAGATGTCGGGTTACGCCGATAAGCTTGTGTCCTTGGGAATATCGATTCCCATTGACTTAGGCATCCATCGTGTTCTTCAATCTCTGCCACCTAGCTATAAGAGCTTCGTGATGAACTATAATATGCAAGGCATGAAGAAGTCTCTCCCCGAGCTTCTGTCAATGCTTAAAACTGCAGAAGTGGAGATCAAAAAGGAACATCAAGTGTTGATGATCAATAGGAACACTGGTTTCAAGAAAGACAAGAAGGCCGGCAAGGCAAACAAAGGTATATATGATATACATGTTATTGATGTGTACTTGACTAGTGCTCGCAGTAGCACCTGGGTATTTGATACCGGTTCAGTTGCTAATATTTGTAACTCGAATCAGGGGCTGCGGAACAAGCGATCGCTAGCAAGGGGTGAGGTCAAGATGCGTGTCGGCAATGGATCAAGCGTTGATGTGATCGCCGTCGGAACGCTGCCTCTCCACTTGCCGTCGGGATTAGTTATAAACTTGAATAAATGTTATCTGGTGCACCTTGAGCATGAATATTGTATCTGGATCGTGTTTGATGCGAAGTGGTTATTCATTTAAATCCGAGAACAATGGTTGTTCCATTTATATGAATGAAATCTTTTATGGTCATGCACCGATGATGAATGGTTTATTTCTATTAGATCTCGATGATAATGTTACACATATTCATAATGTTGATGCTAAAAGGATTAAACTTAATGATGATATATCCGCATATATGTGGCACTGCCGTCTAGGTCATATTGGCGTTAAACGCATGAAGAATCTCCATTCGGATGGAATTTTGAAATCACTTGATTATGAATCATTTGATACATGTGAGCCATGCCTTATGGGCAAGATGACTAGAACGCCGTTTTCCGGTTCAATGGAACGGGCGACAGATTTATTGGAAATCATACATTCTGATGTATGTGGTCCAATGAGTGTGTCAGCGCGAGGTGGATATCGTTATTTTGTTACTTAAACGGATGATTTGAGTAGATACGGTTATATCTACTTGATGAAACACAAGTCTGAAACCTTTGAAAAGTTCAAGGAATTTCAGAATGAAGTGGAAAATCATCGTAATAGAAAGATCAAATTTCTACGGTCCGACTGTGGAGGTGAGTATCTAAGTTACGAGTTTAGCACGCACATGAAAGAGTGTGGAATTGTTTCACAACTCACACCTGCCGGAACACCACAACGAAATGGTGTGTCGGAACGTCGTAATCGTACTTTATTAGATATGGTTCGATCTATGATGTCTCTGACGGACTTGCCGTTGTCATTTTGGGGTTATGCACTAGAAGCTGCTGCATTCACTTTAAATCGGGCACCATCTAAATCCGTTGAAAAGACAAGTATGAATTGTGGTTTGAAACAAACCTAAGCTGTCATTCTTAAAGTTTGGGGATGCGATGTTTATGTGAAGAAACTTCAACCGGATAAACTCGAACCCAAAGCGGAAAAATGCGTCTTCATAGGATACCCTAAAGAAACTATTGGGTATTCCTTCTATCCTGCATCCGAGGGCAAGGTTTTTGTTGCCAAGAATGGATCCTTTCTAGAAAAGAGTTTCTCATGAAAGGTGTGAGTAGTCGGAAGGTAGAACTCAAGAGGTTGTGGAACCTTCTCTTCAAAGTATGGCGAGTAGAGCAGCGGAAGTTGTTCGGAGTTGGCTCCACTGTTGAAGAGGGAACTAATGATAATGATCATGAAACTCAAAAGAGAGTACTACCGAACCTCGCAGTCAAACATGACGTGCGGCTCCGAGTATGCGGAAATCTGTCATGAATTTCATGGTTGATGAAAATGATGACCTGCGACGTATGAAGAAGCGATGATGAGCCGATTCCAACAAATGGTTAGAAGCCATGAAATCCGAGATGGAATCCATGTATGAAAATCAAGTTTGGAACTTGGTGGAATTACCTCACGACCGAAGGTCGTGGAGAACAAATGGATTTTCAAAAGGAAAGCGATCTTGATGGTAATGTGACCGTCTATAAAGCTCGACTTGTCGCAAAGGGGTTTCGACAAATTCAAGGAGTTGACTACGATGAGACTTTCTCTCCGTAGAGATGCTAAAGTCGATTAGGATTATGTTAGCAATTGCTGCATATTTCGATTATGAGATATGGCAGATGGATGTCAAAACTGCATTTCTCAATGGTAATATTGAAGAAGAGTTGTATATGATACAACCAAAGGGTTTTGTCGATCCTAAGGATGCTAACAAGGTGTGCAAGCTTCAGCGATCCATCTATGGATTGAAGCAAGCATCACGAAGTTGGAATCTCCGCTTTGATAAGGTGATCAAAGGGTTTGGATTTGTCCAAACTTATGGGGAAGCTTGTATTTACAAGAAAGTGAGTGGGAGCAATGTGGCATTTCTGATATTATATGTGGATGACATATTATTGATCGGAAATGATATAGATCTTTTAAACAGTGTTAAAAGTTATCTAAACAGCAAATTTTCAATGAAGGACCTAGGTGAAGTCATACATATTAGGCATAAAGATCTATAGAGATAGATCTAGGCGCCTAATAGGGCTATCATAAAGTACATACCTTGATAAGATTTTAAAGAAGTTTAAAATGGACGAGTAAGAAGGGGTTCTTACCTATGTTGCAAGGCAAGACATTGAGTAAGACTCAAAGTCCAGCTTGACGGAAGAAAGAGAGATAATGGACAAAGTCCCTATGCTTCACCATAGGCTCTATAATGTACGCCATGCTATGTACAAGACCGGATGTGGCACATGTTATTAGTTTGACTAGTAGGTACCAATCGGATCCAGGTTCGAGAACCTTTGGATAGCGGTCAAGAATATCCTTAAGTACTTACGAAGAACTAAGGATATGTTTCTTGTATACGGAGGTGAAGATGAGCTCGTCGCTAAGTGTTATGTCGACGCTAGCTTTGACACCGATCCGGATGACTCTAAGTCTCAATCCGGATACGTATTTCTCATGAATGGCGGAGCGGTTAGTTGGAGGAGCTCCAAACAACCTGTGGTAGCGGGATCAACAACGGAGGACGAATATGTTGCTGCTTCAGAAGCGGCTCAGGAAGCAGTTTGGATGAAGGAGTTCATATCCGAACTAGGAGTGGTGGCAAACGCGTTGGACCCAATGGTGATCTATTGTGACAACAATGGTGCCATTGCCAATGCCAAAGAGCCAAGGTCTCACAAGCATTCCAAGCATATTAAGCGCCGGTTTCACTCCATCCGCGAGCATGTCAAGGATGGAGATATAAAGATTTGTAAAGTACATACGGATCTCAATGTAGCAGATCCGTTGACTAAAACTCTCCCTAGAGAAAAACATGATCAACACCAGAACTCAATGGGTGTTAGATTTATCACTATGTAACTAGATTATTGTCTCTAGTGCAAGTGGGAGACTGAAGGGAATATGCCCTGAGAGGCAATAATAAAGTGTTTATTATGTGTATTCCAAGTATATGATAGATGTTTATTTTGCATGCTATAATTGTATTAATACGGAAACGTTAATACATGTGTGTTTAATAAACAAACAGAAAGTTCCTAGTTATGCCTCTCTCATAAACTAGCTCGTTGATTAACAAGATGATCAAGGTTTCCTGATCATGGACATTGGATGTTGTTAATAACGGGATCACAACATTAGTGTAATAGTGTGATGAACATTCATCCGAAGTATAGCATTACGATCAAAGTCATTGAGTTTATATTGCTATAACAACTTACGAAGTGATCCTAATCCTTAGACATGAGATCATGTCAATCACTAACACCGGAAGAGTTTCTTGATAACATCAAACGTCACACCGTAACAGGGTGATTATAAAGATGGATTCAGAACTAATAAAGTGTTATGTTTAGGCTCATGGATCGAGAGTAGAATTTGTTCGTCCCGATGACGGATAGATATACTCTGGGCCCTCTCGGTGATATCACATTGATTAGCTTGCAAGCAAGTGATTTGATCACTAGAATGTTATATCACAGGAACGAGTAAAGAGTGCATGTCGGTAACGAGATCAAACTAGGTATGGAGATACTGATGATCGAATCTCGGACATGTAATATATCGTGAAACAAAGGGATTAAGATACTAGCGTAAAAGGTTCCGACGATCACAATAAAGTCATCGTTGAATGTGTGGGAGTCAGTATGGGTCTCGGATCCCGCTCGATTATTGATCCGAGAGGGGTCTCGATCATGTCCGCATTATTCATGAACCATAGGGTGACACACTTAAGAGACACCGACATCCAATTGGAGCAAATGTTTCATGCCGAAGGAATGAACAAGCGCAGGAATTTATTTCACTAGATACCGAAACAGGTTTTCGGGTGAAATTGCATAAAGTGGTTATGCATGTGAAATAGAATTCTAGCAAGGGGTTATTTGTGAATGTTTGTCATTAAAGTAATTGACAAAATTCTGAATAAAATAAAAGAGTTTTATTTAATGAGAGTTTGCATTAAATTTGGTGGAAACTTAATGGGAATTTGAGTGGACTTTTGAGTGGAGGGATTTTAAAGGGCATTTTGTGAGTGGAGTGTCCACCCACATGAATGAAGGAGGGAGGGCAGCCCCATGGCGTGAGCCAACCCTTGGGTGCCCCCTCCTCCTATAAAGGAGCCCCCTCCTCACTTGTCTCTCACACCTCCTCGTGAAGGATCTCTCTCCCCCTCTAGAATTTATCCCCCATGGTCTCGGACTAGCGAGATACATGTTCCCGGTGGCTATTCGGCAAGAAAGAGTTGTGCTTCCCCTGCATCGCTGGAGCGAGGAGGCGGAGGTTGCTCGGTGCCTCGAACATGTGTGCGAGCATGGATGCGCTGCTGATTTGCGGCACTAGGACTTCCTCTCGATCTTGAGATCGGCAAGAGATCGTCTACATCAACCACGAGTTGAACTCGTTAATCTTTGTCGGTCTTCAAGGGTATGTTCTCTACGGATATACATCCGCCCGTTGTTTGTATCTAGTAGATAGATCTTGGTATATAGTTCACATCGTAGGAAATTTTTTGTTTTCTATGCTGCGAACCCTACAGGTCCATCTATATGGTTCACTTGTGATCTTTCCATCCTTCTTGATTGCTTCTTCTTGCATGAGATCTTGGTTTCCTTGAGAAAAAATCTTGGTTACAAATACTTCAAAGTTGTTGATGGATCCTTCTTATTTTGCATTCCCTTAGTCTCTAAATCTTGAGCAAGATTTCCTTGTCTCACTTGTAGTCCTTAGTGATACCCAAGTTGGAAGTCCTTGGTGAATATGCTGAAGATGTTGAAGTCATTAGAGTTGAAGATGTTGAAGTCATTAGAGTTGAAGTAGTCCTTTGCACATGGTGTAGTCTTTGGCCATGGGGTTGGTTTTTCCATCAAGTTGAAATAGAAGAGAAGTAGAGTTGAAACCAAAATGATTGAGGATAGAGTTTACAAGTATTTTTGTAAATAAGTTTTGGATCAAAATATAACTCCTATTGTTCTAAGGGTTTTTGTCCAATCCTACGGTTTACAAATCCTATAGGCAACACAATGCTCTGATACCATCTGTAGAGGGAGTGTCCCAACCTTTATTAACATAAGGTGGAGTCCCCTGTGTTTACAATGCTAGTCCCTGGATCAATAGCTAGCATCCATAGTTAAGATGTAATATCAAGAAACAAAGGTCATAATATAACTTTATAACCAGGAATAACATAATTTTATTACATCTTACATAGCTCATTTGGCTATTACAATACATTGCAGCGGAATAACTATAGTCATGGGGTCCTTCTTCTTCAAAGTGCCACAGGCACAAATGTTGGTTGTAGACTTTGTAATCCTAATCAATCAATCTTCTCTAAAACAATCAAACCTGCAACATTACAAGTTACAGCCACAAGGGTCAATACATTTGAATTGTATTGGCAAGTGATACTATGGTAGTATGGTGGAGTCTATCATCTACATGCATTTGGCTAAGTGGAGTTGAGGCTTGCATTGCTCAAAATAGATTTTCCTTATCATTTTGAAAATACTAAGTTTTTGTTTTGACAAAATCTTTTCCAAGGCTTCTCTCAATCAAAGATTGAAGATTTCAAATAACCCTTGTTCAAACCACAAGTTTTAACTTAGAAATTTGAATGATGAGATTCTTGATTGCTTCCATGTCTTGATGCTCAAATTGTCCTTTACCAGGGACATGGCTAAGTACTTAGATTTTACACTCTGCAGAGGTGGTGCACTTTCCCCACAAGACTTGGTTTCCCAAGACAATATCTTTCAGAAGCCTTCCCTTAGACTAAAATGGACGCGTTCCAACCTATAAAAAACTACCACCCACTGTCCATATGACTAAGTTCTTGTAACCTATATGATCATGGCAGAGCCCATATTGCCAAGTGGTTGCACTTGAAGCTTCTCAACATTTGACATCTCAAATCTCTTTGTTCCTGGATGGCCATCCACAAGTGTGATACACAAGGTTCACCAGTCCCCCTGGCCTTGTATAACCACTCAACCAAAAACCACAAAGCAAGTCCCATTCCACCCAGGTGATTCATTAACTTAGTTGTTTTATTAAACAAAACACAAGTCCTCAGACTTAGAAATTTTTCCATAGTGTGAATATATATTGCACCCATGTTTTCTTATTAGCTAGGCTAAGCTGGATAGTAGTAGGAGTCTTTAACTTAGGAAAAAATCCTACTAAGTATTCATCTACTAGGTTTTCCTATAGCAAGGTTTATACTTAGCATAAATTCCATGCAAGTTTTACTTTAGCAAAATCACTAATGCATAGTGAAAGTAATGGGACAAAAAGTATGAAGCATCACTTGCCTTTTTGGTAGAGTATGGGTTCACTCCTTGTCCTTGCAACAATCACACTCTTCAAGTCACTACAAATCAATCAAGCAAGGCACAAACTTAATCTACCAATCAAGCAAAACAACACATAAAATCATAGAACTAAGATAATGCATGCAAGCATGCCAAACTTTGTTTTATTTGGAAAAGTGGTTCCTAATGGCTCACAAACCTTTGAGAGCACCTAATGGTCATTTTGTAGAGTGGCTAAGTCATTTGCAAAAGGTTTCACTTCAAAAACCATTTTCAGAACAAAGTATCATTTTATGTGGTGGAGAAATGTTTTTACTAAGGCATTAATCTATAGGGTTCACCAAATAAGTTTTCAAACCATAAAACTTGGTGTTTGGGGTCAGAGAGTTTAAAACAAAACATTTTCCAAAGGTTTTCTTCCAAAACCATTTTTAATAAATAACCACATTTCTATTTGACTAGAAATGATTTTAAATCAAAGAATCATTATTTTGTTTCACCAAATTCATTTTTGAATCCACAAAGTGTTTCCTATGGTCAGTAGGTTCAAATCACACCATTTTCCAAAGATTTTATCCCCAAAATCATTTTTAAACAATTTTTACATCCTTAACAAGCATACAAATGTTTCTGCAAAAACAACCAAGCTAACAGATACTATTTACTAAACCAATGGCATGGTTGGCTAGGGATTGTTCCACTGATTCCAACGATATAAAGTTTGCAAATTTTGGACATGTGGTTTGAAAGTTAAAAGGGTTTCAAAATGGCATCTAAATCTGATTTCAAATTCTATTCTAAATCATCCAGTGACACCCGGCGCGTTCTGATTCGTCGAAAACGGTTCGTGTGGATCAGGCGACGCAGGCCGTTGGATCTAATCAAATCGTGCGGTCCAGAAAGCATACCCCTTCGCGGTTAAGTGGTCTAATCTTGCACGCCCGATCTAGATCGAACGGCTCCTACTGACTTGCCAAAAGCTGGCGGCGCTAGGACAACGGCGGCCGGCGGCGATAGTTCTTGTTGGCGAGGCGAGGAAGCAGGAGTGAGTAAGCTTACAGAATAAGCGGGGATGTGGTGATGCTCAAAATCTGTTGGCTTGACAAGGCGCTCGGGAGCGTAATTCCTCGCCGGAGTTAGGTCTGGCGGCGGTTTGCCTGTCAGTCGAGGGCGATGCTACGGTTCACAAGAATACAACAGAGGACATGGTTAGCTGCGCATGGTCGAGGCGAGTGAGGAGCGTGAGCGAGGAGCGCGGGGTCTGGTTTACACGGGAGTCGTCGTCGATTGAAGAGCAGACGGCGGCTTCGAGCTTGGTCGGAGTCGACGTTCAGGGACGCCTGCGGTCAAACGAGTGGCATGGACAGATGCGTCAGGAGGTGGGGAAGGTGTGAGCTAGGTCGAGGAGGCACGGGGTGGCAGGACACGGCCGGAATTGGTCGGAGACGGTGGTCGGAGCAGAGGGTGTGCAAGCTCGATTCAGGCAGCCTGGGGCGCATTTGGGGGAGGAGACAGAGGGGAAAGGAGGAGGAGACGCTGGCGATTAAGACAGCGTGCTCGCGGTGAGAGATTAATGCTGCATTAAGGTGTATTCTGAAGGGTTTCGCGGCATAGTAAATCAAAATTTTCTACGGAGCGAACAGAGGGAAAGCCAAGATCTAATCTAGGAGATGCAAACAACGAGAGAGATTGGATTAGATCTTCATACCCTTGAAGATTCGCAGTTGAACGTTATCGGAACGTGGGTGATGTAGTCGTACTTGCTTCTCCTCCTCGCGATCCAATCCGATCTAGCACCACAAGTGGCGGTGCCTCCGTGAGATGCACACGTGCAACACCTCGACGTCTCCTCCTTCCTCGGACCAGCGAGTATGGTGGAGAGATAGATTGGATCTACAACACGGCGTGGTGTATATGGTGGAGAATTTCTGCTGGGGCTTCGCCTACAAACAGTCGGGAGGGAGAGAGGAAGGTAGCAAGGCTGCTAGGGCTTGGAGGAAGGTGTGTGTGTGGGAGGCGCACCACCCTCTATATATAGAGGGCGGCCAGCCTGCCCTCCTCCAAGCCTATCTCTAGTTTAAACAATTTAAACTCTCCCTTATCTAGAAATCCTATCTCTAGATTTAAACGATTTAAACTCTCCCTTATCTAGAAATTCTATCCCGAGATTTAAGCAGTCAAATCTCTCTAGAATCGGCTGGGCCCTATGGGGCCTTGTGCCTGGCCCAATGCGGCCAGGACACTCCCTCATAGACCCATGCCCCTCCCGGAAGGTGGGGCCACGTTGGTCCCCTTCCGGAAGGTTCTAGAAGCTTCGGTACAATACCGATTAATCGGAACAATTCCGAACTCCAAAACTGCCTTGCCTTATATGAATCTTATTCTCCGGACCATTCGGAACCTCTCATGATATCCGGATCCCATCCGAGACTCGAACAAAAATTCATAAACCAATTATCCAATCTATCCTAGCGTCGAGATCGTTAAGTGTGTGACCTGCGGGTTCGAGAATATGCGAGACATGATCTTCTATCAATAATTAACAGCGGGTGCAGGCACCCATATTGACTCCCACACATTCATCGATGATCATATCGGATGAACCACGATGCCAGGATTCAATCAATCCCACATATATATTCCCTTCGTCTCGCGATATTTTACTTGCCCGAGATTCGATCGTCGGTACCGTCATACCTAGTTCAATCTCGTTCACAGCAAGTACTTTACTCGTTCCATAATCCGATATCACTTTGTGATTAACTCCTTAACCACATGCTTGCAAGCGGTGTTGATATCGATTACCGAGTGGGCCCGAAGTATATCTCTCCGACTTGGGAGGGACAAATTCCATCTCGATACATAAAACCCAACAGATACTTTCCGATCACCTGAGAGACACCTTTATGATCACCCTCTCATAGGATGACGTTTGATGACCTCAAAGATTTCTTCCGATACCAGGGAGTTGCATTATCTCATGGTCTAAGGAATACAATATTTGACATAGGAAAAGCTTCGCAAAGACGAACACGATGACACGATCTAATTGCTCTGCTTTGTTTGGGTCTATCCACCATATCATTCTCCCAATGATATGATCTCATTATCAATTGACAACTCATGTCTATGGTTAGGAAACCTTAACCATCATTGATCAATGAGCTAGTCCATAGGCGTACTAGGGACACGGTGTTGTTCACAAACCACACAAGTATTAAAGTTTCCGCTTAATACAATTCTAGCATGGAATATAAACTTTATCATGAACAAGAATTATAATAATAACATCTTTATTATTGCCTCTAGGGCATAATTCCAACAGTCTCCCACTTGCACTAGAGTCAATAATCTAGTTTACATTTGGCAACAATCTCACACCCATGGCAATTGAGGTGTTGATCATGTTTTACGTGGAAGAGGTTTAGTCAATGGATCTGCGACATTCAGATCCGTATGTACTTTTCTAATCTTCAGATCTCCATCTTCTATATAATCTCGGATTATATGAAACTTGCGGTTGATATGCTTGGTCTTGGGATGATATCTTAGTTTCTTAGCGAGTGCTATGGCGCCAGTGTTGTCACACAATATCTCCAGTGGGTCCAATGCACTTGGAACCACGCCAAGATCAGTGATGAAGTTTCTGATCCAAACTCCTTCACTTGACGCTTGGCAGAGCCATGTATTCCGCTTCTCTGTAGATCCCGCGATCACGCTTTGCTTGACTTCTCCGACTCCAGACTCCTCCATTCAAAATATAAACGTATCACGTTCGAGATTTAGAATCATCCTTGTCGGTGTCGAAACTAGCATCGACGTAACCTTTTACGACAATTGTTCATCACCCCATAGACTAAGAACATTTCTTTAGTTCTATTTAGGTACTTTAGGATGTTCTTCACGGCTATCCAAAGGTTCCTCTGGATCACTTTGATATCTGCTCGTCAAACTAAGAGCATTGGACACATCGGTCTAGTACACGCATGGCATACATGATGGAACCTATGGCCGAGGCATAAGGCACTTTGCTCATAGCTTCCTATCATTTACCGTGGCTGGACACCGAGCCTTGCTCAATATCTTACCCGACAACATAGGCCTGAACCTTTCTTTGCCTTATCCATTACGAACCTTTTGAACTTTGTCTAGGTATGTACTCGGCTTAAAGCTATCGAGCGTCTTTGTCTATCTCTATAGATCTTGATGCCCAATATATAAGCGACTTCACCTAGGTCTTTCATTGAAAAACACTTGTTCAAATAACTCTTCACATCGTTAAGCATGTTGATGTCATTTCCAATAATCAATATGTCATCCACATATAGTACCGAAGCGTCACGAGCTCCCACTCACTTTCTTGTAGATACAAGCTCAGTAGCAATTTGGAACAAATCCAAAGCTCTTGATCACTTGATCAAAGCGAAGGTTCCAACTCCGAGATGCTTGCTTGATCCATAAATAGAACGCTGAAGTTTGCATACTTTACTAGCATCCTTAGGATCGACAAAACCTTGGGTTGCATCATATACAACTCTTCATCAATGTTGCCATTCAGAAAGCGGTCTTGTGACCATCTGCCATATTTCATAATCATGAAACGCAGCAATTGCTAATAAAATCCGAATGGACTTAAACATCGCTACGGGACAGAAAGTCTCATCGTAGTCAACACCTTGAACTTGTCGAAAACCTTTTGCGACAAGTCGTGCTTTATAGACGGTAACATTACCATCCGTGTCCGTTTTCTTCTTGAAGATCCATTTGCACTCAATGGCCTTTCGGTCGCTAGGAGGATCCACCAAAGTCCATACTTGGTTTTCGCTCATGGATCCCAATTCGGATTTCATGGCTTCCAGCCATTTCTCAGAGTCTGGGCTCATCATCGCTTCCTCATAGTTCGTAGGTTCTTTGTCTTCTACCAACAAGACCAACAAGACAAATTTGCGTACCACTCAGGGGAGGGGCACCTTGACCTTGTCGACCGCGACGTTCAAGAGGCACATCGTCAAGCTTCATGATCCTTGTCATTAGCTTCCTCTATTGTTAGTGCAAAGAACAATTTCATGTCTGCGCTTCTCCAATTCAAGAGAAGTTTCAATAACCTCGTCTAGCTCTACTTTCCTCCCACTCACTTCTTCGAGAGAAACTCCTTCTCAAGAAAGGAACCATTCTTGCAACAAACAGTTTGCCTTCGGTTACGTGATAGAAGGTATACCCAATAGTTTCCTTAGGGTATCCTATGAAGACGCATTTCTCCGCTTTGGGTTCGAGCTTGTCCGCATCAACTTCTTGGCGTAAGCTTCAGATCCCCAAACTTTAAGAAACGACAACTTAGGTTTAGCACCAAACCACAGTTCATACGGTGTCGTCTCAACGGATTTAGATGGAGCCCTATTTAAAGTGAATGCAGGTTTCTAATGCATAACCCCAAAATGATAACGCAAATCAAGAAGAGACATCATTGATCGGACCATATCTAATAGGGTTCGATTCCGTGCTCAGACACACCATTGCGGCTGTGGTGTTCCGGTGGCGTGAGTTGCGAAACAATTCCGCTTGCTTTAAGATGCGTGAGAAAATCATAACTCAAATATTCGCCCCCACGATCGGATCGTAGAAACTTAATCTTTACATTACGATGGTTCTCCACTTCATTCGAAATTCTTTGAACTTTTCAAACGTTTCAGATTTATGTTTCATTAAATAGATATACCCATATCTACTTAAGTCATCGGTAAAAGTGAGGAAATAGCGATATCCACCGCGTCGAAACACTCATCGGTCCGCATACATCGGTATGTATGATTTCCAACAAGTCCGTTGCTCGCTCCATCATACCGGAGAACGGGGTTTTGATCATCTTGCCCATGAGGCATGGTTCGCATGTGTCAAATGATTCAAAATCAAGAGACTCCAAAAGTCCATCAGAATGGAGTTTCTTCATGCGCTTTACTCCAATATGACCTAGACGACAGTGCCACAAATAAGTAGTATTATCACTATCTACTTTGCATCTCTTAGCCTCAATGTTATGGATGTGTGTTTCATCCCTTCGAGATTTAGAAGAAATAAACCATTCACAAGAGGTGCATGACCATAAAAGATGTTACTCATATAAATAGAACAACCATTATTCTCCGATTTAAATGAATAACCGTCTTGCAATAAACATGATCCGGAAATAATGTTCATGCTCAACGCAGGCACATAATAACATTTATTAAGGTTTAAAACTAATCCCGAAGGTAAAACTAAGGAGAGCGTGCCGACGGCCATCACATCAACTCTTGATCCGTTGCCAACGCGCATCGTCACCTCATCCCTCGCAAGCCGCCGTCTATTCCGTAGCTCCTGTTTCGAGTTACAAATATTAGCAACTGAACCGATATCAAATACCCAGGCACTACAATGAGGGCTAGTAAGGAAAACATCAATAACATGTATATCAAATATACCTTTGATGGTGCCAGCCTTCTTGTCCGCTAAGTACTTCGGACAGTTGCGCTTCCAGTGACCCTTGTCCTTGCAATAGAAGCACTCAGTGTCCGGCTTTGGACCTGACCTGAGCTTCTTCTCGAGGGCAACGCTTGTCACGCCTTTCTTGAAGGGCTTCCATGCACCCTTACCTTTCTTAAAGGTGGGGGCTTGTTGACCATCAACATATGATTATTCTTTTGATGTTCACCTCCGCTACTTTCATCTTAGCAAAGAGCTCGTGATCATATGCTGGAACCAATCTGATTGTGATCAACTACAAAACTTTTGTAGCTAGGAGTGTCAATCTTGAGCTCCTCTGAATCTTGCGTCTAGTTGCTCAAGGCGTTGAGTGTAGCCCGACATCTTTATGGCGTGCTCACTAACGGAACTCCCTTCCTCCATCTTGCAGTTAAAGAACTTCTCGGAGATCTCATATCTCTCAGAACAGGCCTGAGTCTGAAACATGGTTTTCAGCTCCTCGAGAATCTCAAAGGGCCCGGGATACTCTTCAAAACGATTTTGAAGATCCGATTCCATAGCATACAACATGACGATCTTAATCAAATCATAATCATCCTTGCGTGACTGATAAACAGCTTTTTCATCAGCCGGCGCATCTATAGCAGGGGTGTCACCTAACGCTTTCCCAAGGACATAGTCCTTTCGTCCGCCAGACAGAATGATTCTTAGATTGCGGAACCAATTGGTGAAGTTAGACCCATTGTTTCTAAGCTTTTCCTTCTCAGCAAAAACGTTGAAGTTGAAGTTGGACTTGGCCATGTGATCTACAGTATTTGCAAGTACAACTTAGACTATGTTCATGATAAATAGTTCAACTTAATCAAATTACTAGATGAACTCCCACTAAATTCAACATCCCTCAAGTTGTTTAGTGAACACGATCCAAATTCACCACACCTAATCCGATCATCACGAGAAGAGATGTGGTTTCAATGGTGGACAACGAAGTGTCGATCATATCATTCATATGACTCATGCTTAACCTTTCGGTTCTTGTGTTCCGAGGCCATGTCTGTACATGCTAGGCTCGTCAAGTTAGACCCAAGTATTTCCGCGTGTGCAAAACTGGCTTGCACCCGTTGTATGTGAGCGTAGAGTCTATAGCACCCGATCATCACGTGATGCTTGGAAACGACGAACTTTCGCAACGGTGCATACTTGGGGAGAACACAGTTTTTATCTTGATCTTTAAGTGAGGAATCATCTTATAATGCTACCGTCACGATCTAAGCATAATAAGATACATAAAGGGATAAACATCACATGCATATAACTTTATGTGACATGGTATAGCCAATCTTCGCGCAATGATCTCCATCTTGTGCGTTCCGGCATGATCTCCATCATTCCACCATGATTACCTCCACCACGAATAGCAACTACAACTATTGCTAACTACTTAGCGATAAAGTGAAGCTATTACATGGCGTATAAGAAGTTGACTCGCAGGTCATACACAATTATAAAGACAACCATATGGTTCCTGCCGGTTGTGTACTCATCGGCATGCAAGTCGTGAAACATTACAAAACATGATCATCGCATACAATATACACATCACATCTTGGGCCATACCATATCACAGAAAACACTCCCTCCAAAAACAAGTTAGACGCCTCTACTTTGTTGTTGCATGTTTTACGTGGCTTATGGGAGTAGATGCTAAGAACGATTCTTACCTACGGAAAGCCACAACGGTGATATTATGGTTGCCAAACTCCGGTGTTAATCCCATGACAACTATAGTGAGAGAAACTGACATCCACCAGCCGCATGTGTGGAACAAGCCACACGTCAAGTGCGGAGCCGGTCTCGCGAACGACGTCGCGTAAGGTTGGCCTGGACCGCTTCAATCTCACTATCCCGCGTCATAAGAAGAACACAAACAAGAGGCTTGCAACAGAAAAAATCAACGCCCGCAACAACCATGTTGCGTTCTACTCGTGAAACACATCTACGCATAGATCTAGCTCTGATACCACTGAAGGGTTTCGCGGCATAGTAAATCAAAATTTTCTACGGAGCGAACAGAGGGAAAGCCAAGATCTAATCTAGGAGATGCAAACAACGAGAGAGATTGGATTAGATCTTCATACCCTTGAAGATTCAAGACAGTGAACGCTCGGGGACCGTGGGTGATGTAGTCGTACTCGCTTCTCCTCCTCGCGATCCAATCCGATCTAGCACCACAAGTGGCGGTGCCTCCGTGAGATGCACACGTGCAGCACCTCGACGTCTCCTCCTTCCTCGGACCAGCGAGTATGGTGGAGAGATAGATTGGATCTACAACACGACGGCGTGTATATGGTGGAGAATTTCTGCAGGCTTCGCCTACAAACAATGGGAGGGAGAGAGGAAGGTAGCAAGGCTGCTAGGGCTTGGAGGAAGGTGTGTGTGTGGGGAGGCGCACCACCCCTCTATATAGAGGCGGCCAGCCCTTGCCCTCCTCCAAGCCTATCTCTAGTTTAAACAATTTAAACTCTCCTTATCTAGAAATCCTATCTCTAGATTTAAACGATTTAAACTCTCCCTTATCTAGAAATTCTATCCCGAGATTTAAACGAGTCAAATCTCTCTAGAATCGGCTGGGCCCTATGAGACCTTGTGCCCCTGGCCCAATGCGGCCAGGACACTCCCTCATAGGCCCATGCCCCCTCCCGGAAGGTGGGGCCACGTTGGTCCCCTTCCGGAAGGTTCTAGAAGCTTCCGGTACAATACCGATTAATCCGGAACAATTCCGAACTCCAAAAACTGCACTGCCTTATATGAATCTTATTCTCCGGACCATTCCGGAACCTCTCATGATATCCCAGATCCCATCCGAGACTCCGAACAAAAATTCATAAACCAATTATCCAATCTATCCTAGCGTCGAGATACGTTAAGTGTGTGACCCTGCGGGTTCGAGAATATGCAGACATAATCTTCTATCAATAATCAACAGCGGGGTCTGGGCACCCATATTGACTCTCACACATTCATCGATGATCATATCGGATGAACCACGATGCCAGGATTCAATCAATCCCATATATATATTCCCTTCGTCTCGCGATATTTTACTTGCCCGAGATTCTATCGTCGGTACCGTCATACCTAGTTCAATCTCGTTCACAGCAAGTACTTTACTCGTTCCGTAATCCGATATCACTTTGTGATTAACTCCTTAACCACATGCTTGCAAGCGGTGTTGATATCGACACCGAGTGGGCCCAAGTATATCTCTCCGACTTGGGAGGGACAAATTCCATCTCGATACATACAACCCAATGATACTTTCCGATCACCTGAGAGACACCTTTATGATCACCCTCTCATAGGATGACGTTTGATGACCTCAAAGCTTTCTTCCGATACCAGGGAGTTGCATTATCTCATGGTCTAAGGAATACAATATTTGACATAGGAAAAGCTTCGCAAAGACGAACACGATGACACGATCTAATTGCTCTGCTTTGTTTGGGTCTATCCACCATATCATTCTCCCAATGATATGATCTCATTATCAATTGACAACTCATGTCTATGGTTAGGAAACCTTAACCATCATTGATCAATGAGCTAGTCCATAGAGGCGTACTAGGGACACGGTGTTGTTCACAAACCACACAAGTATTAAAGTTTCCGCTTAATACAATTCTAGCATGGAATATAAACTTTATCATGAACAAGAATTATAATAATAACATCTTTATTATTGCCTCTAGGGCATAATTCCAACATATTCAACCGGAGAATCAATGGCAGCAACGGTGGCGATTTTAACGCGAGGAGGAAGAAGGGTGAGCTGGCTGCATGGGGCCGGTTGGTCAGCGGAGTAAGAGAGGGGAGGAGGGTCCACCGGTGAGTGTCTGTTCGGGTTGGTAAGTTGGTGCCAAGCGTTTTCTTCGGAAGGGGAAGCTGGGCTGGTTTGCTGGGCTTGTGGGCTTGGCCGGCTGGGCTAGGTCCAAATCCATTTTTTTCTTCCTGAAACCTTTTTCCTTTTCTAATTCTTTTTCTGTTTTTGAAATTCAAACAATCAAACAACATTCAAACCAATTCAAACAATCACTATACTTTGTAACTTTGAATTTGGTTCTGTTCATTAGCATAAACCAAAATTTCAAAATAAAATAATATTTAAATCTTTTTAGGTTCCACTCATTAATTAAATAAAATGGACCATGGTTATTTAATCAAATAGGGTTTGATTTATTTAATAAAATCTCCATTTGAAATTCAAATATTTTCAAAACCAAATCGGTAGGTTTTATTTGAAAATAAAAGATACTTGAAATACTTGTTTAAAACAAAATAACATTTTATTTTAGGGTCCATTAATAATTAAATAAAATGATCCTTAGTTATTAAATCAAATAGGATTTGTTTTATTAAAATCTTTATTTTGAAATCTAAAATAAAACCAAAACACTTCAGTAGGTTTTATTTGAGAATATAAAATATCTGGAAAACTTATTTTTTTTAAATAAATAAATAAGTTTTTGTGTTTATTTAAAATGGGAAAAAAAACCTTTACTTTAATAAAATTAGATATTAATTCCTTATTATTTTATTTAAATAAACCTTTACTATTTTTAATCAAATCAAAACATTTTATTTCAAAATATTGGCCAAGGTTTAATTTTGTTTTATAAATAATCCTTTATTTATAAATCTAACTTTTCTTTTGAAATCCAAATCTTTTATTAAAGGATCCAAAATAGTAATTTTAAATATTTTTAAGTTTATTGTTTATTTAACTTTTTAAATCCCTTTAGGATTCTATTTGATACAAATAGGTTTTGAAAGTTTCCAAATGGATTCAAAAAGTTTCTTCTCACCCTGAAAATCAGCAAAGTTTTATTTTATTCATTTATTTTTCACATTACAAGATTTGGAAAATCTTGGGATGTGACAACCCTATTCCCTCTCTCCCTCTCTCGCTGCCAGAGGACCCCACCGCCACCTCATCGTCATCCCTAACCTCGCGACCGTTTCCTCCCTTTCTCTCGCCTCGCCATTTCTGGCAAATGAATTCGGTTGAATTCGTTTAAATGTGCGGTTAATTCTCCCCCTAGACCCTGTCGTCTTAACCCCCTCTGTCTCCTCCCCATTTCCCCTCGCTCACTCCTCTCTCCCGTCCACAGGGCTGCCACGATTTCGTGCATGAACCTTCTCTGCTCCGACGAGCTGCAGCACAAATTCCGGCGAAGCCAGACAACCCCATTGCCCCTGGAGCACACGAGCTCGCTCCTTAACTTCTGACGCATCTCCCTGTGCTTTCCGTTCATCTGCGTGAGCACCGTGATCTCGTCAACGTCTTCCGCGAGCCAGCGCCGCCGTCTGTCTCCAACTGCGGCGACGTCTCCCCGGTAAACCCGACCACCCCTCTCTTCCCAGTGGACACTATAATGATCACCATGCCGTTGCGAACCTAACGGTGTCTCCCTTTTGTCCTAGGGTTCCCTCCATCCTCGCCCTCGACGACCTCCAGAGCCGCCCGACGCCGCCACCCACTCCGGCGAGGAATTGCCACTGTCCCCGAGCGCCCCTCGATGAACCGACCCCACCTTGAGCATCAGCGCTTCTCGGCGAGTTCGGTGAGCATATTCTCCCTCTTCCGCGCTTCCTAGTTCGTCGGCAACCTAACTGGCCGAGCACGCGCCGTCGTCCGCCACCGTCGAGCGCCGCCCGTCCTTGGTCAAGATAGTTGAGCCGTTAGATGCGAATCTTGCGGTTGTGTTAGATTCACTTAAACGAAAGGGTATGCGATAATCCAAGCCGCACAGGCCCCTTTTAATCCTGTGGTCTGTATCGCTCGATCCACACGAATCGGTACCGCCCAATAAGAAACAGCCACGTGGCTCTGAGTGTTATTTAAAAACAGAAACATTTCAATTAGATATGTGAATTTGTAGATTCTATAACTTTTGTTCCACACGTCCAAATTTTGCAAATTTTATATCAATGGAATCAGTGGAACAAGCCCTAGCCAACCATGCCATTTGTTTAGTAAAAAGTTTCTGTTAAATGGTTTGTTTTTGCAGAAACATATGTATGCTTGTTTAGGATGTAAAAATTGTTCAAAAATGATTTTGGGGATAAAATATTTTGCAAATGGAGTGTTTTGAACCTACTGACCATAGGAAACACTTTGTGGAATCAAAAATGTATTTGGAGAAACAAAAGAATGATTCTTGGATTTAAAACCAATTCTAGTCAAATAAAAATATGGTTTATTTATTAAAAAATGGTTTTGGAAGAAACCCTTTGGGAAATGTTTTGTTTCAAACTCTCTGACCCTAAACACAAAGTTTTATGGTTTGAAAACATATTTTTTGAACCCTATAGATTAATGCCTTAGTAAAAACATTTATACACCACATAAAATGATACCTTGTTTTGAAAATGGTTTATGAAGTGAAATCTTTTGCAAATGACTTTGCCACTTTATAAAATTACCATTAGGTGTTTTAAAATGTTTATGACCCATTAGGAACCACTTTTTCAAATAAAACAAAGCTTGGCATGCTTGCATGCATTATCTTGTTTATATGATTTTATGTGATGAATTGCTTGAATGGTAGATTGAACTTGTGCCTTGCTTGATTGAATTGTAGTGACTTGAAGAGTGTGATTGTAGCAAGGACAAGGAGTGAAATTATACTCTACCAAAAAGGAAAGTGATTCTTCATACTTTTGTCCCATTACTTTCACTATGCACTAGTGATTTTTCTAAGTAAAACTTGCATGGAATTTTTGCTAAGTATAAACCATGCTATGGGAAATCCTAGTAGATGAAACCTTAGTAGAATTTCCTAAGTTAAGATTCCTACTACTATCAAGCTTAGCTTAGCTAATAGAAAACAAGGGTGGAATATATATTCACACTATGGAAAAATTTCTAAGTCTGAGGACTTGTGTTTTGTTAAATAAAACAACTAAGTTAATGAATCACCTGGGTGGAATGGTAATTGCTTGGTGGTTTTTGGTTGAGTGGTTACACAAGGCCCATGGCTATGGTTTACCTTATGTATCACACTTGTGGATGGCCACCCAGGAACAAAGAGATTTGAGAAGTCAAATGTTGAGAAGCTTCAAGTGCAACCACTTGGCATTATGGGCTCTGCCTGGATCACATAGGTTGCTATAACTTAGCCATTTTGACAGTTAGTGGTAGTGGGATGATAGGTTGGAACGCGTCCACTTGGTCTAAGGAAAGGCTTCTGAAAGATCTTGTCTTGGTGAAACCAAGTCTTGTGGGGAAAGTGCACCACCTCTGCAGAGTGTAAAATCTAAGTACTTAGCCATGTCCCTGGTAAAGGACAATTTGAGCATCAAGACATGGAAGCTATCAAGAATCTCATCATCCAAATTTCTAAGTTAAAAGCTTGTGGGTGAACAAGGACTGAAAGGATCACCAATTTTTATTGGGAGATTCCTTGGGAAAAAGATTTTGTCAAAGCAAAAACTTAGTGTTTTCAAAGGATAAGGAAAAATCTATTTTTGAGCAATGCAAGACTCAACTCCACTTTGACAAATGCATATAGATGATAGACTCCACTATACTACCATAGTATCACATGCCAATACAATTCAAATGTATTTACCCTTGTGGCTGTAACTTGTTATGTTGCAGGTTTGATTGATTTAGTGAAGTGTGTTGATTAGGATTACAAAGTCTACAACCAACATGTCTGCCCGTGGCACTTTGAAGATGAAGGACCCAATGCTTATAGATATTCTGCTGCAATGTAATGTAATAGCCAAATGAGCTATGAAAGATGTAATAGATTATTTTATTCCTGGTTATAAAGTTGTATTATGACCTTTGTTTCTTGATATTACATCTTAACTGTGGATGCTAGCTAAAAATATCCAGGGACTAGCATTGTAAACACAGGGGACTCTACCTTATTAAAGGTTGGGAACCTTACACATCGACTCAGTATCCAGTCGAACCCAGCCAGAAAGCATAAATCAAGGAAAGCAAAAGGCTGCAACCGGATTTCAGCAACAACCACTTCGACTCAAACAAGGGATCCCGCAAGAAGTTCCCCACGGGCAAAGTCCTAATGCTCTCGGGGACTAGTGTCGGGGGGACGACCCCCGGATGGGGTAAGCCGGGCCTAAGCAGGCCAGCTCCAGAAGCTAAAGGACAGATGGTCTCTCTATAGAATACTTCCAGCCGGACGGAGAATATTACCTGGCTGGAGCTTAAAGCTTTCCTGGCTGGCTCGTCTAGCCGGGGAGCCAGAAGAACCGGCTGGGTGGCCGTTTCCACCCGGACTGCCTTGGATTCGATGGAGGATATGGAGGGGGGTGATGTTCCTTGCGGGGCAGGCCTCTGATCCCTCCCATCATCAGATATGCTGGCACGCCGCCCTGACCGGCGCTACCAGACAAAGAAAAAGCAGCGCTGCAGGCTGACCGCTAAATAAGCCCCTGGTGACTGTTAAAGCGGAGGATGATGCCCAAAGGAAGGCGCGGGGCCACTGTAGTGCCATCCAACGATGTATTGGAGGCTGACTGGGTCCTGGTCCACCGGCTAGGGCCCTACAGCCGGCCCGCCTTGCAAACCCAAAGTCCAAACAGTAAACCCTAATGTCCATATTGTAACCTCGTAGCGCACTGCGCACAGGTGCGCTACTGCTATGTGGTCTGCGGCCACCAATGCCCTGGCCCACACATAGTCGTGGCGCACCACCCGCATGTGCGCCACACTTACGACAGTTAGCCTTAGGGCACCTGTGGGCAGTGCGCCATGCCTATTTCACCCGTGGGGCACCACTAACACGTGCATCACGGATGCTTGGATTACCTATAGCCGTTTTCCTAGTAGTGTGCTACGGATGCCTTAACACCCCGATTCCCCCTGCCTGCATACGGTGATGCCGCTACCACCATTCCCGGCCAAATCTGGTGATCATCGGCCGTTACAATTGTCGGATCTCCTCCGTGCTCTATTACCCCATCTCCTCCCATTTTATTTGGCTTTAACATCCATCGGTGCTAGTCCTTGGCTTACCTCTGGTGCGGAAGAAATTGCCGCTATTAGCCACCCCGGCCAACATCGGCCGACAGAAACCGTTGTGGCCTACCAGCGAGGCTTCACCTCCTTCTCCTATATTATCTCTTCGTTGAATCGATGCTGCTCCGCCCTAGGCGCAACCCACGGCTAACCCTAACCGCGTGGTTCGACACGGTCGTTGGCATGCCACCTACGACTCCACAGCGCTGGCTTGGTTTAGACGACGACCTCAACCTGCTGTTGTCACTTCTCCCACGGTGAAGTGGTACTGCAGCTGCTGCTGCGGAATACTCCCATCTCTGATGTAGGAGGGAAGGTGCCACGACGGAACCCCGACGTCGGCCTCTTTGTCTATTCCATCTCTTATGCCCCTAGTATCGATTGTTGCATCGATCTCTACCCAGAAAATGTAATTCTTTTGGCCTTCTAGCTGATATACTGTGCCGATTATAGAACTATAAGAATGGTGATATTCTAATTGTGAGCTCCAGGTTATGGGTATGTACCTATGAATCAATTACTTATTTGTGTTGATTTGTAGCTTGATTAATGAGGCAGTAGAAATGATTGGTATATTGACTCCTAGCAGAGAAATGGTAGTTTCTTCTACTATTAAACTTACTATGGACACATGCTGAATCGAATCTTGTTTTTACTGAATAGTTCAACTAAATGTTGTGTAGTACTAGGGTTTATCTATTATTGTTGACATGGAATGGTGTATTGTCTATGTCATATTCTGTTTGGTTTTTTGTTGAAGCAGTTGATGGCAGTGTGGGGCTCTGGTTTGCTATTATTCTTTTGGGGTTGTTAGCAGACCAGAAAGCAAATGGTCTTGCTAAAAGGAATGTTACCGAATTGGTAGATGGCTAAGATGATAATATTCTATGATTTGATTTATTGAACCTTTTGTTCAAGGATGATCTAGAGTCTATACTGAACTAAATTTAACTATCCATGTTGACAACTAGTGTTAAAAAATGATTCCTGGAAGAAAGTATTCAGGAAGATGATCTAAGTAAACCCCTGGATTTATTACACAACCTATGTGATGTTCTTAGAATTGAATTAAAATACGTGTAAGCTATGCATTAGCACTGCCAATCTGATCTTGTGGTGGCAATTCATATTGTTTTTTATAATTTATGGATTCAGTAATGTTCAACTGAATTTTATGCCTATCAATATGATAGTGATGTCACATGAAAATGATTCCTAGCTAAATAGATAGTAAAATGATCTATAATTAGTATTTGTTGCTTCCGGATGATTTTCAATGAGCTATTGATGATCATATCATGTAAAGGCATGATCTTTGACAAATATGAATCAGAAGATATAAAGTAAATTTCTTTATATACTTAATTTCTTGATATCTAGATAAATGATTCCAAGATGAGATTATCTAGGAAAATGATTTTAAGAATTTCCTAAGGCTTACGGATATCATAGTGTTGTGCTTGGCCTTTGACACATCTGATCTGTTGTTGCTTTGCTTAACAAGCTTTTACTTGTGCCATTTAATTTTAGTGGCTTCTACTATTTGGAATATACCACTGTGATGCCTCATTAGAGTGTGCGAAGTGGTGATCCCATGATGGTATGATATGTTGCATTTTTCCTGCCAATGATGCAAAAGACCGAGGCCATTCACTGTATAAAAATAGATGCTAGAGTGTGACTACCAACTTCTCTGTGATGACTCAAAATAGCACCTCTATGTGGATATGAGAGGAATACTTTTACATATCTTTATTTTGTATTTTATATGCTGTAAGAACAGATACTAGATGATGATCTTAGTGATGGATAGCAACCTGATGCTGAACTTGATGTTGCTATGCTTGGGATGATACTTGTTCTGCTAGATTTTCTTGTCCTGTGCTTGATCAGCTAGCTCATTTTTGACCTTGTGATGTTGTTGTTGCCTGATGTTGCTTGGGTGGATTTTGATTACTTGCTTGACCAGATCTTTATGATGGTCAGCTTGTCTACTTTTTCTTCTGGTAAGCCTTATCCTGCTTGCGCATGGCCTTCTTCTTGTGCTCCTAGATGGCTTCCCAAAGTAACCAGGGTGCTGGCGTTGTGGGTGTGGTGACAGTGGAGGTTTTGGTACTAAGCTATGTGTTCTGGAGTGTGGAAATAGAATGGTAGCTCTGCTCCTACTGGTGGTTACTCTCATTTTGCTACATGTTGCCTTCTCGGATGTTGACAACACATGCCATGTAGTTAGATGCGTGTGCTGTGTGCTGTGTGCTGGCTTGCCTCAGCTATGTATGGATGATATCAAATAAATCCTAGATATTTTGGTGACTTTTTACCTTTTACTACTTACTTGGCCCGGTGAAACTTGCCCCATGCCTGTGATGCATTAGTCTGAGGCAACAATCTGATAAGAACATATTTCTACTAAACTGGTGAAACATGATCCTTCTAAAACAAATACTCTATAATGAATTAGGCTCTAGTATCTCTAGGACAATTCTGAGAGCAAAACACTAACCAACTAATATTCCTTTATTTGTTTTGTTTTGATCTATTTTCTTTTGGTTGTGTTGCGCAGGAACCCATAATATGAAGGAAAGAAGATACAAGTTGAATAAATAGTTTAATTATTAGTTTAAGATTTTTCTTTTATCCTATTTGTGATCCTTTTTAAATTTCACAATTTCCTTTTCTATTTAGTTCCTTGTATAAACACTGTAATTTATTAATGATGAGTAATAAAGATTATTTTTCTTTGTGTTCTTATTCTTGTAATCCCTTTTTACTTTAGATAATGTAATTGGCAGTGTAATATTGTAATATGAATAAAGTTAATTTTTCTTTCTTTTTGTAATTTGAACCTTGTAATATTTATATCTTATTTATTGTATGATTAAAGATTATTGTAATTCGATTTACTGTATTGTTTATATATATTCTTTACTTAACATTGGAATATTCTAGATTCTAAAATATTCAAATTTGAATGTCAATTCTCAATTCAAAATATGAATTGAATTATTTCCTTAGACACAAAAATACATTAGAGGTCATGTTGGAATCCATAACACTCACTCTAACATTTCCATCGGAACAAGAGAGATCTCGATCCTTCTATAGGTCTCTTTAATTTTACGTGAAAATTTCCCAAATTTTATTATCTATGAATGCCTCCCTGCGCGCGACGACGACGTGGCAAAGCTCGCGCATGACGCGTCCTTGGCGGCCTCCCTCTGGCCACCTCCTCTAGCGTGATCATGGCCACCTAGTGGCGGATCTCGCGGATAGCCGCTGATGTGGCATCCATGGCCACCGCCTCCTTGGCAGCGAGGCGATGAATATCGCGCACCACCTACTCCATCGGCGCCAAGGCCACATGGCCTTCATCCTCAAAGGCCACCACCCACCTCCTCCTCGGCCATGCGCTGGGCCAACAACATGGTACGAAACTCGAAGGTCCATCCGGTTGTTTAAGCGCAACGGACCAGACGCGCCAGGGGCGGGACTCGAACCTTGCACCTGCCCAGCTACACATGTACAAACGTTGAGGTAACCATCTAAACCGGGTGAGTTAGTTGTCAATCCTTTTATAATTACTCTTCAAGCTAGCAGTACTATATGTTTTCAAACTTGGCCATGGTCCTTGATAGGGAGTATTCTCATGTGAGTGAGACGTACGTAGTGGTCCCGTTTCAGACACACCATGTTAGAACTTGATCCACTGGTAGAAAAGTGTCATGTGTCCTGGTTGGTAAGGGGCATTAGTATCGGTTTTTACTTAATCGACAATGTTTATTATTAAATATTTATGATTTTATAATTTTAAAAACCCGGACAGTAAACCAGTAAACCGGCCGTCCGACCAGTAAAAACCTAAACCGATGGCTTCATCGGTTCAATCACCGGTCCACTTTTTTAAACTATGAGTGCAGCGCATCTTCCTGATCTTAGTCCAGTTGGTGATCATACGGTGAGGCATGACCGCCGGTGGTTGGCACTTTTTTCGGCAGCATACCTTGGGCTTGTTTTTTCCGTCGTGATGGCGGTCATCTTTTGCAGACCACGGCGAATACGGGAAATGGCCGGTCATGCGCGGGATGTTTTCTGGCAATAGGTGGGAAGACAACGCGGAAAACAGGACGCAATGATGTTGGGAAATGTCTGCTGTGCGGGAAGCCGCTGGCGCTGACAGCCGACATCGCATTGCCATTAACGTCCCATCGCAGAGGATATCAGATAGTGATAGCAAAGAAGACGGAAATAGATCGGGCCGCTTTGCGGGATGACCAAAACAGAATAGACCACGACACAAATCCTCTCACGGCTCAACCCAAAATAGAGATGTCCTGATAGCGCCCATGGAGCTCCTCCGTCAGCGATGCTCGACCGTGGAGCTCGTCCACTGGCGGTGCTCGCCCGTGGAGCCTATTCAGCGCGCGTCGAGGAGACATCGACAAGGCGGCGAGGCTGCGTCCATAAGCACGCCCCGGGCGGGAGACATCAGCCCAGGACCCGCTGAAATGCATCAGAGCGAACACCTGCCACGTCCACCCTGTTGTTGATCGCGCCTACGAGGCCGCTGATCTGCGCACACATCGTCGGCGACGAATACGCCGTGCGGGATCAGCACGTCCTGGAGCCGCGGGCGGCCTCTGAGCAACCAAAATGACCATCGGCCTTCGAGTCCCTGACCTGGAACTATACGAGAGAGATGAAAATTAAGTAGTTGATCGGATAAGTAGCTTTTTTCCAAAAGGAGAGGAACCCCGGCCTCTTTATCGACTGATGTATATAGCTTTTTTTTTTGTATTTCGTTTATTACAAAAGATTCATACAATTCCCGTATCATGGATCACATAAATTTGGACATTTACCAGCCATCTAAAAAAATCCAAAAAAAAAGTGCATCAACATGATATCCCATTATCAAAATGTCAGCCGCACCGGCCGAATAAGAGCATCTCCCACACCGGCTGAATAAGAGCATCTCCACTCGCCTACTTAGGAGGCCGATCCGGACGCTGAATTTTGTTCCGAACACCAAAATCGGTCCGGTCGCGTACCCAAGGACCTGTTTTCGTCCGGATTTCGGCGTGTTTTGGTCCGGCCTACCCAGGCCGTACCCAGGATCCCGGGTACGCCCTGGGAACGCCGGACTCAGCGAAAACGGGCGTGGGCCAGCTCTGTCGGCGAGAGAAGGCACCACTCCCGCCAATTCGCCGAGCTCCCCGCCCTTTTCTTCCCTCCTCCCGCCTTTCTTCCCCATTCCCCCACCCCCGAAGCTCCGCCGATCACCGCGCCCGACATGCCGCCCAAGAGTTTCGTCCAACCCAGATCGATCCTCGGCGAGGGTCCGGCGGAGAAGAAGGCGAGGAAGCCGAGAGCGCCGCCGACCAAGCCGGAGGGCATGTCCTCTGCCGAGTGGGAGAAGAGGGAGCATGCCAGGCAGATCTTGTCGGCCGAGCGGAAGGACAGGACGGAGAGGGCGAAGCTCCGGCAGAAGCAAGTGGAGGAGGAGAAGGCGATGGTGAAGGCGGCGGCAGAAGAATAGACGATGGTGAAGGCGAAGCAGACTGCGGCGACGCGTTCGGCGTTGATGGTCGCGCCGTACCCACCAGACTGGGGGAGCCAGGCTAGCGTCGGCTCACCCGCCGGCTTCTCGCCGATCTCTCCGGCGAACTTTCAGGAGAGCTAGGAGGCTGCTCGGCAGAGGTACTCCCCGTCGCCGGAGTTCGACGGCGGCTTCAACCCGAACGTGCTCTTCCCCTGCCCGGCGCCGCGCCCCCCTTCGGCCTTCTGCGTGGACATCAACATCCCCTACTCGGCCTCTCCGACGTACGCAAGCCCCGCTCTGCGCCGCGGACCACTGCCCTTCGGCGGAAGCTCGGCGCCCTTCGGCGAGGCCGACGCGCGCAACCTGTTCGGCGGAATGCCGGGCGCCCTTGCGGCCGGCATGACGGCCGATGCCTACATGGAGGACCTGATCGCAACAGGCTCGGCCTCCAACCACCCCTCCTTCTTCACGGAAGAGCAGACCCGGGCCGACGCCGAGCGCGGCATCGAGTCCCAGGACCTCGTCGACGTCGATGCCGAGGAGACCCAGGCCGAGCAGACGCAGCCAGAGGACGCCGAGACTGAGGCGAAAGGCAAGAAGGGGAAGAAGAAGCCGAGAACTTCCGCGGATGCTCGGCTCAAATGGACCGTGGCCGAGGACACCTGCCTCGCCGAAGCTTGGAAGACGGTGAGCATGGATCCGATCACCGGTGCGAACCAAAATTCCGACAATTATTGGCGGCGTGTGAAGGCAGGATTCGACGAGCGAAGCATGTGCGACCCAAAGTATTGCAAGATCCACATGGATCGAGGGGAGAAGGCAATAACAAACCACTGGGTGATCATCCAAACTGCGTGCAGCAAGTGGCACAACTACGTGGAAGAAGTCGACCGCACACAAGCCAGTGGGGAGAACATGGACAACAAGGTACTCGCGAACACTATCTTTGTCGTGCACTCTCTTGACACACTCGCGAACATGGACAACTTGACACACTTATATTTTTTAGCTGCGTCGTGCACTTGATCTGTTTCGAGAGGACATGAATATGGAGTTCAGGTTCCATCATGTCTTCGAGAAAATCGATCATTGCGAGAAGTGGCGGGACACTCACCTGAGTCTCTCCAAGAGCAAAGACGGCGTCTACAAACCCGAGGGCCCGGCCGCTGCCGCCAGCGAAGGAAGACCTGAGATCGGCCAGAAGAAAGCGAAGATGCTCAAGGCCGCCGGACCTCCCGCCGAGCGTCTCCAGGCTTCGATCGAGGAATGCCTCGCCGACACGAGGGCGCGGGCCGAGAAGAGGGCTGAGAAGAGCGAGGAGCACTGGAAGGGGAAAAGGCGGCCCTGATCAAGGCCAACCTCGCCGAGAAGAAAGCCAGCCTCGCCGAGAAGAAGGCCAACTACGCCGCCAAGAAGCGCCACACAGACCTCAAGTTCCTCATGGGCGGCGAGGACACGTCGAAAATGAGCTCTTCGGTCAAGTCCTGGTACATGGCGCAACGTTAGGCCATCCTTGAGGGCATGACCACGGCTTCCCCTTCCCCTTCCTCTGCGCCGAACGTGCCAGCGCCGAATGCTCCCACGCCGAGATCTGCTTCGACTTCCTCCAACCCAGGGCCTTCACTGGCGAGATGGACGACAACGCTGCATTGGCCACGCCGCAGGAGCCCATCACCATCGACGACTGAGCTTGTTTCCCCTGTTATGTAATAAAAATATGTCGCCGAACTTGTAGGCGCATCTGTCGAACACCTTGTGGCCGAGCACTTGCCGGCGGGAACTATGCAGATTCAAATATATAGTCGTTCTTGTGTCCGCCTGGGTACTCGGCCTGTAGCCGAGTGGGAAACTGGGCGTACCCAAGCCGAAAACTAGCGCCGTCCGGCCAGAAAAAGGTCCGGATTTTGGCCTGGGTTCGGCCAACGAGTGGAGATGCCTAAGTCCCGTGCAATCGTTTTCAAACGTCTGCATCTAATAGCCATGGCTGACCTGCGCTCCTCCAGCTGCAGGAAAGACGACGTAAATCATCCGGAGAAGAGCGCAAGCTCTCACTCGAATTTGAACCTTCTCTAATTTATCCATCCTGTTAAGCCAATTTCTAAACAAATTGTTAATACTTTGGGTTGTGGGGGTGGGGGGTGGGTGGGGTGGGGGGAGGGGGTGTTAGATTAAATGCCATATGGATTATTTGTCAAACTAATTTCGTAAAAGGGCAATCAATAAATAAGTGCTGAATTATCTCATTATTCGCACAAAAATAATATTTTTTGGCTACCTTGTCATCGCCTTTTTGTTAGATTATCGTTTGTTAATAAAACTTTACTATACATCCAGAGAAGACCATGTAAATCATCCGGCTGCGCAGGAAAGACCACGTAAATCATCCAGAGAAGAGCGCAAGCTCTCACTCGAATTTGAACCTTTTCTAATTTATCCATCCTGTTAAGCCAATTTCTAAACAAATTGTTAATACTTTGGGTTGTGGGACGGGGGGGGGGGGGGGGGGGGGGTGTTAGATTAAATGCCATATGGATTATTTGTCAAACTAATTTCGTAAAAGGGCAATCAATAAATAAGTCTGAATTATCTCATTATCCGCACAAAATTAATATTTTTTGGCTACCTTGTCATCGCCTTTTTGTTAGATTATCGTTTGTTAATAAAACTTTACGATATAAGAACCATATAAAAATTCTAATTTTTAGTGGCACCTTCATTTTTGAGATATATTTACGAAAGAACCTTAGCTAGAGGATGGAAAGATAAAATCGACCTGGTTGTATCGAAAGGACAGACATGCGCTGCACAGTTAGAGCCGCGTGTGGCGCCTATATACAGATTTTTCCCAAAAAGGACCAGAAACGAAAGGTAAAGAAAGATAAATATACATAAAAGATGCTAAAAGAAAAAAGAAAAAAGAAAAAAAGAAAAAGAAGTAGGACAATATACGCGCTAGCGAGCAGCCATCAAAAGCTTAATTTTTGTGAGCAACGAAACTAAGCTCGGCACATGCACGTCGTGACGAGACGAGCGGGTAAAAAAGGAGGAACCAGTGATGAAAAACTACCGCTTATAAAATCGTGTAACTCTCTTCTATTTTTTTTATATGAGATTAAACTTAGAGCGTACTCCTCTTACCCCTCATGTGTGAGCTTTCAACCATCATAGACTAAGACAATAATACCAACTTAAAGTTATAAGGTTATCTAAAAAAAACTTAATTAATGTTAACGCAAAATCTATATTCTGGCTGACCACAAAAGAAACTTACTGTGTGCGCTCACACCGGGAGCCGTGGGATATCCATCGTGCGGTAACTTCGGATCCCACGTTCCTACCCACTGTTCTCTTCTCATATCCACCTCCGTCGTCTCTCTCCCGACCTCACGCGCCGCCGCTTTCTCGATCCCGCTCGCATTGTTCTCCCACCTCTCGCACTCTCTCGACCGCTCTCACCGTTGCAGCCTACATCGCCCGATATGCCACCGCCGCCTGCATCTGCGCGTGCTAGAAATTGCCGATGAAGGGCTTGCCAGGGCCGGCCGATACACACACACACACTCTCTCTCTCTCTCTCTCTGCAGGAGCCCCTGCACTCGAAGGTTAACGGGAGATTGATTCCCGCATGGGTCCGGCGTCTCCGCCTCGGCACGGATCAACACTGAGTAGCAGCGGCGATAGGTAGCTGACATGGTTATACCCCGCGGGTACACAATCTCAGCATACGTAGTCCAGCCCACGGCAAATACACGCCGGCCCATGAAGACTTTCGGGTGGCCAAGGCCCATGACGCCTTCGGATCCTTGGAGAGCAAGACTAGAGTAGATAAAAAATTTAAAGGGGTAAACCCTAAAACCTGTAACCGACTCGATCTGTGTCTAGGACCTGCCTGCCTCTATATAAAGGCCAGGAGGGCACGACGAGGAGGCTCGCTCATAACCTCTCGCATACACACCTCCACGCCAGATTGCATCTGCGCACCCCTGTAACCTTCGGTTCCACCGTAATCAGAGCAGACAAGCAGGAGTAGGTCCCTCCGGGGGCCTGAACCTGGGTAAACCTCGTGTCCCCGTGTTGCTTGTTTGCTAACCGTTCCGCGATCTCCAGCATCCCCACCTTCTCCAAAACCCAAGTCCATAACAATGGGCATTGACGAGATTAAACCTCGTCAATTGGCACCGTCTGTGGGAATTGGGGGCGCTGATTGTGCGATCGTGACGGTCCCAACCAAAGCGATCTACAATTCTGCCGCAACGGAGAGTCATCTCCTCTTCGGCGCCTTTCGACTTCACTGCCCACTCGCCGGCCACCCTGAAGGACTTCGAGCCCGTAGGCGATGGACTCGAGATCCTGTTCGGGAGCTTCTGCTTCCAGGTGGGGCAGATCAGCACTATCCGCCTCCCGAAGCGGGTGCCCCTGCCGTCGATCAGGCCTGCTTCATGGGCTCCACACCCCGTGCTACACACATCATCATCGACAGATGAGTCTTATGACAGCAGCAGCTTCAACTCAGATCTGTGCGATCCACCGTCGGATGAAGGGACCTACGGTTCCGGATCCGAAAGCTGCGGCAGCAGCGATCTGATCTACAAGCGCTACTAGTGCGCCGCGGTCATCCAAGATCGGAAACACAATCCGCCACCCAACCCGCAGGGTAGAAACGGCGAGAACAGAAGAAGCCGGTCCCCCCACCCAACGAGGAAAACAACAACCGAGTCATCCACCTCAACGAGGAGGGATGGGTTCAAGCACACGACGCCGTAACAGCCAACAAGATCCTGCCGGCAGAGGCCTCACGGGACCTGATGATGGCATACCACATGCTCCTCGTCGAGGAGCACAAGAAGCAACTGAGGATGCAAGAGGTGCTCGACAAGCGCAAGCAAGCAGCCTCAAAATCCAGTGCACGGAGAGCTGTGCTCTCCGCCATGGGCATCGGCTCCAGCTCGCATGGAAACCATGGCAACAAGCACCGTTCTCGCACAGAGAACATGGATCCCAAAGCACGTCGCGAGGTGACTAGAGCCCTCAATGCGTCCTTCATGGACATGGATGCCGACGGCAACGTCATCCCGAAGACGCCGCAATATGCGATCATGGCAGCCACCGCGTACCTCGCGTTGCATCCTCCTCCGGAGGGGGACCCGAAAAGAGCCATACACAAGTCCGCGCTCACCGGACTCGGACTCGTTGGAGCCGCGCTCCACGGAGAAGCTCCTACGGAGCCAAAGAAGAAGGCCGTGGTCAGGTTCAACCGCAACCCCACACCCTCATCCGAGGACGAAGAGCACGACCTTCCTCGAAGGCATAAGAGCTCGTGCCGTCGCAGCCGCGACTACGACGCTTGAAACGAGCTAACGCAGCACGAGATCAAAAAAGCGCGCGCTAAGTGTGTATGCTCATCTAAATTCGAAGAAGATGATGACGAAGGAGAACTCTGCGGAGCCCGATGCTTCAGCAGATCCGTCCGACGGACGAGGATGCCGCGAAACTTCAAGCTTCCTTCGGACACTCCGAAGTTCGACGGCACACAAGACCCCAGGGCATGGATCAGCGACCACCTGTCGTCCGTCAAGCTACATGGCGGAAACAAGGAAACCGCCATGAAATGCCTTCAGCTGCAGCTGATAGGCGCAGCCCGGATCTGGCTCATTAGCCTATCCTCGGGATCCATCCGAAGCTGGGAGGAGCTGGCGTACAGTTTCGTCCGAAACTTTAAAGGCACCAGCAAGAGGCCCACCTTGATCGAAGAGCTGCGGGACTACACCCAACGAACGGGCGAATCCATTCGCTCGTACATACTACGCTGGTCCAACACCAAAAACTCCGCGGTGCATATCTCCGAGGAGAGAGCCATCGACGCCTTCAGGGACGGCGTCAAACGCTAGGACTTCAAGGAAGAGCTTGGGTGCGTCAAGCCCACGACACTCGACCACCTCATGGACATCGCCAACAGGTGGGCCGACGACGAGAACTCCATCCACCGAGCGCACTCGAAGGAGGAAGATGACTACGGCCGGCGACGTGAGCGCCGTAGCAATAGAAGATCGCGCATCTACGACGGTCGCGACGGACCTGACATGGTCGCGGCTGGCTACGCCGACCGCCGCAACAATGGCGGATACCGCGGAAACAATTTCCGCGATGGAGGACGCCCGGCACAGTCGTGGCAGCACCGCGAACGCGACGACGGACCCTCAGCATAGGAAAAACTGTCGGGTCCATGCACCATCCACTTCTACATCGACAAGCAGGATGGCAAGAAGAAGGCAAGCCACATGCTCAAGGACTGTCGCGAGTTCCAGAAACTCAGCGAGAGCATGGCTCAGATGAGGCAACAAGCCCCAAACCCTGGATTCGGGAACGCACCCGCACCATGCGAGATCGCGCATGGAGCTCCTCCACCGCCACCTGCAGGAGGCCCGAATCACCCAGTCGCACCCGCACAAAATAATGGTGGGCACGGGTATCCCCCGCCGAAAGGAGCACTGATGATCCAAAAAGGGCGCCCGACGAATAGGGTGCAGAAGAGAATAACCCGCCAGATCAACCTGGCTGTGACAGCTCCACCCGCCATCCCTGAGTACCTCAGCGGATCGGAGTCCTGCATCACGTTCAGCCGTTTGGATCACCCTTGCCAGGTCCCTCGCCCAGGTCATGCTGCCATGGTGCTTGAGGCGCAAATCGGAGGTTTCAAGATGAGCCGCGTCTTCATGGACGGTGGCAACAGCATCAACCTGATGTTCGCAAGCACCCTAGCAGCAATGCGGATCCTGCTGTGCAGCCTGGAACAGTCGGACACAACGTTCCATGGCATCGTCCCAGGAAAGGGCATATTCCCCCTGGGAAAGATATGGCTCGACGTCATCTTCGACAAACTGAATAACTTCCGATGTGAGCGGCTAGAGTTCGAAGTGGTAGACTGGCCATCACAATACCACACCATCCTAGGGCGTGTAGCATTCGCAAGGTTCTTGGCAGTACCACACTACGCGTACCTGCTACTTAAGATGCTAGGACCCAGGGGCGTCATCACGGTCCACGGGAGCCCAAAAAGGACACGGATATCCTGCGGATGTGCGTGGACTTCACGTTTGTCGTGGTGGTCTCACGGCAGATGCCATGGGTAGGCTAAAGTATGGGGCCAATGGATGCTAGAGGGATCTGGGGAGGGAAGATGTAGTTGATTCTACACACAAAAGATTTAAGGCAAAGGTCTTTCTTTCTTCTTCCTTGGACTACAAGTGCTCCTTGAGCTGTTTACAGGGAGAAGAGAATAACTTTACCAGCCTAACGGCTCTAACTCTCATCGATCCCCCTCTCTGAGTCCAAGCGTCTCCTTATAAGGAGAACCCTGGGTTCCTCTAGGGCTGGCGTGGCAAGCATATTCGAGGAATATGCTTGTCCCAATATAGTAGTTCGGCGCCCCCCTTTCCCTGTCGCCCCTCTAACGATGGCAAGGTTCCAGAGGGCCCCTCCTGTGCGCCTCGGTCTTCTGGACTGTCACCTCCGTGACCTCCTCCTGCCTCTCTGTCGCTCTGCGCCTTTGTCCGTAGCGCTTGGCACTGCTTAGATTCTCCCTAGCTTGCAACTAGGGTTTGACTTCAGGCTCCTCCTTCTCCTGCAAGCCTCATATCATTCGGCCCTCCCCTGCATAGCTCGGATTGTCCTTTACCTGCATCAAGAATACTCAGGCTAATCCGGCCGACTCACGCAGTATCTCGGCCGGGTAATATCTTAATATACATATACGGGTCTCTCGCCTCCGTATGTCGGCCGACTTCTTCATGATTCGGCCGACTTAGACTGTAACTCGGAAACCAGACGGGGATCGTACCTCTGTCTTTCCCCGTCTTTGACCTACCCGGGGTCACCCCCCAACATTAGTCCCCGAAGCTGGTGTGGCCCTGTCGATAACTTCGGCCGGGTCGTATCAGCTTCATCACATTTTTCAGTTTTGTTTCCGAGTTATCTTTTTCTCTTCCTAGGCACCGTTGTTCCTTATATCGTACGCCTTGTCCTACGTGTCACTCCCATCATTGTTCTTCTAGTTTTTTGGTTCCTCTACAGTATTCTTGTGAGCTCTGATTAACTCTGTACTGCTGCGCCGCCGCCACGCGTCGCCGTTCCCTAGGGATCGCAACCTTCTTCGTTCATGTGTGGCCGTTGGTGCGGCTCCACTTATCGTCATTCGTTCGTGCCGCACCCACGATCTACACGGTCAACTGCTACACCCACGATCCCACTACCTTGTTCGTGGCTCGATTATAAAGAGGGGCACGGCGTCTGGGAATTTAATTTTCCCCTTCTCGTTCGTCTCTATCCTCCTCCTTCCTCTTCCTTCGCCTTCGCCTTCGCCTCCGCGCTCCGCCAGCTTCGGCGAGGACTCCGCCGCGTTACTGCCTCTGCGCTCACCCAGCTTTGGCACCGTCGCCGGTGAGTCTTTTCCGGCCGCATTGCCTGGGTTTTACCCTAGATTTCTCTGTTTGATCTCGTGCTCGTCGGCGGTTCCTCTGCTCGCCTTCGCCACTTCCGTGCAAAGTCACAACGGGGCCTTGCAGCTCCAAACTTTCCTCCGCCGCCAGCTCTTCTTCCGGCGATCCTTCCGGCGAACCCATGTCTAGTTCGTTTAGCGGCGCTCTGGTAGAGGATGATGACGCTGGCTCTGGGCCCGAGCCAGGCTCGTGGCAGGGCTCTTCTGTTACACGCCGTGAGATTGAGTAGCTTATCCGAACTCGGAGGATTCCCGCCGAGGTCTCCTGTCGCTTACCCGGCAGCGAGTCCTCTCCGGATGTTAGGGAGGGCGAGTATGTGGTTTTTATGTCGCACTTCGCGCGTGGCTTCGGTCTCCCTCTTAGTGATTTTGCTAGAGAGTTTCTCGACTACTTCGGCCTTCGGCCGCATCATCTTCCTGCGAACGCCATTGCTTCTCTTTCTGCTTTTATCTCCGCTTCGGAGGGATACTTCGGCCTGTGGCCGTCGCTGCTGGTCGAAGTTCTTCCGATTCGTTCAATGTAGTCCGACAAATCTCGCACCCTTCCGAGAAATCGCTTACTCAATGTGGGCAGCGTCCATTACACCTCGGAGGAAATCCGTATTTCCTCGTGTCACCGGGTTAGAGTCGCAAGAAGTGGCACAAATCCTTCTTTACGTCAAACAGAGGGACGGAGGAAAGATTGCTCCTGCTTTCTCAATTGGTCCTCCTTCTAAAGTGAACTGGCTCTACAACCCGAGGAAAACTCATGCCTTGGCCGAGGCTTTTGAGATTCGGCTTAAGGAGCTGATCCGCGCCGGGTTATGCGGCGAAGACCTGATGGCTACTTTTATTAGTAGCCGGATCTGCCCATTCCAGAAGCGGACTCACAAGCTGTGCTACATGAGTGGTCCCCTTGACCCTAACCGAGTCTCGACCGTGGAGCTGGACAATTACCTTATCTATAAGCGCGTCCGAGCTATTTTTAAGACGGATATGCCTGAGGATTGGGCTTGGGGATTGAAACCGTTCACCCGCGATCATCCGCCTCCCGAGGTAAGCTTAATCAATAACGCTCTGCTATTCCATTGTTTTCGTAACGGATTCCGCTAACTTTATTTTTCCTCGTCTTGCAGAGGTTCGCAGAGCAGAAGAATGAGGACGCCGAAGTTTTGTTGCTTCCGTGGCCCGCGGACCGGAGCACTCCGGATACTGGTGAGCCGGACTCCGAGGAGTTCGTCCCTAAGTCGAATCCTGCCCTGGCTCGAGCTCGTGGCAAGACTTCGGCGCACGAGGAGGAAGGTGATTCGGACGAGGTCCAAATTCTTGAGGTAGTTGCCGCAATGCCTATTTCTTATGCATTTCCGGCTTCTACTTTCCCAGCTAATCCGGTCGGTCAGGTTCACGACGCCGAGCCTATTGCTTCTCGACCCCCTGTTACCTCGGGGAAACGTGGGGCTCCTGCTGGTGCGTCGGAAGCGGTCCCCAAGAAACGAACAAAGAAATCCGCTCCAAATCCTCCTAGACGCAAGATTATGCCTGGGGTTGCCGGGTAAGTTCCTTCTGCTCGTATTTCTTGTTTCTCTCTTTCTGTTTTTTATACTAACATTCTTTTTTTTTCTTATCTTTGCAGTGCTCCGCTTTCAGTTAAGCCCGGCGGTCCTAGCATGACTAGCCGCCCGATTCGGCAGCCGTCTCCTCCGCCCGTCGATGATACCAGGATTCCATCTGCCGTGCTGCCTCTCCTCCAGCTCCGAATCCGTTGCCTCCTCGTCGCGACGTAATTGAAACTCCTTTTGTTGACCGTGATTCCAATCGGCCCTCCGAGATCTACATCGAGCCCGTTGCCCCCTCTGTGTGCCCCAGCACCGCTACTGAGCCTCTACCTGCCCCAGCAGTTTCTACAGCCACTCCAGCCCCGGCCGAAGAGGTCGTTATCCCGGCGCCTTCTGCGACCGTGACTCCTGCTGCTCCTGAAGACGCCGTCCCCACTACCGAGGTGTCACTTCCTGCTGATGCCTCTTCTAAGGCGAGAAAAGCTGTTGCCACCAAGGCTTCCTCTTCCCAGAAGGGTCTTGTCGGCTCTTCTCAGCCTAGTATCGCCGACATGCTGCGCAAGGGAACTGCGCCTACCAAAGCCTCCGTTGCCTCGGCTGCCAGCACCCAGCTTGCTCTTCATAAGAGCCCTGCGGCCGCAGTGGTTACAGAACATGTCCGGGGTAAGGTCTTAACTCGGACAGCTAGTGGGAACAGCCTCGGTGCGCTGGTGGAGTACGCCAATAATTGGAATGCTGCTGATCAGTTTGAGGGTAATCCCATCAACCAGCCCTTTCAGCTTTCCGACATCAGCGGCCGTTTCGACCACGCTGCCAAGTTCATCCTTGACACTAACAAGATGAATGAGGTAATTGCTGTTTCTCTGAGTTTTAGATTAGTCCCCAGATGTTACTATATGCTCTAGTCCCCGAAACTTGCAAGGAAATAACTTGTTATATGCTTGGAAGTTTAACGATCTTCGACTTAATTTAAGTTTATTTCTAGGGTTCGAATATCCGGCCATCTAGATCCGAGTTAAGTTTTGCTTGATTCGGATCTGCTTTGAATATCTAGCCACCTAGATCCGAGTTAAGTTTTGCTTGATTCGGATCTGCTTTAGCTTTGAATATCTAGCCACCTAGATCCGAATCAAGTTTTGCTTGATTCGGATCTGATTTAGCTTTGAATATCTAGCCACCTAGATCCGAGTTAAGTTTTGCTTGATTCGGATCTGCTTTAGCTTTGAATATCTAGCCACCTAGATCCGAATCAAGTTGATTTAGCTTTGAATATCCAGCCACCTAGATCCGAATTAAGTTTTGCTTGATTCGGATCTGATTTGGCTTTGAATATCGATTTATTGTTTTGCCCCATTGCTCAGGTTGCGCATGACCGGCGGACTTCCGAATTCCAGAGGTTGCTTTTTTCGCACCGCAAGCTGGAAGAAAAGTACAAGAAAATCCTTCCAGTGGTAAAGAAGGCTGGTACGTCGATAGTTCCTTTTTGTTATTTTCAACGTTCTTATTTATTCGTCCTCGAGATGCCGACTTACTTTCTTGGTGAACAGGTAACATTAATAACCTCAACATTCGCCTTGAGAAGAAGGTCAAGAGCTTTGAAGGTTAGTTTCCCTTTTATCTTACACCTTTTCCCTTTTAACATGTGTGCTAAGCTTCCTTATTGCACTTGGCTCTGGTAAAGCCGAGTTGCAAACATTTGCAGCGTCGCACCAAGATTGCATGCCCATGCCTGACGTGATGCTGCATTTTTTAGAGAAAAACGCTATTCATTCGGCGCAATTACAAGAAAAAGATGATGAAATAGCTCGCCTGCGAGCCGAGGTGGATACCCTTAAGCTCTCTCAGAAATCCGAACTAGAAAAGGTCGACCAAGAATTTTCCGAGGAGAAGAATCGGCTGGTCTTTGGAGCTGCAGAAGAACAAAGAACTCCTCGAGGCTGCCGAACTGAAAACCTAGGGGTTAAGCGAGGAAATTGCTCGTTTTGAGAAGAGCAAGGTCGATTGGGCCAAAGACCTTCAGATAATGATGAGTTACATTCATCGTAAGCTACTTAGCACAGCCGAATTATACTTTTCTTTTTTGTTCCCGCTACCACCTGACACGTTCATGCTTTGCGCAGATCATTTTCCCGAAGCCAAGCCTGTGAGTTCTAAAGCGGTTCTTGCAGCTCGTGTGCGCTGAGGTGTTTCTGTTGCCGCTGACTCGGAGTATTCAATGGAGGATTTCCTGGTTGCTGTTGGTGCTGCAGTTGGCCCAATGAAAATTATGGGTCGGGACTTGGTGAAAGCAGCCATCCGATCTTACCACGTTCTTTGGCCGAATACATCTGGTACTCCTGATATTAACGAGGTCGAATTACTAGTAAAAAGACTCATGGCATCTGAGAGGCAACTGAGTCTCTGGAGGGAATCAGCCGGGCGCGCTGGCGCTGATATGGCCCTTACTGTCATCATGTCATGGTACGAAGACATCTCTCTAGACATCCTAAGAAATCTGCGCACTGGTTCTCGCTGGGTTGAAGACCCCACCTTCGTCGCTCTTCGGCAAGCTCGTGCCTTCCAAATCGTCGAGTATGCCGACATACATACCTGGAATGAAGGGCCAAGTTTTCTTCCAAACCCGGATGAGGAGGTCGTAGTTGAAGATGCATCGGATGACAATTCGGCTGAGAAAGGAGAGAGTGAGGATAATTCGGCCACATCTGAAACTCTAGTTCAAGCTCGGATAGCGGCGGCGATGCGCGGTCCTCCTCCAAAGGTACTGGGCACTCAACTGCACAGACGTATGCTCCTGAGCAGCCTCGAGCTTCCGCTGAAGTTGCACCTGGGTCTACGGAGGGTGAGGAAACCTCGGTTGAAGTTCCTTCTACGTCGGAGTGCCCAGCGCTTGACCAAGTCGCTGCCTCGGCTGCGAACAACGCTTGAGTTATTTCTTATCCCTGGCATGCCGGGCGTATGATGTACGCGAAAAATTTGTCCGCTCTCTGTATGACTTGAATTTCTTTTGCGGTGTACCGCTCTGACATATACGCTTGTAGCTATTACCATTTGGTTAAGTTGGTGTTTGTCCGAATTCTTGCTTTGGTGGCTTGCGATTTCCTGATTTTAGGATTTATCCTTGCCTTCGTTTTTTTCATGAGTGGTGTTCTGAACGGCGGTTGACTACTTCCTTGGGAGAATATATGGCAATCCCTGAATCATTGTTTATCGCGCCGAACTTCAATATGTAAACCAAATTTCAGAAATAATATAAAACTAATACGGGTGCGCTCAACATAAAACTGAAGCAGCATGTGGCAGTCCCCGAGTCGCTGCTTTGGATGCCGAGGTTCAAATATTTAATATGAAATGAAAATAATATATGACATTTCCCGAGTCACTGCTCTGGGTGCCGAGGTTTAAATACATAACATGAAATTGAGATAACATACGCAGTCCAGTCCTTTACTCTGCGCCGAGGTTCAAATACATAACATGAAATTGAGATAACATATGGCAGTCCCCGAGTCACTGCTCTGGGCGCCGAGGTTCAAATACATAACATGAAATTGAGATAATATATGGCAGTCCCCGAGTCACTGCTCTGGGCGCCGAGGTTTAAATACATAACATGAAATTGAGATAACATATGGCAGTCCCCGAGTCACTGCTCTGGGTGCCGAGGTTCAATACATCATTGGATCTTGACCTTGAGATACAATGCTACGAGTAAAATGGTCGAAGTAAAGATACATTCCATGGACGCTTTGTTTCTTCGCCAGCTTTGTCTGCCTTGTTCTCTCCGGGGGACTGAGCGTCGACTAGATAATAGGCGTCGTTGTGCAATGCTTTGCTCACAATGAATGGTCCCTCCCATGGAGGTGACAACTTGTGCATGCCGACCGTACGTTGCACCAGTCGGAGGACTAAATCTCCTTCTTTGAATACTCTTGGATTCAGCTTCTTGCTGTGATATCGTCGCAGGTTCTGCTGATAAATAGCTGATCGTGACAATGTCAATTCTCTGGCTTCTTCTAGCAGGTCTACAGCATCTTGCCGAGCTATCTCGTTTATCTCCGAGGTTGTATACTGAGTAACTCTTGGCGAGTCATATATTATGTCTTTGGAAATACGGCCTCTGCCCGTATACCGGGAAGAATGGTGTATAACCTGTTGATCTATTTGGAGTAGTCCGAGGCTCCATAGTACGGTGGAGTTCCTCAATCCAACATCCTGCCGACCTTTGCAATGGTTCGACAAGTCGTGGTTTTATTCCTGATAGCACCAGTCCATTAGACCTTTCCACTTGCCCATTGGATGCTGGGTGAGCCACAGAGGCAATATCTAGTCTTATGTGCTTCTCTCGGCAAAATCTGGCGAAAGCTCCTTCTGCAAAGTTTGTGCCATTATCTGTAATAATACTGTGCGGATACCCATATCTTAAGATAATATCCTTGAAAAATTTCACTGTTGTGGACCCATCATACTTTTTTATTGGTTTCACTTCAATCCATTTTGTGAACTTGTCCACCATAACCAACATGTGGGTCATTCCTCCTCGTGCCGGCTTAAATGGTCCCACCATATCTAAACCCCATACAGAAAATGGCCAAGTGACGGGTATTGTTTTTAACTCGGCCGATGGCATGTGTATTTTGGTTGCGTATCTCTGACATCCATTGCATTTCTTAACTAATTCTTTTGCTTCTTTCAATGCCGTCGGCCAATAAAATCCATGCCTGAATGCTTTGGCTACTAAGGCACGAGATGAGGCATGGTGCCCACATTCTCCTTGGTGTATATCTAGGAGGATCTCCTGAGCTTCTGCCGAACTCACACACTTCTGCAACACGTTTGTGGCGCTCCTTTTATATTGCTCATTGTTTATGATTGTATAATCTTTTGCTCTCCTTACAGTTTGTCTAGCTAACACCTCATTACTCGGCAACATCGAGTCTTTTAGGTAAGAAAATATGGGTTGCGCCCATAACGGTGTGACTTTTTCTGGGGTGATCTCACTGTCTATTTCCATGTTTTCTGCCGACATACCTATCTCGGCTTTTCCCATGATTGCGCTTACCTCGGCTGTCCTCCTCTTGGGAGGTTCCGAGTTATATTACTGATCTACTTCCATCGGCGCGTTATCTTCTGCGGAATTTGCCGGGATAAAGATAGATTCAGATTCTGGTGATGGGATTATTGATGGTTTCCTGAGGTGTTCCAGGGCAATACCCGGAGGAATTGATTGCCGGGTTGATCCTAATTTTGACAATGTGTCTGCGGCATCATTTTCTGCCCGAGGTATGTGGTGAAATTCACATCCTTCAAAGTATCCACTGATCTTTTGCACGTGAAACCTGTATAAAGCCATATTAGCATCTAATGCGTCCCAACTGCCTGAGACTTGCTGTACTACTAAATCCGAGTCGCCATAGCATAAGATTCGGCGTATGCCAATTTCTTTTGCTACTTTCAATCCATGGACCAGTGCTTCATATTCGGCTACGTTGTTGGACGCAGCAAAATGTATTTGTAACACATATTTCAGTTGGTCTCTTTTAGGCGAGGTTAAGACTATTCCCGCCCCCAAACCATTCCTTAGTTTGTAACCATCGAAATGCATAGTCCAATAATTTGGATCTGGCAATGGTGGCTCATACTGCACCTCGGCCCAGTCCACGAAAAAGTCGGCGACCGCCTGAGATTTGATTGCATCTCTCCTATCAAATTGTGGGGCGTATGGTGATAACTCGATTGCCCATTTTGCTATTCGGCCACTTGCGTCTTTGTTGCCTAATATGTCGGCTATGGGTGCCTCACAGATCACTTTGATGGGATGCTCTTCGAAGTAATGTTTAAGCTTTTTCGCCGACATATATACCCCATAAGCCATCTTCTGATAATGTGGGTAATTCTGCTTTGAAGCGGATAATACCTCACTTAAATAGTACACCGGCCTTTGAACCGACTTACCATCTTCAAGTCGTTCTACTAAGACTACAGTACTCACTACTCTGTTGGTGGCTGCTACATAGAGTAACATAGGCTCTTTTGACAATGGAGAAGCCAAAATGGGTGCTGTAACCAACATCTTTTTCAATTCATGAAATGCGATGTCCGCCTGTGGAGTCCAAATGAATTTATCTGATTTCTTCATCAGCTGATAGAGTGGTAGCGCCTTCTCTCCTAGTCGACATACGAACCGGCTAAGCGAGGTCAGACACCCCGTGAATTTTTGTACATCATTTAAACATTTTGGCAACTCCATTCTTTCTACTGCCTTTATCTTTGTTGGGTTGGCATCTATACCTCGGCTAGAAACAAGAAAACCGAGTAATTTTCCTGCTGGCACGCCAAACGTACATTTTTCTGGATTAAGCTACATTCGGAACCTTCTCAGGTTCGCAAAAGTTTGACGTATATCTTCCAGTAATGTTTTGCTTTCTTTGGTTTTGATGACCACATCATCTACGTATACTTGTACATTTTTTCCTATCTGATCGTGTAGACATTTTTGCATGCATCTCTGGTATGTCGCTCCTGCATTCCGCAAGCCGAATGGCATTGTACGATAACAATAAGCCCCGTACGGGGTAATAAACGCGGTCTTTATTTGATCGGCCGGATTTAACGGTATCTGGTGGAAACCAGAATCCACGTCTACAAATGACAATAACTCACAACCAGCAGTCGAATAAATGACTTGATCTATTCTAGGCAATGGAAAAGGATCTTCTGGACACGCCTTGTTCAGGTTGGTGTAATTGATACACATTCGCCATACAATGGCTACATTGGGATCATCTTTTTTCTTTTCTACTAGCACCGGATTCGACAACCAATCCGGGTATAGCACCTCCATGATGAACCCGACCGCGAGGAGCCGAGCTATTTCATCTCCTATTATTTTTCTCCTGTCTTCGGCGAAGCGGCGGAGAGGTTGCTTCACCGGCCTTGCTCCTGGCCTCACGTTCAAAGAGTGCTCAGCCAACTCCCTCAGAACAACTTGCAGATCCTGAGTTGACCATGCAAATATGTCCCGATTCTCACGGAGGAAGTTGGTGAGCTCGCTTTCCTATTTAGCGTCCAGGCCTGCACCAATAGTAATAGTACGCTCTGGGAATTGCTCATCGATCTGAAATTTCTTCGTTTCTTTAGTCGGCTGAAAAGAGACACTACCATGTGGGTTGGCCAGCGCCGGCATGTTCAGTTGTGCCGACTGAGCGAGGGCTGATACTTCTTGAATCCTTCTCTTTTCTCTTGCTATAACCAATGATTCGGCCAAATTTGACCCGGCTGAAGCACACTCCATTGACTTCTTGTAATCCCCTGCAACTGTTATTACTCCTTGTGGTCCGATAGCTTCATCTTCAGATAACTTACATGACAGCTGCTCATGAATTTGGCCAGTGCAGGCCGTCCGAGTAGAGCATGATAACAACTTTCCAGATCTACCACTTCAAATTCTAAGTTCTCTACTCTGCAGTTATCTCTCGTGCCGAATAACACATCCACTCGGACTTTACTGATGGGCTCGCATGAAAGTCCCGGCACTATCCCATGGAAAGTAGTCCTCGTGGACTGCAGCATGTTCTGCGATACTCCGAGTTTATGCATGGTATCTTTGTAAATGATGTTGATACTGCTTCCATTGTCAATGAGTACTTTTGAAAATTTCACATTGATGCTTGGTCCAACGAATGTCGGATCCAACACGAGTGCATACGATCCTGGATTCGGCATTATTTTGGGGTGATCCTTTATGCTCCAAGTTACCTCCTGATCTGACCATGGCACATATCTTGGTACTGCCGGCATAACCGCATTTACTTCCATATGCCGGCGCTGCACACTCTGCTTGTCTTGCTGTTCCGTTGTGAACACGCAATAAGACTGATGATGTTCTCTTTAATCATTACGTCCAGTATTTGCTGGATTTGTCCTTCCATCCTGGACTTGGTTCATTACTTGATGTACTGCGTCCCTCCGATCCGAGTTATCGTACCTCGGGGGAGGAGGTGGCAACATCAGTTGCTGTGCATTTGCTCCAGTCAATTGTGGTTGATGCTGTTGATGTATTTGATGGTGCGTTGCCTGAATGCCTACGGGGTTTCCCATTGCATTTTTCATCCATGCACATTGGCGGGTCGTATGATTGGCTGGCCTGGATGGGTTTGACGTGTGAAATTTGCACGGCTGATCTAACATGGATTCGAATGTGTATTTCGGCCTCTCCTGCCACTGCTTCTTTTGTTCTGGGGTCCACTGCCTTTTTCCTTCATTCTTTGGTGTCCACTGCTGAGGCCCATTCTTCTGCTGTTGAGTTGCTCCGTGACTCGGCTGATCCTGCGCTACTGCCGCCACTTGGGCCGAATTATATCTATAATGCGGCCTTTCCTCTCTTCTTCTTCCCCTGAAATCACTACGCCTGGATGACCCGGTCAAATCTCTTGCATAATGGTCATGTTGCTCGCGATGGTCCGCCGACATAAATTCTGGTTGCGTTGGGTCCCCTAATGCATAGGAGTCTGCTATTCTGATAGTTTCTGCCAGTGTGGTCGACATATCTCTTTGCAGACGTTGCCACAACACGCTGCCATAACGGCAGCCTTGCCCGAACCAAGCTATTGCTTGCGACTCTATAACCCCTTCACATGATTTTCTCAGGTTGCACCATCGAGTTAAAAACTCTCTATCTGTTTCATTCGGCCTCTGCTTGCACATGGCTAACTGTTGCGGCCTGTTTGGCCTCTTGTATGTGCTGGTAAAGTTGCTGACGAACATTTTTTCAAAATCTAACCAATAGTTGATACTGCGTGATGGTAGATTATTCAGCCATACCCTAGCTGGTCCTTCCAACATTTGTGGGACATACCGTACTGCCCATCTTAAGTTCCCACCCGCTATCTTCACAGCAGTGGCATAGTCAATCAACCAGTCTTGTGGCTTGGTACTCCCATTGTATGTTTTTGTGCCTCTCCTACACTAGTAGAAAAAGAGCCATACGTCCACCCCAGTTCGGAGCATTAGTCCCGGTTATAGTTGAATCCGGGACTAATGTGAACATTAGTCCCGGTTACAACGGCTAGAACGCCATACATCTTTAGTCCCGGGTCAACCGCGACCTTTAGTCCCGGTTCGTATCACCAACCGGGACTAAAAGGGGTGCCCCAGTGCCAATACCTTTAGTCCGGGTTGGTAATACGAACCGGGACTAAAGGTGTGACCTTTAGTCCCGGTTCGTATTACCAACCGGGACTAAAGGTATTGGGAACGGGTGATGGGGTGGAGCTCGCTGTCATGGATGGGAACACACGCTCGCCGATCGAGAGCGGCATCATCAACTTGATACGCCGGATCGATCATGGGCAGCTGGAGCGGTCATCGCGGCTAGCCTGCAGGGTTTTTATCTAGGGTACGTATAGGATGCAAGCACCGCAGAATATTCATGAGTTGATGATGCACCACTTTTTGCGTAAACCAGGCCCCAGTTCAGCTTACTTAGCACGCGCATGCAGCCCATTTATTGCACGGTCATATTTCCACGCCGCGATTTTTTTTAGTTGTTACAAAAATTAACAAGATTTAGTGATTTAGTTGTTACAAAAATTAACAAATATAAATTTCGACATAATTTACAAAAAATGTTATAAAAATTCAAATGGCCATAACTTTTGTATACGATGTAAAAAAAATACAACCTATCAAAACGTGCAGAAAAAATTAGCTCTTTGATTTCAACATACTTAGGCCGTTTTGGATTCTTAAAATTCAAAAAAAAAATTATTTCAAAAATTAAATTATTAGTATTTTTATGTCATATTTGAATTCCTCGCATTTTTCTGATAATAATGGATATATTATTTGTTAAATTTCGATTTACAGATTTGAAGATATTGTTTATCTCGTATTAAATGAATAAATGGCAAAAATGAATAAAATATTAATTTAATTAGTTTTTTACTTTCATTATAATAAAATATTATTATTAATTATTTATTGTTGTTTACTATAAATAGTTGTTCTTAATTTCAAAAAATAAAAACGTGTCACATATCGATATGAGTTAATAGGATTGATATACTAGTCTTGACAACAAGATATAACGGTCCTTCGCGCAGGTGGGAGAGATGGAATGAAAAAGTTAAGCGTGCTGAGGGTGGAGCAGTGCTAGGATGGGTGACCGGATGGGAAGTTTGATCGTAAGTATGATTTGAACTAAGATTAAGTATAATTAGTGTTTAAAATGAGAGATGTGGGAGATTAACAAGTCAAATAATTCAAAGGTTAAAGAAAAAATTGAAAAAAAAATCAAATTTTTTTTTGGAAAAAAATAAAAATAAACCTTTAGTCCCGGTTCGTATTACGAACCGGGACTAAAGGTCCTGCCCCCCTCGCACAGAGCAGCAGCCACGTGTGCACCCTTTTGTCCCGGTTGGTGGGGCAACCGGGACTAAAGGTTCGGGTTTTAGTCCCGATTGCCCCGTCCCGGTTGGGCAACCGGGACTAATGCCCCTTACCAACCGGGACCAATGGATCATTTTCTACTAGTGCTAGCTGAAAGTTCGGCACGGGTGGTTCGCCCATGATCCGTGGTCCAAAACATGTCGGACCTGGTGGACCCTGTTCTTCCAACAACTCGGACCGGTTTAGCCGGTCCAGCTTCACTCTTGCATCATTTGATGGCAAATCTCTGTACAGAATTCTGTCCTGCATCCCATAATGTTTATTTCCACCATGGATCGCATATTCCATCTCGGAATAACCATCATTGTACCTTTCATTCACTTGATTGTGGCGAGCTGGCCTCGCTTCTCTTTCCAGCCGAGGTTCATTCCATGGTTGTGGGTTGAGCGGCAGCTCTCTCCTTACTTTGGCAGGGGTCTCGTTTTCACGATTACCTCTCGCGGGTTCTCTTCTACCGAGATCTCCATTGCCTCGGCTTCCGCCGTCTTTTTCCACACGGCCGTGGTTCCTCTCCCCACTGTTACCTCGGCTTGCATTGCCTCTGTTCTCATTTGCCTTTCCAGCCATTGCCGGATCATATGGAACAATTTGCTTGTTCCTCTTTCCTGAGGTTACTGCTTTGTCCCTTCGCGCATTATTTCCGGGTGAAGATGCTATCTTGCGGATAAGGCGGTGCTGCCCTGCCGAGTGAACCATCCGCGAGGCCTGGCCCTCTGGGTTCTACGAGTATTTCCTCGTTTCTTTGGTTTGCGCGCACAGCTCATTCACTCTTTCTTCTTTGTTTCGCGGGCTTCCCCGGTCAACCCCTCTAATTCCAATGCTGCGGCGTTTGCCGCTCTCAAGTTCTTCGCCGGGGTACTGTACCTCGGCAACCCCAAGTCACCTGATTCCACCCTATGAGCTTCATGCTCTTTTTTAATATCATCCATGAGGTTCTTCCCCCTTAATCTTAATTCATCCACCCGCTCGGGTGCGATATCAAGCTTGTTAGCTTTGGCATATTCTCTCAGGGTCCTGTTCAAGGACTCCCGCAAGGCCGATACTTTCTTGGCCTCTACCAGCACCTTTTGAATGGTTTCTTCTAACTCTGCCTGAGCATTTGCCGGATCAAGTATCGGCGCTACAGTTGTAGTCAAGTTTTCTATGGTCACCTGAAGAATGTTCTCTGGCCTTTCTAGAGGTGGCCCTCTTACTCTTGGTGCCTTTGGAGTGGTGTCCTGCAGCTCGGTCGGGTTGGTCACTGGCGGGATTACCTCGGTGGGTTGTGGCGCTTGCTGGAGTGCGCCTTGTATGCAATGGCGGGTTCTGCTTGACCCGGCTACTGCTGCTCCAGCTTGCGCTCCGGCAGCGACCATCACCTCGATGCTGCCTGCAGGACGTGCTCTGGACGGACGTCTTGCTGCGTTAAGAGGAGGCTCTCCTGCAACAACAACTTTGTGAGGATAAATGCCGGTGATGTCGACGCCGACGTAAACCTTGTGCTCGCCCAGGCTGATGAAGACACCATTACGCGGGGGAGCTTTCCCCTTGAAGCTCCCTGCATTGTCGCTGACATAGTCGCAGAGACCAAATCTCTGGACCAAGCTAGAAACAACGTGCACGCCCGTGTTGATGAAGTTTCCCGTCCGGATCTTAACTCCAGCTAGCACCGCTCCTGGCCCCACGGTGGGCGCCAACTGTCGTGGTGGTCTCACGGCAGATGCCATGGGTAGGCTAAAGTATGGTGCCAATGGATGCTAGAGGGATCTGGGGAGGGAAGATGTAGTTGATTCTACACACAGAAGATTTAAGGCAAAGGTCTTTCTTTCTTCTTCCTTGGACTACAAGTGCTCCTTGAGCTGTTTACAGGGAGAAGAGAAGAACTTTACCAGCCTAACGGCTCTAACTCTCATCGATCCCCCTCTCTGAGTCCAAGCCTCTCCTTATAAGGAGAGCCCTGGGTTCCTCTAGGGCTGGCGTGGCAAGCATATTCGAGGAATATGCTTGTCCCAATATAGTAGTTTGGCGCCCCCTTTCCCTGTCGCCCCTCTAACGATGGCAAGGTTCCAGAGGGCCCCTCCTGTGCGCCTCGGTCTTTTGGACTGTCACCTCCGTTACCTCCTCCTGCCTCTCTGTCGCTCTGCGCCTTTGTCCGTAGCGCTTGGCACTGCTTAGATTCTCCCTAGCTTGCAACTAGGGTTTGACTTCAGGCTCCTCCTTCTCCTGCAAGCCTCATATCATTCGGCCCTCCCTGTATAGCTCGGATTGTCCTTTACCTGCATCAAGAATACTCAGGCTAATCCGGCCGACTCACGCAGTATCTCGGCCGGGTAATATCTTAATATACATATACAGGTCTCTCGCCTCCGTATGTCGGCCGACTTCTTCATGATTCGGCCGACTTAGACTGTAACTCGGAAACCAGACGGGGATCGTACCTCTGTCTTTCCCCGTCTTTGACCTACCCGGGGTCACCCCCCCCAACAACGTTGCTGAACAAGCACTACCCGAAGGACCACTTCCCTCTCCCTCGAATCGATCAGATCATCGATTCGACTGCAGGATGCGAGAAACTCTCCTTCCTCGACGCCTACTCAGGCTACAACCAGATTCGACTCAAAGTCGAAGATCAGGAGAAAACGGCGTTCATCACGCTGTTCGGAGTGTCCTGCTACAACACAATGCCCTTCGGGCTAAAGAACATAGGCATGCCTAAAGAACCAGATCGGTCGCAACGTCCAAGTCTATGTTGACGACATAGTCATCAAAACCAGGGAGGCGAGAACGCTCATCGACGATCTCCGCGAGACGTTCGATAATCTTGACCGCTACAGGATCAATCTTAACCCTGAAAAGTGCGCCTTCGGTGTCCCATCGGGTCAACTGCTTGGTTACTTCATCTCCCAGCGAGGGATTGAGGCGAACACAAAGAAAATACAGGCCGTCATGGCCATGGAGAAGCCGAAAAACCTTAAGGGCGTCCAGCAGCTTGCAGGACGAATAGCGGCATTAAGCAGGTTCATCAGCCGCATGGGCGAGAAAGCACTGCCATTCTACCAGGTGCTGCGCAAGACAGACAAATTCAAGTGGACGCCCGAGGAGGATGACGCATTCGAAGATCTAAAGCGGCTACTCTCTACCTCTCCCGTCTTGGTCACGCCAAAGGAGCACGAGCCCCTACTGCTGTACATAGCAGCTACACACCAAGTGGTGAGCACCGTACTGGTGGTCGAGCGACCAGAAGAGGGCAAGACCCATGGGGTCCAACACCCAATCTACTACCTCAGCGAGGTATTGACGCCAACAAAGCAGAGGTATCCTCACTACCAAAAACTCGCCTACGGCGTGTTCATGACGGCTCGACAGCTGAACCGTTACTTCCAGGAGCACCAGGTGATGGTCGTCAACGAGGCACCCCTGAATAGCATCCTGAACAATCCGGAGGCCACAGGACGCGTAGCCCTGTGGGGCATCGAGCTGTCACCCCTAGACATCGTCTACGAGAAGCGACTCGCAATCAAGTCTCAGGTCCTCCCGAACTTCCTCATCCACTGGATGGAGCTGCAGCTACCAGACACACCAGACATGACACAGTCATGGACGATGCACTTCGACGGCTCCAAGCGCGAGGCCGGAGCAGGAGCAGGGCGACAAGATGAAGTACGTCCTTCGGATGAAATTCCGAGCTTCCAACAACGAGGCCGAGTACGATGAGGATGGCAAAGATCTGCGGCGCAACACACCTGGTCATCTATGGAGACTCGAACCTCGTCGTCCAGCAGACGATGAACGAGTGCGATGCACAAGACGAAAACATGATCGCGTACCACGCACTCTACAACTCACTCGAGGGAGAATTCTACGGCTGCATGCTTCGGCACGTCGGGAGAGAAAGCGATGAGGAGGCCGACAGACTTGCCAACATCGGCTCCACCTGCGCATGGGTGCCACCAGGTGTGTTCCTCGAACAGATCTGCGTGCCATCCATCAAGCGGAAATTCCCCAAGGGATCACCCAAAGAAGCAGAACACTCGGGGCGCTACGGCGGTCGGGAAGGACCAAAAAGCTAGACCGAGGTCATTGTGGTCAACTGATGCGGTCATGGCGATCGAAGAAACTTGACGACCATACCTCCGATGCTTGATAGGCGGGCGCACGATAGCAAGCGGATGCCCGGCGCATATCTCGTCGGTCCAAAGCCTTCACCATCATCAATGGCGAGCTTTACAAGCGAAGCATTTCAGGTGTACTACAAAGGTGCGTCACCATCGGCGACGGAAAAACCATCCTCCAAGACATCCACGAGGGCATCTGCGGCCATCATGTGGGCAGCCGCTCCCTTGTCGCCAAAGCTCTTCGACCTGAGTTCTACTGGCCAACGGCCATGAACGACGCCAAGGACATCGTCCGAAGGTGCAACGGGTGCCAAAGGTTCGCCGACTGTCGTGGTGGTGGCACGGAAGATGCCATGGGTAGGCTAAAGTATGGGGCCAATGGATGCTAGAGGGATCTGGGGAGGGAAGATGCAGTTTATTCTGCACACAGAAGGCAAAGGTAAAAATTTTATTTCTCCTTCCTTGGGCTGCAAGTGCTCCTTGAGCTATGTTTGAGAAGGAAGAACTATACTAGCCTAACGGTACTAAAAATATGAGTCGATCCCCTCCTTAGGGTCCAAGCCTCCCCTTATAAAGGGGAGCCTTGGGTTCCTTTAGGGCTGATGTGGCAAGCATATACAAGGAATATGCTTGTCCCAATATAGTAGTTCGGCGCCCCCCTTTCCCTGTCGCTCCCCTAACGACGGCAAGGTTCCAGATGGCCCCTCCTGCGCGCCTCGGGCTTCAGGACTGTCACCTCCGTGACCTCCTTCTGCCTCTTTGTCGCTCTGCGCCTTTGTCCGTAGTGCTTGGCTCCTCTCAGATTCTCCCTAGCCTGCGGCTAGAGTTTGACTTCAGGCTTCTCCTTCTCCTGCAAGCCTCGTATCATCCGGCCCTGCCTCCCGTAACTCACCTTGTCCTTCACCTGCATCAAGATTACTCAGGCTAACCCAGCCGACTTACGCAGTATCTCGGCCGGGTAATGCCTTGCCATTACTATAAGGGTCCTGCCCTTTCCTATCTTGGCCGACCTCTACATGATTCGGTCGACTCAGACTGTAACTCGGAAAATAGACGGGGAACATCCTTTCGTCTTTTCCCGTCTTTACCCTATCCGGGGTTATCTCCCCAACATTAGTCCCCGAAGCTGGTATGGCCGCGCCGATAACCTCGGCCGGGTCGTATCAGTTTCATGACACACGTTCTGTATTGTTTCCGAGTTATTTCTTTCTCGTTCGAGGTATCATCATATCTTCTCGTGTACGCCTCGTCCTACGTGTCATTCTCATCATTGTTTCTCTAGTTTTTTGTTCCTCCATAGTATTTACTGAAAGGCCATAGTTACTACTGCGCCTGTCGCGCCGGTGCTGCGACGCCTCGTGTGCCGTTTCCGTTGGGGATCGTGACCTTCTTCGCTACCGTGTGGCCCTTGGTGCGGTTCCGCTCAACGACGTGCGGTCGTGCGGCGCACACGATCTACACGGCCAGCCGCCACACCCACGATCCCACTACCTCGCTTGCGAATTGGTTATAAAGAGGGGCGCGGCGCTGGGGGTTCATTTTCCCCTTATCGCTGGCCTGCGCCCTTCTTCTTCCCCTCGCTTCCGCACCCGTTTGCAGCTCCGCCTCCGCGCGTTCATCTGAACCTCCGACTGCGAGGACTCCGCCGTGTTGCTTCGTCTGCCTCGTCCGTGTTCGCTAGCTTCGGCGTCGTCGCCGGTGAGTTCTTTCCGGCCGCGTCGCCTAGGATTTCCTCTAGATTTCTCTGTCCCCATTTCGTTTTCGTGCGGTGGTTCCTTTGCTCCTCCGCCGTCGTTACTGTGTAGAATCAGGACGGGGCCCTGTAGTTCTAAACTTTCCTCCGCCGCTAGTTCTTCCTCCGCTGATTTTTCCGGCGAGCCCATGTCTAGCTCCTTTAGCGGTGCCCTAATAGAGGATGACGATGCTAGCTCTGGGCCCGAGCGAGGCTCGTGGAAGGGCTCCTCCGTTACTCGTCGCGAGATCGAGTGGCTTATGCGAACTCGGAGGATTCACGCCAAGGTCTCATGTCGCTTACCCGGCAGCGAGTCCTCTCCGGATCTTAGGGAGGGCGAGTATGTAGTTTTCATGTCGCATTTCTCGCGCGGCTTTGGTCTCCCTCTTAGCGACTTTGCTAGAGAGTTTCTCGACTACTTCAGCCTTTAGCCGCATCATCTTCCTGCTAATGCCATCGCCTCTCTTTCTGCTTTTATCTCTGCCTCGGAGGGATACTTCGGCCTATGGTCGTCCGTGCATGTCTGGTCGAAGTTCTTCCAGATTCGTTCTAACGTTGTCCCTGACAAGTCTCTGCACCCTTCCGACAGACTGCTTACTCAATGTGGAGCAGCGTCCATTACACCTCGGAGGAAGTCCATATTTCCTCGCGTCACAGGGCTAGAGTCATGCAAGAAGTGGCACAAATCCTTCTTCTATGTCAAGATCATGGGAATGGAGGACAAGATTCGGCTCCCTGCATTCTCCATTGGTATGCCCTCCAAGGTGAATTGGACTTATAATCTGAGGAAGAGTCACGCCTTGGCCGAGGCTTTTGAGATTCGGCTTGAAGAGATGATCCGCGCCGGGTTACGCGGCGAGGATTTGATGGCTACCTTTATCAGTAGCCGAATCTGCCCATTCCAGAAACGGACGCACAAACTCTGCTACATGAGCGGTCCTCTCGACCCCAACCGAGTGTCGACCGTGGAGCTGGACAACTATCTCATCTTTAAGCGTGTCCGAGCCATCTTCAAGACGGAGATGCCTGAGGACTGGGCTTGGGGATTCAAACCATTCACACGCGAGCGTCCCCCTCCCGAAGTAAGCTTAACCACTAAAGCTCTGTTTTCCAATTGTTTTCCTAACTGTTTTCGCTAATTTTCCTTTTTCTTGTCTTACAGAGGTTCGCAGAGCAGAAGGACGAGGATGCCGTAGTTTTGTCGCTTCCGTGGCCCGCGGACCGGAATACCCCGGACACTAGGGAGCCGGGCTCGGAAGAGTTCGTCCCTAAGTCGGATCCTGCCCCGGCTCGTGCTCGTGGCAAGACCTCGGCCCACGAGGAGGAAGGTGATTCAGACGAGATCCAAGTTCTAGAGATAGTTGCCGCAATGCCTATTTCTTATGCATTTCCGGCTTCTACTTTCCCAGATAATCCGGCCGGTCAGGTTCACGACGCCGAGCCTATTGCTTCCCGGCCCCCTGTTACCTTGGGGAAACGTGGGGCTCCTGCCGGTGCCTCAGAGGCGGACCCCAAGAAATGAATGAAGAAATCCGCACCGAATCCTCCCCGGCGCAAGACCATGCCTGGAGTCGCAAGGTAAGTTCCCTTTGCTCGTATTTCTTGTTTATCTCTTTCTGTTTTTCAACCTGACGCCCTTCTTTCATTTCTATTTCCGCAGTGCTCCACTTTCTGTTAAGCCCGGCGGTCCTAGCATGCCTAGCCATGTGACTCGGCAGCCGTCTCCGCCTGCCGAAGATACCAGGATTCCTAGTCCTGCTCATGCTGCATCTCCTCCAGTTCCGAATCGATCGCCCCCTCGCCACGATGTGCCTGAGATTCCTCTTGTTGACGTTGATTCCACTCTGCCCTCCGAGATTCCCACCGAACCAGTTGCCTCCTCTGTGAATCCGAGCGTCTCTACCGAGCCCCTTTCTACCCCCGCAGTTTCTATAGTAGCTCTAGCCCCAGCCAAGGATGTCAATATCTCGGCGCCCTCTGCAACCGTGACCCCTCCGAATCCTAAAGACACCGTTCCCATTGCCGAGGTGTCAGCTCCTACTGACGCCTCCAAAGCAAGAAAAGCTGTCGCCGCCAAGGCTTCCACTTCCCAGAAAGGTCTTGTCGGTTCTTCTCAGCCGAGTATTGCCGATGTGCTGCGCAAAGGAACTGCCTCCACCAAAACCTCCGTTACTCCGGCCGCCGGTACCCAGCTTGCTCTTCATAAAAGCCTGCGCGATGGTTACGCAAAGACGTCCGGGGTAATGTCCTAACTCGGACGGCAAGTGGGAACAACCTCGGCTCTCTGGTGGAGTATGCCAATAACTGGAATGCTGCTGATCATTGAGGGTAATCCCAGCAGTCAGCCGTTCCAGCTTTTCGACATTAGCAGCCGCTTGGATCAAGCCGCCAAGATCGTCCTTGATAGTAATAGGATGAATGAGGTAATTATTGTTTTACGGAGTTTTGATTAATTCTCCAGATGCTACTGTATATACTCTAGTCCCCGAAACTTGCAAGCGAATAACTTTTTATTCGCTTGGAAGTTTTATGATGCTCTACTTAGTTCGATTTAACTTTAGGGTTCGAACCTATATCCGACTAGATCTGCCTTAAACTTTGCTTGATTTTTGTCTAGCTGATCTTTGAATATCTAGCCTCCTAGATCCGGGTTAAGTTTAGCTTGACTTGGATCTGTTTTGGCTTTGAATATCCAGCCACCTAGATCCGGGTTAAGTTTTGCTTGACTCGGATCTGTTTTGGCTTTCAATATCCAGCCACCTAGATCCGGGTTAAGTTTTACTTGACTCGTATCTGTTCTGGCTTTGAATATCCACTCATCGTTTGCTCTATTGCTCAGATTGCACATGACCGGCGGACTGCTAAATTTCAAAGATTGCTTTTTTCGCACAGAAAACTAGAAGAAAAACATGAGAAAGTTATTCCTGTGGTGAAAAAAGCTGGTAAGTTGACAATTCTCTTCGTCATCTCCGACATTCCTATTTTTTTGTATGCGAGATGTCGGCTCACTTTGTTGGTGAACAGGTAACATCAATAATCTCAACATCCGTCTTGAGAAGAAAGTCAAGAGATTGGAAGGTTAGTTTCCCTTTTACCTTACACCTTTCCTTTTTTAAGATGTGCGCTAAGTTTCTTTTATCTCGTTTGGCTTTGGTAAAGCCGAGTTACAAACCTTTGCAGTATCTCACCAAGATTGCACGCCCATGCCTGATGTGATGCTGCATTTTTTAGAACAAAGCGCTACTCATTCGGCGCAGCTAAAGGACAAGGACGATGAAATAGCTCGCCTGCGCGCCGAGGTGGAGGCCCTTAAGCTCTCTCAGAAGTCCGAACTAGAAAAGGTCGACCAGGAGTTCTCCGAGGAGAAAAATCGGCTAGCTCTGCAATTGCAGAAAAATAAAGAGCTCCTCGAGGCTGTCGAACTGAAAACTCGGGGTATGAGCAAGGAGATCGCTCGCTTTGAGAAGAGCAAGATTGACTGGGCTAAAGATCTTCAGATAATGATGAGTTATATTCATCGTAAGCTTCTTAGCACAGGCGGATTATCTTTTTCTTTTTTCCTGCTGCTCACTAACGCATTCGTGTTTTGCGCAGATCATTTTCCAGAAGCTAAGCCCGTGAGATCTAAAGCGGTTCTTGCTGCTCGTGTGCGCCGAGGTGTCCCTGTTGATGCGGACTGAGTACTCGATGGAAGATTTCTGGTTCTTTGTCGCAGTTGTTCGATGAAGATTATGGGCAGGGATTTGGTGCGGCAGCTATCCGGCGTACCATGTTCTTTGGCGAATACTGCGACTCGATATCAATGAGGTCCAATTTACGGTGAAAAGATTAATGGCGTCCGAGAGGCAACTAAGTCTTTGAGGGAATCAACAAACAACAATGGTGATATGTCTCTCCTTTGTTATTATGTCATGGTATGAAGATATTTCTCTTGATATCTTGAGAAATTTGCGCACTGGTTCCCGTTGGGTTGAGGACCCCACCTTCGTCGCTCTTCGGCAAGCTCGCGCCTTCCAGCTCGTTGAGTATGCCGACGTGCATACCTGGAATGAAGGTCCGAGTTTCCTTCCGAACCCGGACGACGAGGTCGTAGTCGAGGATGCATCGGATAACAACTCAGCTGAACAAGGGGAAGATGAAGATGATTCGGCTTCTTCTGGTGATTCCAGTTCGAGCTCGGATGGCAACGGCGACGCGTGATCCTCCTCCAAAGGTACTGGGCATTCCACTGCACAAACTGATGCTCCTCAGCAGCCTCGGGCTTCGGTCGAAGTCGCACCTGGGTCTGTGGAGGGCGAGTCAAGCTCGGCCGAGGCTCCGCCTACCTCGGAGCACCCAGCCTCTGACCAAGTTATTGCCTCTCCAGTTGAAAACCTTTAAGTTATTTCTTATCCCTGGTATGCCGGGCGTACGATGTACGTGGAACATTTGTCCGTCTTCTGTATGACATGAATTTCTTTTGCCGTGTTCTGCTGCGACATATATGTTTGTAGTTGTTATCACTTTCTTTAAGTGGTTTTGTTCGTCCGAATCCTTGCTTTGGTGGCCTGCGATTTCTTGATTTTAGGATATATCTTTGCCTTTGTATTCCCGTGGTTTAGCCAATTAATATGGGTGTGAGCTTCGAATATCATACAAGATTGAGCTATTCTTACTCTGAGTGTCGAAGTTTGATACCTTCCTTGTATCAAAGGCTAACCACTACTTCAGAACAATATATGGCAGTCCCCGAGTCGCTGCCTATAGCGCCGAAGTCTAGTGTGTAAACCAAATTTCAGAAATAATATAGGACGGTTGCCGAGTCGTTGCTCAGGTTGCCGAGGTTTAGTGCGTAACATAAAATTGGGGCAACATATGGCAGTCCCCAAGTCACTGCTCTGGATGCCGAGGTTTAATACACAAGATGAAATTGAAATAACATATGGCAGTCCCCGAGTCACTGCTCTGGATGCCGAGGTTTAATATATAAGATGAAATTGAAATAACATATGGCAGTCCTCGAGTCACTGCTCTGGATGCCGAGGTTTTTAATACATAAGATGAAATTGAAATAACATATGGCAGTCCCCGAGTCATTACTCTGGATGCCGAGGTTTAATACATAAGATGAAATCGAAATAACATATGGCAGTCCCCGAGTCACTGCTCTGGATGCCGAGGTTTAATACATAATTGGTTGTTGACCTTGAGATACTATGCTACGAGTAAAATGGATGAAGTAAAGCTACGTTCCATGGCCGCTTCGTTTCTTCGCCGGCCTTGTCTGCCCTGTTCTTTCCAGGGGATTGAGCATCGATTAAATAATAGGCATCATTGTGCAATGATTTGCTCACGATGAATGGTCCTTCCCATGGAGGTGATAGTTTATGCATGCCGGTCGTGCATTGCACCAGTCGGAGAACTAAATCTCCTTCTTTGAATACTCTTGGGTTCACCTTCTTGCTGTGATATCGTCGCAAGTTCTGCTGATAAATAGTTGATCGTGATAGCGCTAGCTCTCTGGATTCTTCTAGCAGGTCAACAGTATCTTGCCGAGCTACTTCATTTATTTCTAAAGTTGTATATTGAGTAACTCTTGGCGAGTCATGTATTATGTCGGCTGGAAGCACGGCTTCTGCCCCGTATACCAGAAAGAATGGTGTATAACCTGTTGATCTGTTCGGAGTAGTCCTGAGGCTCCATAATACTGCCATATGTGGGCCCATCACATTTTTTTATTGGTTTCACTTCAATCCATTTTGTGAACTTGTCCACCATAACCAATATGTGGGTCATCCCCCCTCGGGCCGGCTTAAATGGTCCCACCATATCTAAGCACCACACAGAAAACGGCCAAGTAATGGGTATCATTTTTAACTCGGACGACGGCATGTGTATCTTGGTTGCATATCTCTGACAACGATTGCATTTTTCAACCAGCTCTTTGGCTTCCTTCAACGCCGTTGGCCAATAAAACCCATGCCTGAATGCTTTGGCCACTAAGGCACGAGATGAGGCGTGGTGTCCACATTCTCCTTGATGTATATCGAGGAGGATCTCCTGGCCTTCTGCCGAACTCACACACCTTTTGAATACACTTGTGACGCTTCTTTTATATAGCTCATTATTTATGATTGTATAAGCTTTAGCTCTCCTTGTTATCTGTCTTGCTAACACTTCATTATTCGGCAAAATCGCGTCTCTAAGGAAAGAGAATATGGGTTGCGCCCATACCGGTGTGATTTTCTCTGGTGTGGTCTCACTGTCTATTTCCATGTTTTCTGACGACATGACTACCTCGGCTTTCTCCATAGCTATGCTTACCTCTGCTGCCCTCCTCTTGGGGGGTTCTGGGTTATATTGCTGGTCTAGTTCCATCGGCACATTATCTTCTGCTGAATTTGCCGGAATAAAGATGGATTCGGACTCTGGTGATGGAGTTATTGATGGTTTCCTGAGGTGCTCTAGGGCAATACCTCGGGGAATTGACTGCCTGGTTGATCCTAGCTTTGACAACATGTCTGCGGCATCATTCTCTGCCCGAGGTATGTGGTGAAATTCACACCCTTCAAAGTATCCACTGATCTTTTGCACATGAAATCTAAACAAAGCCATATTATCATCTAATGCGTCCCAATTGCCTGAGACTTGCTGTACCACTAGATCCGAGTCCCCATAGAATAAGATTCGGCATATGCCAATTTCTTTTGCTACTTTCAATCCATGGACCAGTGCTTCATATTCGGCTACATTGTTTGACGCGGCAAAATTTATTTGCAGCACATACTTCAGCTGATCTCTTTTGGGCGAGGTTAACACTATTCCTGCCCCCAAACCATTTCTTAGTTTGGAACCGTCGAAATGCATCGTCCAATAATTTTGGTCCGATAATGGTGGCTCATACTGCACCTCGCCCCAATCTACGAAGAAGTCGGCGACTGCCTGAGATTTGATTGCATCTCTCCTATCGAATTGTGGAGCATACGGTGACAACTCAATTTCCCATTTTGCTATTCGGCCACTCGCATTGTGCGATAGCAAAATACAGTCTTTATTTGATCAGCCGGACTTAACGGTATCTGGTGAAAACCAGAATACGCGTCTACAAATGACAATAACTCACAACCAGCGGTCGAATCAATGACTTGGTCTATTCTAGGTAATGGAAAAGGATCTTTTGGACACGCCTTGTTCAGGTTCGTGTAATCGATACATATTCGCCATACAATGGCTACATTCGGATCATCTTTCTTCTTTTCTAATAGCACCGGATTTGACAACCAATCCGGATACAGCACCTCCATGATGAACCCGGCCGCGAGGAGCCGAGCTATTTCATCCCCTATTATTTTTCTCCTATCTTCGGCGAAGCGGCGGAGAGGTTGCTTCACCGGCCTTGCTCCTGGCCTTACATTCAGAGAGTTCTCAGCCAACTCCCTCGGAACACCTTGCAGATACTGAGTTGACCATGCAAATATGTCCCGATTCTCACGGAGGAAGTTGGTGAGCTCGCTTTCCTATTTAGCATCTAGGCCTGCACCAATAGTAACAGTACGTTCTGGGAATTGCTCATCTATCTGAAACTTCTTCGTTTCTTTAGTCGGCTGAAAGGAGACACTTCCATGTGGATTGGCTAGTGCCGGCATATTCAGCTGTGCCGACTGAGCGAGGGCTGCTACCTCCTGAATCCTTCTTTTTTCTCTTGCTATAACCAATGATTCGGCCAAATTTGACCCGGCTGAAGCACATTCCATTGACTTCTTGTAATCCCCTGCTACTGTTATCACTCCTTGTGGTCCGGGTAGCTTCATTTTCAGATAACTTATATGACAGCTGCCCATGAATTTGGCCAACGCGGGCCGTCCGAGTAAAGCATGATAACAACTTTCTAGATCCACCACCTCAAACTCTAAGTTTTCTGCTCTGCAGTTATCTCTTGTGCCGAATAACACATACACTCGGACCTTACCAATAGGTTCGCATGAAAGCCCTGGCACTATCCCATGGAAAGTGGTACTCGTGGATTGCAGCATGTTCTGTGATATTCCGAGTTTATGCATGGTATCTTTGTACATGATGTTGATACTGCTCCCATTGTCAATGAGAACCTTTGAAAATTTCACATTAATGCTTGGTCCAACAAACTTCGGATCCAACACGAGTGCATACGACCCCGGATTCGGCATGATCTTGGGTTGATCCTTTATGCTCCAAGTTACTTCCTGATCTGACCAAGGCACATATCTTGGCACTACCAGCATAACTGCATTTACTTCCATATGCCGGCGCTGCACACTCTGCTTGTCTTGCTATTCCGTTGTGAACACGCAATAAGACTGATGATGTTCTCTGTAATCATTGCGTCCAGTATTTCCTGGATTTGTCCTTCCATCCTGGCCTTGGTTCATCACCTGATGTATCGCATCTCTCCGGTCCGGGTTATCGTATCTCGGGGGAGGAGGTGGTAACATCAGTTGCTGTGCATTTGCTCCAGTCAACTGTGGCTGATGCAGTTGATGTACTTGAAGGGGAGCTACCTGAATGCCTGCGGGGTTTCCCATTGCATTTTTCATCCTTGCACATTGGCGGGTCGTATGGTTGGCTGGCCTCGATGGGTTTGACGTGTGAAATTTACAAGGCTGATCTAACATAGATTCGAACGTGTACTTCGGCCTCTCCTGCCATTGCTTCTTTTGTTCTGGGGTCCACTGTCTTTTTCCTTCATTCCTTGGTGTCCACTGCTGAGGACCATTATATTCTTTTGTCGTTGAGTCGTTCCGTGACTCGGCTGATCCTGCGCTACCGCTGCCACTTGGGCCGAATTATATCTATAATCCGGCCTTTCTTCTCTTCTTCTTCCTCTAAAGTCATTGCGCCTGGATGACCCGGTCAAATCTCTTGCATATTGGTCTTGTTGCTCCCGATGATCTGCCGACATTAATTCTGGTTGCGTTGGATATCCTAATGCATAGGAGTCCGCTATTCTAATAGTTTCTGCCAATGTGGTTGGCATATCTCTTTGCAGTCGTTGCCACAATACACTAGCATAACGTCATCCTTGAGCGAACCAAGCTATTGCTTGCGACTCTATGACTCCTTCACACAAGTTTCTCAGGTTACACCATCGAGTTAAAAACGCTCTATCTGTTTCATTCGGCCTCTGCTTGCACATGGCTAACTGTTGCGGCCTGTTTGGCCTCTTGTACGTGCTGGTAAAGTTGCTGACGAACATTTCTTCAAAATCTAACCAACAGTTGATACTGCCCGCCGGTAGATTATTCAGCCATACCCTAGCTGGTCCTTCCAACATGTGTGGAACATACCGTACTGCCCATCGTAAGTTCCCACCCGCTATTTTCACAGCAGTGGCATAATCAATCAACCAGTCTTGTGGTTTGGTACTCCCATTATATTTTTTCGTGCCTCTCGCTAGCTGAAAGTTTGGCACAGGTGGTTCGCCCATGATCTGTGGTCCAAAGCACGTCGGACCTGGTGGACCCTATTCTTCCAACAACTCGGACCGGTATAGCCGGTCTAGCTTCACTCTTGCATCATTTGATGGCAAATCTCTGTACAGAACTCTTTCTTGCATTCCATAGTGGTTATTTCCACCATGGATCGCATATTCCACCTCGGAATAACCATCATTGTACCTTTCATTCACTTGATTGTGGCGAGCCGGCCTCACTTCTCTTTCCTGCCGGGGTTCATGTCTTGGCTGTGGGTTGAGCGGCGGTTCTCTCCTTACTTCAACCGGGGTATTGTTCTCATGATTGCCTCTTTCGAGTTCTCTTCTGCCGAGGTCGCCATTGCCTCGGCTTCCGCCGTCTTTCTCAATACGGCCGGGATTCCTCTCACCACTGTTACCTCGGCTTCCATTGCCTCTGTTCTCGTTTGCCTTCCCGGCTATTGCCGGATCATACGGAACAATTTGCTTGTTTCTCTTTCCTGAGGTTACTGCTTTGTCCTTTCGTGCATTATTTCCGGGTGAGGATGTTGCTGCCACGGACAAGGCAGGTGTTGCTCGAGCCGAGTGAACCATTCGCGAGGCCCCCATCCTCGCCGGGTCTGCCCTGAGCATTTCTTCGTTTTGCTGGTTCGCGATGCGCACCAGCTCATTCACTCTTTCTTGCTGTTTCTGCCGGGATTCGTGGGTCAACCTCTCTAACTCTAATGCTGCGGCATTTTCCGCTCTTAGGTTCTTTGCCGGGGTACTGTACCTCGGCAAGCCCAAATCAACTGATTCCGCCTTATGAGCATCATGCTCCTTGTTGATATCATCTATGAGGTTTTTCCCTCTCAATCTTAACTCGTCCACCCGTTCGGGCGCGACGTCAAGCTTATTAGCTTAGGCATATTCTCGCAGGGTCCTGTTTAAGGACTCCCGCAAGGCCGACACCTTTTTTTCCTCTACCAGCACCTTTTGCCTGGTTTCTTCTAACTCTGCTTGAGCATTGGCCAGATCAAGTATCGGCGCTACAGGTGTAGTCAAGTTTTCTATGGTTGCCTGAAGAATGTTTTCTGGCCTTTCCAGAGGTGGCCCTCTTACTCTTGGTGCTTTTGGGGTAGTGTCATGTACCTCGGCCTGGTTGGTCACTAGAGGGATTACCTCGGTGGGTAGTGGTGCCGTCTGCCTGGGCACGCCCTGCACGCCTGTGGCGGGGTCTCTGGTCGTTCCGGCAGCCGCTACTCCCGCTTGCACTCCGGCCGCGACCATCACCTCGACGCTGCCTACGGGACGCGCTCCGCGTGGACGGCTCGCAGCACTAAGGGGTGGCTCTCCGGCAACAACAACTTGGTGAGGATAAATGCCTGAGACGTCGACGCCGACGTAGACCCTATGCTCGCCCAAGCTGATGAAGACAGCATTGCGCGAGGGGTTTTTTCCCCTGAAGCTGCCCGCATTGTCGCTGACGTAGTCACAGAGATCAAACCTTTGGACCAAGCGATAAACAACGCGCTCGCGAGTGTTGATGAAGTTTCACGTCCGGATCATAACTCCAGCTAGCACCGCTGCTGGCCCCAAGGTGGGCGCCAAGTGTCGTGGTGGTGGCCAATGGATGCTAGAGGGATCTGGGGAGGGAAGATGCAGTTGATTCTGCACACAGAAGGCAAAGGTAAAGATTTTATTTCTCCTTCCTTGGGCTACAAGTGCTCCTTGAGCTGTGTTTGAGAAGGAAGAACTATACCAGCCTAACGGTACTAAAAATATGAGTCGATCCCCTCCTCAGGGTCCAAGCCTCCCCTTATAAAGGGGAGCCTTGGGTTCCTTTAGGGCTGACGTGACAAGCATGTACGAGGAATATGCTTGTCCCAATATAGTAGTTCGGCGCCCCTCTTTCCCTATCGCTCCCCTAACGATTGCAAGGTTCCAGAGGGCCCCTCCTGCGCGCCTCGGGCTTCAGGACTGTCACCTCCGTGACCTCCTTCTGCCTCTCTGTCGCTCTGCGCCTTTGTCCGTAGTGCTTGGCGCTGACAGCCGACATCGCATTGCCATTAATGTCCCATCGCAGAGGATATCAAATAGTGATAGCAAAGAAGATGGAAATAGATCGGGCCGCTTTGCGGGATGACCAAAACAGACTAGACCACGACCCAAATACTCTCACGGCTCAACCCAAAATAGAGATGTCCTGATAGCGCCCATGGAGCTCCTCCGTCAGCGATGCTCGACCGTGGAGCTCGTCCACTGGCGGTGCTCGCCCGTGGAGCCTATTCAGCGCGCGTCGAGGAGACATCGACAAGGCGGCGAGGCTGCGTCCATAAGCACGCCCAGGCGAGACATCCCAGGACCCGCTGAAATGCATCGAGCGAACACCTACCACATCCACCTGTTGTTGATCGCGCCGGTTGGAGGTCGCTGATCTGCGCACATCGTCGGCGAATCGCCGTCTTGGGATCGGCGATCACGCCTGGAGCCGCGGGCGGCCTCTGAGCAACCAAAATGACCATCGGCCTTCGAGTCCCTGACCTGGAACTATACGAGAGAGATGAAAATTAAGTAGTTGATCGGATAAGTTGCTTTTTTCCAAAAGGAGAGGAACCCCAGCCTCTTTTCGACTGATGTATATAGCTTTTTTTTTGTATTTAGTTTATTACAAAAGATTCATACAATTCCCGTATCATGGGTCACATAAATTTGGACATTTACCAGCCATCTAAAAAAATCCAAAAAAAAAGTGCATCAAAATGATATCCCATTATCAAAATGCCAGCCGCACCAGCTGAATAAGAGCATCTCCCACACCAGCTGAATAAGAGCATCTCCACTCACCTACTTAGAGGCCGATCCGGATGCTGAATCTTGTTCCGGACGCCAAAATCGGCCCGGTCGCGTACCCAAGGACCTGTTTTCGTCCGGATTTCGGCGTGTTTTGGTCCGGCCTACCCAGGCCGTACCCAGGATCCTAGATACGCCCTGGAAACGCCGGACTCAGCGAAAACGGGCGTGGGTCAGCTCTGTCGGCGAGAGAAGGCACCACTCCCGCCAATTCACCGAGCTCCCCGCCCTTTTCTTCCCCCCTCCCGCCTTTCTTCCCCATTCCCCCACCCTCGAAGCTCCGCCGATCACCGCGCCCGACATGCCGCCCAAGAGTTTCGTCCAACCCAGATCGATTCTCGGCGAGGGTCCGACGGAGAAGAAGGCGAGGAAGCCGAGAGCGCCGCCGACCAAGCCGGAGGGCATGTCCTCGGCCGAGTGGGAGAAGAGGGAGCACGCCAGGCAGATCTCGTCGGCCGAGCGGAAGGACAGGAAGGAGAGGGCGAAGCTCCGGCAACAGCAAGCGGAGGAGGAGAAGGCGATGGTGAAGGCGGCGGCGGAAGAACAGGCGATGGTGAAGGCGAAGCAGGCGGCGCTGCGTCGGCGTTGATGGTCGACTGCCGTACCCACGGGAGCGAGCTAGCGTCGCCGCCGCTTCTCGCCGATCTCTCTGGCCAACTTTCAGGAGAGCCAAGCGGCTGCTCGGCAGAGGTACTCCCCGTCGCCGGAGTTCGACGGCGGCTTCAACCCGAACGTGCTCTTCCCCTGCCCGGCGCCGCGCCCCCCTTCGGCCTTCTGCGTGTACATCAACATCCCCTACTCGGCCTCTCTGGCGTACGCAAGCCCCGCTCTGCGCCGCGGACCGCTGCCCTTCGGCGGAAGCTCGGCGCCCTTCGGCGAGGCCGACACGCGCAACCTGTTCGGCGTAATGCCGGGCGCCCTTGCGGCCGGCATGACGGCCGATGCCTACATGGAGGACCTGATCGCAACAGGCTCGGACTCCAACCACCCCTCCTTCTTCACGGAAGAGCAGACCGGGCCGACGCCGAGCGCGGCATCGAGTCCCAGGACCTCGTCGACGTCGATGCCGAGGAGACCTAGGCCGAGCAGACGCAGCCAGAGGACGCCGAGACTGAGGCGAAAGGCAAGAAGGGGAAGAAGAAGCCGAGAACTTCGGTGGATGCTCGGCTCAAATGGACCATGGCCGAGGACACCTGCCTCGCCGAAGCTTGGAAGACGGTAAGCATGGATCCGATCACCAGTGCGAACCAAAATTCTAACAATTATTGGCGGCGTGTGAAGGCAGGATTCGACGAGCGAAGCATGTGCGACCCAAAGTATTGCAAGATCCACATGCATCGAGGGGAGAAGGCAATAACAAACCACTGGGCGATCATCCAAACTGCGTGCAGCAAGTGGCACAAGTACGTGGAAGAAGTCAACCGCACACAAGCCAGTGGGGAGAACATGGACAACAAGGTACTCGCGAACACTATCTTTGTCGTGCACTCTCTTGACACACTCGCGAACATGGACAACTTGACACACTTATATTTTTTAGCTGCGTCGTGCACTTGCTCTGTTTCGAGAGGGCATGAAGATGGAGTTCAGGTTCCATCATGTCTTCGAGAAAATCGATCATTGCGAGAAGTGGCGGGACACTCGCCTGAGTCTCTCCAAGAGAAAAGACGGCGTCTACAACCCCGAGGGCCCGGCCGCTGCTGCCAGCGAAGGAAGACCTGAGCTCGGCCAGAAGAAAGCGAAGATGCTCAAGACCGCCGGACCTCCCGCCGAGCGTCTCCAGGCTTCGATCGAGGAATGCCTCGCCGACACGAGGGCGCGGGCCGAGAAGAGGGCTGAGAAGAGCGAGGAGCGCTGGAAAAAGTTGATTGAGACACAAGGGGAAAAGGCGGCCCTGATCAAGGCCAACCTCGCCGAGAAGAAAGCCAGCCTCGCCGAGAAGAAGGCCAACTACGCCGCCAAGAAGCGCCACACAGACTTCAAGTTCCTCATGGGCGGCGAGGACACGTCGAAAATGAGCTCTCCGGTCAAGTCCTGGTACATGGCGCAACGTCAGGCCATCCTTGAGGGCATGACCACGGTTTCCCCTTCCCCTTCCTCTGCGCCGAACGCTCCCACGCCGAGATCTGCTTCGACTTCCTCCAACCCGGGGTCCTTCACTGGCGAGATGGACGACAACGCCGCATTGGCCACGCCGCACGAGCCCATCCCCATCGACGACTAAGCGTTGTTTCCCCTGTTATGTAATAAAAATATGTCGCCGAACTTGTACGCGCATCTGTCGAACACCTTGTGGCCGATCACTCGCCGGCGGGAACTATGCAGATTCAAATATATAGTCGTTCTTGTGTCCGCCTGGGTACTCGGCCTATAGCCGAGTGGGAAACTGGGCGTACCCAGGCCGAAAACTAGCGCCGTCCGGCCAGAAAAAGGTCCGGATTTTGGCCTGGGTTCGCCCAACGAGTGGAGATGCTCTAAGTCCCGTGCAATCGTTTTCAAACGACTGCATCTAATAGCCATGGCTGGCCTGCGCTCCTCCAGCTGCAGGAAAGACCACGTAAATCATCCAGAGAAGAGCGCAAGCTCTCTCTCGAATTTGAACCTTCTCTAATTTATCCATCTTGTTAAGCCAATTTCTAAACAAATTGTTAATACTTTGGGTTGTGGGGGTGGGGGGTGGGTGTGGGGGGGAGGGGGTGTTAGATTAAATGCCATATGGATTATTTTTCAAACTAATTTCGTAAAAGGGCAATCAATAAATAAGTGCTGAATTATCTCATTATCCACACAAAAATTATATTTTTTGGCTACCTTGTCATCGCCTTTTTGTTAGATTATCGTTTGTTAATAAAACTTTACGATACATCCAGAGAAGACCATGTAAATCATCCGGCTGCAGGAAAGACCACGTAAATCATCCAGAGAAGAGCGCAAGCTCTCACTCGAATTTGAACCTTTTCTAATTTATCCATCCTGTTAAGCCAATTTCTAAACAAATTGTTAATACTTTGAGTTGTGGGGGGGTGGGTGTGTTAGATTAAATGCCATATGGATTATTTGTCAAACTAATTTCATAAAAGGGCAATCAATAAATAAGTGCTGAATTATCTCATTATCCGCACAAAAATAATATTTTTTGGCTACCTTGTCATCGCCTTTTTGTTAGATTATCGTTTGTTAATAAAACTTTACGATATAAGAACCATATAAAAATTCTAATTTTTAGTGGCACCTTCATTTTCGAGATATATTTAGGAAAGAACCTTAGCTAGAGGATGGAAAGATAAAATCGACCTGGTTGTATCGAAAGGACAGACATGCGCTGCACAGTTAGAGCCGCGTGTGGCGCCTATATACAGATTTTTCCCAAAAAGGACCAGAAACGAAAGGTAAAAAAAGATAAATATACATAAAAGATGCTAAAAGCACTACTAGGAAAACGGCCTTTAGTGGCGCACCTGAAACCATCATCTGTGGCGCACCTGCAGTGCGCCACAGGCCTTGCGCTACGGCTATCTCTCAGCCGTGGCGCACTGCCTAGTGCGCCACGGTTGTGTAGAGATAGGCGTAGCGCACCTCCTAGTGCGCCACAGAAGTTTGGCGTGGTGCGCTACCCCTTGGATCTTCTGTGGCGCACTACCTAGTGCGCCACTAAACATCCATGGTGCGCTTTAGGTGTAGTGCGCCACAGAAGGTAGACCATGTGCGCCACAGATGTATTTTTTGTTTTTTTTAATTTCCAAGCCAGATTATATGCAATACAGATTATATACAATATTACAGCAGATATACACACACAGATACAAGATATACAATTATATATATAAATACTCAATATGAAAAACAAGATTGAAACAAATACATATAGATAAGTCTCATACATGAATACATAGTCCAAGTTACATTGTTTTGATCATGTTACAAAGTAGTAGTTGGTGACATGCGAATACATGTGTCGATCGAACAAGTTAGAGCTCGGAAGCTCGCCTAGACATCTGAACTAGCTAGCTAGACACAAACGCGGGATAAATAACCAAAGAAGATAAGCATGATCACCGCCGCGACGAAGGTGTAGGTCTTCATTCGGTTCCTTGTCCTAACTACCGCTAGATAGCGCGTGTATCTAGCTTCCGCCTCCGCCATAGTATTGTACCCTTTGTAGCTATTGCCGCTGAAACGGTGCACCTGTCTCCGGCAGTCTTCCCAATCATCGTAGACTCCGGGAACCCGTCCCTTGTACCTGACGTACCGTCATCTACAAGTTGACAATAATAACTAACCGGTGATTGAAAAAACATGTATAATTAAAGTCGCATATGAAGATACACTTATAGAAAGTACTCTTAAATCAAAAAGAGCAAACTCAAAAAGCATGCCTCATATATAACTAGGTTGTTGGACACAGGAATATTCTTATGACGGGACTGTTAGCCAAGTAGGATGCACAATTTCTGGACTTGTGCATATCACAAGGCTAACAATCCCGTCATAGCACATTCACATATATATTGTGCCACGACATTTCAATCATCGGCATATTCTCGAAAAAGACAAAAATAACTCGAAAAGCATGCCTCATATATAACTAGGTTGTTGGACACAGGAATATGCTTATGACGGGACTGTTAGCCAAGTAGGATGCACAATTCCTGGACTTGTGCATATCACAAGGCTAACAATCCCGTCATAGCACATTCACATATATATTGTGCCACGACATTTCAATCATCGGCATATTCTCGAAAAAGACAAAAATAACTCGAAAAGCATGCCTCATATATAACTAGGTTGTTGGACACATGAATATGCTTATGACGGGATTGTTAGCCAAGTAGGATGCACAATTCCTGGACTTGTGCATATCACAAGGCTAACAATCCCGTCATAGCACATTCACATATATATTGTGCCACGACATTTCAATCATCGGCATATTCTCGAAAAAGACAAAAATAACTCGAAAAGCATGCCTCATATATAACTAGGTTGTTGGACACAGGAATATGCTTATGACGGGACTGTTAGCCAAGTAGGATGCACAATTCCTGGACTTGTGCATATCACAAGGCTAACAATCCCGTCATAGCACATTCACATATATATTGTGCCACGACATTTCAATCATCGGCATATTCTCGAAAATGACAAAATAACTTGAAAAGAATGCCTCATATATAACTAGCTAGGTCGTTGGACACGGGAATATGCTATGCGGGATCATTAGCCAAGTAGGATGCACAATTCCTGGACTTGTGTATATCACAAGGCTAACAATCCCGTCATAGCACATTCACATATATATTGTGCCACGACATTTCAATCATCGGCATATTCTCGAAAAAGACAAAAGTAACTCACACTTGTCGTCCGAGAACCAAAGAGTAAGCAAAAAAACCAAACAGTAAGCAAAAAAACCAAGCATTGATTGATATATAATAATAATAAGCAAAATAAGTAAGCGGTGATTCATAAACCTAATAAGATAAGTACACTTGTCGTCCACACACATACACAAAGGTCATCTATAGTTTGCAACTACAACTAGGCCAACATCAAGCCTTCTGGCTCGGCTTAGGGAACGGGAGGACGCCCTGTCTCGTCATGAACTTCCTATAGTCACCCTCCATCTCTAGGCGATCTTCTATGTTACGGTTATTCGGGATATTTCCTCCGTAGAAGATCCCCCCCGAAGTCATGACATCACGAAAGATGATTGCCCCAAACTGCTGCTGGATGCGATACATCTCTTGTCTAATATCCGAATCATTGATCTTGGCCTTTGCTTCGGCCCATTGCTTGAGATGATCTGCAGCAGAGAATTCTGGTCAAGTAGGCAGCCCTCATGTGATGGAGTGTGTAGTAGGCTTCCTTCTTCTGTTTTCCGGCTTCACGCAGGGAACTCTGTTATGTGGTTGAAGACGCGTGCCGAACTTGACCTTCTTACGCGAAAGTGGTGCCTTCCCGAGGCAAAGCCGGAGAGCATCATCCGAACTTCCTTGATCTTGTCGTAGTTTCTTCTTTTCTAGACTCCCAGTCGAAATACGTGGCGGGAATGCTTGGCGATAAGGAGATGAGCGTGCAGTGTTCATCTCTGCACAAAAATTCAAATGTAATGTGTTGAAAAAGAATGATGATGATCTAATAAAGCCAATCGGCGGTGGCGGTGAATAACGACTTACTCGGAAAGTAAGGCACGAGAATGTATTCCTTTGTCTTGTTCGCCACGAGGATTCTTTTTAGGTGCGAGGCCACGATCGTCGTTCGGGGAACCCAAGCAGCACACGCATGTAGTAGGGGTCCACTATAGCGATGCGGTGTGTTCTCTCTAATGATCTGCGTGGCCAGCCGAGAAAAGAGGCGGACCATGGTATTGTGCAGCGGGTATAGGTGGAACATATTGAAGATGTCCTCGAACCGTAGGAAGAACAGATCCATGAGGCGGTGTCGACGAAGCCCAAGCCTGGTGGCACCTTAACCACGAATACCGGTGCGAGGGATCTTTCTCCGATAGAAGGCGTCTCTCTATCGTCAAGACGTCATGCACTCTGCAGTTCCGAACTGGCGAGCTTCCGCAAATTCTTAGGTAGCATGGGCTCACCCGCCACATGAATCCTCCACATAATACCCTCGGGTCTTGGTGGCCCGTCCCGAAACCTGATCGGATTCGCAGTTGTTGACGCCACCGGCTGGCTCGAGCTGCTAGATTTTCTTTTCCTGCCCTTTTTTCCTTTTGGAGAGCGGGCAGGCACCACAATCTGAGCACCGGCCGCCCTATGTAGTGTGTCAGGGCTTAGAATAAAGGGCCGGTTGGTTGTATCAGCTGGCTCTGTAAAGGCGCAAGCTGGAGGCGTCTCCTGAGAACCAAACAGACGCTTGGTGATAGTGGCTTTCTCTGTGGGGCCACCAGCTAGGTCTTCTTCGTTGCCAAACTGAGTGCTGAAGAATTGATCATTCCAGTCTTCGTCGTACTCGGCCGGATCCTGCGCCATGTGCATATCATCAACATGATCATCCGACCCACCGCGTGGAGGTGACGGCGAGGCGGTAGGCCTTGCCACCGCTTGTCGCCGCACGACAGCGGTCTTTGTTACTGTGGCGTGATGGCCCCGCCGTCAAAGCGGATCATGCTCTTTGGCCATAGCAAGAACAAGCGAAGCAACTTCGAGGACGGGCGACTCTTCTTCATCCGCTCACGGGGTTGAATGGGAGGTTCCAGTCGTCGCAGCCCTTAGCACCGACTAATTTTAACCTGTGCACGCTATCGGCATCGGTTTTGAGTGGAGCGTGCGCTGCAAGGTTGAGCGATGGTACCCTTGGCAACATCCTCATTTCGTTGTTCACGTAGAATAAGAGTGCAAGGAACATCCGTCTGCGAAAACATGTCGGCGTCGTCGGGCGAGATGCCACAAGAGTAATATATAGATGTCATCAAAGGCGGTAATTAAAGCAATTTGTTTACCGTGATGGCGTCGAGATCGGCTAATGTCGACGCACCGCACTGGCGACAGGCGTGCAAGAGGCGGAAGAGCTGCTTGATGGCGCGGTGCTGGCGCGGTGTATTCTCCTACCAGCGGGTGCTTGGAGCTCGGTGCGCGCGGCGATGGCGGGAGGCACCAACATGTACTCCGGCGGTGATGGCGAGTCACCAACACTTGCGCCCGCGGTGCTGGCGGAGTCACGAACACGTGGTTTGCACGATTCGGCGCCGCGTTGTTCGGTGGCTCTTGACCATGCTTGGAATCGGGCGGCCCTACTCGACCACCCGCTCCGATTCGCTATTGACTCCACCAAGGTAGGCGGGAAGGGCGTAAGGTGATTGCCAGTTGTCTTGGACGATCTGCGGATCCGCGCCACTTGTGCCTTAAGTTCTTGAACCTCTGTTTTCCTCCTCGCTCCTTCCCGGCGCCACATGCGTCCTCGGCGGTGGACAAAATGATCCACCCAATTCTTACCCGAGGCCGGCGGACGGCCGGCAACGGCTTTTCGTAACCGGCTCTATTTTCTTGGCCGGTTCATCGCCTGTTAAAAGGTTATCACCGGTGGCCCGTCGACCCACAGGATGAGGAACCCTAGGATCCATGACTAGCAACAATTTCCTCCTCCTCGGAAGAAGTAATGAATCATTTAGATCATCGATTAGATTGCAATCGTGTTGATCCGCGGTAATTAGATTATACTTACCACAATTTCCTCGAATTCCTTCACCGAGATCGCGGTGAGTCGTTTGGTTTTGGGTCCACATGGTAGCGGGCCTGATGAAGTTCGAACCTGCCAGGGGGTTGAATTTATAAAGGGGTTTTCTATCCCCTTGGATCTATACTCTTCGTCCTTCTTATTCCATTTGGCCTCCGCGGTTCTGTATCCACCAGATCCGAGATGGTGATGACCTATATTCATCGCCTGCAGCACCTTTCCCCGATTAATATTGGCCAGGGCTCTTTCGGATTCACACCTCTCCTTGAATTCCCGGAACTAATCTTCGGTGATCTGCGGGTCAATCTTTTGGATCTCCTCGAGACTTTTGCCTTCTTTATAGATCTTCTTCTTTATCCGGGTTCTCCGGTGGCGGTGCTCATCTTTGTGAGGCGGATTTGTTTACCGTTCCCATGATAATTTGTGTTACGATACTTAGCGGGAACTTGTATCAGCGTGCACTTCTCTAAGAGGTGTGCGCAAGTGGCCATTATCTTTATGCGGAGATTCTCGGTGTTGATCGAGATGGTTGTCGGTGATCGCCGCCACTTGCCCACTGCCCTTTGGCGACAAGGCGGGCTCCAAAGGAACCCCGATGGGCTCACTTGGTAATTTCCTCCTGGCCGTGCCGACCTTGTTGGGCGCCGGTCCTTCGGCTTCTTCTTCTTAGGAGGTTGCTACCACTCCCTATGCCCTCGCCGCCATCGGTGGTTTCATCGTCCGCCGTTCCTTGGCTTCTTCCTCCGTCTTCCATCTCATCATCCTCGCTCTCCGAAGGATGGTATTCTTCATCGTCTTCTAGACGCTGGGCGCCTCCCGAATGTCAATTGTTTATTCGGTCAGTTCTCCTTCGGCTGATGCGCTTAGAACATCGACCTCGTCGTTGTCACACATCTTTGCACTAATAAAAAACAAATAATTGGTTAAATGCACGGAAAAATCCGGCATGACCTTTGCTAATTTTCTTAAACTAGGAGTGCCCGATTTCTGCCAAAACGGAAGTTAATCAACATTCCGGCAAAAATCGGGACTCATTTCATACAAGAACCTGCATACACACATAATAAAGTGCTTCATATACAAGCACAAGCACAATTTCAATGTGATGTTGTCCCAGCACAGATAGTAGTAGAAGCACATGAGTAGCACCACAGATAGTAGTAGACAGAGCAACACTAGGATGGATATAAGGAACAGATAGTAGTAGTAGCACAGATAATAGAAGTAGTAGCAGCTCAAGTAGCATAGAACAGCAAGCACAACACAGCAAGCTCATATGCTTTTTTTTCTGGAAGCTGGTTTAGAAGTACTAACTTCCCAATATGCATTTGTTTTACAAAACACCTAGCACAAACTCTTGCTTGAACTTTTGCTATGAATACATACAGAAACCAGCTAAGCTAGTAATTAAGGCAAGATTTTCACAAGAGTTTAGTACTCAGATTTTTTACAACTTGAATCTTGCTACTTGCTTAAGTATAAAAGTACTGAAGCAGCAGCAGCACCTAACACTACTTTCTTAACCTACTACTACCAATAACACACCATCCATTTCTAGCAAAGCTACTACTACGGACCTCAGTAGCGAGAAGCACCTGAGGACCTCCTTTTTTACTCTTTTTCATTAACTAACATGCTACCAGTTGGTGTATGCCACACAGGCATAATATCCATCTTAGAAGCATCCACACAGGCAAGCATACAATCATGCAGAAATAAAAATTCAGAATAATGTTCATCTCAGAATAATTTATCTAGGGGCTAAGACAACTAGGAAAGGAAGTTGCTTGCTGTGTAATCCATGAACCATGAAGACAAAACCACTGTTATGATTTCATACTACCTAAGAACATTTCCTGACTCTGAATCCTAACTCTGAACCACTACTCTAAATTTCCTACTCTAAATTTCCTACTCCAAATCTGAATTTACTACTCTAAATTTCCTAACTCCAAATCTGAATCCTAACTCCAAATCTGAATTTCCTACTCTAAATTTCCTAATCTGAATTTCCTAACTGATTAACATTTCCTAATCTGAATTTCCTAATCTAAACATTTCCTAACTGAATTTCCTAAGAACATTTCCTACTCTGAGCATTTCCTAACTGAACCCTATTCTGAATCCTAAGAAAATCTAAACATTTCCTACTCTGAATCCTAAGAACCCTAACTGATGTCGGTACCAGGTTGTTTCGGCCCTTTCAACAGCCCGAGATACAGATTGATGTCGGTACCAGGTTGTTTCGGCCCTTGAATTAGCATACTCATTTGTATGTACTTCTTCTTCATGCACAACCATGGAGGGAGGTTGTACATCCATACAAACACGGGCCAAGTCTTTGTGCTGCTTTGGCTACGAGCGGATTGAGTCCATCGGTGCTCGCACCAAGCCTGATGTTCCTCGAATCTCCACGGTCGGTAATTCGAGGTCCAATGCTTTCAGCAGCTAGCATCCGAAGGGTGCGTCGGCGACTCATCCTTTTCGGGTCATCATCATCTCTGGCTTCTTCCTTTCGCATGCCATCGCATGAGCTTCGCTTCCTTAGGGTCCGAAATAGCGCTGCAGACGAGGGTGATAGGAAAGTACCATACCACTTTTCGAGGTGCTTTCTTCCCTTTCTTGTATCGACTCACGCCTTACCGGGACATGTGGTTTTCTCCGCGTCCTCGCCCCGATAAATGATGCAATCGTTGATGCATACGTGATATCTAACGTGCGGTAGATCGAGAGGACAGACGATTTTCTTGGCATCCTCGATACTAGTTGGACATGTGTTCCCCTCCGGGAGACGATCGTGCCAGAATGCCATCATATCGTCGAAGCTTGCGTCGCTCAATTTGTGCTTTGCCTCATCTCCATAGCCTTGAGCGTAACATTCAACCGGGTATCATCGGGCCTGCATCCTTCATACAATGGAGTAAACGCGTCTTTCTCAAGTTGCGCAAGCTTGGCTTTCTCTCTAGCGGCAGCCCTGGCGTTACTAAATCGCTTGAAGCAGCTCTTGCACATAAGGGTCCCGCACTGGCGTTGTTCCATCGTAAATGCGCTCCTCCGGCATCTAGATCATCATCATCCCGGTCTGCTTCCGCACCTTCACCATCTCCAGGAGCCTCTTTATCATCTCGCTCGTTCTCGCCGTGATGATGATCATCGTCATGTTGGCCACCTTCTTCACCGTCTCCATCATCTATGCCATCGCTTATCCAACGAGTGTATCCATCCATGAAACCATGGCGGAGCAGGTGCGCCTGCAGATTCCCGGAATCTGGGTCGATCACCCAGTTGAGTTTGCATCTTCTGCACGGACATCTTATATCTGTCTTGTTATTTCGTATCATGTCGGCCGTCGCACATTTCAAAAATCTAGCCACAATGCCTTCGCTCATTATGCGGACCATTTTTGCCTGCACGATGTAAACGGTACAATTTTGAAGTCTATTAGAACCACATAATGAATGCATGCATGCAATGGTCGATAGAAAATTTCGGCATGACCTATCCTAAAATTAGGACCTTTGCGAAATGCCAAAGTCTTGCCAAAATGGAAATGAATCAACATTTTGGCAAAACAAATGGCAACTTGTTCACATACAAACACAAGAGAGAGAGAGACCGATCCATACACACATGAACATATCATTATCCTCTCCATACACACATGCATGAGCATCATCGATACTCTCCATATACACACACATATGACCATCGATCCTCTCCACACATACACACATCATGAGCATCGATCATCTACATACATATGAGCACATGTATCATCCATATACACATGAACACATCCTTACATGGACAACTTACCGAGATGAGAGACCGATCGCGAGAAAGATGGAAAGGAGAGGTGCGCGCGTCGACCGGAGACGGATAGATGAGAGACCGGAGACCTCCTCTATTACTTATGTAACATCCAAAGCAAGTTTTACATGCTAAAAATGGTGAATGTATGGAGAAATTGAGGTGGGAAGGAGAAGATCCCGACTAGATCTAAGGAGGAAGAAGAAGGGGAAAGTGAAGTGTGGGTGGTGGATGTGTGGGCACACATGTGCACATAAAATGCTGTCCTAAAAGAATCGACACATCCGTGGCGCACACGGCCCTAGTGCGCCACAGGGAGTACAAACTTCTGTGGCGCACTAGGCCGAGTGCGCCACAGATGCTCCTAGTCCATGTGGCGCACTAGGCGGAGTGCGCCACAGAAGTTTGTGGCCGTTTGAGCGAGGTGGGCATGCGCTCAGGCGTGGCGCACCGAGGCACACGTCGCCAGATGACCCTAACCGTGGCGCACATGACTATAGTGCGCTACAGATGTTTGGCGTGTGTGAGGCCTGGCCCACACACACATGGCGCACTATAGTCATGTGCGCCACGGTTGTTCTAGTTATTAGTAGGGCACTGCCCACAGGTGATCCACGCCTGTTTTAGCCGTGGGGCACTTCAACCATGTGAGCCACGGATGTGCTGATTACCTATAGCCGTTTTCCTAGTAGTGAAGAAAAAAAGAAAAAAAAGAAAAAGAAGTAGGACAATATACACGCTAGCGAGCAGCCATCAAAAGCTTAATTTTTGTGAGCAACGAAACTAAGCTCGGCACATGCACGGCACATGCACGTCGTGATGAGACGAGCGGGTAAAAAAGGAGGAACCAGTGATGAAAGACTACCGCTTATAAAATCGTGTAACTCTCTTCTATTTTTTTTATATGAGATTAAACTTAGCGCGTACTCCTCTTACCCCTCATGTGTGAGCTTTCAACCATCATAGACTCAGACAATAATACCAACTTAAAGTTATAAGGTTATCTAAAAAAACTTAATTAATGTTAACGCAAAATCTATATTCTGGCTGACCACAAAAGAAACTTACCGTGTGCGCTCACACCGGGAGCCGTGGGATATCCATCATGCGGTAACTTCGGATCCCACGTTCCTACCCACTGTTCTCTTCTCATCCACCTCCGTCGTCTCTCTCCCGACCTCACGCGCCGCCAATTTCTCGATCCTGCTCGCATTGTTCTCCCACCTCTCGCACTCTCTCGACCGCTCTCACTGTTGCAGCCTACATCGCCTGATATGCCACCGCCGCCTGCATCTGCGCGTGCTAGAAATTGCCGATGAAGGGCTTGCCGGGGCCGGCCGATACACACTCTCTCTCTCTCTCTCTCTCTCTCTCTTTCTCTCTCTCTCTGCAGGAGCCCCTGCACTCGAAGGTTAACGGGAGATTGATTCCCGCATGGGTCCGGCGTCTCCGCCTCGGCACGGATCAACACTGAGTAGCAGCGGCGATAGGTAGCTGACATGGTTATACCCCGCGGGTACACGATCTCGGCATACCTAGTCCAGCCCACGGCAAATACACGCCGGCCCATGAAGACTTTCGGGTGGCCAAGGCCCATGACGCCTTCGGATCCTTGGAGAGCAAGACTAGAGTAGATAGGAAATTTAAAGGGGTAAACCCTAAAACCTGTAACCGACTCAATCTGTGCCTAGGACCTGCCTGCCTCTATATAGAGGCCAGGAGGGCACGACGAGGAGGCTCGCTCATAACCTCTTGCATACACACCTCCACGCCAGATTGCATCCGCGCACCCCTGTAACCTTCGGTTCCACCGTAATCAGTGCAGAAAAGCAGGAGTAGGTCCCTCTGGGGGCCTGAACCTGGGTAAACCTCGTGTCCCCATGTTGCTTGTTTGCTAACCTTTCCGCGATCTCCAGCATCCCCACCTTCTCCAAAACCCAAGTCCATAACAATGGGCATTGACGAGATTAAACCTCGTCAATTGGCACCGTCTGTGGGAATTGGGGGCGTTGATTGTGAGCTCGTGACGGTCCCAACCAAAGCGATCTACAATTCTGCGGCAACGGAGAGTCATCTCCTCTTCGGCGCCTTCGACTTCACTGCCCACTCGCCGGCCACCCTGAAGGACTTCGAGCCGGTAGGCGACGGACTCGAGATCCTGTTCGGGAGCTTCTGCTTCCAGGTGGGGCAGATCAGCACTCTCCGCCTCCCGAAGCGGGTGCCCCTACCGTCGATCAGGCCTGCTTCGTGGGCTCCACACCCCGTGCTACACACATCATCATCGACAAATGAGTCTTATGACAGCAGTAGCTTCAACTCAGATCTGTGCGATCCACCGTCGGATGAAGGGACCTATGGTTCCGGATCCGAAAGCTGCGGCAGCAGCGATCCGATCTAAAAGCGCTACCAGTGCGCCGCGGTCATCCAAGATCAGGAACACAATCTGCCACCCAACCTGCAGGGTAGAAACGGCGAGAACAGAAGAAGCCGGTCCCCCACCCAACGAGGAAAACAACAACCGAATCATCCACCTCAGCGAGGAGGGATGGGATCAAGCACACGACGCCGTAACAGGTAACAAGATCCTGCCGGCAGATGCCTCACGGGACCTGCTGATGGCATACCACATTCTCCTCATCGAGGAGCACAAGAAGCAACTAAGGATGCAAGAGGTGCTTGACAAGCGCAAGCAAGCAGCCTCGGAATCCAGTGCATGGAGAGCTGTGCTCTCCGCCATGGGCATCGGCTCCAGCTCGCATGGAAACCATGGCAACAAGCACCGTTCTCGCACAGAGAACATGGATCCAAAAGCACGTCGCGAGGTGACTAGAGCCCTCAATGCGTCCTTCATGGAGATGGATGCCGACGGCAACGTCATCCCGAAGACACCGCAATATGCGATCATGGCAGCCACCGCGTACCTCGCGTCCCATCCTCCTTCGGACGGGGACCTGAAAAGGGCCATACACAAGTCCGCGCTCACCGGACTCGGACTCGTTGGAGCCGCGCTCCACGGAGAAGCTCCTACGGAGCCAAAGAAGAAGGCCGTGGTCAGGTTCAACTGCAGCCCCACACCCTCATCCGAGGACGAAGAGCATGACCTTGCTCGAAGGCATAAGAGCTCGTACCGTCGCAGCCGCGACTACGACGCTCGAAACGAGCTAACGCAGTGCAAGATCGAAAAAGCGCGCGCTAAGTGTGTATGCTCATCTGAATTCAAAGAAGATGATGACGAAGGAGAACTCTGCAGAGCCCGATGCTTCAGCAGATCCGTCCAACGGACGAGGATGCCGTGAAACTTCAAGCTTCCTTCGGACACTCCGAAGTTCGACGGCACACAAGACCCTAGGGCATGGCTCAGCGACCACCTGTCGTCCGTCAAGCTACATGGCGGAAACAAGGAAACCACCATGAAATGCCTTCAGCTGCAGCTGACAGGCGCAGCCCGGATCTGGCTCAGTAGCCTATCCTCGGGATCCATCCGAAGCTAGGAGGAGCTGGCGTACAGTTTCGTCTGAAACTTTAAAGGCACCAGCAAGAGGACCACCTTGATCTAAGAGCTGCGGGACTACACCCAACGAACGGGCGAATCCATTCGCTCGTACATACTATGCTGGTCCAACACCAAAAACTCCGCGGTGCATATCTCCGAGGAGAGAGCCATCGAAGCCTTCAGGGACAGCGTCAAACGCCAGGACTTCAAGGAAGAGCTCGGGTGCGTCAAGCCCACGACACTCGACCACCTCATGGACATCGCCAACAGGTGGGCCGACGGCGAGGACTCCATCCACCGAGCACACTCGGAGGAGGAAGATCACTACGGCCGGCGACGTGAGCGTCGTAGAAATAGAAGATCGCGCATCTATGACGATCGCGACGGACCTGACATGGACGGACCTGACATGGTCGCAACGACGGCAACCGCAACAACGGCGGATACCGCGGAAACAATTTCCGCGATGGAGGACGCCCAGCACAGTCGTGGCAGCACCACAATCGCGACGACGGACCCTCAGCATAGGAAAAACTGTCGGGTCCATGGACCATCCACTTCTACATCAACAAGCAGGATGGCAAGAAGAAGGCAAGCCACATGCTCAAGGACTGTCGCGAGTTCCAGAAACGCAGCGAGAGCATGGCTCAGATGAGGCAACAAGCCCCAAACCCTGGATTCGGGAACGCACCCGCGCCAGGCGAGATCGCGCATGGAGCTCCTCCACCGCCACCTGCAGGAGGCCCGAATCACCCAGTCGCACCCGCACAAAATAATGGTGGGCACGTGTCGTGGGAATGGTCATGGAAGATGCTGCAATCGGCAGCGAGTAGTAGAACGAGGGGCAAGGGCGGCCAGCCATCTGCGGTGCGAGATGAGGGCAAAGACACAGGGTTTTACCCAGGTTCGGCCCCCCGGAGGGTAAAGACCTACTCCTGCTAGATTGTATTATGGAGGTGGTACAATGGGCGAAATCGGCGGCTAGGCGGCGAGTCGCTTGGGTGTATGACGGAACGTATCTCTACACGCCCCACAGGGAGGTTTATATAGGCTTACCTACCCTAGGGTTTACATATCTCAACCGAATCAGTTAAGGCTTCGGTACTCGTTTAACCTAATCCGACTGGGCCTATCTACTACTTTGGGCCTTGACTTCGATCGCTTGGATCCTCGGCTCGATCCGATCGCCGTCTTGCAGCCCACTCGCGATTCTTGGGCGATCGGAAGCGTCTGCTGGGTATACCCGGTAGACACATCCCCATCGATAGTCCCGTCGTCGATTAGGCGTGGTGGGCTGGCGATCAATATCTGACGAGTAGACATCGTCGAATCGCGGCGGGCTCTGTATAAAGGAAAAGACTAGACATTCGATCGCAGCTTTGGCGAGTCGTGGCTCTTGTCGTAGTGACCGGGTCGGCGAGCCGAGTGGCTGAAGTTGGACCGTTAACCGTGGTCAAACTAGCCGTTGGGGTAATCCAACGGTGACTTTCGGTGTAATCACCGCGTAGTAACGGCTCCCTGATTTGGCGGGTAACAACCGCTATATAAGGGGAATGGCAGGCGATCAGAGAACCACCTTCTCACCAATTCTTCCGACTGTGCGCACTTTCGCCTCCCTACGCACCGCGATCCAGCCGAGCAGAAATCCTCCGACCCCCCACAAATCTTTCCGACATGGCCCTCTCCACCGAACCTTTGGGTAGATCTAAGTGCACGAGGGCGCAACTGGCTTCCTTTGAGGAGGCCGGGATCCTGCGAGCCGGCTGCTGGCGCATCCCTGCGGCCAGAGAGGTGACCCCGAACCCGCAAGAGAGGGAATTCATCTGCTGCACCAGCCATCTTGAATGGGGGCTAGGGTTCCCCACGTCCCTGTTCATCCGGCGCTTCTGTGCCTACTACGGGATCCAACCATCGGATCTGGGTCCCCACAGTATCTAGCAGCTCGCCATCTTCGTGGCATTCTGCGAGTGGTACTTGGGCTGCCGACCCTACTTCCCTCTATGCCAAGATCTGTTCCACGGACGGATCAGCCGCGAGGAGGCGAGCGGCCCAATGCTTGCCGCGAGCGGCCTAACCTTCCAGCTGAAGTCGAAGGCTTCATTTTTTGACTTGATGCTGCCCGCCAAGGCGGCGAGCGACTGGAAGAAGTCGTGGTTCTATGTTGCCGAGGCGACCCCAGAGGGCGAGATGGCGATCCCACGGTACTCCGCCAACTGGTCCGAGCCGTCTTCAAATCGGCAAGCTCCCCAACGACCAGCGGATGGTTGTTGACGAAATGCTCTAGACCATCCGCGGTTTGAAGAAGAAGGGCCTTCAAACGATCAACCTATACAACTGCTGGCTCGGGCGGCGGCTCGTCCCCCTGGCTCGACGCGACCACTATATGTACCAGTACACCGGCCGGGAAGACTCGACGAAGGCCTGCCTCGCCGAGTGGAAGCTCGAGGACTACATCCCAGCACTTAAGAAGATCACCCAGGCGGTGTACCTGGACGCACAAGCTGGGGTTGCCCCTTACACCACAAAGCATCCAGCCCCAACGGTAATCACCTCGCTTCATTCGCAGTCGCAGTTTTTGTAGTCGCGGTAACTCTAATTTCATCTTGCATTCTTTGCAGCTGTTCCAAGTGGTGGAAGGATGGCTCCCGCCTTCGGATGACGAGAATTTGAGCTCGTTCGTCCAGGACATGTGCGAGTCACCTCCCGCCAAAGGCGATTCCGGGAGCGACGAGATCAATGACGACGACGAGTCCGAGGAGGAGGTCGCCCCGCTGGTTCGCAAGACATGCGGGCAGCGACAGCGTGAGCTTGAGGCGAGTAAAAGCCTCGAGCGTCACGATGACGACGAAGAACTTCCGGAGACCACCTCGCGCCGCCAGGCTACTCCGTCGAAGAAGAAGAAGAAAGAGGAGGCAAAGGCCCCTCCGAAGAGGAAGACGAAGCCGACGAGGCTGGCCTCGCCGCACTTTTCGGCGGCGATTACCCGGCCAGCCAGGCGAGGCTCGCCTCACGACAACCGTCTTTGTACGGCCACCGTCGAGGTGTCGCTGGCTTCAATGCCTCCACCATTCGCCCGATCTACTGGCGGGGATGCTCGGCTGCGCAACCGCCTCGAGGAGGCTCTGCCGAAGATATCGGAGGCTCGGTTGTGGTCTCAACGGCGAAGAAGCCGTCCATGTCTTGGGCGCTGACGTCCACGGAGATGGGGCTCGATGCAGCTCGGGCCACTGGAGAAGCCGGCCTCCGCACGGGGCTGCGCTTTATTCCAATCGCCAAGTGAGTACCCTCACCCTCCTTTGTCTTCCATAACCGCTTGAATTATCTTTGCTTACACGATTGATGTACAGGACCGGAGTGAAGAGGATGGGCCACCCGACCGTGGCTAAGGTGCCATCCGTCGCCAGCGAGGAGGATCCTTCCCGTAAGAGGAAGGCGGACGAGGTCGTCGTCCCTACAGATGGCAGCAAGAAGGCCAAGGGTGATGACGTCGTCACAATTTCTGACGACACGGCGGTCGCGCCAATGGAACCTGTAACAGAGGCGCCCGCACCCCCGAATGAGGGCGCTCCCTAGTCTGGAACGGCCGAGCCGACCTCCTTTGGGGCGGGTGCCTCCATCGCGACTTTCCCGCGCTTCATGGCCAAAGCGGCCACGACAAGTGGAACTTCACCCTCGAGCCGTGCACCTGGGGTCGCTGATGCGGAAGTCGACCAGTGTCGTGGGTACACGCCGGCCCTCCTCGCGTCCGTGGACGCGATACAACTTCATGGCATGCTTGGCGCAGCCATCCAGGTATCCGGTCCCGAGGATCAGTCGGTGTCTTGCAGTGATGCGATCCTTTTAACCTATAATTTGTTATTTTGAGCGTCCGGTCCCGAGTGCGCTTTCGCTGAATTTCAGCGGGTGGGCACTTAGGAAGGTTTGATTGCCGGTCCCCGATTGCGCTGCTAATTTCAGCGGGTGGGCAGGAAGGTTTTGATTGCCGGTCCCGATGCTTTCGCTGAATTTCGGGTGGGCACTTAGGAAATTTTTGATTGCCAGTCCCCGAGTGCGTACTCGCTAAATTTCAGCGGGTGGGCACTTAGGATGTTGCTTTAATTAATTGTTTGAGCGGCGTGCGGTGCTCGCGTGAATCGGTGACCGATTGGCGGCGAAACACAGCGGAGAAAGGCGGCAGCCGTCCAAGAGGTGAATAGGGGACTTCAGGAAGTTGCCGCGAAGGCGGAGGATGCTCGCCAGGGACTTGTCCCCGCAGGTGAATTGGCGGCGGCGCAATCGGCTTTGAGCTCGGCTGAGAAGCGGATCGCCGATCTCGAGCGCGAGCTGCGGGAAGCGAAGGAAGAAGCGAGCTCGGCTGACGGACGAGCCAAGGCCGCCATTACAGCCACTGAAGAAGATCGTAAAGTGTCGGACGCCCTTGTTACTGGGCTTCAGGACGATCATACTGCGCTTCAACGCTTCATCACGGATCTCGCCCGCCCGCTGATTGGTATGTGCACTTGTCTCTGCCAGTAGCTTGTGATGTTTGTGATGTCCAACGTACTCACTGTTGTCCTCTACCCGCATGTCGCATCATTGATAGCGCGGAAGAGGCGAGCTCGTTCGATGCGCGACAGTGTGTGGGCATGCTCGTTGACTCGGCGACATTGTGGGCAACGTGCATCCGAGCCTACCTCCAGGATATATCACCCACGGAGGTGATTCCCAGCGACCTCGTCGAGGTGTGGAAGTACTTGGAGAAGGCGCCTCGGTTGTTGAATTCATGACGCGGTCGGCGTTTCGACGCGGAGCAGCAACGGCGCTGAGCCTTGGACTTGCTCACTTCCCAGAGGAATTCCACCTCGACGACGTGACGAGCGGCTACCCTTCGTCGACTGGCACGGTGGATCTTTCCGAGATGCTGAAGTTGACGGACCGCGCCGCGTTGTACTCAGAGCGTGTCTGGGCAATGGGAGACCTTCTTCCGTACCAGGAGACGGTCGTCGCGCCCAACGACCCCGAGCCTCCGCACCGGGATTTCAAGGTCGAGCAGCCTTTCTGCGCGGCGATGGCGGGTGAGCTGACGATGTACCCGTCAAACCCATACACGCCGTTCATTCGCAGTCGTCGGGGTGCTGGCGAGTCGTCCTCGAAGCCTGCAGAATAGGGTAGTTTGCCCTGAGGCGTTAGTAGCAGGTCTGCCGTATGGGCATATTTTGTAATGTGAGACGATGCGACATGCTATTGAATGAGACATCGTGTCTGTGTTGGAATTTTTCATGTGTTTTGTGATTGTGGTTTGAACGAGTCCCCGAGCGCGTCCGCCCTTTTGTGGGGTTTACCTCGTGTATGATATGTTTGTTGTTTTTGAATGTTTTGTTATTGTGGTCTACTCGCCTGGACTCGAAGAGCGATCTGAGCGACTCCTTGAACGCCTGTTCACCGTTTTCCCTTGCGCGAACGGGGTCGGGTGGCCGAGTCCCCGAGCGTGGTACTTGGTTGTTCTAGGCGCGACTCGAGGCTGGTTGAGGACTTGGCGCGTTAGTTTGGGCACATCACTCCTGCCTGGCCCGTTGGGTCAGTCGCGTGGCGAGTCCTGGGCATGCTCTCCTCTTGGCGTTTTCCCGAGCCGCTCGCGATGAACTGGTCGTCAGTCCCCGAGCGTGGTAATTAGCCGTTCGAGTCGCTATGTCGAGGATGCGGAGGAGTTCTTGCTGTAAGCGAAGCGCTTGTCTTGGCTCGTAAAGCCAGTCGGGCTAGGCGACTCCAATGGGGCTCCGGGTAGGCGTTTTTCATGGACAATGCAAGACCTGAGGTTACTCAGTGCTCTTGCACCGCACTACTTAGCCGTGCCGATCGCTGCACCAAAGGTTGACTTCTGTGGTTAGCTGGATGCTGTTATTACGAGTGCGAGTGGCACAAGACATGGAGAGTAGGCGCAAATTGCAGTAACCGATTCTTTTTATTTCATAGCGACTCGAGAGTACATATGTGGGGTTCTAGGGGTAGAAATTCAGTAGGAGGTTTACATTCCATGGTCGCTTGACGTCGAGTTCGCCGTCCCCGCGGACGTCGATGAGGTAGTAGGCGTCGTTGCCAAGTACTCGCCCGATGGCGAATGGTCCCTCCCACGGAGGGGAGAGCTTGTGCATGCCCTTCTTGTCCTGGATGATGCGCAACACCAGGTCGCCTTCCTGGAAGGTGCGAGTTTTCACCCGCCGGCTGTGGTAGCGGCGGAGTCCCTGCTGGTATATGGCGGTGCGTGACCGAGCGAGGTCACGTGCCTCGTCGAGCTGATCGACTCCGTCTCGGCGGGCGAGTTCGTTTGCACCCTCCGTGTAGTGGACGACCCGTGGCGAGTCATGCTCGAGATCGGTGGGCATGACTGCCTCGGCGCCGTATACCATGAAGAAGGGGGTGAATCCTGTCGACCTGTTGACCGAGGTGCGGATTCCCCAGATGACGGAGGGCAGCTCCTCGACCTAGCACCCGGCGGTGCGCTTGAGTGGTACTTGGAGTCGCGGCTTCAGGCCGTGGAGGATGCTTTGATTGGCCCGTTCCGCCTGGCCGTTGGATTCCGGGTGGGCGACCGATGCGACGTCGAGCCGGATGTGGTGCTCTTCGCAGAATTCGGCCATGGCTCCTTTGGCGAAGTTGGTGCCGTTGTCCGTGATGATGCTGTTTGGGAACCCGTAGCGATATATGAGCTCGCGTAGGAATTTAGTGGCGGTCTTCCCGTCGCATTTCCGGACTGGCTTGGCCTCCACCCACTTTGTGAATTTGTCGACCGCGACCAGGAGGTGGGTGTAGCCGGAGGGGACCTTTTTGAAGGGGCCTACCATGTCCATGCCCCATACGGCGAATGGACAGGTGATGGGGATTGTTTTGAGCGCTGAGCTCGGCACGTGCGTCTGGTTGGCGTACTTCTGGCACCCGGCGCACCGCTGGATAATGTAGACAGCATCGGCGTGTGCGGTGGGCCAGTAAAAGCCATGCCGCATAGCCTTGGTGACTAGAGAGCGGGCGCCGGTGTGGTGGCCGCAGTCACCGGAGTGGATATCGTGGAGGATCTTGCATCCTTCGGCGGGTTGGACGCAGCGTTGGAACACGCCGGTGACGCTGCGCTTGTGGAGCTCGCCGTCGATGATGGTGTAGGACTTGCATCGGCGGGTGATCATTCGAGCGTCCGTCTCGTCTGCTGGCAAGGTGCCGGCCTCCAGGTAGGCGATGTACGGCTTGGTCCAGTCGTCTGGCTCGGTGACGAGTGCGACCAGGGCTGCCTCCGGCTGTAACGGGACTCCGATGTTGATCTCCCTCGGGGGAGAGACTAATGGCTTGGTTATTGTGTCGAGGAAGACGCCGGCGGGTGGTGCGAGTCGAGCCGACCCAATGCGAGAGAGGGCGCCGGCCTCCTCGTTCTTCCGCCTATCGATCCACTCGACGGAGTAGCCTGTGAAGTGTCCGCCCAGCTTGTCCACTGCTTGGCGGTATGCCGCCATGGTGGAGGAGACGGCATCGCAGGTGCCAGCGACTTGCCCCGCGACGAGGTCGGAATCTCCGTAGCAGCGTAGGCGGTTGACATTCATCTCCTTGGCAGCTCGCATGCCGTGGAGTAAGGCCTCGTACTCGGCCATGTTGTTGGTGCAGGGTGTGAAGTCGAGGCAGAGGATGTAGCGGAGCTTGTCGCCCTTCGGTGAAGTTAGCACGATCCCTGCGCCTGCACCGTCCGTGTTCTTGGAGCCGTCGAAGTGTAGGCTCCAGTAGTGGAGGTACGGCAGCTTCTCTGGCTGCTGGGCCTCTTCGCAGTCAGCGATGAAGTCCGCTAGGGCCTGCGACTTGATCTCTTTTCTTGGCTCGTATTTGATGTTGTGGACGCCGATCTCGACGGCCCACTTGGCGACCCGCCCGGTAGCCTCGCGGTTGCGGATGATGTCTTGCAGTGGTGCTGAGGAGACGACCGTGATCGGGTGCTCCTGGAAGTAGTGCGGCAGGCGCCGCTGAGCTCTGAAGACCGCGTATACCAGCTTTTTGTACTGGGGGTAACGCTGGCGCGACTCGGTGAGGACCTCGCTGATGTAGTACACCGGCCGCTGTACTGGGTGCTCCTTTCCTTCCTCCGGTCGCTCGACGACCATCACGACGCTGACGACGCGCTCGGAAGCCGCGACGTAAACCAGCATGGGTTCTTTGTCGGCGGGGGCGGCGAGTAGCGGTGCGGCAAGTAGCACCTTTTTGAGGTCGCGGAGCGCGTCATCCGCCTCCTTGTCCCACTGGAAGGTGGGGTTCTTACGCATTAGGCGGTATAGGGGCATCGCCTTTTCGCCCAGGTGGGGGATGAAGCGACTGAGAGCCACTACTCGCCCGACCAGTTTCTGGATGTCGCGCAGGCACTCGGGTTTGCCGAGCCGGGCGATCGTGTCGATCTTCGTGGGGTTCGCCTCGATCCCGCGTTTGGAGATGACATATCCCAGTAGTTGTCCTGCTGGTACACCGAAGGTGCATTTGCCTGGGTTAAGCTTTATCTTGTATTTTCGAATGTTTCCGCCAGGTCGGCGAGTAGGTCACCCTGGCGAGCGGACTTTACGACCACGTCGTCGATGTAGACATGGATGTTGCGGCCAATTTGGGTCGCGAGGCACTCTTGCATGCACCGCTGGTAGGTCGCCCCGGCGTTCTTGAGACCGAAGGTCATGGCGGTGTAGTAGAAGGCTCCGAATGGCGTGATGAACGCCGTCTTCTCCTCGTCCTCGACCGCCATTTTGATCTGATTGTACCCGGAATAGGCGTCGAGGAAACATAGCGACTCCGAGCCCGCGGTTGAATCGATTATCTGGTCGATCCGCGGGAGGACGAACTGCTCCTTTGGGCAGGCGCTGTTCAAGTTTGTGTAGTCGATACACATCCTCCAAGTCCCGTTCTTCTTCTCGAACAGGACTAGGTTTGCCAGCCACTTGGAGTATTTTATTGGCCGGATGAAGCCTGCAGCGAGTAGACGCTGCACCTCCTCGGCGATTGCTCGGCGGCACTCTTCATTGAAGGGCCGCAGCGACTATTTGACGGGTCGCACTTTGGGGTCGGCGTTTAGCTTGTGCTCAGCGAGCTCCCTAGGGACACCAGGCATGTCAGAGGGCTTCCATGCAAAGATGTCCCTGTTCTCACGGAGGAACTCGATGAGCGCGCCTTCCTATGCTGGGCTCTTGCCCGTCCCGATCGTCACCATCTGGCTGGAGTCGCCTGGGACCAGCTCGACGGTGCAGGTGTGCGTCGTCGCCTCGAAGGTTGAGGTGTTTGCGCCCTCCAAGTTGGGCTCCTTGAGTATGGTGGGGTCGTCTTTGTTGACCCCGCTCGGGTACTTAGCGAGCTCATAGGCGTGGTTGGTCTCCGCCGCGATGACGGCGTTAGCAAGCTCGGCTCCTTTGGCCTCGCACTCGGCAGCCATGTTGGGGTCGCCGTTGATGGTGATGACGCCGCATGGCCCGGGGAGCTTCATCGTGCTGTACGCGTTGAGGGGCGCTGCCATGAACTTGGCGAACGCCTGGCGCCCTAGGACGCAATGGTAGGGGCTGTCGAAGGGCACGAGCTCGAAGATGATCCGCTCGGTGCGGAAGTTTGCTGGTGTGCCCAAGGTGACTGGCAGCGTGACCTTACCGATCGGGTACGCCTTCCGACCGGGGAGGATGCCATGGAACGTGGTGTGGGTTGTTTCGATCATTGACTGCGGGAGCCACAGCCGACTGAAGGTGTCCAGGTACAGGATGTTGATGGAGCTTCTGCCGTCCATCAATGTCTTGGGGAGCCAGTAGTCACCGACCTTAGGCTTGACCACCAAGGCGACTCGACCTGGGTACTCGATGCGTGGAGAGTGGTCTTGGCGGCTCCAGGTGATGGGCTGCTCCGACCAATTGAGGAACTGGGGAACATCCACCTGGGCCACCGTGTTGACGGCGACGGCGCGGGCGACGACCCTCTTCTCGCGCTTCGTGTTGAAGCCCGTGAAGGTATGGAGCGAGCCGTCCACTTTGCCGAATTTTCCGCCGTTTGGCGGGTCGTTGTCGGGGTCCTCCCGTGCTCGCCGTGCCTTCTTGATCTCCCTGAGGGTGTGGCAGTCGGCAGTTGTGTGCGTTGCGAGCTTCCCTTCCCTGCTATGAAATGCACACGGTTGGTTGAGGAGGGCCGCGGGGTCGAACCTTGGCTTGGCCTTGTAGTTGCTGCCGTCGCGGTGTTGTCCTCCGTCGCGGAGGAAGCTCTTGGGCTCGCGTTGGGCGTGCCCGGCGTTGGCAACGAAGTCGACTCGCCCGTCGCTACGGCGCTTGCCGGTGAGGCGAGTGTTGTTGTAGCGTAGGTCGGACCGTCGTCCGCTGTCGTCGTCGCTCGTGCGGCGTTGTCCTCCTGACTCGTCGTCAGTTTCCTGGTTTGGATCTTCCTCCGCGTACCGTTTGGCTATCTCGAGGAGGTCCGGGATGTTGTCGAGTGTACGGGAGTGCCGCTTGAGCTTCGCGACCAGGGGCTCGTAGCGGCACGAGGTCTTGAAGCAGTGGATCGCGGTGTCCGGGTGAATACCGACCGCGTTGTAACAGAGTTCTTGCCAGCGTTGGACCCAGTTGCGGGTCGACTCGCGGGGTCCCTGGACGCATCGCTCCAGGTCCTCGATGGTGGTGGCGCGGGTGTAGGAGCACTCGAAGTGCCTGACGAAGGCGTCGCGCATCTCCTCCCGATGTCGATACTGTCACGGGAGGTGTTGATCCACTGCACGTCCCTCCATCATCGAGGGGAGATAAGGCGGCTAGCAGGTCGGTGTGGCTGCGATCCCCATCGCCATGAGGTATGTATCGAGCCAAGCGGCGGGGTCGTCACGGTACTTTTCTATCTCCTTGGCGCCTTGAAGTTTGGCGGGTACTTCGCCTCGGATCATTGGTCCGAAGCACTTGGGGCCGAGTCGGTGGCGACCCCATGGGCTCGCCGTCGTGGCGATTGGTTAGGGTGTGTCGCGTCGGGCTGGCGTCTTGGCGCCGCTTTTGGTTCTTGATGATGTGGGTGCGGGCGTCGATGGGTTGCCCGTTGGCGGCGACGAAGTTGGTCGCTGGCCTGGGGTAGTTGGTGGAGAGTGCCGCGTTCGCGGGTCGATGTTGGAGCTGCAGCGGCTCCGGTGGTGGGCAGTTGAGGGTGTTCGCCGCCATTGGGCGGCCGCTTGAGGCCGCTCTGCTTCCCGAAGAACGCGAGTATACTCGACCCTGCGAGTCGGCGCCCGCGTTTTGCTGCTCGATGGCCTTTGCGAGCACGGCATCTTGGATCTGTAGGGCGCCGTCGCCCGTGGCCGTGATGTTGTCGGCTGCTGCTCGACCTGCTACGAGGTTGTCCATCGGGGTGGAGAATAGTGGGAGACCGTTTGCGTCTCGCTCCCGTGAGGAGACTACTATCCGCGGCTGGTCCCTGGGAGGTGTGCGGTTGGGTGGAGGTGGGGCGCCCATCGCCGTTGACCCTGGCGGGGGTCGGGCGCTTCCTCCTGGTGGCGCGTTCTCGCGGATCGCACGCTCGACCACGCTGGTCGGGTCGTTTTCGTCGTCGAAGTTCAGGGCACGCCCTTGAACGGTGGGGTTCAGGCGTGACCTGATCCGCTGCTGGTGGTAGCGTGATAGTTTCTGCGCCGTCACCTGCTCGAGGCGATATTTTTCGCGCTCGGCTTGTTCCTTGCGCACCGCCTCCGCCAGCTTCAGGCGGAGTTCCTCAACCTACGTTGCCGTGGCGTTAGGAGGGATTGGGGTGGAGAATGGGTCCTCCGGCGGTTCAGTGACGGTCGCCATGTAGGTCGCGGCGTGCCGACCGGTTCCGTCGCGGAGGTCGGCGGAGTTCTCCGATCCGGAGTCGAATTCGAAGATCCCGAGGATGGAGGGGTCCTCGAAGTCTCCCACGTTGGAGACCTGGGTGATGCAGCCCGTGGGTGAAGCCGCGGTGATTGACCCGGCGAGTGACGCCGGGGTCGCCGAGTCGGCGTCGTCGTTGAGGGCCGCGTCTTCTGCGGCCGCTGAGTTTTTGGCCACGTCGCTGTGGGCCGAATTGTACTCGGAGGCGAGGCGATGGATCGTGCGGATCTGGCTCTCGGAGAGCCGATCGCGTGGCGGCGACTCGCGGATGCGAGCCGAATCCTCCGAGACGATGACGTCGGTGAGGCCGACGAAGAGGCTGATCGTGCCGACCGGCAGGATCACGCTGTGCGTGACGGGTCGCACCGCCGGGACGTAGCTGCTCGACAAGATTTGGAGCATCTCGCTGATCTCTATCATGCGGCCGGTGGCGACCGTCTCGTTTATGGGCAGATTGGATCTCGCTGCAAAACACCGGCTAGACCGGCCAGGCCCCACGGTGGGCGCCACTGTCGTGGGAATGGTCACGACAGATGCTGCAATCGGCAGCGAGTAGTAGAACGAGGGGCAAGGGCGGCCAGCCATCTGCGGTGCGAGATGAGGGCAAAGACACAGGGTTTTACCCAGGTTCAGCCCCCCGGAGTGTAAAGACCTACTCCTGCTATATTGTATTATGGAGGTGGTACAATGGGCGAACTCGGCGGCGGCGGAAGTCGCTTGGGTGTATGATGGGCGATATCTCTACCGCCGGCAGGAGGTTTATATAGGCTTACCTCCCCTAGGGTTTACATATCTCAACCGAATCAGTTAAGGCTTCGGTACTCGTTTAACCTAATCCGACTGGGCCTATCTACTCGCTTGGGCCTTCAGCTTCTAGTCGCTTGGATCCTCGCTGGGCTTCGATCCAGTCGCCGTCTTGTAGGCCCACTCGCCAGTTCTTGGGCCAGTCGGAAACGTCCTACTAGGTATACCCCGGTAGGAACATCCCCATCAGCACGGGTATCCCCCGCCGAAAGGAGCACTGATGATCCAAAAAGGGCGCCCGACGAATAGGGTGCAGAAGAGAATAACCCGCCAGATCAACCTGGCTGTGACAGCTCCACCCGCCATCCCTGAGTACCTCAGCGGATCGGAGTCCTGCATCACGTTTAGCCATTCGGATCACCCTTGCTAGGTCCCTCGCCCAGGTCATGCTGCCCTGGTGATTGAGGCGGAAATCGGAGGTTTCAAGATGAGCCGCGTCTTCCTGGATGGTGGCAGCAGCATCAACCTGATGTTCGCAAGCACCCTAGCAGCAATGCGGATCCTGCTGTGCAGCCCGGAACAGTCAGACACAACGTTCCATGGCATCGTCCCAGGAAAGTGCATATTCCCCCTGGAAAGATATGGCTCGACGTCATCTTCGACAAACTGAATAACTTCCGATGCGAGCGGCTCGAGTTCGAAGTGGTAGACTGGCCATCACAATACCACACCATCCTAGGGCGTGTAGCATTCGCAAGGTTCTTGGCAGTACCACACTACGCGTACCTGCTACTCAAGATTCCAGGACCCAGGGGCGTCATCACGGTCCACGGGAGCTTCACCCGATCGGACCACTGCGACAGGGACCTCAACAGAATCTCCCAGTCATTCGGCGTGCAAGAGGAGCTCATAAGGATCCGCGAGGTGATGGACAACGGGGCACCCCCAGTCGCACGACAGAACGCACCTAATATGTCTTTCGACTCCATCGTCAACACAAAGAAGGTGCAGGTCCACCCAAAGGATGCCTCCAAGACGACGCTGATCGCCAACGATCTCAGCCCCGCATAGCAAAGCGCGCTCGTCGAATTCCTCCGTGAGCGCTGGGAAATCTTCGCCTGGTGTCCTGCGGACATTCCAGGAGTTCCCAGGGAATTCGCCGAGCACGCACTCAATGCCTTTCCAGATGCCAAGCCCGTCAAGCAGTCCATCGAGAGACTGTCCGAGCCCCGGGCCAAAGCCATAGGGATTGAAGTCAACAGACTACTCGCTGCAAACTTCATCAGTGATGGTTCCCAAGAAGGACACGGATATCCTACGGATGTGCGTGGACTTCACGTTGCTGAACAAGCACTGCCCGAAGGACCACTTCCCTCTCCCTCGGATCGATCAGATCATCGATTCGACTGCAAGATGCGAGAAACTCTCCTTCCTCGACGCCTACTCAGGCTACAACCAGATTCGACTCAAAGTCGAAGATCAGGGAAAACGGCATTCATCACGCTGTTCGGAGTGTCCTGCTACAAAACAATGCCCTTCGGGCTAAAGAACGCAGGTGCCACGTACCAGCGGTGCATGCAGGCATGCCTAAAGAACCAGATCGGTCGCAACGTCCAAGTCTATGTCGACGACATAGTCATCAAAACCAGGGAGGCGAGAACGCTCATCGACGATCTCCGCGAGACGTTCGATAATCTTGACCGCTACAGGATCAAGCTTAACCCTGAAAAGTGCGCCTTCGGTGTCCCATCAGGTCAACTGCTTGGTTACTTCATCTCCTAGCGAGGGATTGAGGCGAACCCAAAGAAAATACAGGCCATCATGGCCATGGAGAAGCTGAAAAACCTTAAGGGCGTCTAGCAGCTTGCAGGACGAATAGCGGCATTAAGCAGGTTCATCAGCCGCATGGGCGAGAAAGCACTGCCATTCTACCAGCTGCGGCGCAAGACAGACAAATTCGAGTGGACGCCCGAGGCGGATGACGCATTCGAAGATCTAAAGCGGCTACTCTCTACCTCGCCCGTCTTGGTCACGCCAAAGGAGCACAAGCCCCTACTGCTGTACATAGCAGCTACACACCAGGTGGTGAGCACCGTACTGGTGGTCGAGCGACCAGAAGAGGGCAAGACCCATGGGGTCCAACGCCCAATCTACTACCTCAGCGAGGTATTGACGCCAACAAAGCAGAGGTATCCTCACTACCAAAAACTCGCCTACGGCGTGTTCATGATGGCTCGACAGTTGAACCATTACTTCCAGGAGCACCAGGTGATGGTCGTCAACGAGGCAATCCTAAACAGCATCCTGAACAATCTGGAGGCCACAGGACGCGTAGCCCTGTGGGGCATCGAGCTGTCACCCCTAGACATCGTCTACGATAAGCGACTCGCAATCAAGTCTCAGGTCCTCCCGGACTTCCTCATCCACTGGATGGAGCTGCAGCTACGGACACACGGACATGACAGTCATGGGCGATGCGCCGGCGGCTCCAAGCGAGGCGGAGCAGGATCGAGTCATCTCGACCTCCGAGCGACAAGATGAAGTACGTCCTTCGGATGAAATTCCGAGCTTCCAACAACGAGGCCGAGTACGAAGCCCTCATCCACGGCATGAGGATGGCAAAGATCTGCGGCACAACGCGCCTGGTCATCTACGGAGACTCGAATCTCGTCGTCCAACAGACGATGAACGAGTGCGACGCACACGACGAAAACATGATCGCGTACCGCGCACTCTACAACTCACTCGAGGGAGAATTCTACGGCTGCGTGCGACGAGGAGGCCGACAGACTTGACAACATCGGCTCCACCTGCGCACGGGTGTCACCAGGTGTGTTCCTCGAATAGATTTGCGTGCCATCCATCAAGCGGAAATTCCCCAAGGGATCACCCGAAGAAGCAGAACACTTGGGGGCCGCGCTACCCGACGGTCAGGAAGGACCCGAAAAGCTAGATAAAGAGGTCGCCGTGGTCAACCTGATGCAGGTCATGGCAGTCAAAGAAACTTGGACACGACCATACCTCCAGTACTTGATAGACGGAGAACTGCCTGATAGCCCGACGGATGCCCGGCGCATATCTCGTCGGTCCAAAGCCTTCACCATCATCAATGGCGAGCTTTACAAGCGAAGCATTTCAGGTGTACTACAAAGGTGCGTCACCATCGGCGACGGAAAAACCATCCTCCAAGATATCCAGGAGGGCATCTGCGGCCATCATGCGGGCAGCCGCTCCCTTGTCGCCAAAGCTCTACGAGCTGAGTTCTACTGGCCAACGGCCATGAACGACGCCAAGGACATCGTCCGAAGGTGCAATGGGTGCCAAAGGTTCGCCGACTGTCGTGGTGGTGGCATGGCAGATGCCATGGGTAGGCTAAAGTATGGGGCCAATGGATGCTAGAGGGATCTGGGGAGGGAAGATGCAGTTGATTCTGCACACAGAAGGCAAAGGTAAAGATTTTATTTCTCCTTCCTTGGGCTACAAGTGCTCCTTGAGCTGTGTTTGAGAAGGAAGAACTATACCAGCCTAACGGTACTAAAAATATGAGTTGATCCCCTCCTCAGGGTCCAAGCCTCCCCTTATAAAGGGGAGCCTTGGGTTCCTTTAGGGCTGACGTGGCAAGCATATACGAGGAATATGCTTGTCCCAATATAGTAGTTCGACACCCCCCTTTCCCTGTCGCTCCCCTAACGACGACAAGGTTCCAGAGGGCCCCTCCTGCGCCCCTCGGGCTTCAGGACTGTCACCTACGTGACCTCCTTCTGCCTCTCTGTCGCTCTGCGCCTTCGTCCGTAGTGCTTGGCTCCGCTCAGATTCTCCCTAGCCTGCGGCTAGAGTTTGAATTCAGGCTTCTCCTTCTCCTGCAAGCCTCGTATCATTCGGCCCTGCCTCCCGTAACTCGGCTTGTCCTTCACCTGCATCAAGATTACTCGGGCTAACCTAGCCGACTTACGGAGTATCTCGGCCGGGTAATGCCTTGCCATTACTATAAGGGTCCTGCCCTTTCCTATCTTGGCCGACCTCTACATGATTCGGTCGACTCAGACTGTAACTCGGAAACTAGACGGGGAACATCCTTTCGTCTTTTCCCGTCTTTACCCTATCTGGGGTTATCTCCCCAACATTAGTCCCCAAAGCTAGTATGGCCCCGCCGATAACCTCGGCCGGGTCGTATCAGTTTCATGACACACGTTCTGTATTGTTTCCGAGTTATTTCTTTCTCGTTCGAGGTATCATCGTATCTTCTCGCGTACGCCTCGTCCTACTTGTCATTCTCATCATTGTTTCTCTAGTTTTTTGTTCCTCCATAGTATTTACTGAAAGGCCACAGTTACTACTGCGCCTGTCACGCTGGCGCTGCGACGCATCGTGTGCCGTTTCCATTGGGGGTCGTGACCTTCTTCGCTACCGTGTGGCCCTTGGTGCGGTTCCGCTCAACGACGTGCGGTCGTGCGGCGCACACGATCTACACGGCCAACCGCCACACCCACGATCCCACTACCTCGCTTGCGAATTGGTTATAAAGAGGGGCGCGGCGCTGGGGGATTCACTTTCCCCTTTTCGCTCGCCTGCGCCCTTCTTCTTCCCCTCGCTTCAAGGCTTCGCTCGCAGCTCGCTGCTCATCTGAAACTCCGACGGCGAGGACTCCGCCGCATTGCTTCGTCTGCCTCGTCCGTGTTCGCTAGCTTCGGCGTCGTCGCGGGTGAGTTCTTTCCGGCCGCGTCGCCTAGGATTTCCTCTAGATTTCTCTGTCCCCATTTCGTTTTCGTGCGGTGGTTCCTTTGCTCCTCCGCGGCTGTTTCTGTGTAGAATCACGACGGGGCCCTGTAGTTCTAAACTTTCCTCCGCCGCTAGTTCTTCCTCCGCTAATTTTTCCGGCGAGCCCATGTCTAGCTCCTTTAGCGGTGCCCTGATAGGGGATGACGATGCTGGCTCTGGGCCCGAGCGAGGCTCGTGGCAGGGCTCCTCCGTTACTCGCCGCGAGATCGAGTGGCTTATCCGAACTCGGAGGATTCCCGCCTAGGTTTCCTGTCGCTTACCCGGCAGCGAGTCCTCTCCGGATCTTAGGGAGGGCGAGTAGGTAGTTTTCATGTCGCATTTCTCGCGCGGCTTTGGTCTCCCTCTTAGCGAATGCTAGAGAGTTTCTCTACTACTTCGGCCTTTAGCCGCTTCATCTTCCTTCTAATACCATCGCCTCTCTTTCTGCTTTTATCTCTGCCTCGGAGGGATACTTCGGCCTATGGCCGTCCGTGCATGTCTGGTCGAAGTTCTTCCAGATTCATTCTAACGTTGTCCCTGACAAGTCTCTGCACCCTTCTGAGAAACTGCTTACTCAATGTGGAGCAGCGTCCATTACACCTCAGAGGAAGTCCGTATTTCCTCGTGTCACAGGGCTAGAGTCGTGCAAGAAGTGGCACAAATCCTTCTTCTATGTCAAGAACACGGGAACGGAGGACAAGATTTGGCTCCCTGCATTATCCATTGGTACGGCCTCCAAGGTGAATTGGACTTATAATCCGAGGAAGAGTCACGCCTTGGCCGAGGCTTTTTGAGATTCGGCTTAAAGAGCTGATCCGCGCCGGGTTACGCGGCGAGGATTTGATGGCTACCTTTATCAGTAGCCGAATCTGCCCATTCCAGTAACGGACGCACAAACTCTGCTACATGAGCGGTCCTCTCGACCCCAACCGAGTCTCGACCGTGGAGCTGGATAACTATCTCATCTTTAAGCGTGTCCGAGCCATCTTCAAGACGGAGATGCCTGAGGACTGGGCTTGGGGATTGAAACCGTTCACACGCGAGCGTCCCCCTCCCGAAGTAAGCTTAACCACTAACGCTCTGTTTTCCAATTTTTTTCATAACTGTTTTCGCTAATTTTCCTTTTTCTTGTCTTACAGAGGTTCGCAGAGCAGAAGGACGAGGATGCCGGACTCGGAAGAGTTCGTCCCTAAGTCAGATCCTGCCCCGGCTCGTGCTCCTGGCAAGACCTCGGCCCACGAGGAGGAAGGTGATTCGGACGAGGTCCAAGTTCTAGAGGTAGTTGCCGCAATGCCTATTTCTTATGCATTTCCGGCTTCTACTTTCCCAGCTAATCCGGCCGGTCAGGTTCACGACGCCGAGCCTATTTCTTCCAGGCCCCCTGTTACCTCGGGGAAACGTGGGGCTCCTGCTGGTGCCTCAGAGGCGGCCCCCAAGAAACGAATGAAGAAATCCGCACCGAATCCTCCGCGGCTCAAGACCATGCCTGGAGTCGCAGGGTAAGCTCCCTTTGCTCGTATTTCTTGTTTCTCTCTTTCTGTTTTTTAACCTGATGCCCTTCTTTCTTTTCTATTTCCGCAGTGCTCCACTTACTGTTAAGCCCGGCGGTCCTAGCATGACTAGACGTGTGACTCGGCAGCCGTCTCCTCCGCCTGCCGAAGATACCAGGATTCCTAGTCCTGCTCGTGATGCATCTCCTCCAGTTCCGAATCGATCGCCCCCTCGCCACGATGTGCCTGAGATTCCTCTTGTTGACGTTGATTCCACTCTGCCCTCCGAGATTCCCACCGAACCAGTTGCCTCCTCTGTGAATCCAAGCGTCTCTACCGAGCCCCTTTCTACCCCCGCAGTTTATATAGTAGCTCCAGCCCCGGCCGAGGATGTCAATATCTCGGCGCCCTCTGCGACCGTGACCCCTCCGAATCCTAAAGACACCGTTCCCATTGTCGAGGTGTCAGCTCCTGCTGACGCCTCCAAAGCAAGAAAAGCTGTCGCCGCCAAGGCTTCCACTTCCCAGAAAGGTCTTGTCGGTTCTTCTCAGTCGAGTATCGCCGATGTGCTGCGCAAAGGAACTGCCTCCACCAAAACCTCCGTTACTCCGGCCGCCGGTACCCAGCTTGCTCTTCATAAAAGCCCTGCGGCCGCAGTGGTTACGCAGCACGTCCGGGGTAATGTCCTAACTCGGACGGCAAGTGGGAACAACCTCGGCTCTCTGGTGGAGTATGCCAATAACTGGAATGCTGCTGATCATTGAGGGTAATCCGATCGGCCGTTCGACTTTCGACATTAGCAGCCGCTTGGATCAAGCCGCCAAGATCGTCCTTGATAGTAACAGGATGAATGAGGTAATTATTGTTTTACGGAGTTTTGATTAATTCTCCAGATGCTACTATATATACTCTAGTCCCCGAAACTTGCAAGCGAATAACTTGTTATTCGCTTGGAAGTTTTATGATGCTCTACTTAGTTCGATTTAACTTTAGGGTTCGAACCTATATCCGACTAGATCTGCCTTAAATTTTGCTTGATTTTTGTCTAGCTGATCTTTGAATATCTAGCCTCCTAGATCCGGGTTAAGTTTAGCTTGACTTGGATCTGTTTTGGCTTTGAATATCCAGACACCTAGATCCGGGTTAAGTTTTGCTTGACTCGGATCTGTTTTGGCTTTCAATATCCAGCCACCTAGATCCGGGTTAAGTTTTACTTGACTCGGATCTGTTCTGGCTTTGAATATCCACTCATCGTTTGCTCTATTGCTCAGATTGCACATGACCGGCGGACTGTTGAATTTCAAAGATTGCTTTTTTCGCACAGAAAACTGGAAGAAAAATATGAGAAAGTTATTCCTGTGGTGAAAAAAGCTGGTAAGTCGACAATTCTCTTCGTCATCTCCGACATTCCTATTGTTTTGTATGCGAGATGTCGGCTCACTTTGTTGGTGAACAGGTAACATCAATAATCTCAACATCCGTCTTGAGAAGAAAGTCAAAGAGCTTGGAAGGTTAGTTTCCATTTTACCTTACACCTTTCCCTTTTTAAGATGTGCGCTAAGTTTCTTTTATCTCGTTTGGCTTTGGTAAAGCCGAGTTACAAACCTTTGCAGCATCTCACAAAGATTGCACGCCCATGCCTGATGTGATGCTGCATTTTTTAGAACAAAGCGCTACTCATTCGGCACAGCAAAAGGACAAGGACGATGAAATAGCTCGCCTGCGCGCCGAGGTGGAGGCCCTTAAGCTCTCTCAGAAGTCCGAACTAGAAAAGGTCGACCAGGAGTTCTCCGAGGAGAAAAATCGGCTAGCTCTGCAATTGCAGAAAAATAAAGAGCTCCTCGAGGCTGCCGAACTGAAAACTCGGGGAATGAGCGAGGAGATCGCTCGCTTTGAGAAGAGCAAGATTGACTGGGCTAAAGATCTTCAGATAATGATGAGTTATATTCATCGTAAGCTTCTTAGCACAGCCGGATTATCTTTTTCTTTTTTCCTGCTGCTCCCTGACGCATTCGTGTTTTGCGCAGATCATTTTCCAGAAGCTAAGCCCGTGAGCTCTAAAGCGGTTCTTGCTGCTCGTGTGCGCCGAGGTGTCCCTGTTGACGCGGACTCGGAGTACTCGATGGAAGATTTCCTGGTTGCTGTCGGCGCTGCAGTTGGTCCGATGAAGATTATGGGCAGGGATTTGGTGCAGGCAGCTATCCGAGCGTACCATGTTCTCTGGCCGAATACTTCTGCGACTCCTGATATCAATGAGGTCCAATTGCTGGTGAAAAGATTAATGGCGTCCGAGAGGCAACTAAGTCTTTGGAGGGAATCAGCCGGACGAGCTGGCGCTGATATGTCTCTAACTGTTATTATGTCATGGTATGAAGATATTTCTCTTGATATCTTGAGAAATTTGCGCACTGGTTCCCGTTGGGTTGAGGACCCCACCTTCGTCGCTCTTCGGCAAGCTCGCGCCTTCCAGCTCGTTGAGTATGCCGACGTGCATACCTGGAATGAATGTCCGAGTTTCCTTCCGAACCCGGACGACGAGGTTGTAGTCGAGGATGCATTGGATAACAACTCAGCTGAACAAGGGGAAGATGAAGATGACTCGGCTTCTTCTGGTGATTCCAGTTCGAGCTCTGATGGCAATGACGACGCGCGATCCTCCTCCAAAGGTACTGGGCATTCCACTTCACAAACTGATGCTCCTCAGCAGCCTCGGGCTTCGGCCGAAGTCGCACCTGGGTCTATGGAGGGCGAGGCAACCTCGGCCGAGGCTCCGCCTACCTCGGAGCACCCAGCCCCTGACCAAGTTATTGCCTCTCCAGCTGAAAACCTTTAAGTTATTTCTTATCCCTGGTATGCCGGGCGTACGATGTCCGTGGAACATTTGTCTGTCTTCTGTATGACATGAATTTCTTTTGTCGTGTTCTACTGCGACATATATGTTTGTAGTTGTTATCACTTTGTTTAAGTGGTTTTGTTCGTTCGAATCCTTGCTTTGGTGGCCTGCGATTTCTTGATTTTAGGATATATCTTTGCCTTTGTATTCCCGTGGTTTAGCCAATTAATCTGGGTGTGAGCTTCGAATATCATACGAGATTGAGTTGTTCTTACTCTGAGTGTCGAAGTTTGATACCTTCCTTGTATCAAAGGCTAACCACTACTTCGGAACAATATATGGTAGTCCCCGAGTCGCTGCCTATAGCGCCGAAGTCTAGTGTGTAAACCAAATTTCAGAAATAATATAGGACGGTTGCCGAGTCACTGCTCAGGTTGCCGAGGTTTAGTGCGTAACATAAAATTGGAGCAACATATGGCAGTCCCCGAGTCACTGCTCTGGATGCCGAGGTTTAATACACAAGATGAAATTGAAATAACATATGGCAGTCCCCGAGTCACTGCTCTGGATAACCGAGGTTTTTAATACACAAGATGAAATTGAAATAACATATGGCAGTCCCCGATTCACTTCTCTGGATGCCGAGGTTTAATACATAAGATGAAATCGAAATAACATATGGCAGTCCCCGAGTCACTGCTCTGGATGTCGAGGTTTAATACATAATTGGTTCTTGACCTTGAGATACTATGCTACGACTAAAATGGACAAAGTAAAGCTACGTTCCATGGCCGCTTCGTTTCTTCGCCGGCCTTGTCTGCTCGTTGAGTATCCAAGGTGGGCGCCAACTATCGTGGTGGTGGCACGGCAGATGCCATGGGTAGGCTAAAGTATGGGGCCAATGGATGCTAGAGGGATCTGGGGAGGGAAGATGCAGTTGATTCTGCACACAGAAGGCAAAGGTAAATATTTTATTTCTCCTTCCTTGGGCTGCAAGTGCTCCTTGAGCTGTGTTTGAGAAGGAAGAACTATACCAGCCTAACGGTACTAAAAATATGAGTCGATCCCCTCCTTAGGGTCCAAGCCTCCCCTTATAAAGGGGAGCCTTGGGTTCCTTTAGGGCTGATGTGGCAAGCATATACAAGGAATATGCTTGTCCCAATATAGTAGTTCGGCGCCCCCCTTTCCCTGTCGCTCCCCTAACGACGGCAAGGTTCCAGATGGCCCCTCCTGCGCGCCTCGGGCTTCAGGACTGTCACCTCCGTGACCTCCTTCTGCCTCTCTGTCGCTCTGCGCCTTTGTCCGTAGTGCTTGGCTCCGCTCAGATTCTCCCTAGCCTGCGGCTAGAGTTTGACTTCAGGCTTCTCCTTCTCCTGCAAGCCTCGTAACATTCGGCCCTGCCGCCCGTAACTCGGCTTTTCCTTCACCTGCATCAAGATTACTCGGGCTAACCCAGCCGACTTACGCAGTATCTCGGCCGGGTAATGCCTTGCCATTACTATAAGGGTCCTGCCCTTTCCTATCTTGGCCGACCTCTACATGATTCGGTCGACTCAGAATGTAACTCAGAAACTAGACGGGGAACATCCTTTCGTCTTTTCCCGTCTTTACCCTATCCGGGGTTATCTCCCCAACACCGACAAACCACACGCACCCGGGTCAGAACTCAGGCCCATACCTTCGGCCTGGCCTTTCGCCCAATGGGGCCTCGACATGATCGGAAAATTCCCAGGGTCCTCGAAAGGGGGACACGTCTACCTCCTGGTCGCAGTCGACAAATTCACCAAGTGGATTGAGGCCATGCCGGTCACTGACCAAAAGGGCAAGATTGCCGTCAAGTTCTTTGAATCAATTGTCTACAGGTTTGGCGTACCACATAGCATCATCACCAACAATGGATCGAACTTCATATCCAAAGAATACCAGGACTTCTGCGAAGGCCTCGGAATCAATATCACGTACGCCTTTGTGGCGCACCAGAAAACAAACGGGCAGGTGGAGAAGGCCAACGGCCTAATCGGCGCTGGCATCAAGAAGCGCCTCATGATCCCACTCGAGCGACTCGCCGGAGCCTGGAGGAAAGAGCTACCCTCCGTCCTATAGAGCCTGCGTACAACACCAAATAGTTCAACTGGCTACACGCCATTCTTTATGGTGCATGGAGCCGAAGCCGTGCTACCAGCTGAAGTACACCACCAGGCCCCACGGGTCGTCGCTTATAGCGAAGCCGAATCCATGGCTGCACTCGAAGACTCCATCGACACACTCGATGAAGCACGAGACATAGCAGCAGCTCGATCAGCGGTGTACCAACAGAGTCTCCACAACTACCACAGCCGACGGCTGCGCCCAAGGTCCTTCGTCGAAGGAGACCTAGTCTTGCGACTCAAGCAGGAACGACCGAAGAAATTCGAGTCACCATGGGAAGGACCCTACATCGTCACTGAAGTCATCCCAGGTGGCGCCTATCGCCTCAAGCACATGGAATCTGGAATCGCGTACTCCAACCAATGGAACGTCCACAACTGCGACGGTTCTACCCCTAGCTACCTCCCTCTTTTACTTTCAATAAGGCTATTCAGCCAAGGCTACTCAGCCGAACAATGTACCTCCTCCATTACGATATGAATAAAGCTAAGTGTCTCGCCCCCAAAAAAAATTTACTATTCGCACTTTACTCCATGCTACAAACGCACTCGGGGGCTCCCCCCACCTCACGACTTCGTCGACTGAGGATAACACGTGTACACCTGAGTAGCTGACCACGTTAGGCTAACGAAAAGGGCACGTATACGAGAAAAGCACTACGTGCTAAAACAACAACCAAACCTTTATAACAAAGGGCAAAACACGCCCACTCAAATGTATAAAAATTTTACATCTATCTTTTTTACAGGTACTACCTATTCTGAAGAATAACCTGAGCACACTGCTCAACCAGATCTACGATCTGTTCGACATACTGCCTTACAGCCGCATAATGCGGACGCATATCCCACTCGCCATCATCTGGCCGAAGAGGTGGCCCAGCCGCTACAGCGGACAGATCTACATCAGGATGATGCAACCGAACAAGCGAGAGCGCAGCCTTCACCCCCGCAACGAGCTGATGCCGCACCAGTTCCCTGGCATGATGCACATTCCGAAACTTCGACAACAGACCAGAGAGAGACGACGGTGCATCATCCAGCGGAAACATTACATGCAGAACCGACGCGAGCGATGTCTTCACCTGGCGAAGCACCCGCGATACCTGATGAACGCGATCCTGCATCGTCGCAAGGACCATGGCAACGATCACGGTTCATCCAGAAGAACCCGCCGTCCTACATGTCTTGTTGATTCAAGCAGTTGATCCGAACAGCAACACGCTCCTTCTGCTCCCTGGGAGCAATGTTAGCACCTGTAATACTTGCAAAAGAGTAAGATGAAAGGCCAGCAGGCGCAACCGAAATAACGGGCAACAGCTCAAAAAACTCACACTGAAGCTGTTCGGACAAGCGAAGCAACTCCGCCATCAAGTACTCCTCTCTGGCAGCACCTCGATCCGCCTTGGATTTCCAAACGTCAGGATGGCCACGAACCCCAAGCAACTCTTTCTCGAGGCTATGGATACGGTATTGAAGAAACGCAAGCTGCGACGCATCATCCAGGGATGGCCGCAGCTACGCTGCAGACGAAGTGTCAACTGGATCATCACCCGAAGGACCCTAGATTAACAGAAAGACAAAGACATGAACAAGCAGTTGAAAGAGGACGAAACTCAGCACATTCATTAAGTGCAGCAAAAGCCACTACATGGCACAAGGATTGTTCATCAAAATATTTACAACAAAATAAGCTACAACTATCCTATAACTACAGCGCCTACAAAGCTGCACCCTGAGCAGCCTCGGAGCCGGATTTCCTCGCCTTGGCTTCCCCCTGCTGCCTCAGCGCGTACTCGGCCAGCAGATCAATCAACTTCGGCCCGTAATGCTTACAACGAGTGGCATAGGTGGCGAAGGCTACCTCGGATCCATCAGCAGTCGTCGGCATCCAGGAAGTGACCTGGGGAAGGTCCAGCTCCACTCCATCCGCCAAGGCCCTTGCCAACCCGACGGATGCGCCGATGCCCTTCTGCTTGCGCTTGTACGCCGCAGGTGCTTCGGCTGACAGCGCCTCCGCCAGGGCATCAACATTTTCGAGGGCCACGCCCTTGGGGATAAGCTCCTTGTAGAAGCTCCCAAGGACCTCTTTGGCCTTGGCAAGCGAGTTGACAACGGTACTACAGCGGTCTTCGACCGCCGCAGCAGCATCATCCAGAGCGCTCCCATGCTCCAGAGCATCACGGTCAAATTCGATGCCCGCGACATCTAAGACCACAAAGGAAGCAGAATGAATAAAAGAACTGCAAAAGAAAGACAAGGAAATCAAAAAGAAGAAGGAAGAGATACTCACCCGAAACAGCCTTGGCAGCCGCCATAAGCTTGTCGGCCACCTCTCTCTCACGCGAAGCCGTGGCAGTGGCGAGCTGCTCCTCGTGGTCCATAGCCTCCCGCTGCATACGCTCCTACGCCTCGGCCGCGTTGGCCAACTCTAGCTCGAGGCGCTCCCTTGCACCAACGGCGACCTCGGCCTTTTTCTCCGCTTGACCAAGGCTCTTTTTGAGAGCATCAATATCACGAAGGGAGTCGTTGTGATCCTCTGCAACAGGCAATACAAATGTCGGATCTAAGGACGAAATGCAAGAATAAACAAAAGACCAAGGCATAAAAATACCTTGAAGTTGCTTGAGGCTGGCCTCCAACGCCAGGTGCTGCTGCACCAGTTGGTTGGCACCTTGCACAAAAGGCTGCAAAAAGAACTACTAGTCAAAAGAACGGCTCGGGGTCTACGCCCAAAAGGACGAGCAGAAGCAATATGCACATACGAAAAATGCTCGGGCTCCCCCCGAGCCTCGAAGGACAAACAAACAACAAAATACTCTACAGATGCTCGCGGGCTTCCCCCGAGGTGGAAGGAAAAGAAAAATCAACAGATCATTAGAAAAAGGCTCGGGGGCTTTCCCCGTGGCAGAAAGCAGAATTACTTACATGATTAGGCAGCGACTCCGAAGGTCCGCTCGTAGCCTTCTGAGGCGCAACCACCCGAATCTCCTGCGAAGAAGGGTCTGGAGCAGCGCCTTCAGAGGTGGCCACCGTCTGAGGAGGAGGAAGCACGACCTTCGACTCCCCCATCATCTCCCGAGCACCATCACTGGAGGAGTCATTGGAGGAGTGTCTACACAAGAACAAATTAGCTAAGCGAAAGATAAACAGACAAGAAAAAGCAACACAGGGCTAAGGAAACTTACGAATCAAGCTCGCTCAAGTCAAAGACAGGAGGGGTCTTCCGGACGTTCTTCTCCTCTTTCTTCTCTTCCTTCTTTTCTTCCTTCTTCCGCTTCGCCAGCAGGTACGGTGCCACAGCCCACATGGGAACGGCAGGAATTGGAGAGGAAGAGCCCCCATCCCCATCACTGTGACGTTCAAGACACAACGGGTTGCTCGGGGTCGGTGGAGTTGAAGCATCCAACGACTCGCTAGAGCTCCTCGTACGCTTGCGAGTGTGATCCTCGCTCGACTCGTTGGCTTCTTCAGCCGGAGATCTCGCCGATGGCAGCTCGGACATGGAGTCCACCACCTCATTATCCGGAGCATCCGGGAATACTTCGGGCAATGGAGGCGACATGCCCGGCACCTTGAACTCCTACACAAAAGAAGCAAATATGTTAGCAAGAACATAAATGCAAGTACAACGCAGGCGAAAATAGCGCCACGCGCACGTCCCAGATCTACACCTGCGGAACCGGATGAGAAGCAGAGAACGGAGGAGTCAGCGACTTCCCTGGGATATCCTCTCCAGCCTTGAACTTCAACAGCGGACGAAGGACCCTGTCGAGATCTCCCTTGGAGAATTCTTCAGCCGAAACCCTAGTCGGATCACGACGACCAGCGTAAAGGAACATCGGGTGCGCCCTAGCCTGGAGCGGCTGCACCCGACGTTTGAGAAAAGTGCGGATGATATCCACACCGTTCACCTCCTTATCCGGAATCAGCTGGAGATCCTCCACTCGATGATAGAGAGTCTCTATCTCCGCTACCTCGCCATCCAAGATCTGGTTTTTCCAGGACCTCTTCGGCTCGATATTTTGGGAGGATTCGAAAGGAACAAGAACAAAATCTTGTCCAGACACCGTGGAGTCGCGGATGTAAAACCATCGCCTCTGCCATTACTGGACAGATTCAGACATGGAAAAGGAGAAGTAAATAAGATTGGATCGAAGGGATATGATGCAACCCCCAATGGGATAAACACCATCAGAACCAGATTGCCTCTTCACGAAATAGAGTTTCCGGAAGAGGCCAAAGTGCGGCTCGATACCAAGCCAGCACTCGTAGAAAGTAACGAAACAAGCCATGTGAAGAAGAGAGTTGGGGGAAAGATGATGCAGTTGGACGCCATAAAGAAAAAGCAGTCCACGAAGGAAATTGTGGACTGGGAAGGAAAAGCCCCGAAGGACAAATGCGAGGAACATAACCCGAAACCTAGCGGGGGGGCGGGGAATTACCTCGTTGCCAGGGAGTTTGACGGCCTCCCTATCCTTCGGGATCAAGCCCCGCTCACGAAGCTTGCGGAGATCACTTTCCCATGTCTCCGATCGTCGCCAGCCACCGTCGGTGACACGGGCAGCGGCAGCACTTTTCTTGCCCCCAGCAGTGCTGGTGCCAACCGCAGAAGAGGACTTCTTAGGCTTCCCCATCGCGATGCGGCGGCGCCGGCGACGAGACCGTAGAATCAAAGAAGGAAATGTCCGAGGATATTCCAACGCGCAGCAAGAAATCTCAGAGAAGATTGGAGCAGTGAAGCAAGAATGGCTGCGGTGAAAACAGACTAATTTTTTCCCAATGATTATAAGGACGAAGACGATGCATGACAACCGTCCATCGAGAAGACCTAACGCCAATGGCAAGATCTGACCATACACGTGTCAGCATAACAGCGAACCGTCGCTCACACGCCGTCCACTACGCGCGGAAATCGAGGCGACACCGTAATTATCTCCACGCCGCGCGTGACTGGTCAATTCAAGGTCAGAAGGTGGGACCCATGTTCGTTCAGTCACGTCATCTCTGGCGCAGCAGGCGCTTGAGGTCACCGATCATCAGCACTGACGTCATCAAAATCTATACTAGCAAAAGCCACAATTCTTCGGCTACAAAGCTAAGAGTACTCACTCGAATCTACGATTCGACTAACTACTCGGGGGCTACTCCTACCAGGAGCGCTGGCCGCGCACCCGAAAATGAACAAAAACTATAGCACTAACCTATTTTTCTTCGATTCTGCGACTCCACTACGGACTCGGGTCTACTCCCATAGGGAGCATGGATTCAAGCATCCGAAAAATTTGTGTCCTACGGACCTGAAGCTGAACAACGGCTGAATTAAAGTCTCTACTCGAGTCTACGACTCGAACAGACACTCGGAGGCTACTCCCATAGGCAGCGCTAGTCGCGCACCCTATGAATTCTTCGACTGCGATCCTTCGGATCAGTATGAAAAACTTTTTCGGCAACTCTGCCCTAATTAAACGCTAAGTGAGCAACGTCCTCCTTGGCCACCCGAAGCACCTCTGCGGTGATAAACATTTGGATGATGTGTCTGTGACACAAAGATAAGACCTACAGATATCATCTAATGGCCTGGTAACGCACATGACTGCGCTCTTCTAGTAAGAATCCGTGCCAACAGGCGCGATGAAAAATCCCGACGGACGCGTTGGGTACATCATTTAAATTTACTGGAATTCCACTCCTGTAAGACCTCCGCGGCCTGAGTCGAATTACGCCAGCATATGTTCCGGATTCGATTCGAGGGACTCGAATCTGAAGAAGATCGTGTTGTTTTATCCTAAGATAGTTAACTGGCCCTGATCCGTCGGGAGAGTCAGGCACACGCATCAACAATCCCTACACATTCTCTTGAAAGACAGAGTTGCACCCGAAGAATTGAAGAGTCCTTAGCCGAATCTACGATTCGACTGAACGCTCGGGGGCTACTGTCATGGTTATACCCCGCGGGTACACGATCTCAGCATACCTAGTCCATCCCAAGGAAGGCCCACGACAAATACACGCCAGCCCATGAAGACTTTCGGGTGGCCAAGGCCCATGACGCCTTCGGATCCTTGGAGAGCAAGACTAGAGTAGATAGGAAATTTAAAGGGGTAAACCCTAAAACCTGTAACCGACTCGATCTGTGCCTGGGACGTGCCTGCCTCTATATAAAGGCCAGGAGGGCACAACGAGGAGGCTCGCTCATAACCTCTCGCATACACACCTCCACGCCAGATTGCATCTGCACACCCCTGTAACCTTCGGTTCCACCGTAATCAGAGCAGACAAGCAGGAGTAGGGTTTTCCCTCCGGGGGACTGAACCTGGGTAAACCTCGTGTCCCCGTGTTGCTTGTTTGCTAACCGTTTCGCGATCTCCAGCATCCCCACCTTCTCCAAAACCCAAGTCCATAACAATGGGCATTCACGAGATTAAACCTCGTCAGTAGCCGCATCGCTGGATTCGTCTGCCGGTGCTGCTGATCCAGATTAAACCGTACGACAATTCTCTTTATCTTCCCTGCAGCTGGGAGGACAAGTCCCTTCTTCTTCATTGCAATCGTGTTTATGGTATATGAATTCTTGACCAGATGTGTGATTTACAGCATTTTGGCTCCTCAATTTCAGACTACTATCATATTACATGCTTCGGGGATTACATCTACTTCCCTCGTCCATTCCTTTTCTTAGTGGTTATTGCACCATGCACTTGTTGCTCTTGTCCTCCTCTGCTCTATTTCATCTCTCTCTCTCTCTCTGCAAGAGCCCCTACACTCGAGGGTTAACGGGAGATTGATTCCCGCATGTGTCCGGCGTCTCTGCCTCGACACGGATCAACACTGTGTAGCACTGGCGAGAGGTAGCCGCATCACTGGATCCGTCCACTGGTGCTGCTGATACAGATTAAACCGTACGACAATTCCCTGCATCTTCACTATAGCTGAGAGGACAAGTCACCGCTTCTTCATTGCAATCGTTTTTATGGTATATGAATTCTTGACCAGATTTGTGATTTACAACATTTTGGCTCCTCAATTTCAGACTAATATCGTATTACATGCTTCGGGGATTACATCTACTTCCCTCATCCGTTCCTTTTCTTAGTAGTTATTGCAGCATGCACTTGTTGCTCTTGTCCTCCTCTACTTTATTTCATCTCTCTCTCTCTATATATATATATATATATATATATATATATATATATTTCTCTCTCTATCTCTCTCTCTCTGCAAGAGCCCCTGCACTCGAGGGTTAATGGGAGATTGATTCCCGCATGGGTCCAGCGTCTTTGCATAGGCACGGATCAACACTGAGTAGCAACGATGAGAGGTAGCCGCATCGCTGGATCCGTTCGTCGGTGCTGCTGATCCAGATTAAACCGTACGACAATTCCCTGCATCTTCGCTGCAGCTGGGAGGACAAGTCCCTGCTTCTTCATTGCAATCATTTTTATGGTATATGAATTCTTGACCAGATGTGTGATTTACAACATTTTGGCTCCTCAATTTCAGACTACTATCGTATTACATGCTTTGGGGATTACATCTACTTCCCTCGTCCATTCCTTTTCTTAGTGGTTATTGCAGCATGCACTTGTTGCTCTTGTCCTCCTCTACTTTATTTCATCTATCTTTTAGAAGTTCCATAATCATGAAAATTGTAACTTAGTGAGGTCACTACCCGCTGAGTTCAGTTGCTACAATAGTTCTGTACAACTTTGTTATGTTTCCTGATTTCAGTGACCAAATATATGTCAACACCCGGATTTTTAATCCAGATGCCTGTTATGCCATACATCGCAATCCCAGGATTACCATTTTTGCGAGACATAACAGAATTGGATATCACAGTACATCATCCATTACAAACCATTCATAATGTCTTACATAGATAGGGATCTCATTGATCCAGTTCTTAATACTACTTCAAGAAGCGGAATACGTAATAATAATGGTAGCATAGGCGAAACTCCATCTTTGGGGTCACAGGCAATGCTGACGATGGGAGATGATCCTAGTTGTCGTAACCTTCCTGGGGTCCATCCTCCAAGTACTCCTCTTCATAGTCTGGCCACAGGAATAGCCAGGGACAAAGCCATGAGTACTCTTTAAGTACTCGCAAACTAATACTAACAAGTGAAAGGGGTTTTTGATAATAGGACACTAGGCTCTAGGGTTGTTTTGCAAAAACCAGATTTATTTCTACTAAGTTGAGAAGCAAGAGAAGCTGGTCACAATTTTATAACTCCTAAGTAGGAACTTGTATTTCATATCACAACCCTGTTGTGGTCAAGTCAAAGTCTCAATTCATTTCACAAGTCTTTTGAAAACATCTGACGGAAAGCAGATGGCCATCTAATCGTCCATAATCATGACATGACTATTCGAATAGTTTGACACTCTGTAGAGATTGTACACTTTCTGTTGGAGATATGCCCTAGTGGCAATAATAAATGTAGTTATTATTATATCTTTGTGTTTATGATAAATGTTTGCATTCATGCTATAATAGTATTAACAAGGAAACATTAATACTTGTGTGATTTGTAATCTTAAATTGAAGTCCCTGGTAAAGCCTCTATATAATACTAGCTTGTTGGTTAATAAATGATTGTGGTTTCCTTATCATGAACATTGAGATGTTATTAACAACAAGATCATATCGTTAGGAGAATGATATGGTAGACATACTCCTATAGATAAGCGTAGCATAAAGATCAAGTCATTTTAATAGTTCAATTGCTATATGCTTTTTGATACATAGTAACATAATTCCTTCGACCATGAGATCATGCATATCACCTTCACCGGAAGGATGCTTTGATGACATCAACCACCACACCGTAACTAGGTGGCTATAAAGGTGGCATTAAGTGTTCGGAAAGTATTGGTTGAGACACATGGATCAAGAGTGGAATTTGTCCATCCATATGACGGATAGATATACTCTGGGCCCTCTAGGTGGAATTTCATCCAATTAGCTTGCAAGCATGTGACTGGCTCACAAGGGATCACATATCACGGGAACGAGAAAAGAGTACTTATCAGTAACGAGGTTGAACTAGGTATGCAGAGATACCGACGATCATGACCTCGGATAAGTAAACTATCGTGAGACAAAGGGAAATTGGTATCGTATGTAAGTGGTTCATTAGATCGCAAAGTAATCGTAGAAATATGTGGGAGCCATATGAATTTCCAGATTCCTCTATTGGTTATTGTTCAGAGAAGTGTCTCGATCATGTCCGCATAATTCACGAACCGTTGGGAGACACACTTAAGTATTCGACGTTGTTTGAGTAGTTATGGAATGATGAGTAAGAGACCGAATGTTGTTCAGAGTCTCGGATGGGATCCGGGATATCACGAGGAGATCCGGAATGGTCCGAATAAGAAGATTCATATAAGGAAAGTCCTGTTTCGGGGTTGGAGAATGGTTCCGGTGTTTTCATCGGGAATGTTCTAGAAGGTTCCGGAATGTCCGACACTCCGGAGAGGAAGGGTACATGAATGTGTCATAACAAGTTGGAATGGTTGCATCATGTACTAGGTGTCATCGCTGAACAAAATAAAGGGTTAAATCAAATCCTAGTTTGAAAAGTCAAACGCCAATTTGAAAAGTCAAACGGCTATTTTGTTTGGTGGAGGGAGAGTAGGAAACCTACTTGGGGAGGAAGTCCCTCTCCCTCCACCGCCGGCCTTGGAAGCCGAGTTGGGGAGGGACTCCCCTCCCCTTGGCGCGCCCCCTCCACCTATATAAGCCTTGCAAGCCGCCGCCGCCGCCTAGCTAACCCTACCCGCCGGCCTTGCCCCCTCCTTGGTGCGTCTAAACCCTAGATCGACGAGGCTCTCTCTGATAGTCCACCATACTCGCTCCGACTTAAGGCGAAGCCCTGCGAGATCTCCCCTCTACTTCCGGTGCCACGCTGTTGTGCTGCCGGAATCACGAGGAGAGTGCTACAACCTCCGCTGCCTGCTGGAACAAGGGAGAGGAAGGTCTTCGTCGAGTACCGAACGTGTGACCGACTGCGGGAGCGCCGCCGAAACGCAGCGCAGGAAGGATCGTCTACGCGATCTTGAGATCGGGAAGAGTACGACTACATCACCCACGAGAATCCGCTCTCGTTAAACACTTTGGAATCTTCGAGGGTGAGTTATTCCATCGACTCGTTGCTACAATCTAGTAGATACATCTTGGCTTGTTTGTTTGTATGCGGTAGAAATTTTTTGTTTTCCAAGCTACGAAACCCTACACTTTCACCACAACATTCGATACATCCGTCAGGAACAAATCCTGAATTCACCATACTCAGTATGCGGATAATCAATCCTAAACTTTCAATTACACGCCCTAGTATAAGCACCTCTCCTATGAGTTTGGCCTCCCAACCATGACCAACTGTCATCTTGGGTACTGCACAGGTGGACAATCTTCATAAGATAGCCTCAGCTCAGACCTTGGCCGTGAGGGAACTAATACTAAGGTATATAAGTTTCCAGTCAAGCCCTACCCAATCTTCGGGTATTGTGGTTGTACGATAAAATTGGAATGGTATCGCATCCAGACAACCATCAGTTTTATAAAGGGCTAAGGCTCATGCCTCAACAATTTCATCACCAAATCATCTGGTGTTTTCAGAAACACATGTCCAAAACATTTCAGTAGAATGATCCATCATTCCAAGGTTTTCATAACCATTTTTCCACCAAGTATTCCCATCTAAAGTTGATCAAGTTTTATGCTTAGCACTAGCATCTACAATTGGGGGTAAGTACTAATGAGGGGTGGTAAACTAGCGGAGTTTCAACTAAGTTCAATCTCATGCCTTGGGATGACATCAAGATTATCTAGCTTAGGCCAAATTTTATGCTCTTGATGCAACCTTCAATTATCTTTATAGTATGTACAAATCACTTAAGTAAACTCTAAGTAATAGCTTTGGTAAAGAAAAATAAAGTAGAAAGCTTGCAAGTAAAACTAGGATTGGGTATCATCAAATATGTCTAACCAAGCATGCTTAGTGCATTGCATAGGTTATCTAACTTTCATAATTGCAAGTGTTAGCTTGCATTGGTCCACTTAGTTAGTAAAGCTTGAACATTCAACTAGTAGTATTAGGCTTGCCTTGTGCAGAGCAGTGGTTGAAGTTCTCCTCGGCTTCTTCTTCGTAGTATCCTCCTTCCTCCTCGTATCCTTGGTCGGTACTAGCGTCTATGAATAAATACGAGGTACAAAATCACCAAACAATACTTAACTACTTGCATTCATCACACACAAGGGTCCTATAGATGATCTAGCATCATCACTAACATTACAAGATTAAATCTTGGTTTAATTCCTTTTATTTTTAGAAAAGTAATTTCTACTCATTGAAAAACTACTTAATATTTAATATTCTCCAAACCAAACATGGGATCATGTTGACACATGTCATCACCACATATTTTAGTCCATGGGAATGTGATTTAAAGTGGTGTCACAATTTAATAAGGTTTTATCCTTTTATTTTAATTACTAAAGTGGCTAGAAATGTCTATGTGGCATTCTTTTATTACTTGGTCATTATTTCTGTAAGTAAACCTATATATATTTTTATATATTCTGAAAGGTATGGTTAAATTTGATTTTTGAGAGTTGGAATCAACTCAAAAGCTATTATGGTTTAAATTTGAAAAATGTTTGAATGCAGAAAAGCTTCTGCCTTGTTATTTTTACCATGGATAATCTACAGATCCAAATGACTTGGATCCAACGGGCTTCGATTCAGCATTCCCGGACCTTTCTAAAAAAATTGGTTTCATTCAATTTGGTTCACAAAATCGACCTGGGTTGATTTTTGAAACTGGGTACAGAAGTGTGTTTGAAATAAAATGGAAAAGGTTAAATTCAAATAATTGGGCTGCGTGGGAAGTGATACTGGGACGGCCTGCTAAGAACAGCGCTTATGTGGGCTGGTTAAGTTGTTGTCCCCATGCGTCGGTGAGACGAGGGGGTACGAAGCGGTATGGGGCGATGTGGTGCGTTCGATCTGGTTCTAATCCAGCGGCTGAGGGTCATCGTCGACGTTGGGCAACGCCGGCGAGACAGAAACCTAGCGCGGCCAGTGGGGGTCGTCGGGCGCTCACCGGGGTTCAGGCGAGGGTCAGCGAGGCGGGCGAACGACGAAGTCGACGACGGTGAACCTCCTGGTACCGGCAGCTTCTCCTAGGGCGGCTCCAATCGCTAGCTCCGTTCTTCTCCAGAGGTGGCAGGCTCCGGCGAAATTCCGGCGAAGTGTTGCTCGCCTTGCTCCGGCAACGGGGTGGGACGATTAGTGAAGAGAGGGGAGTGATATGGTGTGCTTAATTCGGCTAGGGGTGGCCTCTATTTATAGTCGTGACGACGAGACCGAACGGCATGGGCAGGCGACGGTGGCGACATGGCTACGGGCGGCTAGAGGCATGGCCGGCGGTGGCAATCGCTTGGTGGTCTCCTGGTGATGCTCTACGGCTTTAATGCGCATGTAGGGGCGGTGCGGTTTGGTCTGGAACACACGACGCTCTGCGCGGCAGAGGCGGTGTCTTCGACGACGAGCGGTGGCTGTGAGGCATGGGGCGGCGAACGGGGATGTCTCGCGGTCTCCTGGGTCGGTGGTGATCGTGTATGCACGCGGAGAAGGCGGCGCGCGGTCTGTGGGCTTCGGTCGAGGGTGGCGCTCTGGAGCACGCTCGGCATGGTTGACAGAGGCACGAGCGCGGCGTTCCTGGGTGCTCTGGTCGATGTCTTCGAGGCAGGACTGGTCGAGAGGGGGCGGTGAGGCATGGGCTTGCTCCCAGACAAGGTTGGCATGGCTAGTTTCTCTCCTAGCTTGCTGTCTACACTAGGGTGGCATGGGTGGCTTCGGCTGTTCACCATTGATGGCATTGCCAAGCTCACAGTGGTGCTAGTGATTAGTTAAGATTGTTAGATGATCTACTAAGGCTAGTGGTGTCTAGAGAGGGAACAAGTTAGGCTCAATTCATTGCTCAAAACAGTGTTTTGATTTTGTTAGATTTGTATCTCCAAGGTGTTTGATGAAATGGCCGCAAGAATTCAAGTTTTGAATTTTGGAAAGATTTTTGGTGGGTGTGCTAGGTCGGTGCTGGTGAGTCTGCAGATGCTTGGGTTTTGAAAGTTGATCTTGTTTGAGTGGTTTTTGAAAAAGTGGGATCTTCTCATATGATAAAGATTCAATTTTGAACTGTCCTTTAAACTATGCATTTGAATGTTTCTGGATGATCACAAAGCGGGCCTTGCTACCTTGTTATGAGTACTATCAAGGTGTGCAAATATCCATAAAAGTTTCTGTTAAGCTCTGAAAGTTTGAGACAACCAAAGTAGGCATGGGAGTTAAATTGGTGAAAATGACCATTCCCTCATTTATCTTTGTTTTGATTTATTTGTCTTTGAGAAAAGTTTGGGAATTGTTTAGATGATGTTTATTCCACCTAAGCATCCATTTACAAGCAAAGGAATACACAAACAAGTTGGTTCAAAAGAATTCCAAATGAAATGCATACACAATGCATGCTTTCATATTTTTATTTTAGAAAAGTTTTTGTTAACCCTAATTTTGATGATTAGAGTTTGATGATCCAAGTTTAGTATTTTTGGGATGTTACAAACCTTCCCCCCTTAAACAAAATCTCGTCCCGAGATTTGAAAAGGGACGAAAAAGATTACCTAGGATTTGAAGAGATCGGGAAAGTCTGTCCTGATGTGATCTTCGCGCTCCCAGGTAGCTTCCTCTTCTGTGTGATTGCTCCACTGAATCTTGAGAAACTTTATGCTTCGGGTTCGGTTAGTTCTGAAAGCTTCTTCCAAAATACGGATGGGTACTTCAGGATAGGTCAGGTCATCGTTGATCTCTATGGTCCGGTGGTCGATATTTTTGAACACTTCGGTCTTCTCGGGGACTTCGAGACACTTGCAAAGTAATGAGATATGGTACACATTGTGCACAGCCGACATCTCTTCGGGTAGTTCCAATTGATACGACACTTCTCCTCGACAGTTCAGAATTTTAAAAGTTCCGATATATCTAGGGGCTAACTTTCCTTTGAGTTGGAAACGCTGCATTCCCTTCAATGGCGACACTTTCAGATATAAAAAATCTCCTATGTTGAAGGCGAGGTCTCTACTTCTCTTGTCGGCGTAACTCTTCTGTCTTGACTGGGCTGTCTTGAGGTGCTCACAAATCTTGTGAACCTTCTCTTCTGCTTCTCGTAGGATGTCGGGTCCGAAAATCTGACTTTCTCCTACTTCCGACCAGTTCAAAGGGGTGCGACACTTCCTTCCGTACATGAATTCAAATGGGGCCATTTGTAAACTAGCTTGATAAATGTTATTGTATGAGAATTCTGCAAACGGCAGATAGTCTTCCCACTTGGATCCATATTCTAACACACATGCTCTCATAATATCTTCGAGTATTTGGTTTACTCGCTTTGTTTGTCCATCGGTGTGAGGGTGATAAGCGGTACTGAAATCTAGGCGGGTTCCTAAACCTTCTTGGATTTTCTTACAGAATCTCGAGGTAAACTGAGTTCCTCGATCTGATACGATGTTCTTGGGTACTCCATGCAAACTAACTATTCTAGCGATGTATACCTCCGCTAGCTTCGAACTCTGATATGTGGTCTTGACGGTCAAGAAATGGGCGACTTTGGACAATCGGTCCACTATGACCCAAATAGAGTCATTTCCCCTACTAGAAGTAGGCAGTCCAGTGATAAAGTCCATTCCAACGGAATCCCATTTCCATTCCGGAATCTGCAAGGGTTGCAACAATCCAGCGGGTCTTTGATGTCCTGCCTTGACTCGCTGACATATATCACACTTGGCGATATAGCTTCCGATTTCTCTCTTCATCTTATGCCACCAAAATTGATCTTTCAAATCTTGATACATCTTAGTTCCTCCGGGATGGATAGAATAAAGAGTATCATGAGCTTCCTTCAGAATAACTTCTTTTTAACTCAGAATCTGCTGGTACACAAACGTGTCCTTTGTCCCACAGAACTCCTTCTTCGTCTTCGGTGAATCCAGGTACTTTGCCTGTACCAATACGACGCTAGATTTTGTCGATACTAGCATTTCCCTTCTGCGCCTCTTTAATCTGACTGATCAAAGTGGGCTGAAGTTCTATGCTAGCCAAAAATCCTTCACTCACTAATTCCGTTCGAAAATCTTCCATCTCTTTGTGCAAACTTGGTTGCTCCTTCAAAATCATGGAGTTCAAGCGACACGGCAATCTGCTAAGGTCATCGGCTACCACATTGGCTTTACCAAGGTGATAGTGAATTTCCAGATCGTAATCCTTGATTAGCTCAATCCATCTCCTCTGTCTCATATTCAGCTCCTTCTGAGTGAATATATACTTCAGACTCTTGTGATCCAAATAAATCTCACAACGATTTCCCATCAGATAATGCCTCCATGTCTTTAAGGCTATAACTACGGCTGCGAGTTCGAGGTCATGGGTTGGATAATTTTTCTCATGTTGTTTCAGTTGTCGAGATAGATAAGATATAAATTTGACTTCTTGCATTAGCACACATCCAAGACCGATCTTGGATGCATCACAATACACATCGAAGGGCTTCGTGATATCTGGCATGATCAAGATTGGGGATGAAATCAATCTCCTCTTGAGTTCTTGAAAACTCGCTTCACATTTGTCGGTCCATTCAAACTTCTTGTCCTTCTTCAGCAATTGGGTCATTGGTCTAGCAATACTCGAGAATCCTTCTACAAACTTGCGGTAATATCCCGCCAATCCGAGAAAAGCACGAACTTGGGTTTGAGTGGTTGGGGCTTGCCAATCTTCTACATCTTTCACTTCTGCATGGTCAACGGCAATTCCTCCGATTGATACAATGTGACCGAGGAATCCTACCTCCTGTAACCAGAATTCACATTTGCTAAACTTTGCATATAGCTGATGCTCTCTAAGGGTTCCAAGAATGGTCCTTAGGTGTAGCTCATGTTCTTCTTCTGATTTGGAATAAATCAAATTGTCATCGATGAAAACAACGACAAACTTATCCAGGAAGTCCATAAAAATCTTATTCATGAGATTCATGAAATAAGCGGGGGCATTGGTTAATCCAAAAGACATGACTGTATACTCATACAATCCATATCTAGTGGTAAAGGAGGTCTTGGGAATATCCTCTGCACGAATATTGAGTTGATGATAGCCAGTTCTAAGATCAATCTTAGAAAACACCTTGGCACCGGTCAACTGATCAAACAAATCTTCTATCTTGGGCAAGGGGTATTTGTTCTTGATGGTGACATCATTCAACTTCCGATAATCCGTACAAAAGTGGTTACTTCCATCCTTCTTGTCCACAAACAAGACAGGTGACCTCCAAGGTGACGCACTTGGTTGAATCAATCCAATTTCCAACATGGAATCCAGTTTCTTCTTCAGTTCTGCGAGCTCAGACGGGTTCATACTATATGGTCTCTGGGCTATGGGTCCAGTTCCTGGGATTAGTTCAATGATAAACTCGATATCCCGATCCGGGGGCATACCAGGCAAAACCTCTGGAAATACATCGGGGTATTCACAGACTATCCGGAGTTGGTCAATGGTAGGTTGGGCTATACTCTTGTTGCACTTGAATTGACGGGGTAAGGTTTCAGATATATGCTCGACTGATATTCCGGCTGTACTGGTCATGGTTATGGCTTTCTTGGCACAGTCAATCAATCCTTTATGTTTGGACATCCAATCCATTCCTAGTACTACTTCCAAACCTTTAGTTCCGAGTACTATCAGATTTGCATAAAAATCTAGGCCATGGATTCGGATAGGGACGGCTTTGCAAATTTGCCTAGCCTTGGTGGTTGATCCGGGAATTTGAACAATCATAACATGCTTCAGTTTGGTTGGTTGAATTTTACTAGTGCATGCAAATTCTTCAGTGACAAATGAGTGCGATGCACCCGAATGAAACAACACTCGTGCAAGTACTGAATTAACAGAAAACATACCCAGCACGACGTCTGGCGCTTCCTAAGCTTCTTCAGCATGCATGAGAAAAAGACGGCCATTGCGGTTGAGTGAATTCCCTGGGGCAAACCTTCTTCCTGGCTGAACACGACGCTGTTGCTGAGCTGGGACATTGGCGTTGGGGGCTACGGCATTCTTCTTGTTGGGGCACTTGTTGGAATAGTGACCCTTATTTCCACAGTCATAACAAGTCACTTGCGACTTGTCCTTTGCTGCTACAAGCACAACATTGCTTCCAGTCCTCGGGGCAGTGTTGGTGTTGATGGTAGCATTGTTGTTGTTGAACTTAGGTGGGGCACGGTTGAAATTGCTAGCGTTGCCGGGGTTGTTGTGATTTCCTCCGGGCCTAGGGTTTCCACGGTTGGGATAGGTCGGACGGTTCATCGGGGGTCTGTTGGTTCTTGGGGCAAATCCGGGAGATGGGTTAGGGCGATACTTTGGGGTCTGATGGGTTCCTGGTTGACGCATCATGCGACGCTTGCGGTTCTCATTGGCTTGGTTGATCTTTCCTTCCATCTGGATGGCAGAGTCGATAAGGGCTTCAATATCAGCAAAGGGGATATTGACTAACACTGTCTGCATCTCATCGTGCAGACCATTCAGGAATCTTTCTTTCTTATTGGCTTCGGTGTCGATATCATCCGGGGCATACCTAGCTAATGACAAGAATTTGTCACGGTATCCCACTACGGTCATCCTTCCTTGCTTCAGCTCTCTGAATTCGTCTCTCATTCTCTTGATCAAGCCCGGTGGCACATGGGTTCTGCTAAACTTGACCTTGAATTCCTCCCAGGTCATCATCTGGCATCCGCTCATTGCGTGAACATTGTTCCACCATGCCCTAGCATCTCCGTCTAGATAGTGCGTGGCGAACAGAACTTTCTCGTTGGCTTCCACTCCTGTGACTTCTAGGTTATTTTCCATGGTTTGCAGCCAATCATCGGCGTCTAAGGGCTCTTCCGACTTAGTGAAAACAGGTGGGTTGGTGTTCTGGAAATTCTTGAGCTTAGATCCATGGTTGTCCTGATTTCCGTGACCTTGGTTGTTGTGGGATAGCTGGGCTATCTGCTGCAGGGTGGCTAGGTTGGCTTGACGTTCCGCTCTTTCAGCTTCACGGTCAGAGGTCAACATTTGCAGAATCTGCAGCATCGGGTCCGGGGATGAACCACTTCCTCCGCGTGGCATCTGAAGATTGAGATAGATCATGAACAAAGAGGGAAATTTCTAATGTTTTGGGGCTTTGAAAAGTTTTTAAAGTTTGACTCAGATTTTTATAGCAACTCGCTTTTCATTCATTCATTCATAGCACATGATACAACACACACCATAACAAAAAAAAACATATGGTTTTAAGAACCATTCTGGAAACTACGATACAGTGGGACCGAATACTACTCATTACGCTAGTGCTCAAGTGCTACTACTCCTTGGAGTCGGTGGCTTCGTCATCCTCATCATCATCGATGAAGGCGAAATCATCCTCATCGGTGAAGAAGTCCATAGCCCGATCCTCCAGAAAATCATCATCATCGCTGAGATAGGAGTAAGGGTCTCCACGAATATCCTCTCCGACATTCTCCCTTTCCTCCAACTGCATATCTCTCTCGTGGATGGTCTCCTCCAAAGATGAGATATGATGGCGAAGACATGCAATGATGTGCTCCTTCTTGTCGAGCTGACGGCGGCGAGACTTGCGATCCTTGGCTAGCATGGCGATGGTTTGTTCGTTCATCTTGATTATAGCAGACTTGTGGTTGGAGTAGTCACGGCAGTTATCCAACTCCTGCTGACGATCGTACATCATGAAGCTAAGGTGGTCCAATTGGGTATTCAGCTCAGGGTGGTATGGGGCTTCCAGTGGTTGTCCATTTGCATCACGCCTTGGGCAAAACTCAAAGCAGGTTCCCTTGATCTAATTGATGCTTTGCCCACACAGACGGGAAAGAGCTTCCTGCATTGCCCTGGCAATTCCGTCGAGCCAGTTGTTCTCTCTTAAGGTAAACTGAATTCCCTCAGCAGTGGGAGGTTCAATCTTTCCTCGGAGACTTGCAACAATTAGCCACTGCAGATCTTCTCCTCCTTGATCATTGAGCTATGCTCCGAAGAACTCGGGGTGCGGACGCTCCAGAAGTTCCGAAAGCTGGTCCAAATCCCTCTCAAAGATAAGATCTCCTCCATTCCCCAACTGATAAAACTTGTTGTACTTCACGTCCATCTATAAGAATATAGGATGAGTAAGTTAGTAGAGTGATTAAGTGTGTCAAATTTTATGTATTTTGCAAGAGTTTTTGAGGAACATGAATTTTCATGAAAGAATCAAAGGGATAAGAATGAGAATAAGTTTTTGTAAATATTTGTTTTCTTTGGTTTTAAAACTAAGTTTTTGATTCAAACGTCCAGTCTAACTAGGGTCTCCTATGGTCAGGATGGCTCTGATACCAACTTGTCAACACCCGGATTTTTAATCCAGATGCCTATTATGCCATACATCGCAATCCCAGGATTACCATTTTTGCGAGACATAACAGAATTGGATACCACAGTACATCATCCATTACAAACCATTCATAATGTCTTACACAGATAGGGATCTCATTGATCCAGTTCTTAATACAACTTCAAGCAGCGGATTACGTAATAATAACGGTAGCGTAGGCGAAACTCCATCTTCGGGGTCACAGGCAATGCTAACGATGGGAGATGATCCTAGTTGTCGTAACCTTCCTAGGGTCCATCCTCCAAGTACTCCTCTTCATAGTATGGCCACGGGAATAGCCAGGGACAAATCCATGAGTACTCTTTAAGTACTCGCAAACTAATACTAACAAGTGAAAGGGGTTTTTGATAATAGGACACTAGGCTCTAGGGTTGTTTTCCAAAAGCCAGATTTATTTCTACTAAGCTGAGAAGCAAGAGAAGCTGGTCACAATTTTATAACTCCTAAGTAGGAACTTGTATTTCATATCACAACCCTATTGTGGTCAAGTCAAAGTCTCAATTCATTTCACAAGTCTTTTGAAAACATCTGACGGGGGAACAGTATGGCCACTCCAACTGTCCATAACCGCGGACGCGGCTATTCGAATAGTTTGACACTCTGCAGAGATTGTACACTTTCACCACAACATTCGATACATCTGTCAGGAACAAATCCTGAATTCACCATACTCAGTATGCGGATAATAAATCCTAAACTTTCAATTACACACCCTAGTATAAGCACCTCTCCTGTGAGTTTGGCCTCCCAACCATGACCAACTGTCATCTTGGGTACTGCACAGGTGGACAATCTTTAAAAGGTAGCCCCAGCTCAGACCTTGGCCGTGAGGGAACTAATACTAAGGTATATAAGTTTCCAGTCAAGCCCTACCCAATCTTTGGGTATTGTGGTTATACGATAAAATTGGAATGGTATCGCATCCAGACAACCATCAGTTTTATAAAGGGCTAAGGCTCATGCCTCAACAATTTCATCACCAAATCATCTGGTGTTTTCAGAAACACATGTACAAAACATTTTAGTAGAATGATCCATCATTCCAAGGTTTTCATAACCATTTTTCCACCAAGTATTCCCATCTAAAGTTGATCAAGTTTTATGCTTAGCACTAGCATCTACAATTGGGGGTAAGTACTAATGAGGGGTGGTAAACTAGCGGAGTTTCAACTAAGTTCAATCTCATGCCTTGGGATGACATCAAGATTATATAGCTTAGGCCAAATTTTATGCTCTTGATGCAACCTTCAATTATCTTTCCAGTATATACAAATCACTTAAGGAAACTCTAAGTAATAGCTTTGGTAAAGAAAAATAAAGTAGAAAGCTTGCAAGTAAAACTAGGATTGGGTATCATCAAATATGTCTAACCAAGCATGCTTAGTGCATTGCATAGGTTATCTAACTTTCATAATTGCAAGTGTTAGCTTGCATTGGTCCACTTAGTTAGTAAAGCTTGCACATTCAACTAGTAGTATTAGGCTTGCCTTGTGCAGAGCAGTGGCTGAAGTTCTCCTCGACTTCTTCTTCGTAGTATCCTCCTTCCTCCTCGTATCCTTGGTCGGTACTATCGTCTATGAATAAATACGAGGTACACAATCACCAAACAATACTTAACTACTTGCATTCATCACACACAAGGGTCCTATAGATGATCTAGCATCATCACTAACATTACAAGATTAAAGCTTGATTAATTCCTTTTATTTTTAGAAAAGTAATTTCTACTCATTGAAAAACTACTTAAGATTTAATATTCTGCAAACCAAACATGGGATCATGTTGACACATGTCATCACCACATATTTTAGTCCATGGGAATGTGATTTAAAGTGGTGTCACAATTTAATAAGGTTTTATCCTTTTATTTTAATTACTAAAGTGGCTAGAAATGCCTATGTGGCATTCTTCTATTACTTGGTCATTATTTCTTTAAGTAAACCTATATATATTTTTATATATTCTGAAAGGTATCGTTAAATGTGATTTTTGAGAGTTGGAATCAGCTCAAAAGATATTATGGTTTAAATTTGAAAACTGTTTGAATGCAGAAAAGCTTCTGCCTTGTTATTTTTACCATGGATGATCTACAGATCCAAATGACTTGAATCCAACGGGCTTGGATTCATCATTCCCAGACCTTTCTAATAAAATTGGTTTCATTCAATTTGGTTCAATGAATCGACCTGGGTTGATTTTTGAAACTGGGTATAGAAGTGTGTTTGAAATAAAATGAAAAAGATTAAATTCAAATAACTGGTCTGCGCGGGAAGTGATACTGGGCCGGCCTGCTAAGCACAACGCTTATGTGGGCTGGTTAAGTTGCTGCCCCCACGCGTCAGTGAGACGAGAGGGTGCGAAGCGGTATGGGGCGATGTGGTGCGTTCGATCTGGTTCTAATCCAACGGCTAAGGGTCATCGTCGACGTTGGGCAACGCCGGCGAGACCGAAACCTAGCACGGCCAGTGGGTGTCATCGGGGGCTCACCGGGGTTCAGGCGAGGGTCGGCGAGGCGGGCGAACGACGAAGTCGACGACAGCGAACCTCCTGGTACCGGCAGCTTCTCCTGGGGCGGCTCCAATCGCTGGCTCCCTTCTTCTCCAGAGGCGGCAGGCTCCGGCGAAATTCCGGCGAAGTGCTGCTCGCCTTGCTCCGGCAACGGGGTGGGACGATCAGTGAAGAGAGGGGAGTGAGATGGTGTGCTCAATTCGGCTGGGGGTGGTCTCTATTTATAGTCGCAACGACGAGACCGAACGGGATGGGCAGGAGACGGTGGCAACATGGCTACGGGCGGCTAGAGGCATGGCCGGCGGTGGCGATCGCTTGGTGGTCTCCTGGCGATGCTCTACGGCTTTAATGCGCATGTAGGGGCGGTGCGGTTTGGTCTGGAACACGCGACGCTCTGCGCGGTAGAGGCGGCGTCTTCGACGGCGAGCGGTGGCTGTGAGGCATGGGGCGGCGAACGGGGATGTCTGGCGGTCTCCTGGTCGGTGGTGATCGTGTATGCACGCGGCGAGGGTGGCGCGCGGTCTGTGGGCTTCGGTCGAGGGTGGCGCTCTGGCGCACGCTCGGCATGGTTGACAGAGGCACGGGCGCGGCATTCCTGGGTGCTCTGGTCAATGTCTTCGAGGCAGGGCTGGTCGAGAGGGGGCGGTGAGGCATGGGCTTGCTCCCAGACAAGGTTGGCATGGCTAGTTTCTCTCCTAGCTTGCTGTCTACACTGGGGTGGCATGGGTGGCTTCGGGTTTTCACCATTGATGGCATTGCCAAGCTCACAGTGGTGCTAGTGATTAGTTAAGATTGTTAGATGATCTAATAAGGCTAGTGGTGTCCAGAGAGGGAACAAGTTAGGCTCAATTCACTGCTCAAAATAGTGTTTTGATTTTGTTAGATTTGTATCTGCAAGGTGTTTGATGAAATGTCCGCAAGAATTCAAGTTTTGAATTTTGAAAATATTTTTGGTGGGTGTGCTAGGTCGGTGCTGGTGAGTCTGCAGATGCTGGGGTTTTGAAAGTTGAGCTTGTTTTGAGTGGTTTTTGGAAAAGTGGGATCTTCTCATATGAGAAAGATTCAATTTTGAACTGTCCTTTAAACGATGCATTTGAATGTTTCTGGATGATCACAAAGTGGGCCTTGATACCTTGTTATGAGTACTATCAAGGGGTTCAAAGATCCAGAAAAGTTTCTGTTAAGTTCTGAAAGTTTGAGACAGCCAAAGTAGCCACGGGAGTTAAATTGGTCAAAATGACCATTCCCTCATTTATCTTTGTTTTGATTTATTTGTCTTTGAGAAAAGTTTGGGAATTGTTTAGATGATGTTTATTTCACCTAAGCATCCATTTACAAGTAAAGGAACAGACAAACAAGTTGGTTCAAAAGAATTCCAAATGAAATGCATACACCATGCATGCTTTCATATTTTTATTTTAGAAAAGTTTTTGTTAACCCTAATTTTGATGATTAGAGTTTGATGATCCAAGTTTAGTATTTTTGGGATGTTACAATATACCAGTTCAGTGTGTCGACTGATGAGACGGCGTAGATCTCCCTATCCAGTTGATTTCATCACTAGTGCAGAACGCGCCATCTGTCCCGGTTGCCCCACCGGGACGGGGCAATCGGGACTAAAGCCCCAACCTTTAGTCTCGGTTGACCCACCAACCAGGACAAAAGGGGGGATTTGCACATTTGTCACACTTTTCTTTGCACCTTGCATATTTGCCATTTTCTGTGTCACTGACATGTGGTGGTCAAATGGCAAATATGCAAATTTTAGGTAAAAAGTGAGGAAATGTGCAAAAATTCCGACAAAATGGGGTACATGTGGCCGCGGCAAAGGGCGAGGGGAGGAGCAACCGTCAACCGGGACAAATAACCCTCTGTCGCGGCAGAGATTTGACACATTTCTCTGCCACGGTAGAGAATTCATTTTGGCAACTTTTGTTGCCGCGGCAGCATTTTGGCCACTTTTTGTGCCGCGGCAGAGAATTCATTTATGTTGTTTTATTGTTTATTTAGTGTTTTGCACTCATCAATGAAGGAACCATTATATTACACAAGATCATCATGACAATATAGATCCAAGTGTCGAACATATTACATTCGATACACGGATCGAGTTCATGCACTACATACAAAAGCTCTTTGTACAATCTCTATTGTTTATACACACCCGAATAGTATTCCCCTTTTGGGTTTAGGACTTCTGCATCCAAGAATCCCGCCAATTCCTCCTGAATTGCTCGTACGCGATCCTTTGGCAGAAGACCATCCCATAGACGTTCGATCTGATTTTAAAAAGGAGTCAGCCTATATGAATGAAACTAAACCCAATTTGATGGTAATTAAAAACTATAGAAATTGTTTACGTATGTGGAGTTGCTCTAAATTTTTTCCCTTCTCACAACACGTCTGCCGGATGAACTCGCAAACATAGTATCTACATAAGTTGTTCCCTGGTCCCTGCGTCAGGCACTTTACGAGAACGTTGTTCAATCAAAATAATAATCAAGCATGATAATAACGGTATCAAAACTAGAATCAAAGAGATGCGCGGATATAGCTAGTGGTTCTTACATCTAGTGCTTAAAATGTAAGCTCCTCTTTCCAAACACCCCTAGCCTTGTTGGTGAACCGTTTCCAAGCGCTGCCCTGCGAAGAAAACGAATAAAAGAAGTTATTAATTACTTTATATCATAAAATTCACGAACGTTGCCGATATAGTGTCGTAATGATTAGAATTACCGCTGGAGAAGCATCTGCATGTCCTTCCACTGCTCGAGGGGTTTATGTTTCGAGTCCATGACTAGTACATGCCCTTTGTCAAGTTGAATGATTAACAAAATATAGTGGAAGCTGTGCATGCATAACTAATCAATTATATACTTAACATTGAGTAAGCAAAATAGAAAGTATATACAAGACAATAACACTCACTCGAAGTTGTAAGGAAATAGTATTTCCCTTCTGGTTTTTGAAACCTTAACGCGTGTACGATATTATCCTCCGTATCCTGGGGGCTTGTTTTGAGATTAGCTTGATGAACCCAATATCGGTCAATAAAGCCAATGTCATAGATTTGTCCTCTGCTGCATTCGAGAATCTTCATTCTGCATATTATAGTATGATTATATACATGCAATAAACGAGGTGAGATAGCTAGACACTAAATTAATTACAGAATTAGTACTTACAGACAATAGGCACTGATGATCGATTTGTCCAAGGCGTCTTGATTGAATAATTGAAATAGTTCGTCAAATTCAATGGATATCATGTCATCTATTTCTTTCCCATAATGATTTTTTGTAACCCTCAGCACTATCCAGTTAGCCCCAGCCTTTGTGGCATGCATGTACCAGTTATGCAATCTTCGGATTTTTGTTGGAAGATTATTTACCTCCTCAGGTTTGATGAGAGGTTTTCCGTACTGGTATTTGTATGCTACTTCACTCACGGGGAAGTACTCTAACTGGGATAAGTACTAGGCAATACTCATACCTTGAGCAGCGGCAGCTTCTCCATATTGTGCAACTACCTCTGGATCATACTGCTCTTCGGTCCCATATTTGCTCGACCCCACATTGGTATGGGAAATCACCTTGATAGGGGCGCAAGACTGTTTTGCTTGTTCTCCGAGCTGGGCAACAGATTTCTCGCTTGCATCAGAACTCCTCTTCGAGGCTTGTTGTGCCGCATGTGACTTGAGAATAGAACGCTCATAGTCTGATGACAGCTTTGGCTCAGGTTGATGAAGAGTCTTTAGTATTTTGAACACTCTAGCTTTTTCTTCTTTGGTGCTGGGGAACTCTGGCTCTTTCGGCTGCCTCAGCTTAGCGAAAAACACTGTCGTTTCCGCATCAACGATAGCTGTAGTCTCCTCTTCAGTATAGTCATAAGCTCTCTTGTGAGGAACCTTTGGTACTTTTGGAAGAGGCTCTTGTTTACGTTTCGCCGATCGCTTAGCATGACGCAGAGTAGCGGTACGCTTATGCTTTTTATCCTCAGGCGTCGGCGATGGCTGCCGCGGCGATGGCTGCGCCGGATATTGGTGAGGCGACGGAGCCGGGTGAGGCGACGAAGACGGCTGCCACGGCGGTGACGACCTCGCTGGAGACGGGTGAGGCGGCGGTGAAGATGGCCTTGGAGTGTGATTTTTGAAGCACGATACTTTCCTTTGGCCATAGAATGGTGACGTTTGTTGCGTCTCCTAGTTCAGTCACATCCCCTTCACCTGCAGGGTAGTCAAGCTTCAAAACTTCAAAGGTGGGCATGATTTCATCCACCCCGACAACAGCGTAGCCCTGTGGAACCGGACGACAGTGGTAAGTTGGTGTGGCTCCAATTGGTAAGGCATAGCCGACCGCCACCTTCATTGATATGTTCACAACTTTGACATGGAGCTCGCAGTGTGTCATCTGTGTGATATCATCCACCGGGTAGCCAACAGGAGCCATCGTCGGTGCACCATCGTCATCGTCATTGTCATCACCCAGGACCTCGGTGGAAGCCACACTGCTTTTTCGATTATTCGATAGGCCGGTAGCATCGAATGCAGTGTGCTGCTGAGATGGTCCGGTAGTACTTTGCTCTTTAAGTGCGTTAATTTCATCTTGTTGTTGCTTTATTCGTTCTTCAATTATACGCATTCGCTCTTTCTGAATATCTACTTCAACTTCCGCCTTGTCCTTTCTCCTCTAAGGGCTTCTATCAGGATATTTCTTCCTCTCTTCGGGAAACCCAGTCCTCCATGGTTTGGACCCTATTGTGCCTTGTGTTCGTCCATCATATTCCTTATTTACAAGGGCGAGTGTGAGCTCATCATTCTCTCTATCGGGAATGAAGTCCCCATCTTTAATAGGCTTTACTTCTTTTCTCATCTTCTCGATTGGTAAGGGGTCTTCTTTATGTTGTATGTTATATATACACTTCCCTTCCGAGTCCAACTTGCCCCCATGCCCGTAAAACCAATTCCTTGCACGTTCCATCCAATCGTCTGTCTCTGGGATGATCTTTTGTACAAGCAATTCATTCTCAAGTTTCTCCCACTTAGGAATGCCAGCCCTGTAGCCACCTTGCCCCATAGTATGGTGATACTTCTTGTTAGCAGCATTCAGCTTATTCGTTGCAGACATTTTCTTAGCTTTTTCTGATGTCTTGTAATTCACAAACTCAGCCCAGAATTGTTCTATCTTCTGAAACTGAATATTCTTGAAATCCGGAGTCTTCTCTTTCACGACATAGTCAAGGTGCAATCTTTTCTTCCAGTTGGTGAAACACTGGGCCATCTTCTTCATAGCCCACTCCCTAATCTTAGCCTCCATGGCTCGCGCATGTTCTAAGGCGTCCTCAACTGGATCCTCCGCATTTGGATCCAGCTCTATCTTCAGTAGTTTGAAATTAACCATGAGCCTCTTCCACAGTAAATCTTTGGCCACATTAGGGAGAAATAAGGACGTTCCCTCTTGTTCCGCATCAGCAGGCCTATTCCAATTTCGAATGGTGATCGGGATGAAGTCCCTAATGATTACTCCGCATTGTGCCACAAATTTGGTTGCGACAACTTCGGGAGCAATCGGTTTGCCGTCTTCACCAATATATTTGATCCTGAACCTCTCATGCTCTTCCAATTTTTTGGCTGGGCCTCGTCCGCTCTTTTCAGTAGATTTCTTTGATCCGGAGGGATAAAAGAAGAAAGATCGTCGTTACTATTTCTATATAGATAGCAGATGATTAATTAATGAATTAATTATATTACATGCACCTCGCTGGAGCGGTCGTCTTCTCGATCACACAAGGCATCGCCTTCTCCCTCGCGGAAGGCATCATCTTCAACCTCAAACAAGTCGTATCTTCTGGCAAAAAGAGGATCACCCTCGCCGGAGTTGTTCAGAAACGTCGATACATCTAAATTTTCTTCCCCGCGGATCACACCTTGGATCAACTCTTCCTTTTCTTCGTCTCTGTCGTATGGGTCCATATTTTCTGCAAAGGTGGAAAAACGGATAAGTCAAAGCGGCTAAGGGAGAATGTGGATCCTATCGCGAAGAACCAATACCGGAAAGAAAGGCGGCAATCAATACATGGCATAATACAATGCGTAATCAATATGTATGACATGTCATATTTAGATATCCTACACTAACCCTAGGTGCACCATCGATTTAAAAGGGTTCGGGATGCCCTAGCAAGTACACACCGGCGAACCCACATGTACATAAGGGGTGTCGATGTTTCTTTAACTAAACTAGGGTTTAAAGTTGCTTGATAATGTATTATGATTGCTTAGACACATAGCTCTCAATTTTCTAAACATTTTGATATATTATTTGTATTTTTCTGACTTATAAATCATTATTTATTGAATTTACAAGTTTATATCAATTTATGAAAATATTAAACCATTTTAAAACAGTTGTTGTGTCACTTTACATCAGCATAGGGGGTAGTTTTTCATCGGGTCTGGGGCTACCCACAGTGACTGACCAGTGGGGCATAAGACTAATAATACCTAACTAATATTAAACCTAATAATCCAAACTAATAAACCTAATATGCTAGGAGAAGTGGATCAGGTAATATAAGCTCAAATGGAGTAATGCAACAGATAGGACACTCTATCTATCGATAAAAGACCACAGTAGAATTGTATGCATCATGGAAAGAATTGAAATGCTTTCGAAATCATAGGATTATATCATGGTGGGGCTATGCTTGCCTTTGCCTGTTGATAGCCGAAAGCAGAGCTTCAGGATCCTTGTAATTGACTTGATTACAGTTGGTAAAGTATTTGTCTTCGAGCTTAGACGGTGTTGATCTCAGGCTTCGATCTCGACCTCGATATCGTATTCTACCGGGAAGAACCAAACACCGAAAAGAAAGGGAAACAATCAACACATGGCATTGATGCAATGCTCAAGCAAGTATGATGATATGACAAGTTGAATTGCATTGAAATGTAACCCTAAAGCATGCTCTACAATTAATCGGGGTTTCGAGGGGTGAAAACCCTAACTCGGAGAAACTCCGGAACACATAAGAGGGTTGGATTTGTTCTTCTAATTAAACTTTTCATTTAAGTTGTTGAACAATGCATGATTATATCTTAGATATCTAGGTTTCATTTTTCGGAACATTTTGATATATTATTCATATTTTTCTGACTTATAGATTAAAACTTATTGAATTTATAAGATTATAATTATTTCTGAAATTATTAAAAGCTGGTTAAACTTTTTACACTGCAGGCATACCTAGCCACAGTGACTGACAGAGGGGCCCGGAGCCACCTCAGCAGCCACACAAGCAAAAGTGGTTCAGGGGCATTTTTCACTCGGGTTGGGGCTAGCCAGAGAGGCTGACCTGTGGGCCAGAGGCCACATAAGCAATCCACGCAGGCAAAGTGGGTCTGCGCGCGCCCTGACGCACGGATGACGTCAGGATGACATCACGCCGGCGGTGGCTTGCAGGACAGTGACGGGGAACGGCGTTAGGGGGCGATCTAGGGCGCGTGCGTCCGCGCGTTAGAGAGAGGAGGTTGAGGCGAGCCAAAGAGTAGCGGCGCCGCCTCGAAAAGGTCACCGGAGAAGGGAGCACGACGACGGTGAGCGGCTGTGGTGGCAGGTGGTCGACGGGGAGGAGGAACCAGAGCGAGAGGGGGCGAGAGAGAGGGTCCACGAGGACAAGCAGCTCACCAGGTGTGCGCTGGTGGTGTCGGGGAGGCGAGGTGAGGTCGGGAGCCAGCGAATCGACGGCGTCGGTCGTCGGGATCGAGGGAGACAGCGGCGACGATGATTGGGAGAGAGCGAGGCCGATTCCTTCAGGGAGAAGCCTCGGGGCGACGAGGCGAAGCTTCCTACACGCTTTGCTGGGCGAGGGGTGGCCGGTAGGGCGTGCAGGGCGGTGGGGCAGCCTGATGGCGTCGTGCACGAGAAGAGATTGTGAGATGGGGAAGAAGAAGAGGAGGGGCACCCAGTTATAACCAAAGGACCTTTTATCCCGGTTGGTGGCTCCAACCGGGACTAAAGGGTCATATGTCACGGTTGGAGCCACCAACCGGGACGTATACTCCACTTTTTTCAGCAAACCAAGTGGCGCGCGCAGGGGTCTTTAGTCCCGGTTGGTGGCTCCAACCGGGACATATGACCCTATTTTCAAATTTTTTCAGGAATTTTCTCTCTGTTCCCGCCTTATTTTTTATTTTGGAGTTTAAATTTGTATTGTTTTTTAAAAGATAATTACTTTGGAATTTAGAAAAACTTTAAACATAAAAAGTGTTTGAATTTGAATAACTAATTCAAAGACATTTTTTAAAAAAATAATTAATGTAACCATTTAAACTATGAACCATTTAAAATTAAAAATGAATTAACTTATATTTTTTGAATATTAATTTGGAATTTAGAAAAACTTTAAACATAAAAACTGTTTGGATTTGAATAACTAATTCAAAATCATTTTCTATTTTTAAAAATAATTACTTTGGAATTTAGAAAAACTTTAAACATAAAAAGTGTTTGAATTTGAATAACTTATTCAAAACCATTTTCTGTTTTTAAAAATAATTAATGTAACCATTTAAACTATGAACCATTTAAAATTAAAAATGAATTAACTTATATTTTTTGAATATTAATTTGGAATTTAGAAAAACTTTAAACATAAAAAGTGTTTGTATTTGAATAACTAATTCAAAACCATTTTCTATTTTTAAAAATAATTAATGCAACCATTTAAAATTAAAAATGAATTAACTTATATTTTTTGAATATTAATTTGGAATTCAGAAAAACTTTAAACATAAAAAGTGTTTGAATTTCAATAAATAATTCAAAACCATTTTCTATTTTTAACAATAATTAATGTAACCATTTGAAATGAACCATTTAAAATAAAAAATGAATTAAATTATATTTTTTGAATATTAATTTGGAATTTAGAAAACTTTAAACATAAAAACTGTTTGGATTTGAATAACTAATTCAAAACCATTTTCTGTTTTTAAAAATAATTAATGCAACCATTTAAATTTAAAAATGAATTAACTTATATTTTTGAATATTAATTTGGACTAGAAAAAAACTATGAACCATTTTATATTTTTATATATTAAGGGGCGGGAAAAAAAGGACAGGAAATAATGGGCGGAAAGAAAATTTTATTAGGATAGAACTAGAATTAAAGTACATAACGCAACTAACACAAAGTTACATAGAAGAACTGAAAATTAAGATATATGGACAGATTAAGCCACAATCGGCCGAACTTGTTTTGCAATGTTGGAGTGATTCAGTCATGCTCCTACACACCGTAATACTACTATCAGTCGTCGTACTCTCCGCGGCCGTCGTTGTTGTCGTCGTCGGGGTCGCCGTAGTTGAACCTTGAAGGCTGAGTACGAGTGGGCTGGACTTGAGGGTAGCGCAGGCGGGGGTTAGAGTCAGCGGCCGTGTCGTAGGCCATGACGCTCTGGAGAGTCCGGCCGCGCCACCACAGCCGACGGCCGGCCTCGTTGAAGTTCGGAGGAGGTAGGCCGTCCTCCTCGTGCCTGGCGAGCGCCCTCTCGCGCCGATCCATGAAGAAGGCTTCCCAAGTTAGGAAATAGTCGGGATGCCATCTGGGATTCCTCCGCTGCTCCGGCGTGAGCTCGAAGTAGTACTGGTTCGTGATGGTCATCCGGCGCGCCACACCTAGAGGGACAGGAGGAACCGGCGCTCAGCATCTAGCCGACGGGGACACAGTAGCCCGGCGGGCAGGGGTATTTCGAGGCGCAAAGCGCCTCCGCCTCCCTGGGGGTTAGTGCTACGGTGGAAGCCATGGGAAAGAGCGATGAGGTTGCAGATATGAGTCTAGAGATGTGCAATGACAATGGAGGCCAACCCTACATATATATAGTGAGAAATGGCAGGAAGATAACTGGAGGGAAGAACTGGCGGGAAAAACTGGCGGGAAAAAATGGCGGGAAGAACTGGCGGGAAGAAATGGCGAGAAAAAATGGCGGGAAGAAAAATGGCGGGAAGAAAATGGCTCATTTAGGAATTGCATTGGATCTCTGAAGAAACCACATATTGCGAGTCTAAAAATGATTTTTTCAAAAAATCACGGGCGTTAGATCATGCACCTGTAGTACAAACCGGACCCACTTCATACCGATTCGGCAGACATTTGTCCTTTTTACCCGGGATGGACGAAAAGGTTTGAGATGTCCCGGTTGGGAGATAGTCCATACAAGGTGGTCTAGTATTTCAGTCAGATGGAACGGTAGCATTCTGAAATAGCATTTTGGTGGTTACTTTACAAAACGACCCATTTTTTGCGCTCGGAAAATGGAAATGGGCTTTTTCGTGCGACGAAAAGGAAAACTTCCTCCTGCAACATTGTTCTCCATACCAATGTCCACATGCATGCATAATATGGGCACGGCATCACAAACTATGCTGTGATTCAGCACATAACATCGGTCATTTGGACCGAAAGCCATGAAACCTCGAACATGATAGGCCATTTTGTGAAGGTTTTTCGAGGCATGATCAATATACCAAGTCTGGTATTTTTTCTTTCAACTATATCACATAATATGACACCACTCAAAGGATTTTCATTGTTCGGATTATTTTTTGAATTTCTTATGCCCGTTTTGAATTTTTTGAATTTCTAACTATGGTTGAACCGGCGTGCATGAAGATAGGGGACGAGTATCGTTAGAACTTGCATTGGATCTCCGAAGAAACCACATATTGCGAGTCTAAAAATGATTTTTTTCAAAAAATCATGGGCATTAGATCATGCACCTGTAGTACAAACCGGACCCACTTCCTACTGATTCGGAAGACATTTGTCCTTTTTACGCGGGATGGACGAAAAGGTTTGAGATGTCCCGGTTGGGAGATAGTCCATATAAGGTGGTCTAGTATTTCAGGAAAATGGAACGGTAGCATTCTGGAACAGCATTTTGGTGGTTACTTTACAAAACGACCCGTTTTTGCGCTCGGAAAAATGAAATGGGCTTTTCCGTGCGACGAAAAGGAAAACTTCCTCCTGCAACATTGTTCTCCATACCAATGTCCACATGCATGCATAATATGGGCACAGCATCACAAACTATGCCGTGATTCAGCACATAACATCGGTCATTTGGACCGAAAGCCATGAAACCTCGAACATGATAGGTCATTTTGTGAAGGTTTTTTCGAGACATGATGAATATACCAAGTCTGGTATTTTTTCTTTCAACTATGTCACATAATATGACACCACGCGAAGGATTTTCATTGTTCGGATTTTTTTTGAATTTCTTCTGCCCGTTTTGAATTTCTAACTATGGTCGAACCGGCGTGCATGAAGATAGGGGACGAGCATCGTTAGAAATTGCATTGGATCTCTGAAGAAACCACATATTGCGAGTCTAAAAATTTACAAACCGGACCCACTTCCTGCCGATTCGGCAGACATTTGTCCTTTTTACCCGGGATGGACGAAAAGGTTTGAGATGTCCCGGTTGTGAGATAGTCCATGTAAGGTGGTCTAGTATTTTAGAAAAATGGGACCGTAGCATTCTGAAACAGCATTTTGGTGGTTACTTCACAAAGCGACCCGTTTTTTGCGCTCGGAAAATGGAAATGGGCTTTTCCGTGCGACGAAAAGGAAAACTTCCTCCTGCAACATTGTTCTCCATACCAATGTCCACATGCATGCATAATATGGGCATAGCATCACAAACTATGCCATGATTCAGCACATAACATCGGTCATTTGGACCGAAAGCCATGAAACCTCGAACATGATAAGTCATTTTGTGAAGGTTTTTTCGAGACATGATCAATATACCAAGTCTGGTATTTTTCCTTTCAACTATGTCACATAATATGACACCACGCGAAGGATTTTCATTGTTCGGATTTCTAATATACTAAAGGTTCATCTTTAGTCCCGGTTGGAGGGATTTCGGTAGCCTGGGCCAGGCAGCACTAATGATAGGGTGAGTGTCGACATTATGTCGTGCGGCGTGTACCTTGTCCCGGATGGTGTCACCAACCGGGACTAAAGATGAACCTTTAGTCCCGGTTGGAGACACCAACCGGGATAAAACACGAGTCAGCACTAATAATAGGGGTGAGTGTCGACATTATGTCGTAAGTGTCGACACTATGCCGAGCTGCTTGTACTATAAATAGGCATCCTTTTGAGTCCAGTCCTCCAGCCAGATTGAGGCATCTCCAATATTGTTTTCAAGAGCAGGCACACCACTACGACTAGTTTCAGGGAGATGCCGCCGGATCCCAGTCCTCCGGCATCTCCAAGAAACTGGTCATAGGGGCACTCCCTAATATGTGAAATTAGTTAGCTCCCAGGTGTATTAATCTAGTTAGAGAAGTTACAAGCTGCAAGATGGTTTTTGAGAGCAGGGTCACCACTACGACCAGTTTCAGGGAGATGCCGTCGGATCCCAGTCCTCCGGCATCTCCAAGAAACTAGTCATAGAGGCACTCCCTAATATGTGAAATTAGTTAGCTCCCAGGTGTATTGATCTAGTTAGAGAAGTTACAAGCTGCAAGATGGTGTGCGAGAGCAGGGACACCACTACGACCAGTTTCAGGGAGATGCCGCCGGATCCCAGTTCTCCGGCATCTCCAAGAAACTGGTCATAGAGGCACTCCCTAATATGTGACCACGCGCGTTTGGAGATCAGATCTTAATGGTAAGTATGAATCGGGACAACTTCTTCATAGTCCTGGTCCAGCCACAAAACGGAACTAACACTCAAGACATTTATTAATATTAAAAACTGAGACTACAAAACCTGGACTAAAGGCCCCCCTATATAAAGTCCCGGTCAAGCCACAAACCGCGAAAGATATCCTGGCCAGACATGAACTAGAGTTACATAATATGAGCATGAACTTCTTGGCATATGTCCTTCCTTATGATCGCTTCAGACGTAACCATGGAGCATCTTCTTTACTTAACGGAATGATTGGGCCATTTTTCACTGTGAAGGGCGGAATTTCATCAAACTTATTATAATCGTCTGACATGTCTGTCTTGTCCTCGATTTCCACGATGTTTCTTTTCCCTGAAAGAACTATGTGACGCTTTGGCTCATCATATGATGTATTCGTTTGCATTTTTTCTTTTTTTCGGTCTGGAGGACATGTCCTTCACATAGAAAACCTGAGACACATCATTGGCTAGGACGAATGGTTCATCTCTATAACCAAGATTGTTGAGATCCACTATTGACATTCCGTACAACTGGTCTATCTTTACCCCTTCCCCATTCAGGTTAACCCATTTGCAGCGAAACAAAGGGACCTTAAAAGAGACTCCATAGTCTAGTTCCCATATCTCCTCTATGTAACCATAGTATGTGTCCTTTTGTCCATTCTCTTCTATTGCATCAAAGCGGACACCACTATTTTGGTTGGGGCTCTTTTTATCTTGGGCGATCGTGTAGAATGTATTCCCATTTATTTCGTACCCTTGGAAATTCAATATAGTAGAAGATGGTGACGCGGACAACAAGTATAGCTGATCTCCAACAGTGGTGTCATTCAAGAGATGTGTCCGCATCCAACCACTGAAAGACTTCATGTGTTCATCTGTAATCCATGATTCGGGCTTCCCCGGGTTTTTGGAGCGTACAATATTCTTATGTTCCTCGATATACGAAGCTGCCAAGGTGGAATTATGTAGAACTGTGTAGTGTGCTTTAGTGAAAGAATCCCCGTCCCTACATATCATTTCTTTCTTTCCCAGCGTACCTTTTCCACTTAGTCTTCCCTCATGTCGCGAGTCAGAAACACCAATCGGCTTAAGGTTAGGAATAAAGTCAACACAAAACTCAATGACCTCCTCTGTTCCATATCCCTTAGAGATGCTTCCTTCTGGTCTAGCATGGTTATGAACATATTTCTTTAAGAATCCCATGAACCTCTCAAAGGGGAACATATTGTGCAGAAATGCCGGACCAAGAATGGAAATCTCTTCCACTAGGTGAACCAGGAGATGCGTCATAATATTGAAGAAGGATGGTGGAAACACCAACTCAAAACTAACAAGACATTGTACCACATCCTTCTGTAACGTTGCCAGAATATCTGGATTGATTACCTTCTGAGATATTGCAGTGAGGAATGCACACAGGTTCACAATGGGTACTCGAACATTTTCCGGTAGAAGCCCCGTCAATGCAATCAGAAGCAACTGCGTCATAATCACGTGACAGTCATGAGACTTCAGGTTTTGGAACTTTTTCTCTGCCATATTTATTATCCCCTTTATATTAGATGAGAAGCCAGACGACACCTTGATACTGTAAAGGACTTCAAAAAATATTTCCTTCTCTGCTTTGGTAAGAGCATAGCTGGCACGACTTAAGTGACGCCCTTTATCCGTCTTGTTCTGTGTATGCATGTTCTTTGGGTCTTTCATAATTTGTTGGTCCTCCCGTGCTTCTGGTGTATCTTTTATCTTCCCATACACGCCTAGGAATCCTAGCAGGTTCACGTAAAGAATCTTCGTCACGTGCATCACGTCGATTGAAGAGCGGACACATAGGACTTTCCAATATGGCAGCTCCCAAAATATAGATTTCTTCTTCCATATGGGTGTGTGTCCTGTAGCGACGTCGTTCGGAACTGATTGACCGCCGGGACCCTTTCCAAAGATTACTTCTATGTCCTTGACCATACATCATCACCAGCAGGGAGTTCAGGCTTCTTCCGGTGATCTGCCTCACCTTTGAAATGTTTGCCTTTCTTTCTTACGGGATGACTGGTCGGAAGAAATCGTCAATTCTCCAGGTACACAACCTTCTTGAATTTATGCAAATATTTACCTTCAGTCTTATCTAAACAGTGCGTGCATGCCTTATATCCCTTGTTTGTCTGTCCTGAAAGGTTACTAAGAGCAGACTGCGCAACGACAAGCGCCTAAGCCCACTTCTTAGGATACAGCCTTGGCATCCTAGTATGTCTCCATTACTCAGTGCTTTCTAGTGGCCCGTTGTTGGGTGTTTAATTTTAACATTTTGTTGTGTGAATCTCTCTCGGTGTTGAGTTGTCTCTAGAGACCAGCAATTTGAGCAATCACGTAAGATGCTGGCTAGCCAAAATGCATTTCAAGCACCATATTCCTGGAGACTGCAAAGCAATGTGAGTTAATGTTACTTCTACTGATGCTAGTTTAATGCAACTTCCTTCGCTAGGTCGTTCAAGTTGCTCATATGATATGTTTCTTGTGGTTGTTTCAATGTTATTCCAGAAACCTGCAAACACCAATGCCAAAAACAACTGCTTATCTAGTTATGTTGCTCTTTTGACTCAGGTGAATACTTCCTTATTAGTGACCCGGCTAGCAAGTCATAGACATGATTCTGGATAATGATACCCTTTGTATGTCAGGTAGCTTGTTGTGTTCTACTCCACATAGTTTCTGTATGTACATGTATCTTACTCCCTCACTAAATGTATATCAGTTACTTTGCGGAAATATGCTAGTTCAATTCTGGATATATCTGATTTCCTTTGTAGACGGTAGTTCATATTTTAGATGTATATTCCACGTAGATTATCATTCTATTTACTAGGTCGATGCAACTTTTAGTTTATGCATAGTTGGTAGATGGATGTACATTAGCTCACATCTAGAAGTACATTAGCTTTCCATGTAAATAGATGTCTATTTTTAGTCTATGTCCAAGGTATATTAAGTCATATGGTGACACATATTAGTTTATACGTAGATGTACATTATCTCATATCAAAATGTACATTAGCTTTCTATCTAGATGTTTATTTTTTTCAGTCTATGTGTAGATATATATTGATGTACATATACATGTATATTAGTTTATAGGTACATGTACATGATCCCATATCTAAATACACATTAGCTTTCTTCTAGATGTTTATTTGTAAATATATATCTATATGATTTTGTATCTTGATATCTATTTGTTTTAGTCTATGTCTATGTGTATATTACTACCCCTGTCCCATAAAGTATGTCACAAATTTTTTTAAATTTGAATGTATCTACGCTTACCTTCCTGATCTATAATATTATCTCTACTTAGCATGCATACATTTTACTTCTTTTTCTCATTATACTTTTTTGCATCCAGAATACTAAACTGTATCTCCTCTTTATGTAGGCTGACATATTTATACAGAGAGAAGCAATGTCCAAAAGTATGTTCAATGAAAAAAAAGTTTGTGCACCAAGTTGATGTAAACATGCAGCACCAAGTTCTAGTTCAGATGTAAATTCTTTCAACAACAATGGTCACCAAGTTAATACTTTTGTGTAGAGGAGAAGCTACACTTTGTGTAGATAACAAGTTCAAGTTGTTTCTAGACGGTTTCTTTTATGTAGCCGAAGCATGTTCAGCGTTTAATGGATCCATATATCTTGAACATAACTTTTGGTTTAAGGTGTTCTTTCTACATCTAGTTAGTTTCAAGTTATTTTCTCATCATGCACACTAAAATATTTCACAATTGCTCCACCAAAGTTTTTGTAAGTCGAAAATATGTGCTATATGATACTTCATATAGGTTTTACTGTCATGGAGATGTAAACGTAGGGAAGATCAGAACTTGCAATGAGTTCTGGGAAGAAGTAAGTTATTTGGATGTTATCTCCCTAGTTGTGGAAGTTGATTTCCTGGGACAAGCAGTCTTAAATTACTTATTTTTGGTTCTTTGGATTTTTTTAGTCTAGTTTTCTTCCTGATCTTGGCTACCTCCAAGGTCGTGGAAGATGATGAAGAATTCGTTGTTCTCTTTTCTATGTAGGAGGAAGACCGTCTCAAAATAGATGTCGTAAATATGTATAAATTTGGATGTAGACAAATTTGCGACATATATTTTGAGACGAAAGGAGTAGATTCGATCGCCAGAGGAAAAGAGTTGTAAGGATGGTAGTACGTGATAGTAGAGATCGGTTTCTAGGATTTTTAAGCGATGTAGATCTCGGCTAGTTTATCTCTTTGCGAGTCTATGCCGCAGTCGACTATGACTTAAGCCAATTCTCACTAACGCTCGTCTGACTTTAGCCTAACTTTGTGCTTTGTTGTTTTTCTAGCTGCATATGTGGACCATGCCTTTTCAATTTTTCCCTGAGCCCATGCATTTCTTCTGTGCTAATCCGTGGTGGTGGTCTATCTTGGGATTTCTTCTTTCTACTTGGTAGTACCTGTTGTTTTAGCTATAGAGACAACATTACCCCACTTATAAAAGTTCTACTTTAATTTTAAATATGTTTTCTTAGGCTAAAATATTTTAAAACTGAGACAATAACTTAGCTGCAATCTTATTTGCATCTGAAAAAACTCAGTTGCAACTAAAAAGACAACTTAATTGCAATCTCACTTGCACCTACAAAAACAACTCAATTACAACCTCATTTGCAATTGAAGAAGACTGAGTTGCAATACTAGTAGAAAATATCAGTTACAACCACAAATGCAACTGACAATCTTAGTCGCAACCCCACTTGTAACTGGAGAAAACATCAGTTGCAACCCTAGTTGCGGCTGGAAAATATCTCTATTGCAACTTCACTTGACACTGGAAAAGTCACGGTTGCAACCTCACTTGCAATTAGGAAAAATCACAATTGTAATCCCACAACTAGGAAATCGCAGTTGCTACTTGCAACTGGAAAATCACAATTACAACCTCATTTGCAACTGAGAAATTACAGTTGCAACACTACTTACAGCTGAAAAAAACACAATTACAACTTCATTGCAACTGGAAACAAATCCCTTTGCAACCCACTATGCCCACACAAAATTTAAAAATAGATTTAAATAGATATATATATATATATAGAAAATATTATGAAAAACTCACATGCGCAAAACCCCATAAGTATAAAAGTCAATCCATCTTGGTAAAAAAATAATACACGTACACAAAAAAACTCAACTAGCTTTTTTTAAGAAGGAAAAAAACTCAACTAGCTTGTACTAGTACATGGATAGCTACTCCATGTATCGGGCTTGCATACGGCAAAAAAGTCTAGCAGCCCATCCCATGCATACAACAAATGGTGGAAAATAAGCTAGCTAAGCATGCATACAGCAGCTGCCGCGTTTGGAGCGGTCGATTTTTGTGCCAGCACTAGTAGAAACAGGCTATCGGTTCATGCCTCCTAACAGCATTAGTCCCGGTTGCGCCACGAACTGGGACTAATGCTGACACGCGTCCCGGTTCGAGCGGGCACGGTGGCCGGAAGCATGCGTTCCGGTTGGTAAGGGTCATACGTCCCGGTTTGTAACACAAACAGGGACTAAAGGTTGGACGTCAGCCACGTGGCATGAGACACACCTTTAGTCCCGATTTGTGTTACAAACCGGGATGTATGATCCCGCCCTCTATAAATACGACGTCCTAGCCCTATGTCTCCCCTCTGTTTTTTCTTGGTGGAAGGTGTGAGAGGTGTGCTAGTTTATTTTTTTCCTATGCATGCATTCAAGGTGTTTGATGAAATGTTTGAGTGAATGATCCCGTTCAATTTCTCACAGAACAAAAATATAGAAGGTGTCTGAGACGCACTTGAGATTTCTCCTCTTTATTTCCCTCGATCGAGGTTAGCAATCTTATCTTTTCTCTGTCATTGATACAATGCATGTGTCGATGTGAATTGGTCATTTCACTATTTATGATGTCCTGTTTTTGATAAACTTATTTATATGATGCAGATGAACTGTCGGGAATGGATGTACGGTGACCGGCATGTACCCGGGTATATTAAAGGCGTGGATAAATTTATCAATGTGGCTACGACAAACAAAGAGAATGGTTTTATACGTTGTCCATGTGTTCAATGTCGGAAAAACAAGGAGTACTCTTCCTCGAAAATCATTCGCGGCCACCTGGTTATGAAAGGTTTCATGCCCAACTATAATTGCTGGACCAAGCACGGGGAAAGAGGGGTTATGATGTAAGACGGTGAAGAAGAAGATGATGATAACAACTATCATCATATGTTTCCTAAATACAGTGATACTGCAATGGAAGACAATGAAGAGGAAGGAGGTGAAGAACGGGCATGAGATGAGCCTGCTGATGAACTTGGTAGGGTCATTGTTGATGCAAAGCAAGATTGTGAAACAGAAAATGAGAAGTTGAAGTTAGAGGGCATGTTAGAAGATCACAAGAAATTGTTGTACCCAAATTGTGAAGATGGCAGCACAAATCTCGGTACCACACTAGAATTGCTGCGATGGAAGGCAGAGTGTGGTCTAACTGACTCCTCATTTGAAAAGATGCTGAAAATAATGAAGCCGAAATTTCTAAAACATAACGAACTTTCCGAGAGTACCTACGAAGCAAACAAGAGTCTCTGTCCTCTAGGATTAGATGTGCAAAAGATACATGCATACATTAATGACTGCATCCTCTACCGCGGTAAGGAGTATGAGAATTTAGATAAATGTCCGGTATGCAATGCATTGCGGTATAAGATCAGACAAGATGACCTTGGTGATGTTGAGGGAGAGCCTCTCCGCAAGAGGGTTCCTGCTAAGGTTATGTGGTATGCTCCTATAATACCAAGGTTGAAACGCATGTTCAGAAACAAAGAGCATGCCAGGTTGTTCCTTACAACTTCGAGTGAGTGTTATTGTCTTGTATACACTTTCTATTTCGCTTACTCGATATTAAGTATATAATTGATTAGTTATGCATGCGCAGCTTCCACTATATTCTGTTAATCATTCAACTTGACAAAGGGCATGTACTAGTCATGGACTCGAAACATAAACCCATTGAGCAGTGAAAGGACATGCAGATGATTCTCTAGCGGTAATTCTAATCATTACGACATTATATCGGCAACGTTCATGAATTTTATGATATCAGGTAACTAATAACTTCTTTTATTCGTTTTCTTCGCCAGGTAGTGCTTGGAAACGGTTCACCAACAAGGCTAGGGGTGTTTGGAAAGAGGAGCTTACATTTCAACCACTAGATGTAAGCACCACTAGCTATATCTGCGCATCTCTTTGATTCTAGTTTTGATACCGTTATTATCATGCTTGATTATTTTTTTGATTGAACTCTGTTCTCGTAAAGTGTCTGACGCAGGGACTAGGGAACAATTTATGTGAATACTATGTTTGCGAGTTCATCCGCCAGACGTGCTGTGAGAAGGGCAGCAATGTAGAGCAAATCCACGTACTTAAACAATTTCTATAGTTTTTAATTACCATCAAATTGTGTTTAGTTTCATACATATAGGTTGACTCCTTTTTTAAATCAGATCGAACGTCTACGGGACGGTCTTCTGCCAAAGGATCGCGTACGAGCAATTCAGGAGGAATTGGCGGGATTCTTGGATGCACTATTCGGATGTGTATAAATAATAGGGATTGTACAAAGAGCTTATTTTGTATGTAGTGCATGAACTCAATCCGTATATCGAATGTAATATGTTCGACACTTGATGATCTTGTGTAATATAATGGTTCCTTCATTGATGTCTTGTGTAATATAATGGTTCCTTCATTGATGAGTGGAAAACACTAAATAAAAAATAAAACAATATAAATGAATTCTCTGCCGCGGCACAAAAAGTGGCCAAAATACTGCCGCGGAAACAAAAGTTGCCAAAATGAATTCTATGCCGCGGCAGAGAAATGTGTCAAATCTCTACCACGACAGAGGGTTATTTGTCCCACGGTTGCTCCTCCCCCCGCCCTCTGCCGCGGCCACGTGTACGCCATTTTGTCCCGGTTGGTGGGGCAACCGGGACTAAAGGTTAAGGCTTTAGTCCCGATTGCCCCGTCCCGGTTGGGTAACCGGGACTAAATACCCTTATCAACCGGGACACATGGTGATGTTTCCACTAACGCAGGTTTCCAGAAAAAACAGCTTCACTAATCTCCATACTAATTTAAACGTTTAAAATTTTGACTACAGTACATTCTAAGCTATGTCACACCTAGCCGTGACTTATCAAAATCGTACTTTTTTTGCGTTTGGTCGAAGTACATTTTTATTTGGCCCAGACGGAGTTGTCTTGAGTAGGTAGTACTATCTCCGTCTTAGTTTATAAAACTTACGCGTATTTTTAGGTTGACAAATTAACCAACTTAGCATGAGGAACATAAGTAAAAACTATATTATTAGAAACTTTAAATGTTGTATTTTCTAATGATATAATTTTTATATTATATAATTCATATTATATAGCTTATGCGAACGACCTAAGTATACGCGTAAGTCTTATAAACTGGGATAGAGAGAGTACTTTTTTTTGCCCAGCTGCCCCAGCAAAGTAGTGCAGCTGGTCTTGACCCGCTCGGGGTTTAATTCGTGCACGTGCTGCTGCGTCGGGAAATATTTGATTTATATAAAAGGAAATACCACCTGGTCGGACTGACCACAAAATTAGAATCAAAAAGTGGCTGATCACTTTCTAGTCGCCTCCAAAAGTTAATACTCCATTTGTTTTAAATTAGATGTCGCAGAATTGTGTAGATTCGATATATACTAAAATATTTTAGATAAATGCAAATTTAGATAAATCTGTGACATGTAATTCAGAACAAAGTAGTAAAGGTTTCATTGTATTTTATTTGTAATATGTTTCTCCGCCGTGTCGTGCTAATTTGGGACATCTTCTAGACATCCTTGCCTTTGGGAATGTGTACAGGGTACCGATGGATACAATTTGCCCATGCCCTATCAACATCTTGGTCAGGCTTCATGCACTTCCAGACAGCGCTAATACACTTATATCCAGACCCAAACCGAATCATCCAAACTCTCCCCCCCATCTTTATCCGACCTTTAGCTTCACTGTACGCTAGCTCATACCACAAGGTACTACTCGACGTGTTCCCAAACCGGTGCAGTGTCATCCGAGATGGTTCAACATGCTCATCTGACAGATCGAGGCTGCTCTGGACTGCATCTATAACTGCTCGCCCGCCGGCATGAATGCAGAAATGGTCAAAGGCTAGACGGAAGTCCGGGATATACAGCGTAGTCCGTCCACTAAGCATCTTTCTGGCGATCAACGATAGAAAGTATGATAACTTCTCTGAGGCCGGTAGCACAAGTGGTCCGATGGTGGTTATGTTGGTCTTGAGAGCCTTACCGGCGATGGCCATAATGTCCTTTGACAAATTTACTCCTCGATTTCCTTCGTCATCTTCCTCATAGATAACACTCTTGTAGGCACTGTCTTGGGCGCTAGTTGATGTCCGCACAACATGCATGAGCTGGAAGCGAGCCTTTGCCTTCCTCGTTGAAAGGAGCACGGCCGCACCTCCTCTGCGGAACAAGATGTTTGTCATATGCATCGCACGCTTGGATCCTTTGTAGTAGCCTCCAGTAAATAATTCCGTCGACACCACTAATGCATGCGCGCCAAAAGGTGCGGTCTGCAAGAGGCGCCTGGCAAGACCCACCGCGATGAGCCCCGCGCTGCACCCCATTCCCGAGAGTTGTATGTTGTGTATGTCACCACGAAGCCTGTATCTTCTCACGATCATGTCCGCAAGGGACGGAGTTGGGTTGAAGATGCTGCAGTTGACGATTAACATGTCAATTGCATGTCTTTGATAGCAGATCATCAATGGTCCTGAAGATGACCTGTTCTGCCTCAAGGCGAGTTTCGTCTAAACCAAACAGTGGAGGAATGTAGTGGAAGGAAGGTGGCACGCTCGTCTCATGACCAAAGCCAGACCGCTCGAGCACGCGTGCCACGAACTGATTAGTGTTTTTATCATTGAAATGCACCAGGCGCGCATGCTCGATGTAATTGGGCAAGGGCATGCGCCAACTAGAATCTGGTCGGAAGCAAGCATAATTGACAAGGTATACATCACGAGGGAGGCGGATAAGATAGACCGTGATTGTGGCAGTTGGCACAAATGTGGCTAAGAAGAGATGGACGGGACGGATGGCCAGTGGCCAGACAAGAATCTTATCAGCACCTGGCCATATGGCTATTAGCATGGTAGTTACGAGTGCCAAGGAAATCACGATGATGAAGTGGTTCACTATTAGCTGGTAGATGGACCTTAGTTGCCTAGCATTAGGTCCCCAGGTCATCTTGTGTCGAGAAGGGTTATGTGTGTACCTTCCTACTTGTGTGGCGATCCGAGGATCGAGCTCGATTTTATAGCCGCTCCCGCTGTTCCCCAGCTGTATTGGGTCCCTTTCGATCGGTGCAATTTTTCCCCGACGAAAGTGAATATCTATCTGTACTAAAAATAGATATCACCTATTTTTCTAGATTTATGTGCATTATAGAAGTAGATATATGTTGATTCAGTCAAATCTTCGATATCCTTTTATAAAAGTAATGAACTGATACACTAGTAGAAAACGGCCCATTAGTCCCGGTTCATAAGGGCCTTTAGTCCCGGTTGCCGAACCGGCACTGTGGAATTCACTACGGAAAAAAATATCGCTGCCATGTGCCAAATGTATCGGAACACGGCAAAGTTTTTCTTTGCCGTGTGTAATCCAGAAAGTATACGACAAAGTACGTGGAACACGACAAATTTCTAAAATGGAACACAACAAAGAAATATACACGGTGAAGACCCACAAAGGAACACTGCAAATTAAATACACTCGGCAAAGTCGACAACGGCACAAGGTATAGGTGTCACAAGGTGGGACACGCGGCCCCACAGGTCCACTTGACGGGAGGAGCTAACGGTTGTAAACGGTAGTCTCTTTGCCGTGTGCCCTCGCCGGCCCTTTGCCGTGTGTATCATGCAGTATACATGGCAAAGTGCCTTTGTCGTGTGTATTCCACAGTACACACGGCAAAGTCCTATTTTTTTTCTTTTTTTCCTTTTATCACATTACTCTTAGGAAAATTATAAAAAAATCATTCTAATTCAGAAAAATACAAATAATATATAAAAATTTGCAGGAAAATAAGATCTATCTATCTACAGTAAAATATTAGATATTTATATTGAATAAGAATCTTCATCCTCGCCGTTTATCATAGTCTAAAACATGCATAAAAAATAAAAAATGATCGAAACAATGTGAAACCTTCCGTGATGTCATATTATGTGACATAGTTGGAAGGAAAAATATCAAACTTGTTATATTGATCATGTCTCAAAAATATCTTTACAAAATGAACAATCTCATTCGAGGTTTCCTGGCTTTCGGGCTGACCAATGCTATGGCTAGAATCAAGGCATAGTTTATGATAATGTGTCAATATTGTGTATGCATGTGCACCATGGGACATCAAACAATTTTACAAGAGGAAGTTTTCTTTTTCGTCGCACCAAAAAGCCATTTTTTATTTGCCGAGCGCAAAAAACGGGTTGGTTTTGTGAAGCAACCACCAAATGGCTAATTCAAAATGCTACCACCCTATTTTTTAAAAATACAAGACTACCTTACATGAAAAATGTCTCAACGGGGTATCTTAAACCTTTGTGTCCATCCCAGGTGAAAAAAACAAATTCCTGCTGAATCAGTGGAAAGTGGATTAGATATGAACTACATATACATGATCTGATGCTCATGATTTTTTATAAAAAACATTTTTAGATTCATAATATGTTATTTCATTAGGGATCTAATACAAGTTTAGTGAGGCTCAGCCCGCTAAGAATCTTCTTGTCCGTTGTTCGACAAAGTTTGATGATGGTTTAAAACGGGCATAAAAATTTAAAAAATGCTCAAAACAATGTGAAACCTTCATGTGGTGTCATATTATATGACATAGTTGGAAGGAAAAATATCAAACTTGGTATATTGATCATGTTTCAAAAATACCTTCACAAAATGACCAATCTCGTTCGAGGTTTCCTGGCTTTCGGATCAAATGATCAATGTTATGGCTAGAATCAAGGCATAGTTTGTGATAATGTGCCGATATTATGTATGCATGTGCAACATGGGATGGCGAACAATGTTGAAGGAGGAAGTTTTTATTTTCGTCTCACTAAAAAGCCATTTTCCATTTTCCGAGCGTAAAAAACATGGGTTTTTGTGAAGAAATCACCAAATGGCTAATTCAAAATGCTACTACACAATTTTTCAGAAATACTATAGCACCTTACATAGACAATATCTAAACAGGGGGATCTCAAACCTTTCCGTCCATCCCAGGTGAAAAAGACAATCCTGCCGAATCAGCATGAAGTGGGTCAGATATGAACTATAGGTACATGATCTGATGCTCAGCCCCGGGTTTTGTGAAAAACAAATTTAGGTTCGCAATATGTTATTTCATCAGAGATCCAATGCAAGTTTAGAGAGGCTCAGCCCTGAGCTAAGAATCTGCTTATCTGTCATTCGACAAAGTTTGATGATAGTTTAAAACGGGCATAAAAAATTCAAAAATGATCAAAACTATGCGAAACCTTTGTGTGGTGTTATATTATGTGATATAATTGGAACGAAAAATATCAAACTTGGTATATTTATTATGTCGCAAAAACACCTTCACAAAATGACCTATCTCATTCAGGTTTCCTCGCTTTCGGGTCAAATGACCAATATTATGGCTAGAATCAAGGGATAGTTTGTGATAATGTTCCCATATTGTGCATGCTTTTGCATCATGGGATGTAGAACAATGTTGCATAAGGGAGTTTTCCTTTTCATCGCACCAAAAAACCATTTTCCATTTTCCGAGGGCAAAAGGGGGGCTTTGTAAAGCAACCACCAAATGACTAATTCAAAATTCTACCACCACATTTTTCAAAAGATTATATGGATGTCATATTTGGCACTACTAGGAAAAAGCTCATCACTGGCGCACCATTTTTCAACTTCTGTGGCGCATATAGGATGCGCCACTATCATCATGCCACTAAACTGGAGTTCTGTGGCACATTTCAAAATGCGCCACAGAAGTTGAAAAAGTTTAGTGGCGCATTTACAACATATGGACCACAGAATTGGCGGGCTAGATCTAAAACTTCTCAACAAATTTTTTCTTCAAATTTTAATAAAAATCTGGCCAGATTTGTCTGCAGGTGGAGGTTGCTGGAGGTGGGGGTCGTCGGAGGAGGGCTTGCCTGGAGGTGGGTGGATAAGGGGGCTCTTCGGATGAGAAGTAGGATACTGCCGGAGGGGAAGAGGGTCGCCGGAGGATAAGGAGGCCACCGCCAGAGGAGGAGGAGGGGAGAAGGAGGAGGAGGAGGGGTCGCTGGAGGAGGAAGTATCCGGAGGTGGTCGTCATCGTCAGAGGAGGAGGAGCTCACCGGGGTGGAGGAGGAGGAGGAGGAAGGATCTCACTAGGCGGCGGAGGAGGAGGAGCTCACCGGGGTGGAGGAGGAGGAGGAGGAGCTCACCCGCATGGAGGGGGAGGAGGAGGAGGGATGAGAAGGGGAGAAGGAGGGAAGAAGAGAAGAAGTGGAGGGAGGAGAAGTGTGCAGGAGAGGAAGAGGTGAAAAGGAGAAAAGAGAGGGTGACGGGGCGGCGGGATTCAAACTTTGAATCCCGCCCAACACTTCTGTGGCACATATGGGAGCAATGCGCCATAGAAGTTGCTCCCCTTTTTATTTTTTTGCAGGAAAAAATCTTCTTTCTTCCATAATTTTTTTCTCTTTTCGAATTTGGGGATTCTGTAAAACTAATCAAGTAGGAAATTTCAAGACGATCATTTTGGTATATTAAAAATTTTTCCGACATTGTATGCAAAAGTTATTACCGTTTTACTGTGACATGACCTATTTTTGCAAAAAAAAAGTCGAAATGCATGTTTGTTAATTTTCCTTTAAACTAGACCATATTACCTACCACTATGTATGAAAAAAGAGTCGAAATGCATGAAAAGGATTTTATTTTTTGAAGTGTTTTTCATTTTCTTTTATTTTTTGCAAGACTAAAAAGACGATCCATATAGGGGGGTGGGGTGGTAGGGGTGGGATCTGTTTTTCATGCTCGACTTCTGTGGTGCATATGGTCATATACACCATAGAATAATCACTTTTGTGGAGCATATGGTCATATGCGCCACAGAATATTGGTCAGAGTGTGGTCAACGATATTCTGTGGTAGGGCCCACACGCTGCTTCTGTGGCGCATGCGGGCATATGCGCCACAGCAGTAATGACACTTCTGTGGCGCATATGCTCACATGCGCCACAGAAGTTTCGTAGCCCAACCCCGGATGGGGGTCCCACCGTACTTCTGTGGCGCACTGTCATATTACATTCGCCATAGAAGCTCGAAGGTTCTATGGCGCATTGTGTCATATGTGCCACTGAACTTCTTTTGTGGCGCATGGTCAAGTTCTGTCTATTTATAGCTGTTTTCCTAGTAGTATGGATTCCTCACATTTTTCTGATCGATTCAGATATTTTATTTGCCAAATTCCGATTTATGGATTTAAATATATGAATTATTCCATATTAAATAGAAAAAAGGCAAAAAAATCATTTTATTTCTTAATTGAATTCAATATTATTATTACTTATTCATTGATGTCTACTTAAATAATTGTTTGGAATCTAAAACTGAGATGTGTGAAATCATGGTCAATATGATTTATATGAAAGTATTATCGATAAGGTATGATTTCTTTCTCGGAAGCTCGTTCAGAAGGAACAAATAAGTTAAGCGTGCTAGTGCTAGAGTAGTGTTAGGATGGATGACCGAATGGGAAGTTTGATTATAAGTGCAATTTGACATAATATTACGTATACTTAGGGTTAAAATATCCTATATGAGATTAACGAGTAAAAAATATTCAAAAAAGTTTGAAAAACTATTGCATTTTTTTTTTGAAAACATCTTTGTCGTGTATTTTTTCCATGAGAAACGGGACAAAGAATAGATACTGTCATCTCCACGGGAACTGTCATCTCACTTTACTTTGACGTATGTACGCGTAAGACACACGACAAATGTTTTACTGTGTATTATTTAGAAAACACACGGCAAAGGGCCTTTGTCGTGGGAAACGTTGTCGTGTGGCATTTGCCATGTGTATACACACGGCAAAGCATTTGCCATGTTCCGGATGGCCTTTGTCGTGTGCGGATGCCCACACGACAAAGAACCTTTGTGCGGTAGTGATCGGGACTAAAGCCCCCCCCCCCCCTCCCCCCCTCTTAAGTCCTGGTCATGCCACAAACCGAGATGAAAGGCACTCCATGCAGTGGCGATGTAGAGTGGGGAATGGATGACCTTTAGTCCTAGTTCGTGTTCTGCCATGGCAGAATATTAGGACGGTTTTCTATCGCGGCAGGAGAATCGGTAGAGGAGGGAGAGCGAGGTTTCACGTTTGTGACGTGCAATGAAGGAACCATTATAGAACATTGTCATGAATATAGATATCGAAGAGTGACCTCTTTCTTCGTGCTTGGTCGAACATATTACATACAGTACATGTTCATGCATATATATACAATATAATTTCTCTTGTGATCCCTATTGTATAAATATAAATTCTCGATGGTATTCTCTGGTTGGATCGAGGACCTCCTTAACTAAGAATATCGCCAATTCCTCTTAAATAGCTCATATGTGATCATGTTCTAGAAGACCTTCCTACATCCGTTTAATCTAATTTAAATAAGGAGATCAATATACATATGAATGAAACTCAACACAATTGGTGGTAGTAAAATAAGATTGTGAACATTTTTGACGTACATCAAGTTGTTGTGAATATCTGCGCAGCTTATAGGTCGTCTGGCGAATTTACTCGTAAACGTAGTATCCACATAAATTATTTCCATCTTCCAGCCTCAAACACTTCACAAGAATAGAGTTCAACCAAAATAATAATCAAACTTCGTAATGGTATTGAAATAAGAATCAAAAATATGCGCGGACCTAGCTATAGTACTACTTACATTGAGTTGTCGAAATATCAGCTCCTTTTTCCTTTCATCCCTAGCAGTTTTGATGAACCGTTTCCAAACCCTGTCCGGTAAAAAAATGAGTAAATGAGTTATTAAGTACTTGATATCAGAAAATGAACGAAAGATGCCGATATAGTGCGATAATGAAATTACCTCTAGAGCATATAAACCATGTCCGCCCATCTCTCAGGGTCTTTATGTTTCGAGCCCATGACAAGTACTTTTCCAGTTTCAACTTGAATGATTAGTAGAATAAAGTGGAACCTGTGCACACATAACTCATCAGTTACACTTAACATCAAGTAAACAAAATCGAACGTGTAGAAGAGAGTAACACTCACTCGAAGTTGTAATGAAATAGTATTTCCGGTTTGGTTTGTTGTTTCAATAAAAACTTTGGAGAAGGCAACTAGGGCCCCAAGGGTGGCCACTTCTTCTTCAAGCTTGTAGCTAGTTCGCAAACATCCCAAGAAGCACTTGTAATCTACACCAAGACTTAATAAGAAAACAAGATCTACAAAGTTCTAACTGTTCAAGGGTTGGCACCCTACTGTTCTTGTGCGGCTACACCGCAGTTCTCCTCCACGGATTCCTCTTGCGTCCATACGGTCCCAATTTAAATCTAACCATAGCATTTGTCGTGACACCACCACAACGGTGCCCGCTCAAAACGCTGGTTTGGTTATGTTTTCCCTCTTTCCTCTCTCATTCAAAAGAATGTGTTACTTTTTTTAACAACCCAACATGAGATGTACGGTAGATTCTCTGTGGACTCCTATTTTTCACCCGCATATGACTCATGCGTACGTGTTACCTGGACCGAGCATGCATGCGGATCCATAAAAGAATTTTATTTAATTAAATTCAATTATAAATTAACAACCGACCTTACCTAGCGAATAGTAATTAATTTGAAACTTTGTTCTGCGTTATCAAGGATTTTTAAGCATGTGATTGTATTAATACCAGGTCAAGGGGGTGACATGCCACTGTTGATGTGTGATGATGCATGTGCCCAACGGCGCATGTTCACAAGATGGCCTGACCGACGACCACAAAGGCGAGATGCGACCGGGGACCATGGCTACGTGACGATGACAGTGGAAAATAGAGTCGGACGAAGGAGGATTCATGGCGATGGAGATCATACACGGGCGACGTACGATGGCAGCTCAACAAGGACGGAGAAGATATTTGGACGACAGCGGTGCGACAGTGAAAAAGAGAAGGATACACCGGCCGATCATTTCTTCAATGTCGTTGCACCTCGTAGGTTTGTAGTTTTCTATCTCAAGATCTAGGCGGGAGATGTAAGAAACTTATACGTATATAACTTTAATCTAAATTCTATGCTATCGATTCCTACCGATCTATCTTTTTAGAGCAGGTCGGTACGATGAAGGAGATGACATGCATGCCACAACGTCCGCTCAACGACGAAGACGAGACTCGATGCAGATGGAGGTTGCTTGACGGTGACGAAAATACACGGTGCAATGTGGCCAGCTGTGGTTTGTCGACAGACATAAACATGTATAGGTGCGAGAATCCAGATAAACTGATTTACTCTTCTGGTTGATGATGATCGATGGTGCTAAGATATCTTTGCATGCAACAAGATGAATGTTCTTGCTCCAATGGATTCGCCAGTTAACTCACAAAAAATTAATTTTTATTATTGAAAGGAATCCGCAGGTTAGTGGTATGCCATCAACAATTTTGCAATATAGCCCCGACGAATTAAATATCAATCCGTATTCCAAAAAGATAGGGTGACGTGCGCGAGGCTAGCGCCCAATAGAGCAAAGAGGACATGAGGCACACGAAGCTTTTCGGAGGAATCGGAGGAGAAGGTTGAAGTGTGCTGCAGGGGCGAGGCATCGCAGTGCAGGGAAAGGTTGAATACGCTCGAGAGAAGGAACACCGAGAGGGGGTGAGATCAAGGGACGGGAGCTCGACGCAGCGTCACAGTGGAAGGGGTCTGGAACGATGGCTAATGGCCAGAGGGGAAGGAGGCGCGGGGCCGGTGTCGGGCTGGTTGTCGTGGACACGCTCTACACGGGGATGAGAGGAGGGAGGGACGTCGTGGGGTGGAGACGGACTAGAGAGGAGCGGAAACTACTAATGGGGAGGGACAGGTCGACCTTTTAGGAGAGATGGACAAATGGGGTTAGTGGGGTTCGATAGGATGGTATTGTGTAGTTGTGCACTTGGCAGAGAGGGGCCGCCTGAGGGTTAGGAATAAGAGTGGCAGGGAGACATCCATAGTTCGGAATGATTGTGGTGGTTTTCTAAGTTACTGGGCGGCCTGTTGCTAGGCTCGTCGTGGTCTAAGTTTGGCAGGCCGGACCTCTTGGCATAACCAGTTGAGTTCTTCTCTTCAAAAAACATTTTCTTTTTATTATTTCCATTTTCTTTGAAACATTTTAAAAATATTTTTAGACTGGAAAAATAAGAAAGAATAAGTGTTTTAATTTGAAACAAAATGTGGGAGTAACTTTAGCAATAAAAATAAGTTTTAACAAAAAATTAGGATGAAAATGATGAAATAGGATGAGCGGCTCATTGTAAATGGCAAGAGTTTTTTTCCAATATTTTATGTCGGTGTAGCTATATCACAAGCTAATATTTCTACAATCTCAATTGTATTTAATTTAATAGAATAATGATACACATATATTCACTTCGGCTCGCGGGTGTAAATACACCCATTGTGATAAAATATATTTCAAAATGTCAAAAAAATAAAAAAAAACAAAATTCTACATATACATTATGTCGTGTATAAAAAGAAAAAATGTATCACAGAAATATAACTATTCACATGACATTTCTTTGTGTTTTTTTACACAACACATAAAATATTTTTTATCCTGAAAACTTGTGAACCAACATAAATATGCGAATGTATATGTAGAACTTCTTTTCGATTTTTTGACATTTCAAAATATGTTTTCTCATAATGGGGTTCCTTTGCACATATAAGCCGAATTCGATGATAACTCTATATTAAAATGAGCCATTTCCCAATTAAATAAAAACAAGGAGCTAAAGATTCTAAGAGAATATCAGGACCACAGACATAGATAATTGTTAATATTGGTGTTCCGTGTGAACACGCGTGTATTCAACTAATACAAGTTAAAACAACGTGGAGTCGTCCTCAGCATCGTTGATCCAGCCATACTTGTCCAGGGACGCATTCACCATGCTCTCCACTGGGTACTCATCGATGCATTCCTTCCACGCACCCTTGTCCGCTAAATCGCCTGTGACATCCCACATGCAGTTGTTGCACTTGAACCCCGACCCGAAGCTCACCATGAGCACCCTGTCCTCTCTCTTCAGCCTCTCTCTCGAATCAGGCTTTCGCCTCGCTTTATAAATAAAGCAACATCCAGATACATAGTTCAGCAACAATCCACAACGGCCTAGGCCAAACGAAAAATAAAAAAGGGATTCACACAACATCTGGGGCCACAGCACAAGCACGCCCAAACAGAAACTAAAACCGCAACGAGGATAGGGGGGACTCAGGCCGCCTGGGCAGGAGAGGTCGGAGCAGATAGGGGGATCGCCGCCGTCCCCAGGGCCCGCATAGAGCTGTCGAAAGCCGCCCGATCACGCTGCCGTACCAGGGGGGGCCACTGCTGGAGAAAGCCAAGAAAGGAGAACACAGGGTCAGATACACGGGAAGGATAAACCTTCTCAATCACCATCTTATTTCGCACGTTCCACAAAGACCACGAGATAGCCGCAAACATGAGCCAGAAGAGGCGGCGACCTCCTCCGGCCCTGTTAGCCTGGGATTGCAGGAACTCCCCAAGTTCCTGCGCTTCCCAGGCAGGCCCCAGCGCCTCTCTAACAAAGCACCAAAGAGCCTAGGCTGCCGAACAGGAAAACATAATATGGGCACAGGTCTCCGGAGTCCTACATAGGGGACACAAGCCATTGCCCGGGCCGTTACGCTTGGCCACCTCCACCCCTGAGGGTAGCCGGTCACGCAGCAACTGCCACACGAAGATGCGGAGACTAAGCGACAAGGGGGCCTTCCACAGAGGAGCCGTCCAACCCAACTCTGGACCCTGGAAGAGGGCGCGATAGGCCGAGTTTACCGTGAACTCGCCAGAGGGATGCAGTTGCCACGCTGCCGAGTCTGGGGCCTCGGATAAGGCCCCAGGGAGGGAGCGCAGCAGGTGCTGGCGGTCCGCGGCCTCCGCTGCACTAATGTGCCGCCGGAACAAGACGTTCCAGTGACCCTCGAGGAAGACCTCCTGCACAAGAATCTCGGGGGAGACGGAGATAGCAAAAAGGCTGGGGTATTGGACCACCAGCTGGATCGGGAGCAGCCAGGGATCAAGCCAAAATCGAATCCCCTGTCCACAACCAACCTCAAAGGAGAGGCCCAGCCCGATGAAATGCTTAATCTCCTGGAGCTCGCAAGCCAAAAGGGGGCAGCCCCGGAGATACTTGGCTTTGATAAGCTGAAGCCAGAGGCCGCCGTCGTCCCTAAGAATGTGCCAGACCCACTTCAACATCAACGCCACATTAAAGCGGCGAGAGTCAAGGATACCTATGACCCCTAAGCTATTGGGGGCGCAGACGTCCGCTCATTTGACCATGTGGTATTTCTAATGGCCATCCCTCGTCGCCCAAAAGAAGCTAGACAACTCCTTAGCGAAGTCGGCATGAGTCCCTTCTGTTGGAGATATGCCCAAGAGGCAATAATAAAGTGGTTATTATCATATCTTCACACTTATGATAAATGTTTACATACCATGCTATAATTGTATTAACCGGAAACATTAATACTTGTGTGATTTGTAAACTAAAATAAGAGTCCCTAGTAAAGCCTCTTGTTAAACTAGCTTGTTGGTTAATATATGATCATGGTTTCCTGATCATGAACATTGAGATGTTATTAACAACAAGATCATATCGTTAGGAGAATGATATGGTGGACATACTCCTATAGATAAGCGTAGCATAAAGATCAAGTCATTTCATTAGTTCAATTGCTATATGCTTTCTGATACATATAACCTAATTCCTTCGACCATGAGATCATGCATATCACCTTTACCGGATGGATGCTTTGATGACATCAAACACCACACCGTAACTGGGTGGCTATAAAGGTGGTTGAGTGTTCGGAAAGTATTGGTTGAAACACATGGATCAAGAGTGGGATTTGTCCATCCATATGACGGATAGATATACTCTGGGCCCTCTCGGTGGAATGTCATCCAATTAGCTTGCAAGCATGTGACTGGCTCACAAGGGATCACATATCATGGGAACGAGAAAAGAGTACTTATCGGTAACGAGGTTGAACTAGGTATGCAGAGATACCGACGATCATAACCTCGGATAAGTAAACTATCGTGAGACAAAGGGAAATTGGTATCGTATGTAAGTGGTTCATTCGATCACAAAGTAATCGTAGAAATATGTGGGAGCCATATGAATTTCCAGATTCCTCTATTGGTTATTGATCGGAGAAGTGTCTCGATCATGTCCGCATAATTCACGAACCGTAGGGAGACACACTTAAGGATTCGACGTTGTTTGAGTAGTTATGGTATTATGAGAAAGAGACTGAATGTTGTTCGGAGTCTCGGATGGGATCCGGGATATCACGAGGTGATCCGGAATGGTCCGGAGAATAAGATTCATATAAGGAAAGTCCCGTTTCGGAGTTTGGAAATGATTCCGGTGTTTTCATCGGGAATGTTCTAGAAGGTTCCGGAATGTCCGGCACTCCGGGGGGGAAGGGGTACATGAATGTGTCATTACATATTGGAATGATTGCATCATGTACTAAGTGTTATCATTGTTCCAAATAAAGGATTAAATTGAATCCTAAAACTGAAAAGTCAAATGGCCAGTTTGAAAGTCAAACAGCTAAAACACGAAACTGAGGGAAACAAGCAAGAGGAGGTTGAAACCGACTTGGGGGAGGAGTCCCTCCTCTCCAAGCCGGCGCGCCACCCAAGGCCGACTTGGGGAGGGACTCCTCCCTTGGCCGCCTCCCACCTATAAAAGGAGGGCAGGGCCTCCTCTAGACACACAAGTTCCTATCCTCTAATCTAAATCCTAGCCCTAGACTCCGGTTTAGAGCCGCTTTGGTTTAGAGCTTCTAATTGCCCTAGCCTTCGGATTAGAGCCTTCTAATTGGTGTGTCTAAATCCCTAGACCACTAATAGCTCTCTCATACTCCACCATACTCGCTCCGGCTTAAGGAGAAGCCCTGCGAGATCTCCCCTCTACTTCCGATACCACGCCGTTGTGCTGCCGGAATCACGAGGAGAGTGCTACAACCTCCGCTACCTGCTGGAATAAGGGAGAGGAAGGTCTTCGTCGAGTACTGAACGTGTGACCGACTGCGGGAGCGCTGCCGGAACGTGGCGCCGGAAGGATCGTCTACGCGATCTTGAGATCGGAAAGAGTACGACTACATCACCCAGGAGAATCTGCTCTCGTTAACCGCTTTGGAATCTTCGAGGGTAAGTTATTCCATCGACTCATTGCTACAATCTAGTAGATAGATCTTGGCTTGTTTGTTTGTATGCGATAGAAATTTTTTTTTCCATGCTACGAATCCCTATAGTGGTATCAGAGCCGTGTCTATATGTAGATCTGTTGCACGAGTAGAACACAATGGTCATTATGGGCGTTGATGCTTTTATTGTCGATTGCTTCTTGTGTACTTTGCATCTTGCGGTATGATGGGATGAAGCGGCCCGGGCTAACCTTACATGACATCGTTCATGAGACTTGCTCCACGCTTGACATGCAACTTGTATTGCATAAGTGGCTTTGCGGGTGCCTGTTTCTCCTAGCATAGTTAAGATCTAATTTACAACGGGTGATTGACAATACTAGTATCAATGTTGTGGTTCTTGTTTGTAAATTAGAACGACACTTATTGAAAGCCCCAAACCACGTAAAATATGCAAAGAAAGTAGAGGCGTCTAACTTTGTTTTGCAGGGGTGTGAAGTGATGTGATATGGCCATGATTGTGATTATATATGATGTATGCAATGTTCCTTATTGTAAGACGGCAACCGGCAGGAGCCATATGGTTGTCTTTAATTTATGTTAAGACCCGCGTGTCTATTCAAAGTAGTTGTAATAGTTGAAGCCGGTGGACGACAACCATGGAGAAGCGTCATTGACCTTGATGCAATGCCGGTGATGATGGAGATCATGTTCGTGCTTGAAGATGGAGATCGGAAGCACAAAGAAGAAAGGCCATATCATATCACATATTATGAATTGCATGTGATGTTTATCCTTTATGCATCTTGTATTACTTAGTAGACGACGGTAGCATTATAAGATGATCCCTCATGCACATGAATTTCAAGTCATAAAGTGTTCACCCTTAGTTAGCACCGTTGCTAAAGCTTGTTGTTTCGAAGCACCACGTGATGATCTGGTGTGTTAGATTCTACAAGTGTATACAACGTGAGCAAGCCAGATTTGCTCATGCGGAAACTAAGGTTTGACCTTGACGAGCCTAGCATGTACAGACATGGCCTCAGGAACACGGATTACCGAAAGTTAGAGCATGAGTCATATAGTAGATATGATGAACATGTTGATTGTTCGCCATTGAAGCTATATCAACTCTCGTGATGATCGGTTTTGATGTGGTGGATTTTGTTCGTGTGATCACTAAAACAATGTGAGGGATATTGTTTTGAGTGGGAGTTCACCTAGATTAATTTAATTATTAATTAGAACTCAATTTATCATAAACTAAATCAAAGTGAATTTGCATAGTTGTTGTAGTCATTGGCATCCGTTTACCACCTTGCGCTTAGTTATAATTGAGATGATAGAACTATAGAATTCTGGTTAGTTACTTTCTAACTGGTATCGTATTGTTTTGAAGTGTTAATCTAAAGTTTAAAGTCCTATTGCAAACTTTCAGTAAAGTTCCGGTTACTCCATGAAGTTTAATAATTAGTATTAAATCAAGAGTAACAATTCCAGGTGTTAGTATATAAGTATCATGTTTGTCTCCATGATTCTTGATATTCAAAGGATTCTCTTAATATCAAGGTTATCTAGGATCTGAAAGAGTTGTTTCAGAAACCATGATGTGTGGAAGATATTGTGATATCTGAAACGAAGTTTTGGTTACAACATGATAGAGTATAATATGGCAAAGTTCATGTTCTCATATTTTGATGAGAATTTGCAAAAGGTTGGAGACACTTGTTGTCCTAATCCTCCAAAAGGTTTTGGATAGCAACATTATACTCATAATTCATCGTTATAAGCTAAAAGTAGCTTGATCATGGACGATTCCATGATAAGGGTGAATATTTGATGTAGGTAAAATGTTTACTACACCAAGAGATTACTAAAGAAAGGAATTTGAAAGAACACCAAACATTTGATGATGGTGATCTACTTCAAATTGCAAGTCCAAAGACATTGGTATTTAACTATACACGCTTTGGACTATATGTCATATGTATGACTCCACTATTGATGTTGATAGATTCTTTCAAACAGAAAAGGAAATATTGAAAGAAAATCTCATAAGTATATGGCAGAAAGGAAAAAACTAGAATTGTTCAGCTTAAGTATATAGATGATATACATGTTATGGGTATATTCTTTGCTTATTAAACAATGTGGTTCTCAAGTATTTGATACTGAATTTGTTGGTATGAATCGTCATACGAAACAACACAATTCATGAACTACAATGGCCTAAGTAACTAGCAAAAGAATATGTGATGATGTTCATCGAGAACAAATAAAGCGTTATTGTGTTAAACGTCAAAGCTTGCCTTCAAGATTTGTTTTTATCAGGTATTATGAGAACAAAAGGGTTGTTCAAATAATTGCCGTAATCCATAAAAGATGGATGATTCACAAATCTCATTGGATAAATCACATCCATAAAACTAGTGCTAAAGATGTCGAAAGACGAATTGACTGAAAGATCACTTAGGAAGTGACATCGCCGTTTAAATTATATTGGAAACAAAACATGAAGAAACTCCATTTGGATGGAATTTTGGAGTCTTTTGATTTTGATCACATGACGCTTGTGAAACTTTCCTAGAGATAATTAAAACTTCGTTCATAGGCCAAAAGGGAACGAAAGACTAGCTTATTGGAACTTGTGCATATTGTTGTACAAAGTCCATTATGTGTATTCAAGAGCGATGGATTTCAACTTCATATGCTTTCTCCGAAAATTTGAGTGAATATATGAATATTTACTTAATAAGGATGAAGTGTGAAATATTTGAAAAGTTCAAAGACTTTCAAGATGAAGTGCAAAATCATTGTAATAAGAATATAAACAGTTTATGATAAAGATCATAAAGGAAGATATTTGAGTTACAAGTTTAGCATAATACCTAAGATTTATGGAATCGTTCCGTGGATTTGCATTTCCCGAAACACCATAAGAGTATGGGTCGTTCAAGATATGTAATTAAACCTTGTTTGACATGGTAAGATCAAAGGTATAATTCATAAAACTGCCATTATATTTTAAAGATTAAAAGCTTTGGAGACTACCGTTTTTCCACTGAAAAGAGCTCCATCATAATCCGTTGAAATGACACCATATAAAGTTATGGTTTGGGATAAAACCCAAGTAGTCCTTTCTTAAACATTGGTATGCTATGCATAAGAAAGATGTGTGCAACCAAAGTCGGATGAACCTGTCTTTGTATAACTGTTAAGTATTCCTCCATAAACACCAGAGACAAAAGTGTTTGTCCCTTAGAACGTCAAGTTTCTTTGAGAAGGAATTTTTCGTGAAAAGTTAAGTGGGAGGACAATAGAACTTTGATAAGGTTAAAAGAACCGTAGCTATATGTGCAGAGTTGCAAGACCGAAAAGTGTTAGGAGGCAACAATGCTCATGGCTCACGTGCCTCAAAGGTTGTGGTCACGGAGATCTAAGTTCCTATTGAAACAAGTAGGTCGGATGAATAATCAAATACCAAGATTTGAGAGTTAAATCATTAATTGACAATAATGATCCGACTACGTGCAAAGAAGCGATGATGAGCCCTGACTCCGTCAAATGGCTTGAAGCCATAAAATCCGTGATAGTTCCATACACGAGAAATCAATTTTTGAACTTGAAGGACCCTCGAGAAAGGTGTAAAACCTTACAGTTGTGTCTGGATCTATAAAGAAATAGACATGGATGTTTTACATCTATGAAATAGTCGACATGTTGGGAAAGAGTTCACAAAATGTTCAAAGGTTGACTATGACAAGATTTGATCTTTCATAGTGATATTTAGTCTAGACGGATTAATGTAGAAACCACTACATATAATTTGGTTATATGATAGTTGAATAAACAAAACAAGTTCTTCTAATAGAATTGTTACCTCGGACATGTGCATAACATGGTCCAGAGGGTTTTGTAAATTCAGAGGATGCTAAAAGCATATGCAAACTTCAATGGTTAAAGTGAGCATCGCGGAGTTGGAATCTTCACTGTGATGAAACTGTTAAAGGAGTTTAAAAGTTCATTAGAGACAATGAAGATGCTTGCGTTTGCAAGAAATTAAGTGGGAGCGCTAAGACATATTTCTAATACATTATGTGGAAGACATATTGTTGATTGGAAATAATGTATCTTTTATTAACACATATTAAGAATTTCATCCCGATGAAAGACTTAGGCAAAAACCCAAATATTTGGCATCAATTGACGCTAATATGGTTGTGCCAGAAGTACATAGACGAGATATTGAAAGAGTTCAATATAGAAACTACAAGAAAGGTTCTTGTCGCACAGAATGGATTGAAAGAGTTCAAATGTTGATGATATATTCAAGTGTATTGACATTTGGTAAAGTGAAACATAGATTCAAGTATAGATTGATACTTGATGTATGAAATCACAAAGAGTATTTATATCAATCATGCTGTGATATGTACAAATCCAGATATGTCCTATGCTCTAAATGTTGTGAGCATATACCAGAATGATTCGTAAGATGATTATTGGACAATAGTAAGGATATTCTTATGATCTTTTGGAAGAACTAAGAGTATATTATTTGTAGAAGTGACAAATAGATGGTTAGTTCATTGTAAAAGTACTACATTGATACTTGCTTTGTCACAAAGTACAAATTAAGTTTATCTCAATCTAAACTAAGGGTGGCACAATATAATGGAAAGTGAGTTCCATAATGGATTTGGATGAGTTCCAAAGTTAAGACATTGTGACAGATACTACAACAAAAGGCTAAATATATGACTGCTATTTTAGTAGCAAAAGAGGGCATTTGTGTCAAGTAGTTTGTTATCAAACTAGGTGTAGTTCACAGTGGGATAATACTATGAAGATATATTGTGCGACAATATTATCAATATATTTTAACCCCAAAGAGCTAAAGGTCACACCGAAAGACCAAATTTATACAAAGCCATCTCATTAGAGAATGAGTGATGCGTAGAGACGCAAAGACATGCAATTACACACGGACCTGGAAGTGTCAGATCCGGAGATTAGTTGACCACTAGCAATCGTGTACATACAACACCGGAAAGCCATAGGTGTTGAATACACAAAGGTTTGAAACTAGATTATTGACTCTAGTGCAAGTGGGAGACTGTTGGAGATATGCCCAAGAGGCAATAATAAAGTGGTTATTATCCTATCTTCACACTTATGATAAATGTTTACATACCATGCTATAATTGTATTAACCGGAAACATTAATACTTGTGTGATTTGTAAATTAAAATAAGAGTCCCTAGTAAAGCCTCTTGTTAAACTAGCTTGTTGGTTAATATATGATCATGGTTTCCTGATCATGAACATTGAGATATTATTAACAACAAGATCATATCGTTAGGAGAATGATATGGTGGACATACTCCTATAGATAAGCGTAGCATAAAGATCTAGTCATTTCATTAGTTCAATTGCTATATGCTTTCTGATACATAGTAACCTAATTCCTTCGACCATGAGATCATGCATATCACCTTTACCGGATGGATGCTTTGATGACATCAAACACCACACCGTAACTGGGTGGCTATAAAGGTGGCATTGAGTGTTCGGAAAGTATTGGTTGAAACACATGGATCAAGAGTGGGATTTGTCCATCCATATGACGGATAGATATACTCTGGGCCCTCTCGGTGGAATGTCATCCAATTAGCTTGCAAGCATGTGATCTCTCACAAGGGATCACATATCACGGAGCGAAAGAGTACTTATCGGTAACGAGGTTGAACTAGGTATGCAGAGATACCGACGATCATAACCTCGGATAAGTAAACTATCGTGAGACAAAGGGAAATTGGTATCGTATGTAAGTGGTTCATTCGATCACAAAGTAATCATAGAAATATGTGGGAGCCATATGAATTTCCAGATTCCTCTATTGGTTATTGATCGGAGAAGTGTCTCGATCATGTCCGCATAATTCACGAACCGTAGGGAGACACACTTAAGGATTCGACGTTGTTTGAGTAGTTATGGTATTATGAGAAAGAGACCGAATGTTGTTCGGAGTCTCGGATGGGATCCAGGATATCACGAGGTGATCCAGAATGGTCCGGAGAATAAGATTCATATAAGGAAAGTCCCGTTTCGGAGTTCGGAAATGATTCCGGTGTTTTCATCGGGAATGTTCTAGAAGGTTCCGGAATGTCCGGCACTCCGGGGGGGAAGGGGTACATGAATGTGTCATTACATATTGGAATGATTGCATCATGTACTAAGTGTTCTCGCTGTTCCAAATAAAGGATTAAATTGAATCCTAAAACTGAAAAGTCAAATGGCCAGTTTGAAAGTCAAACGGCTAAAACAGGAAACTGAGGGAAACAAGCAAGAGGAGGTTGAAACCGACTTGGGGGAGGAGTCCCTCCTCTCCAAGCCGGCGCGCCACCCAAGGCCGACTTGGGGAGGGACTCCCTCCCCTTGGCCGCCCCTCCCACCTATAAAAGGAGGGGCAGGGCCTCCTCCTCTAGACACACAAGTTCCTATCCTCTAATCTAAATCCTAGCCCTAGACTCTGATTTAGAGCCGCTTTGGTTTAGAGCTACTAATTGCCCTAGCCTTCGGATTAGAGCCTTCTAATTGGTGTGTCTAAATCCCTAGACCACTAATAGCTCTCTCATACTCCACCATACTCGCTCCGGCTTAAGGCGAAGCCCTGCGAGATCTCCCCTCTACTTCCGGTACCACGCCGTTGTGCTGCCGGAATCACGAGGAGAGTGCTACAACCTCCGCTGCCTGCTGGAACAAGGGAGAGGAAGGTCTTCGTCGAGTACCGAACGTGTGACCGACTGCGGGAGCGCTGCCGGAACGTGGCGCCGGAAGGATCGTCTACGCGATCTTGAGATCAGAAAGAGTACGACTACATCACCCACGAGAATCTGCTTTGGAATCTTCGAGGGTAAGTTATTCCATCGACTCGTTGCTACAATCTAGTAGATAGATCTTGGCTTGTTTGTTTGTATGCGATAGAAAATTTTTGTTTTTCCATGCTACGAATCCCTACACCTTCGGGCAGCAGGTACAACCCCATATGGTACATGGGAGACTCGAGAGACACGAGTTAATCAGCACCGACTTGCTTCCCTTAGACGTGAGGCGCGCTCGCCAGGGTTCCACCCTCGAGCGCACCCTCGCGACCAAAGGGGTCAAGTCTCTGATCAGAACACGTGTCTCCCTGATGGGCATCCCAAGATACATAATAGGGAAGTCCGCGAGCCTACAATTCAGCCCATCTGCGATCCGATGATCACGCTCCTCCTCGGGGTATCCAAGAACCATAACCTCACTCTTGTCAAAATTGATTGTCAAACCAGACATGGACTTGAAACAGAGAAGCAGAAACTTCAGGTTAATGATGTCCCGGCCCAAACCCTGCACCATGATCATGGTGTCATCCGCATACTGGAGATGGGAGATCCCACCCAAAGGAATCAAGTGCCCCACCGCCCCGGAGATGTGGCCAGAGCATTGGGCTCTATCCAAAATCTCCGCCAGGGCATCCACCGCGGCGTTAAACAATATAGGGGAGATCGGGTCCTCTTGCCTAACCCCGCAAGACGGACTAAAGTAAGGGCTGATATCCCCTTGATGTTGATCGCCGTCCTGCCACTCCTCACAAACTGCATGATCCAGCAGATCATGCGGTCATCAAAGCCCCTCCTCTCCAGGATGAATCTCAGGAAAGCCCAATCTAAGCGATCATAGGCCTTCTGAAAGTCCACCTTCAGGAACACCCCTTTCTGACGTCGCACCTTGACTTCATGAATAATTTCATGAAGTGCCAGGACATAGTCATGAATGCAGCGCCCCTTGAGGAAGGCGAACTGGAGAGGATGGGTGAGATGCTCCATCACTGGAGCGAGCCGGATGGCACAGAACTTGGCAAACAGGCGCTGAATGACATTAATCACCGTGATCGGACGGAACTGGCGGATATCCGTGCCCCCCACAACCTTGGGGATCAGGGTAATAACGCCAAAGTTCAATCGAGACATCACCAGGGTACCCGTGTACACCTCTTGGAAGAGCTGCAAGATCAATTGCTATAGCTGAGCCCAAAAATTCTGGAAGAAGCACACCGGGAGTCCATCAGGGCCCGGTGCCGAACTAGACTTCATGTACTTCAGGGCAGCCTCCACAAAGGCCTCACCAGCCCAGAAGTCAGGCGCCAGCGAGACTCCCGACTGCGGCGAGGTGGAGAAGAGACCCCAGTAGAAGGCATAAATATGGGAGGAGAGTGCCTGTGGGGACTCCAGCAGCGACTCCCCCTCCCAGAGGCAGGGAATCGAGCACTTCCTCCTCCTACCATTGGCAATGGCATGGAAGTAAGCCGTGTTCGATTCCCCCTAAACAGTCCAGTTCTGGAGACTCCGCTGACGCCAGAAAGCCTCCTCTCCCTTGTAGATTTCCATAATGGAAGACCCAAGGGAGTACCTATGGGACCAGGCCTCAGCCGAGAGGCCGTGAAGATCGTCCTCCCAGTCCAAGGCCTGGATATCCCATAGAAAGGACTCCTGATTCTTGAGATCATCCCCCAAATTCGCCCCCACCCTCACATGAACTGATGAGATATTTTGACACAGTGATGCCAGATATCCACCGCACAGTACACCCGAGGGGTAGAGGCGGCCGCTGCCAACCACCTTGCCCGAACCGCCTCCACGAATCCTCGTTTCTGAAGCCAGAAAGATTCAAAGTGGAAGCGGTTCATACGAGGGGAGAGGCCCCCTCCAGAGGAGAAGAGGAGAGGGGTATGGTCCGACCCAATCCTAGTGACTGCCCTCAGCAAGCAAAGGGGGAAGGCCACCTCCCACTCCACGGACACAAAGACGCGATCGAGAACACTGCGGATCGGGTTCAGCTGCTTATTCGACCATGTATATCTAGCGCCCACACGCCGGATCTCGCGGAGAGCAAGCTCATCAATGCAGTCATTAAACATACGCATCCTAGGGAGGTCCACATTTGCCGAGCTCTTATCATCGGCAGATCGGATCAGGTTAAAATCCCCGACGACCACCACCGGGATAACCGTCCGTTCCACTTTCGATTTGAGCTCACGCAAGAAGTCAGAGGACCTCCTATGGTCCGCGGGGCCATAGACAATGATCACCTCCCACCTGAAGAGAGATTGTCTATGGGTAAGCGCCATTCTCACAAAGAATTCCCCACGGTCCATATCATCAACCTCGAAGGTATCCTCCTTCATACCCAGGAGGATCCCCCCCCCCCCGAGTGCCCGGATGCAGGGATCCAGGACCAGGAGAACTTGAAACGGCTCAAAGCTTCCAATTCGGCAATGGGGAAGTCCTGGCGAATCGTCTCCTGAAGGCCGACAATATCCGGCGCTTCCGAGCAAAGAAACTCCTTGATCTGGCGGCGGCGGCCCTCATTTCCAAACCCCGGATGTTCCAAATGAACACCCGGAAGGCCCGGAGGATGTCCATGAGGGAGCCTCAAGCCGGGGGGTCCCCTGAGCGGGGACCGACCGAGCGTGGGGAGAAGAAGAGCGGATCGCAGCTGAGTTGGGAGGCCTCCCACGAGGCCGGCCCGAGGGGGTCGACTTGTGGGTGGTCTCCCTTCCATCAGGGGTAGGCTGGGTCTCCCTGCTGGAGCCAGGCCCGTCGGGCCTAGCCTCAGCAAGGATGCGGGAGCGTTCCCGCTCCCGGGCATCGTGTGTCTGGGAAGCAGCGATTGCTCCCGCGTAGCCCTCCCGCGCCTTAATGGCCGCAATCTGCTCCAGTCACGGTCCCTTCTCTCCCCAAAAGACAATACCACAGTCCTCCGCCACCTCACCTAGGTGGGCCAAGGATACCTCAGAGAGAACACAAAATAGCGAGCTAGACAAACCAGAAGGACCGGGGTCGGGAGAAACAGGAACGAAAGAAGTACATGAGAACTCGTCACAAGCCGCAACCCACCGGGAGGCCCGCTCAGCCGCCGTCTGGCTCCCCTTCGCCTCCATGTATGAGAGCACGTACCACACGCTGCTGGCTGACGTGTTTCCCCGGTGGTGCAGCGTCATCCTTGATGGCTCCACGTCGACCTCGTTGAGCCCGAAGTTCTTCTTCACGGCTTCGATCACAGCAACCCCGCTGGAGTGGAGGCAGAAATGGTTGACACCGGCCTTCAAGTTGAGATTTATCTTGATTTGCTCACTCCGTGACCATTTCTGATGTAGCAAGTCGGCGGAAAGTCGGGCAAGCTCCCTAACAGGGAGGATGCGCGGCACGAGGCGTTTCAGGTTGATGGCCAAGGCTCAGACTCCAGCTTTTGGGAGGGTTTTGCTGATGCTGAACCCTATGAGATTGTCTGCATCCTCGCGCTGCAGGATGACGTTGGTACGCACGATGCGACGTACCTTCATCTTTGCACGCCCGTTGATCGCCGGGTTGTTGGTGAGTAGCGCCGCTGCGCCGCCACAGCGGAACAGGCACAACCCCAGCATCATGGACTTGTCCCTTCCCCCGTACCACGCCGGCCAGAGTGCCTCGGTCGAGACGACGAGCGCCAAGACAGGGCGCGGCGCCCGTGCCCGCATGACATTCTGGGCGATGTCTAACGAGACTAGCGTGGCGCAGCAGCCCATGCCGGCGATATTGTACGCCATGACGTCCTCGCGCATGCCATAGTTGTGCACAATCCTGGAGGCAAGGTCTGGTTCTGGGTAGAGAAAATTGACGTTGACGATGAGCGCATCGACGTTCCAGGGGCCGAATCCGGTCTTGGCGAAGAGTCCGGTGATGGCATCGTTGAAGAAGGCGTCCATCTTGTCCAGCCCGTCCTGGTGAATGCGAAAGTTCTCGCGGCATGCCAAGACACTAGAAGGCACGTAGGTCTGATCACCAAGACCGGCCCGAGAGACTAGGCGTAAGAGGTAGCGTATATCAGGGAGGCCGAGATGTTTTTTACGCTCGGCAATGGCGAACGCCATATCCGTTGTCACCTTGCGGTCGTCTGAAGGTTTGTAGCAGACGTAATCGAGGAGGTAGCACTGTGAATGCCGACGACGGGTGACGGCTGTCCAGGCCAGGTAGGCCATGGCCAGCGTGATCGCTGGCACCAGTGTTATTGCAGACAGAGGAATCAGCTCCATCATGAGTTTCTTGGATGCGCTAAGCTCTGTCGTAACCAAATAAGCCGACGGCCTTTTTATACGCCGACGATAAAATGCCGGGGCCGTCGGTACAGCTTGACGGGTCATCGTTCCAGTTTTGCCGTCAGCGTAGAATAAATAGGCCGACGGCCGTCGTCGGCGTAAACAGGACCGTCGGCGTAGCCTATTGGGCTAACGGCAGAGCAACAGCGTCAAGTCTACTCCGGCGGCACTTTTTTGTCACATTAATCTTAGAAAAATCATAGCTAAATCATTTAAATTCAGAACAATACATATAATATATCAAAATTTGCAGAAAAATAAGATCTATCTATATAAACTCAAATATTATATATTTTCATTCAAAAATACATAAAAATATAAATACTTTTGTATAACATATTTTTCATTTTCCGAGTGCAAAAAACAGGGTGTTTTGTGAAGAATCACCAAATGAAAGTTTTAAAATGATAATACCACATTTTTAAAATATAATAGACCATATTGAATGGGCAATTTCCCAACCTGGGAATCTCAAACCTTTCCGTTCACCTCTCGTGAAAAAGACAAATTCCTACCGAATTGGTAGGTAATGAGTTAGGTTTAAACTACATGTACATGATATGTTGTTCATGATTTTTTGCAAAAATCATTTTTAGGTTCACAATATGCTTCTCATCAGAGATCTAATGCAAGTTTAGTGAGGCTCAGCCTCGAGCTAAGAATCTCCATGCCCCTCGATTTAGAAAGTTTGACGATAGTTTGAAATAAGCATAAAAAAATTAAAAAACGATCGAAACAATGCAAAACCTTCGCGTGGTGTCATATTATATGACATAGTTACATGGAAAAATAGCAGACTTGGTATATTAATTGAGTCTCAAAAAAGCCTTCACAAAATGACCTATCTCAATCGAGGTTTTCTGGATTTCAGGTCAAATGACCTATGTTATTTCTAGAATCGCGGTACAGTTTGCGATAATGTGTTCATATTGTGCACGCATGTGTATCATGGCATGGTGAACAATGTTGCAGGAGGAAGCTTTCCTTTTCATCGCACCGAAAAGCCATTTTTCATTTTCCGAGTGAAAAAAAGGGGTGTTTTTTGAAGCAACCACCAAATGAAAGTTTCAAAATGATAATACCACATTTTTCAAAAATACTAGACCATATTGAATGGACAATTTCCGAACATGGGTATCTCAAACCTTTCCGTCCATCCCTCATAAAAAAGAGAAATTCCTGCCGAATCGGGAGGAAATGAGTTAGATTTAAACTGAAGGTACATGATATGATGCTCATGATTTTTTGCAAAAATCATTTTTAGTTTCACAATATGCTATTTCATTAGAGATCTAATACAAGTTTAGTGAGGCTCAGCCCCGAGCTAAGAATCTTCATGCCCCTCTATTTAGAAAGTTTGACGATAGTTTAAAATGGGCATAAAAAATTCAAAAACTATCGAAACAATGCAAAACCTTCGCGTGGTGTCATATTATATGACATAGTTGCATGGAAAAATACCAGACTTGGTATATTCATTGAGTCTCAAAAAAACTTCACAAAATGACCTATCTCAATCGAGGTTTTCTGGATTTCAGGTCAAATGACCAATGTTATTGTTAGAATCGTGGTATATTTTGTGATAATGTGTCCATATTGTGCACGCATATGTATCATGGGATGGTGAACAATGTTGCAGGAGGAAGTTTTTCTTTTTATCGCACCGAAAAGCCATTTTTCATTTTTCGAGTGCAAAAAACGGGGTGTTTTTGTGAAGCAACCACCAAATGAAAGTTTCAAAATGATAATACCGAATTTAAAAAAATACTTTACCATATTGAATGGACAATTTCCGAACCTGGGTATCTTAAACCTTTCCGTCCATCCCTCATGAAAAAGAGAAATTCCTGCGAAATCGGTAGGAAATGTGTTAGATTTGAACTAAAGGTAAATGATATGGCTCATGATTTTTTGCAAAAATCATTTTTAGGTTCACAATATTCTATTTCATTAGAGATCTAATGCAATTTTAGTGCGGCTCAGCCCCGAGCTAGGAATCTTTATGCCCCTCGATTTAGAAAGGTTGACGATAGTTTGAAATGGGCATAAAAAATTTAAAAACGATTGAAACAATGCAAAACCTTCGCGTGGTGTCATATTATATGACATAGTTGCATGAAAAAATACCAGAATTGGTATATTCATTGAGTCTAAAAAAAACCTTTACAAAATGACCTATCTCAATCGAGGTTTTCTGGATTTCAGGTCAAATGACCAATGTTATTGCTAGAATCGCGGTATAGTCTGCGATAATGTGTCTATATTGTGCACATATGTGTATCATGTGATGGTGAACAATTTTGCAGGAGGAAGTTTTCCTTTTCGTCGCACCGAAAAGCCATTTTCTATTTTCCGAGCGCCAAAAACAGGCCGTTTTGTGAAGCAATCACCAAATGGCTAATTCAAAATGCTACCACCCTATTTTTCAAAAATACTATACCACCTTACATGGACAATGTTTCAACTAGGGGAGCTCGAACCTTTCCGTCCACCCCTGGTAAAATAGACAAATTCCTGCCGAATTGGTAGGGAGTGGGTCTGATTTGAACTACATTTACATTATCTGATGCTCATGATTTTTTACAAAAATTATTTTTAGACTCACAACATTATATTTCATTAGAGATCCACTTCAAGTTTTCTTTTTCGTCGCACCAATAAGCCATTTTCCTTTTTTCTGAGTGCAAAAAAGGGTGTTTCATGAATCCTAACATAGTTTCGGTTGTTCTAGTGTTAAAAAGATATGATACATAATTAAATATGATAGGGATGTCATATTTGGGTTCCTCTTATTTTTCTGATCGATTTGGATATATTATTTATTGAATTACGATTTACGGATTTGTAGTTGTGAATTATTCAATATTAAATGGAAAAAGGCAAAATAAATAAAATTTCTTTTATTTTAATTTGAATTTAAGATTATTATTACTTATTCATTGTTTTTTACTTAAATAAATGTTTAAAAATTTAAAATAAAAGCGCGTGATACCATCCTCCAAGGGTTAATAGGATTAATATGGTAATATTATCAGTAAGGTCTAGTTTTCTGATTGGAAGCTTATCTGGAAGGAATAGAGAAGTTAAGCAATGCTGGGACTAAAGTAGTGCTAGGATGGGTGACCGATGGAGAAGTTTGACCATTAGTATAATTTAATCAGAAACTAATTATACTTAGATTTAAAAAAATGCTTGTGATATTAATGAGTCAAATAATTAAAAAAATGCTTGTAAGATTAATAATTCAAAACAAAAACAAAAATAAAGTGTTTTAGAGAACTCTGCCACTTTGTCGAGGACCAGTTCGGTATGGACAGGCCTAGATAAAAGTGAGCTCGGTTCGTTTCACCCGAACTAGTTAGGCTTGCGAGAATTTTTTCTTAGCGCACTAGCTCATATATTAAAAGACCGACTCCTCGAAACAGATTGTCAGCCCTGCTTTTTTAATAAAGCAAACATGGAGTACATAGTTCACAACAGCGATTCGACGACCTCGAGGCGCTAAAGAAAAATGAAAAATCACATCCGGTGGGCTACATCACAATGGGCTTATAGCTCCGGTGCGACGTTGTAGAGGTAGATTGTTCAGGAAGCGACTACATTGGTTGAAATAGCTCCTGTGCGACGCATCTCAGCGTAGAAATAGCCATACCGAGAAAACGGCCGTCTGGCTCTTAAGCGGGGGTAAGATTGGGTTAGACTAGAAATTAACTTAGCCCGACAGATGGCCCCAGTTAGTTACGACAGGTGGGTCCCACATAAGTTGCCATGACGATGGGTGGGTCCAACTTAGTCGCCACGACAGAGGGGCCGCCCCGACAGAGGAGCGTGCTCTGCTCAGTGGATACGGTGGCGGAGCTTTCTTCCTCGGCGGCAGCAGAGCTTTCTTCCTTGGCGACGGTATGATTTCGCAACCCCAGTCCCGTCCTCGCTGCTTAATTTGGGGATCTATCCATCTGTAGTCGTCTCATGCTGTGTCACAGATTTTAAACAGGGGAGAGGTGCCCGTGGGATGAACGACATGAGCGAGCGAGAAGAGAGTTCCTTAAATCGGTAATTTCCCTCTGTAGCTGGTTTGTGAACTCGATTAGGGCTCCGTCCGCTTCAATTAGCTCACACTACTCGACAAGACAAGGGGTAGTGCCCGGACCTTCAAAATGACAATCAAATTCTTTCCTTCAAAGGCCAAGCTAGGTGATGGTAGCGTACGAAACATCGAGAGGGATACATTTGTTACATGGGAGATTCAATTTTCAGAGATAGATCCTCAAGTCCTACAGTCCATGGAGGAGAAGGCTGTGAAGAATGTGGTGCATAAAATTGGGGATAGTATAGCTTGGGGTTCAGAGCAAGAAGTGTCACTGCTACGGTTCTATAATTGGAAGGGTGAGTATGTTAGAATTGAGGATGGAGATGAATTGGTTTCTGAAATTGACCGGCAAGATGGTTGGACAAGCAAACATGCAACCTTTTATACAGAGCTTGTTGATATGAAATCTGACTCCAAAGTTGGGTATGTTGCCTCACAGTTGGCTGCACAATTTGCAGATGATGAATGTGCTTCACAAAGGCATATTGTTCCCATAGTTACTGAAGTGACAGTTCTAGTAGATCCAGCTGCACATGAGGAATGTCAAGGTGCTACAAAGGTAATTACAGTTGATTGGAATGCAGTAGAACTTTTAGAACGTACATATTTGGTGATTTCACCAATGAGTGACATTGAGATGGCAAGAATGTTTGGCATTCCTATAGATGATAAAGATAAGGAGAAAGATAGTGATGAATCTAAGATGCATGCTGATGCAAACAGAAATAGGCCATTCTCTGAATATGTCGATCAAGCGTTAATGGAAGATGCTGAAGATGAAGTAGATGATGCACATGATGATGAACTAGTCAATTTGTATGATAAAGAAAACCCTGTCGTTGAAGTTGGGAAATTGTTCCCAAATATGAATGAGTTTAGGATGTGTTTTAAGACATACAGTGAAAGCTGAGTTTGATGCCAAGACTATATGAACCGACAGAAGCAAATTTTATGCAAGATGCAAAGCATTTGATGGGTGAGCCCAGCCTTGCAAATGGTACATATCTGTTAGACACTGATGCGTATATATTTGCATCATGTTTTACATTGTTATTTTGCATTGTACATGTAGGATTTTGGTATTTTACGGTGTTCATGCGCGCTTTTTATGTTTATTTTCACTAGGATCAGATCAGATGATGGATCCAAAGGACATAATTCTTAGAGCAGTTGTACTAGAGACAAAAGGAGCCAAAACCTAGGTAAATCGCTTACTTAGAAAATATTAATAATACTAGCACTGGTAGAAAAGGGCCCATGCGTCCCGGTTGGTAAGGGCCATTAGTCCCGGTTGCCCAACCGGGACGGGGCAATCGGGACTAAAGCTCTAACCATTAGTCCCGGTTGCCCCACCAACCGGGACAAATGGGGCACACGTGGCGGCATCAGAGCGCGAGGGGGGGTGGAGCATTAGTCCCGGTTCGTAACACGAACCGGGACTAATAACCTGCTGCCGCGGCAGAGATTTGGCCCATTTCTTTGCCGCGACAAAGAATTCATTTTGGCACATTTTGTTGCCGCGGCAGCATTTTCGCCACTTTTTGTGCCGCGGCAGAGAATTCATTTAGCTTGTTTTATTGTTTATTTAGTGTTTTGCACTTATCAACGAAGGAACCTTATATTACACAAGATCATCATGACAACATTACATTCAATACACGGATCGGGTTCATGCACTACATACAAAAGTTGCTATTCGATGCTACCGGCCAATTTCTTGAAAGTTGCTATTTTTACAATTCCTATTGTCTATACATAGCCGAGTAGTATTCCCCTTGTGTGTTTAGGACTTCTGCATCCAAGAATCCCGCCAATTCCTCCTGAATTGCTCGTATGCGATCCTTTGGCAGAAGACCGCCCCGTAGACGTTCGATCTGATTTAAAAAAGGAGTCAGCCTATATGAATATGAAACTAAACACAATTTGATTGTAACTAAAAACTATAGAAATTGTTTACGTACGTGGAGTTGCTCTAAATTTCTTCCCTTCTCATCGCACGTCTGCCGGATGAACTCGCATACATAGTATCCACATAGATTGTTACCTGGTCCCTGCGTCAGGCACTTTACGAGAACATAGTTCAATCAAAATAATAATCAAGCATGGTAATAACTGTATCAAAACTAGAATCAAAGAGATGCGCGGATATAGCTAGTGGTGCTTACATCTAGTGGTTGAAATGTAAGCTCCTCTTTCCAAACACCCCTAGCCTTCTTGGTGAACCGTTTCCAAGCCCGGCGTGAAAGCGAATAAAATAAGTTATTAAGTACTTGATATCATAAAATTCACGAACGTTGCCGATATAGTGTCGTAATGATTAGAATTACCGCTGGAGAAGTATCGCATGTCCTTCCACGTCTCAAGGGTTTATGTTTGAGTCCATGACTAGTACACGCCCTTTGTCAAGTTGAATGATTAACGAATATAGTGGTACTGCGAATGCAGAACTAATCAATTATATACTTAACATCGAGTAAGCGAAATAGAAAGTGTATACAAGACAATAACACTCACTTTGGAAGTTGTAAGGAAATAGTATTTCTCTTTTGGTTTCTTGAAACCTTAACGCGTGTACTATATTATCCTCCGTATCCGGGGCTTATTTTGAGATTAGCTTCATGAACCCAATATGGGTCAATGAAGCCAATGTCATAGATTTGTCTCTCTGCATTCGAGAATCTTCATTACGCATATTACGGTATGATTATATACATGCAATAAACAAAATAATATAGATGGAGACTAAATTAATTACGAATTAGTACTTACGGACAATAGGCACTCATGATCGATTTGTCCAAGGCGTCTTGATTGAATAATTGAAATAGTTCATCAAATTCAATGGATATCATGTCATCCTTATCTTTCCCATGATGCTTTTTTGTAACCCTCGGCACTATCCGATTAGCCCGGCCCTTGTGGCATGCATGTACCGATTATGCAATCTTCGCATTTTGTTGGAAGATTGTTTACCTCCTCGAGTTTGACGAGAGGTTTTCCGTACTGGTATTGGTATGCTACTTCACTCACGGGAAGAACTCTAAATGGGATAAATCTTGGGCAATACTCATACCTTGAGCAGCGGCTTCTCCGTGTGCAACTACCTACGGATCATCTTGCTCTTCGCCCCATATTTGCTCGACCCCATTGGTTTGAGAAATCACCTTGAGAGGCGCAAGTCTGTTTTGCTTGTTCTCGAATGGGCAACAGATTTCTGCTTGCATCGATCGCTCTTGAGGCTTTTTGCGCATGTGACTTGAGAATAGAACGCCCATAGTCGATGACAGCTTTGGCTCGGGTTGATGAAGATTCTTTAGCATTTTCAACACTTTGGCTTTTTCTTCTTTGGTCTTTGAACTCTGGCTCTTTAGGCCGCCTTAGCTTAACAGCTTGTCGTTTCCGCATCAACGATCGCGTGATCTCCTCTTCAAGACAATCATAAGCTCTCTTGGGAGGAACCGTTGGTACTTTTGGAAGAGGCTCTTGTTTACGTTCGCGATCGCCACGGCCTTACGATGGCGATGCGCTTCGCTTTTATCTGGCGCGGCGATGGCTCATGGCGATGGCTGCACCGGAGATTGGTGAGGCGACGGGCCGGGTGAGGGCGAAGACGGCTGCCGCGGCGGCGACCTCGGCGGAGACGGGTGAGGCGGCGAAGATGGCCTTGGCGTGTGATTTGAACGATACAATCCTTTGGCCATAGAATGGTGGCGTTTTTCGTCACCCAGCGATCACATCCCTTCACCGGCAGGGTAGTGAAGATCCAAAACCTCAAAGGTGGGCATGATTTCATCCACGCCGACAACAGCGTAGCCCTCCGGAACCGGACGGCGGTGGTAAGTTGGTGTGGGTCCAATTGGTAAGGCATAGCCGCCACCTTCATTGATATGTCCACAACTTTGACATGTAGCTCGCATGTGTCATCTCTGTGATATCATCCATGCGTATAGCCAGGAGCCATCGTCGGTGCATCATCGGCATCGCCATTGTCATCACCCGGGACCTCGGTGGAAGCCACACTGCTTTTTCGATTATTCGATAGGCCGGTAGCATCGAATGCAGTGTGCTGCTGAGATGGGCCGGTAGTACTTTGCTCTTTAAGTGTGTTAATTTCATCTTGTTGTTGCTTTAATCGTTCTTCAATTAAACGCATTCGCTCTTTCTGACTTTCTGCTTCAACTGCCGCCCTGTCCTTTCTTCTCTTACGGCTTCTATCAGGATATTTCTTCCTCTCTTCGGGAAACCCAGTCCTCCATGATTGGGAGCCTCTTGTGCCCCAGGTTCGTCCATAATGTTCCTTATTTCCAAGGGCGAGTGTGAGCTCATCATTCTCTCTATCGGGAATGAAGTCCCCATCTTTAACACCTTCTTGCTTTTACGATCCTCTCGATTGGCAAGGGTCTTCTTTATGTCGTATGTTATATATACACCTCCATTCCGAGTCCAATGTGCCCCATGCCCGTAAAACCAATTCCTTGCACGTTCTACCCAATCGTCTGCACGGGGTGATATTTTTATCACGCAGATTCTGCTCAAGTTTCTCCCACTTAGGAATGCCAACCTGTAGCCACCTTGCCCCATAGTATGGTGATACTTCTTCTTAACAAGATTCACTTATTCGTTTGAGACATTTTCTTAGCTTTTTATGATTTCTTGTATTCCACAAACTCATCCCGAATGGTTTTATCTTCTCAAACTGAATATTCTTGAAATCGAGTCTTCTTTTTCACAACATAGTCAAGGTGCAATCTTTTCTTCCAGTTGGTGAAACATCTGGGCCATCTTCTTCAAAGCCCACTCCACGACCTTAGCCTCCATGGCTCTCCCATGTTGTAAGCGTCCTCAATCTGGATCCTCCGCATTTGGATCCAGCTCTATCTTCGTAGTTTGAAATTAACCATGAGCCTCTTCCACATAAATCTTTGGCGTGGTTAGGGACAAATAAACATGTTCCTCTTCATCCGCATTAGCACGCCTATTCCAATTTCTAATGGTGATCGGGATTAAGTCCCTAACGATTACTCCGCATTGTGCCACAAATTTGGTTGCGACAACCCGGGGCTGTCGTCATTGCCTTCAAATGACATCTTGATCCTGAACCTCTCATGGTCTTGCAACTTTTTGGTTGGGCCTCGTACGCTCTTTTCAAGAGATTCCTTCGATCCGGAGGCTAAAAGAAGAAAGATCGTCGTTACTATTTCTATATAGATAGCAGATGATTAATTAATGAATTGATTTATATTACATGCACCTCGAGCGGTCGTCTTCTCGATTACACAAGGCATCGCCTTCTCTCCTCATGAAGGCAACACCTTCAACCTCAAACAAGTTGTCTACTCCGGTAAAAAGAGGATCACCCTCACCGGAGTTGTTCAGAAACGTTGATACGTCTAAATTATCTTCCCCACGGATCACACCTTGGATCAACTCTTCCTTTTCTTCGTCTCTAACGTGTGGGTCCATATATTCTGCATAGGTGGAAAAACGAATAAGTCAAAGCGGCTAAAGGAGAAAGTTAAGTACGGTGTTTAGAGATATAAACCCTAATTTAGAGAAACCATAATATATACATACACAATAATAAAAATGAAGAGAAAGGGAAACCGTGTAGTAGATAGGCACATCGTCGAACCCACATGCACCTAAGTTGCTTGAAAATGTGAATCGGTGCAGGGCTACCCACGATGGTGACCGGTGGGGCGAAGACCAATAATACCAAACTAATTAATAAACCTAATAATACCTAACTAATAATAAACCTAATAATCCAAACACCAAAAGAAAGGAAACAATCAACACATGGCATCGATGCAATGCTCAAGCAAGTATGATGATATGACAAGTTAATTTGCATTGGAATGTAACCCTAAGAAATGCTCGACGATTTAATCGGGTTAGGGGTGAAAACCCTAACTCGGAGAAACTTCGGAACACATGAGAGGGGTGGATTTGTTCTTCTAATTAAACTTGTAATTTAAGTTGTTGAACAATGCATGATTATAGCTTAGATAGCTAGGTTTCATTTTTCTGAACATTTTGATATATTATTCATATTTTTATGACTTATAGATTAAAAGTTATTGAATTTATAAGATTATAATTATTTATGAAATTATTAAAAGCTGGTTAAACTTTTTACACCGCAGGCATATCTAGCCACAATGACTGACAGAGGGGCCCGGAGCCACCTCAGCAGCCACACAAGAAAAAGTGGTTCAGGGGGCATTTTTCACTCGGGCTAGGGCTAGCCAGAGATGCTGACCTGTGGGCCAGAGGCCACATAGGAAAGCCATGCAGGCAAAGTGGCTCCCTGGCTGGGTCGCGCTGATGCAAGGGTGACGTCACGCCGGCGGTGGCTTGCAGGACGGTGATCGGGAACGGCGTGAGGGGGCGATCTAGGGCGCGTGCGTGCGCGCGTTAGAGAGAGGAGGTTGAGGCGAGCCAAAGAGTAGCGGCGCCACCTCCAAAAGGTCACCGGAGAGAGAGCACAACGACGGTGAGCGGCGGTGGTGGCAGGTGGTCGACGGGGAGGATGAACCAGAGCAAGAGGGGGCAAGAGAGAGGGTCCACGAGGACCAGAAGCATACCAGATGTGCGGTGGTGGTGTCGGGGAGGCGAGGCGAGGTCGGGAGCCGACGAATCGACGGCGGCGATCGTCGGGCTCGAGGGTCGTTGGCGACGATTGGGAGCGAGCGGGGTCGATTCCTTCAGGGAGAAGCCTCGGGGCGACGAGACGAAGCTTCCTGCACGCTTGGCTGGGCGAGGGGCGGCAGGTAGGGCGTGCAATGGCGGCACTGACGGCGTCGTCTTGCGAGAAGAGAAGAGGAGGGGAGATGGGGAAGAAGAAGAGGAGGGGCGTCAGTTATAACCAAAGGACCTTTTGTCCCGGTTGGTGGCTCCAACCGGGACTAAAATCATCGTCCGGTTGGAGCCACCAAGGACTTATCTCAAAATTTTCAGCAGACCAAGGGTTGGCGCGCAGGGGGTCTTTAGTCCCGGTTGGTGGCTCCAACCGGGACATATTCCCCTATTTTCAAAAAATTTCAGGTATTTTCTCTCTGTTCCCGCCTTATTTTTTATTTTGGGGTTTAAATTTGTATTGTTTTTTAAATGATAATTAATTTGGAATTTAGAAAAACTTTAAACATAAAAAGTGTTTGGATTTGAATAAATAATTCAAAACCATTTTCTATTTTAAAAATAATTAATGTAACCATTTAAAATATGAACCATTTACAATTAAAAATGAATTAACTTATATTTTTTTAATATCAATTTGGAATTTAGAAAAACTTTAAACATAAGAAGTGTATGGATTTGAATAAATAATTCAAAAACATATTCTATTTTTAAAAAATAATTAATGTAACCTTTTAAATTGAATTAACTTATATTTTTGAATATTAATTTGGAATTTAGAAAAAATTTAAACATAAAAAGTGTTTGGATTTAAATAAATAATTCAAAAACATTTTCTGTTTTAAAAAATAATTAATGTAACCATTTACAATTAAAAATGAATTAACTTATATATTTTTAATATCAATTTGGAATTTAGAAAAACTTTAAACATAAAAGTGTATGGATTTGAATAAATAATCCAAAACCATTTTCTATTTTTAAAAAATAATTAATGTAACCTTTTAAAATGAATTAACTTATATTTTTAAATATTAATTTGGAATTTAGAAAAACTTTAAACATAAAAAGTGTTTGGATTTAAATAAATAATTCAAAACCATTTTCTCCTGCAACATTGTTCTCCATACCAATGTCCACACACATGCATAATATGGGCACAACATCACAAACTATGTCGTGACTCAGCACATAACATCGGTCATTTGGACCGAAAAAGCCATGAAACCTCGAACATGATAGGTCATTTTGTGAAGGTTTTTTCGAAACATGATCAATATACCAAATCTGGTATTTTTCCTTTCAACTATGTAACATAATATGACATCACGCGAAGGATTTTCATTGTTCGGATTTTTTTTGAATTTATTATGCCCGTTTTGAATTATCTGAATTTCTAACTATGGTCGAACCGGTGTGCATGAAGATAGGGGACGAGCATCGTTAGAACTTGCATTGGATCTCTGAAGAAACCACATATTGCGAGTCTAAAAATGATTTTTTCAAAAAATCACGGGCGATAGATCATGTACTGTAGTATAAACGGACCCACTTCCTCCGATTCTACAGACATTTGTCCTTTTACCCGGGATGGACGAAAATGTTTGAGATGTACGGTTGGGAGATAGTCCATGTAAGGTGGTCTAGTATTTTAGGAAAATAGACGGTAGCATTACAAAGCGGCATTTTGGTGGTTACTTCACAAAGCGACCCGTTTTTACGCTCGGAAAATGGAAAAGGGCTTTTCCGTGCGACAAAAGGAAAACTTCCTCTGAAACATTGTTCTCCATACCAATGTCCACACACATGCATAATATGGGCACAACATCACAAACTATGTCGTGATTCAGACATAACATCGGTCATTTGGACGAAAGCCATGAAACCTCGAACATGATAGGTCATTTTGTGAAGGTTTTTTGAAACATGATCAATATACCAAGTCTGGTATTTTTCCTTTCAACTATGTAACATAATATGACACCACGAAGGATTTTCATTGTTCGGATTTTTTTGAATTTATTATGCCCGTTTTGAATTATCGAATTTCTAACTATGGTCGAACCGGTGTGCATGAAGATAGGGGCGAGCATCGTTAGAACTTGCATTGGATCTCTGAAGAAACCACATATTGCGAGTCTAAAATGATTTTTTCAAAAATCACGGCGATAGATCATGTACTGTAGTACAAACCGGACCCACTTCCCGATTAGCAGACATTTGTCCTTTTACCGGGATGGACGAAAAGGTTTGAGATGTACCGGTTGGGAGATAGTCCATGTAAGGTGGTCTAGTATTTTAGGAAAATAGGGCGGTAGCATTCGAAGCGGCATTTTGGTGGTTACTTCACAAAACGACCCGTTTTTGCGCTCGGAAAATGGAAAAGGGCTTTTCCGATGCGACAAAAGGAAAACTTCCTCTGCAACATTGTTCTCCATACCAATGTCCACACACATGCATAATATGGGCACAACATCACAAACTATGCCGTGATTCACACATAACATCGGTCATTTGGACCGAAAGCCATGAAACCTCGAACATGATAGGTCATTTTGTGAAGGTTTTTGAAACATGATCAATATACCAAGTCTGGTATTTTCCTTTCAACTATGTAACATAATATGACACCACGTGAAGGATTTTCATTGTTCGGATTTTTTGAATTTATTATGCCGTTTTGATTTATCGAATTTCTAACTATGGTCGAACCGGTGTGCATGAAGATAGGGGCGAGCATCGTTAGAACTTGCATTGGATCTCTGAAGAAACCACATATTGCGAGTCTAAAATGATTTTTCAAAAAATCACGGGCGATAGATCATGTACCTGTAGTACAAACCGGACCACATTTGTCCTTTTTACCCGGGATGGACGAAAAGGTTTGAGATGTACCGGTTGGGAGATAGTCCATGTAAGGTGGTCTAGTATTTTAGGAAAATAGGACGGTAGCATTCTGAAACGGCATTTTGGTGGTTACTTCACAAAACGACCCGTTTTTTGCGCTCGGAAAATGGAAAAGGGCTTTTCCGTGCGACAAAAGGAAAACTTCCTCTGCAACATTGTTCTCCATACCAATGTCCACACACATGCATAATATAGGCACAACATCACAAACTATGCCGTGATTCAGACATAACATCGGTCGTTTGGACCGAAAGCCATGAAACCTCGAACATGATAGGTCATTTTGTGAAGGTTTTTGAAACATGATCAATATACCAAGTCCGGTATTTTCCTTTCAACTATGTAACATAATATGACACCACGCCAAGTATTTTCATTGTTCGGATTTTTTTGAATTTATTATGCCCGTTTTGAATTATCGAATTTCTAACTAAGGTCGAACGGTGTGCATGAAGATAGGGGCGAGCATCGTTAGAACTTGCATTGGATCTCTGAAGAAACCACATATTGCGAGTCTAAAATGATTTTTCAAAAATCACAGGCGATAGATCATGTACACGTAGTACAAACCGGACCCACTTCCGCCGATTCGCGGACATTTGTCCTTTTACCGGGATGGACGAAAAGGTTTGAGATGTACCGGTTGGGATATAGTCCATGTAAGGTGGTCTAGTATTTTAGGAAAATAGGACGGTAGCATTCGAAGCGGCATTTTGGTGGTTACTTCACAAAGCGACCCGTTTTTTCTCGGAAAATGGAAAAGGGCTTTTCCGCATGCATAAAAAGGAAAACTTCCTCCTGCAACATTGTTCTCCATACCAATGTCCACACACATGCATAATATGGGCACAACATCACAAACTATGCCGTGATTCAGCACATAACATCGGTCATTTGGACCGAAAGCCATGAAACCTCGAACATGATAGGTCATTTTGTGAAGGTTTTTTCGAAACATGATCAATATACCAAGTCTGGTATTTTTCCTTTCAACTATGTAACATAATATGACACCACGCGAAGGATTTTCATTGTTCGGATTTTTGAATTTATTATGCCCGTTTTGATTTATCGAATTTCTAACTATGGTCGAACGGTGTGCATGAAGATAGGGGCGAGCATCGTTAGAACTTGCATTGGATCTCTGAAGAAACCACATATTGCGAGTCTAAAATGATTTTTCAAAAAATCACGGGCGATAGATCATGTACCTGTAGTACAAACCGGACCACATTTGTCCTTTTTACCCGGGATGGACGAAAAGGTTTGAGATGTACCGGTTGGGAGATAGTCCATGTAAGGTGGTCTAGTATTTTAGGAAAATAGGACGGTAGCATTCTGAAACGGCATTTTGGTGGTTACTTCACAACGACCGTTTTTGCGCTCGGAAAATGGAAAAGGGCTTTTCCGTGCGACAAAAAGGAAAACTTCCTCCTGCAACATTGTTCTCCATACCAATGTCCACACACATGCATAATATGGGCACAACATCACAAACTATGCCGTGATTCAGCACATAACATCGGTCATTTGGACCGAAAGCCATGAAACCTCGAACATGATAGGTAATTTTGTGAAGGTTTTTTCGAAACATGATCAATATACCAAGTCTGGTATTTTTCCTTTCAACTATGTAACATAATATGACACCATGAAGGATTTTCATTGTTCGGATTTTTTTGAATTTATTATGCCCGTTTTGATTTATCTGAATTTCTAACTATGGTCGAACCGGTGTGCATGAAGATAGGGGACGAGCATCGTTAGAACTTGCATTGGATCTCTGAAGAAACCACATATTGCGAGTCTAAAAATGATTTTTTCAAAAAATCACGGGCGATAGATCATGTACCTGTAGTACAAACCGGACCACATTTGTCCTTTTTACCCGGGATGGACGAAAAGGTTTGAGATGTACCGGTTGGGAGATAGTCCATGTAAGGTGGTCTAGTATTTTAGGAAAATAGGACGGTAGCATTCTGAAACGGCATTTTGGTGGTTACTTCACAAAACGACTCGTTTTTTGCGCTCGGAAAATGGAAAAGGGCTTTTCCGTGCGACAAAAAGGAAAACTTCCTCCTGCAACATTGTTCTCCATACCAATGTCCACACACATGCATAATATAGGCACAACATCACAAACTATGCCGTGATTCAGCACATAACATCGGTCATTTGGACCGAAAGCCATGAAACCTCGAACATGATAGGTCATTTTGTGAAGGTTTTTGAAACATGATCAATATACCAAGTCTGTATTTTTCCTTTCAACTATGTAACATAATATGACACCACGAAGGATTTTCATTGTTTGGATTTTTTTGAATTTATTATGCCCGTTTTGAATTATCGAATTTCTAACTATGGTCGAACCGGTGCATGAAGATAGGGACGAGCATCGTTAGAACTTGCATTGGATCTCTGAAGAAACCACATATTGCGAGTCTAAAAATGATTTTTCAAAAATCACGGGCGATAGATCATGTACTGTAGTACAAACCGGACCCACTTCCGCCGATTCGCAGACATTTGTCCTTTTACCGGGATGGACGAAAAGGTTTGAGATGTACCGTTGGGATATAGTCCATGTAAGGTGGTCTAGTATTTTAGGAAAATAGGACGGTAGCATTCGAAGCGGCATTTTGGTGGTTACTTCACAAAGCGACCCGTTTTTGCGCTCGGAAAATGGAAAAGGGCTTTTCCGTGCGACAAAAGGAAAACTTCCTCCTGCAACATTGTTCTCCATACCAATGTCCACACACATGCATAATATGGGCACAACATCACAAACTATGCCGTGATTCAGACATAACATCGGTCATTTGGACCGAAAGCCATGAAACCTCGAACATGATAGGTCATTTTGTGAAGGTTTTTGAAACATGATCAATATACCAAGTCTGGTATTTTTCCTTTCAACTATGTAACATAATATGACACCACGCCAAGGATTTTCATTGTTCGGATTTTTTGAATTTATTATGCCCGTTTTGATTTATCGAATTTCTAACTATGGTCGAACCGGTGTGCATGAAGATAGGGGCGAGCATCGTTAGAACTTGCATTGGATCTCTGAAGAAACCACATATTGCGAGTCTAAAATGATTTTTCAAAAATCACAGGCGATAGATCATGTACTGTAGTACAAACGGACCACATTTGTCCTTTTACCGGGATGGACGAAAAGGTTTGAGATGTACCGGTTGGGAGATAGTCCATGTAAGGTGGTCTAGTATTTTAGGAAAATAGGACGGTAGCATTCGAAGCGGCATTTTGGTGGTTACTTCACAAAACGACCCGTTTTTGCGCTCGGAAAATGGAAAAGGGCTTTTCCGATGCGACAAAAGGAAAACTTCCTCTGCAACATTGTTCTCCATACCAATGTCCACACACATGCATAATATGGGCACAACATCACAAACTATGCCGTGATTCAGCACATAACATCGGTCATTTGGACGAAAGCCATGAAACCTCGAACATGATAGGTAATTTTGTGAAGGTTTTTGAAACATGATCAATATACCAAGTCTGTATTTTCCTTTCAACTATGTAACATAATATGACACCACGAAGGATTTTCATTGTTCGGATTTTTTGAATTTATTATGCCCGTTTTGATTTATCTGAATTTCTAACTATGGTCGAACCGGTGTGCATGAAGATAGGGGACGAGCATCGTTAGAACTTGCATTGGATCTCTGAAGAAACCACATATTGCGAGTCTAAAAATGATTTTTCGAAAAAATCACGGGCGAGAGATCATGTACTGTAGTACAAACGGACCACATTTGTCCTTTTACGGGATGGACGAAAAGGTTTGAGATGTACCGGTTGGGAGATATTCCATGTAAGGTGGTCTAGTATTTTAGGAAAATAGGATGGTAGCATTCTGAAACGGCATTTTGGTGGTTACTTCACAAAACGACCCGTTTTTTGCGCTCGGAAAATGGAAAAGGGCTTTTCCGTGCGACAAAAAGGAAAACTTCCTCCTGCAACATTGTTCTCCATACCAATGTCCACACACATGCATAATATAGGCACAACATCACAAACTATGCCGTGATTCAGCACATAACATCGGTCATTTGGACCGAAAGCCATGAAACCTCGAACATGATAGGTCATTTTGTGAAGGTTTTTTCGAAACATGATCAATATACCAAGTCTGGTATTTTTCCTTTCAACTATGTAACATAATATGACACCACGCGAAGGATTTTCATTGTTTGGATTTTTTGAATTTATTATGCCGTTTTGAATTATCTGAATTTCTAACTATGGTCGAACCGGTGTGCATGAAGATAGGGACGAGCATCGTTAGAACTTGCATTGGATCTCTGAAGAAACCACATATTGCGAGTCTAAAATGATTTTTTCAAAAATCACAGGCGATAGATCATGTACTGTAGTACAAACCGGACCCACTTCCGCCGATTGGCGAGACATTTGTCCTTTTACCGGGATGGACGAAAAGGTTTGAGATGTACCGGTTGGGATATAGTCCATGTAAGGTGGTCTAGTATTTTAGGAAAATAGGACGGTAGCATTCGAAGCGGCATTTTGGTGGTTACTTCACAAAACGACCCTTTTTGCGCTCGGAAAATGGAAAAGGGCTTTTCTATGCGACAGAAAGGAAAACTTCCTCCTGCAACATTGTTCTCCATACCAATGTCCACACACATGCATAATATGGGCACAACATCACAAACTATGCCGTGATTCAGCACATAACATCGGTCATTTGGACCGAAAGCCATGAAACCTCGAACATGATAGGTCATTTTGTGAAGGTTTTTTCGAAACATGATCAATATACCAAGTCTGGTATTTTTCCTTTCAACTATGTAACATAATATGACACCACGCGAAGGATTTTCATTGTTCGGATTTTTTGAATTTATTATGCCCGTTTTGATTTATCGAATTTCTAACTATGGTCGAACCGGTGTGCATGAAGATAGGGGCGAGCATCGTTAGAACTTGCATTGGATCTCTGAAGAAACCACATATTGCGAGTCTAAAATGATTTTTCAAAAAATCACGGGCGATAGATCATGTACTGTAGTACAACCGGACCACATTTGTCCTTTTACCGGGATGGACGAAAAGGTTTGAGATGTACCGGTTGGGAGATAGTCCATGTAAGGTGGTCTAGTATTTTAGGAAAATAGGACGGTAGCATTACGAAGCGGCATTTTGGTGGTTACTTCACAAAGCGACCCGTTTTTGCTTTCGGAAAATGGAAAAGGGCTTTTCGTGCGACAAAAGGAAAACTTCCTCTGCAACATTGTTCTCCATACCAATGTCCACACACATGCATAATATGGGCACAACATCACAAACTATGCCGTGATTCAGCACATAACATCGGTCATTTGGACCGAAAGCCATGAAACCTCGAACATGATAGGTAATTTTGTGAAGGTTTTTGAAACATGATCAATATACCAAGTCGGTATTTTTCCTTTCAACTATGTAACATAATATGACACCACGAAGGATTTTCATTGTTGGATTTTTTGAATTTATTATGCCCGTTTTGATTTATCTGAATTTCTAACTATGGTCGAACGGTGTGCATGAAGATAGGGGCGAGCATCGTTAGAACTTGCATTGGATCTCTGAAGAAACCACATATTGCGAGTCTAAAATGATTTTTCAAAAATCACGGGCGATAGATCATGTACCTGTAGTACAAACCGGACCACATTTGTCCTTTTTACCCGGGATGGACGAAAAGGTTTGAGATGTACCGGTTGGGAGATAGTCCATGTAAGGTGGTCTAGTATTTTAGGAAAATAGGGCGGTAGCATTACGAAGCGGCATTTTGGTGGTTACTTCACAAAACGACCCGTTTTTGCGCTCGGAAAATGGAAAAGGGCTTTTCGTGCGACAAAAGGAAAACTTCCTCTGCAACATTGTTCTCCATACCAATGTCCACACACATGCATAATATAGGCACAACATCACAAACTATGCCGTGATTCAGCATAACATCGGTCATTTGGACCGAAAGCCATGAAACCTCGAACATGATAGGTCATTTTGTGAAGGTTTTTGAAACATGATCAATATACCAAGTCTGGTATTTTTCCTTTCAACTATGTAACATAATATGACACCACGAAGGATTTTCATTGTTTGGATTTTTTGAATTTATTATGCCCGTTTGAATTATGAATTTCTAACTATGGTCGAACCGGTGTGCATGAAGATAGGGGCGAGCATCGTTAGAACTTGCATTGGATCTCTGAAGAAACCACATATTGCGAGTCTAAAATGATTTTTCAAAAATCACAGGCGATAGATCATGTACTGTAGTACAAACCGGACCCACTTACATTTGTCCTTTTACGGGATGGACGAAAAGGTTTGAGATGTACGGTTGGGAGATAGTCCATGTAAGGTGGTCTAGTATTTTAGGAAAATAGGACGGTAGCATTACGAAGCGGCATTTTGGTGGTTACTTCACAAAAGCGACCCGTTTTTGCTTTCGGAAAATGGAAAAGGGCTTTTCCGTGCGACAAAAGGAAAACTTCCTCCTGCAACATTGTTCTCCATACCAATGTCCACACACATGCATAATATGGGCACAACATCACAAACTATGCCGTGATTCAGCACATAACATCGGTCATTTGGACCGAAAGCCATGAAACCTCGAACATGATAGGTCATTTTGTGAAGGTTTTTTCGAAACATGATCAATATACCAAGTCTGGTATTTTTCCTTTCAACTATGTAACATAATATGAAACCACGCGCAGGATTTTCCTTGTTCGGAATTTTTTCGGATTTATTATGCCTGTTTTGATTTATCTGAATTTCTAACTATGGTCGAACCGGTGTGCATGAAGATAGGGACGAGCATCGTTAGAACTTGCATTGGATCTCTGAAGAAACCACATATTGCGAGTCTAAAATGATTTTTCAAAAATCACGGCGATAGATCATGTACTGTAGTACAAACCGGACCACATTTGTCCTTTTACGGGATGGACGAAAAGGTTTGAGATGTACGGTTGGGAGATAGTCCATGTAAGGTGGTCTAGTATTTTAGGAAAATAGGGCGGTAGCATTCGAAGCGGCATTTTGGTGGTTACTTCACAAAGCGACCCGTTTTTGCGCTCGGAAAATGGAAAAGGGCTTTTCCGATGCGACAAAAGGAAAACTTCCTCCTGCAACATTGTTCTCCATACCAATGTCCACACACATGCATAATATAGGCACAACATCACAAACTATGCCGTGATTCAGCACATAACATCGGTCATTTGGACAAAAAGCCATGAAACCTCGAACATGATAGGTCATTTTGTGAAGGTTTTTTCGAAACATGATCAATATACCAAGTCTGGTATTTTCCTTTCAACTATGTAACATAATATGACACCACGAAGTATTTTCATTGTTTGGATTTTGCGTAATTTATTATGCCCGTTTTGAATTTTCTGAATTTCTAACTATGGTCGAACCGGTGTGCATGAAGATAGGGGACGAGTATCGTTAGAACTTGCATTGGATCTCTGAAGAAACCACATATTGCGAGTCTAAAATGATTTTTCAAAAAATCACAGGCGATAGATCATGTACTGTAGTACATCGGACCCACTTCCTCTGGATTCGGCAGACATTTGTCCTTTTTACGGGATGGACGAAAAGGTTTGAGATGTACCGGTTGGGAGATAGTCCATGTAAGGTGGTCTAGTATTTTAGGAAAATAGGGCGGTAGCATTAAAACGGCATTTTGGTGGTTACTTCACAAAGCGACCGTTTTTTGCGCTCGGAAAATGGAAAAGGGCTTTTCCGTGCGACAAAAGGAAAACTTCCTCCTGCAACATTGTTCTCCATACCAATGTCCACACACATGCATAATATGGGCACAACATCACAAACTATGCCGTGATTCACACATAACATCGGTCATTTGGACGAAAGCCATGAAACCTCGAACATGATAGGTCATTTTGTGAAGGTTTTTGAAACATGATCAATATACCAAGTCTGGTATTTTTCCTTTCAACTATGTAACATAATATGACACCACGAAGGATTTTCATTGTTCGGATTTTTTTGAATTTATTATGCCCGTTTTGAATTATCTGAATTTCTAACTATGGTCGAACCGGTGTGCATGAAGATAGGGGACGAGCATCGTTAGAACTTGCATTGGATCTCTGAAGAAACCACATATTGCGAGTCTAAAAATGATTTTTTCAAAAAATCACGGGCGATAGATCATGTACCTGTAGTACAAACCGGACCACATTTGTCCTTTTTACCCGGGATGGACGAAAAGGTTTGAGATGTACCGGTTGGGAGATAGTCCATGTAAGGTGGTCTAGTATTTTAGGAAAATAGGACGGTAGCATTCTGAAACGGCATTTTGGTGGTTACTTCACAAAACGACCCGTTTTTTGCGCTCGGAAAATGGAAAAGGGCTTTTCCGTGCGACAAAAAGGAAAACTTCCTCCTGCAACATTGTTCTCCATACCAATGTCCACACACATGCATAATATAGGCACAACATCACAAACTATGCCGTGATTCAGCACATAACATCGGTCGTTTGGACAAAAAGCCATGAAACCTCGAACATGATAGGTCATTTTGTGAAGGTTTTTTCGAAACATGATCAATATACCAAGTCTGGTATTTTTCCTTTCAACTATGTAACATAATATGACACCACGCGAAGTATTTTCATTGTTCGGATTTTTTTTGAATTTATTATGCCCGTTTTGAATTATCTGAATTTCTAACTATGGTCGAACCGGTGTGCATGAAGATAGGGGACGAGCATCGTTAGAACTTGCATTGGATCTCTGAAGAAACCACATATTGCGAGTCTAAAAATGATTTTTCAAAAATAACAGGCGATAGATCATGTACTGTAGTACATACGGACCCTCCCCTACGATTCGGCAGACATTTGTCCTTTTTACGGGATGGACGAAAAGGTTTGAGATGTACGGTTGGGATATAGTCCATGTAAGGTGGTCTAGTATTTTAGGAAAATAGGACGGTAGCATTACGAAGCGGCATTTTGGTGGTTACTTCACAAAACGACCCGTTTTTGCGCTCGGAAAATGGAAAAGGGCTTTTCGATGCGACAAAAGGAAAACTTCCTCCTGCAACATTGTTCTCCATACCAATGTCCACACACATGCATAATATGGGCACAACATCACAAACTATGCCGTGATTCAGCACATAACATCGGTCATTTGGACCGAAAGCCATGAAACCTCGAACATGATAGGTCATTTTGTGAAGGTTTTTTCGAAACATGATCAATATACCAAGTCTGGTATTTTTCCTTTCAACTATGTAACATAATATGACACCACGCGAAGGATTTTCATTGTTCGGATTTTTTTGAATTTATTATGCCCGTTTTGATTTATCTGAATTTCTAACTATGGTCGAACCGGTGTGCATGAAGATAGGGGACGAGCATCGTTAGAACTTGCATTGGATCTCTGAAGAAACCACATATTGCGAGTCTAAAAATGATTTTTTCAAAAAATCACGGGCGATAGATCATGTACCTGTAGTACAAACCGGACCACATTTGTCCTTTTTACCCGGGATGGACGAAAAGGTTTGAGATGTACCGGTTGGGAGATAGTCCATGTAAGGTGGTCTAGTATTTTAGGAAAATAGGACGGTAGCATTCTGAAACGGCATTTTGGTGGTTACTTCACAAAACGACCCGTTTTTGCGCTCGGAAAATGGAAAAGGGCTTTTCGTGCGACAAAAGGAAAACTTCCTCTGCAACATTGTTCTCCATACCAATGTCCACACACATGCATAATATGGGCACAACATCACAAACTATGCCGTGATTCAGCACATAACATCGGTCATTTGGACGAAAGCCATGAAACCTCGAACATGATAGGTAATTTTGTGAAGGTTTTTTGAAACATGATCAATATACCAAGTCTGGTATTTTTCCTTTCAACTATGTAACATAATATGACACCACGAAGGATTTTCATTGTTCGGATTTTTTGAATTTATTATGCCCGTTTTGATTTATCGAATTTCTAACTATGGTCGAACGGTGTGCATGAAGATAGGGGAGCATCGTTAGAAATTGCATTGGATCTCTGAAGAAACCACATATTGCGAGTCTAAAAATGATTTTTCAAAAATCACGGGCGATAGATCATGTACTGTAGTACAAACGGACCACATTTGTCCTTTTACGGGATGGACGAAAAGGTTTGAGATGTACGGTTGGGAGATAGTCCATGTAAGGTGGTCTAGTATTTTAGGAAAATAGGACGGTAGCATTACGAAGCGGCATTTTGGTGGTTACTTCACAAAGCGACCCGTTTTTTGCTTCGGAAAATGGAAAAGGGCTTTTCGTGCGACAAAAAGGAAAACTTCCTCTGCAACATTGTTCTCCATACCAATGTCCACACACATGCATAATATAGGCACAACATCACAAACTATGCCGTGATTCAGCACATAACATCGGTCATTTGGACGAAAGCCATGAAACCTCGAACATGATAGGTCATTTTGTGAAGGTTTTTGAAACATGATCAATATACCAAGTGTATTTTCCTTTCAACTATGTAACATAATATGACACCACGAAGTATTTTCATTGTTCGGATTTTTTTGAATTTATTATGCCCGTTTGAATTATCCGAATTTCTAACTATGGTCGAACCGGTGTGCATGAAGATAGGGGCGAGCATCGTTAGAACTTGCATTGGATCTCTGAAGAAACCACATATTGCGAGTCTAAAATGATTTTTCAAAAATCACAGGCGATAGATCATGTACATAGTACAAACCGGACCCACTTCTAGATTCGAGACATTTATCCTTTTACCGGGATGGACGAAAGGTTTGAGATGTACCGGTTGGGATATAGTCCATGTAAGGTGGTCTAGTATTTTAGGAAAATAGGACGGTAGCATTACGAAACGGCATTTTGGTGGTTACTTCACAAACGACCCGTTTTTGCTCGGAAAATGGAAAAGGGCTTTTCCGTGCGACAAAAGGAAAACTTCCTCTGCAACATTGTTCTCCATACCAATGTCCACACACATGCATAATATGGGCACAACATCACAAACTATGCCGTGATTCAGCACATAACATCGGTCATTTGGACGAAAGCCATGAAACCTCGAACATGATAGGTCATTTTGTGAAGGTTTTTGAAACATGATCAATATACCAAGTCTGGTATTTTCCTTTCAACTATGTAACATAATATGACACCACGAAGGATTTTCATTGTTCGGATTTTTTTGAATTTATTATGCCCGTTTTGAATTATCGAATTTCTAACTATGGTCGAACCGGTGTGCATGAAGATAGGGGCGAGCATCGTTAGAACTTGCATTGGATCTCTGAAGAAACCACATATTGCGAGTCTAAAATGATTTTTCAAAAATCAGGCGATAGATCATGTACTGTAGTACAAACGGACCACATTTGTCCTTTTACCCGGGATGGACGAAAAGGTTTGAGATGTACGGTTGGGAGATAGTCCATGTAAGGTGGTCTAGTATTTTAGGAAAATAGACGGTAGCATTCGAAACGGCGGCATTTTGGTGGTTACTTCACAGCGACCCGTTTTTGCGCTCGAAAAATGGAAAAGGGCTTTTCCGTGCGACAAAAAGGAAAACTTCCTCCTGCAACATTGTTCTCCATACCAATGTCCACACACATGCATAATATGGGCACAACATCACAAACTATGCCGTGATTCAGCACATAACATCGGTCATTTGGACCGAAAGCCATGAAACACTACTAGGAAAACGGCTATAGGTAATCAGCACATCCGTGGCTCACATGGTTGAAGTGCCCCACGGCTAAAACAGGCGTGGCTCACCTGTGGGCAATGCCCTACTAATAACTAGAACAACCGTGGCGAACATGACCATAGTGCGCCACAGATGTGTGTGGGCCAGGGGGCCTGGCCCTACGCCAAACCTGCGCACTACGGTCATGTGCGCCACGGTTGTTAGGGTCATCTGGCGCGCGTGTGCATGGTGCTTGCGACTAAGCGCATGCCCACCTCGCTCTGAAACGGCCACAAACACGTGGCGCACTCGCCTAGTGCGCCACAGGGACTAAAACATCTGTGGTGCACTCCGCCTAGTGCGCCACGAAGTTTGTACTCCTGTGGCGCCGGGGCCGTGTGCGCCACGGATGTTCGATTCTTTAGGAGCACTTTATGTGCCCACACATCCACCACCCACACTTCACTTTCCCTTCTTCTTCCTCCTTAGATCTAGTCGGATCTTCTCCTTCCCACCTCAATTTCTCCATACATTCACCATTTTTAGCATGTAAAACTTGCTTTGGATGTTACATAAGTAATAGAGGAGGTCTCCGGTCTCATCTATCCGTCTCCGGTCGACGCGCGCACCTCTCCTTTCCATCTTTCTCGCGATCGGTCTCTCATCTCGGTAAGTTGTCCATGTAAGGATGTGTTCATGTGTATATGGATGATGCATGTGCTCATATGTATGTAGATGATCGATGCTCATGATGTGTGTATGTGTGGAGAGGATCGATGGTCATATGTGTGTGTATATGGAGAGTATCGATGATGCTCATGCATGTGTGTATGGAGAGGATAATGATATGTTCATGTGTGTATGGATCGGTTTCTCTCTCTCTTGTGTTTGTATGTGAACTAGTTGCCTTTTGTTTTGCCAAAATGTTGATTCATTTCCATTTTGGCAAGACTTTAACATTCATAAAGGTCCTAATTTTAGGATAGGTCATGCCGAAATTTTCTATCGACCATTGCATGCATGCATTCATTATGTGGTTCTAATAGACTTCAAAATTGTACCGTGTACATCGTGCAGGCAAAAATGGTCCGCATAATGAGCGAAGGCATTGTGGCTAGATTTTTGAAATGTGCGACAACCGACATGATACGAAATAACAAGACAGATATAAGATGTCCGTGTAGAAGATGCAAACTCAACTGGGTGATCGACCCAGATTCCGGGAATCTGCAGGAGCACCTGCTCCGCCATGGTTTCATGGATGGATACACTCGTTGGATAAGCGATGGCGTAGATGATGGAGACGGTGAAGAAGGTGGCCAACATGACGATGATCGTCATCACGGCGAGAACGGGCGAGATGATGAAGAGTCTCCTGGAGATGGTGAAGGTGCGAGGCATCGGATGATGATGATCTAGATCTCGGAGGAGCGGGCGATGGAACAACGTCAGTGGGTGCGGGACCCTTATGTGCAAGAGCTGCTTCTCAAGCGGGAGTAACGCCAGGGGCTGCCGCTAGAGAGAAAGCTTGCGCAACTTGAGAAAAGCGGTTACTCCATTGTATGAAGGATGCAGGCCGATGATACCGGTTGAATGTAACGCTCAAGGATATGGAGATGAAAGCAAAGCACAAATTGAGCGCAAGCTTCGACGATATGATGGCATTCGGCGCACGATCGTCTCCGGAGAACACATGTCCAACTAGTATCGAGGATGCCAAGAAAATCGCCCATCCTCTCGATCTACCACACGTTAGATATCACGTATGCATCAACGATTGCATCATTTATCGGGGAGGACGCGGAGAAAACCACATGTCCGGTGTGCGGCGTGAGTCGATTCAAGAAAGGAAGAAAGCACCTCGAAAAGTGGTATGGTACTTTCCTATCACCCTCGTCTGCGGCGCTATTTCGCGGACCCTAAGGAAGCTCATGCGATGGCATGCGGAAAGGAAGAAGCCGGAGATGATGATGACCCGAAAGGATGAGCTGGCGCACCCTTCGGATGCTAGCCGGTGGAAAGCATTGGAACTCGAATTCCAGATTCGGTGGAGATTCGAGGAACATCGGGCTTGGTGCGAGCACCGATGGACTCAATCCGTTCGGTAGCGAGCACGCACGCGGACTTGGCGTGTTTGTATGGATGTACAACCTCCCTCCATGGTTGTGCATGAAGAAGAAGTACATACAAATGAGTATGCTAATTCAAGGGCGAAACAACCTGGTACCGACATCAATCGTATCTCGGGCTGTTGAAAGAGGAGCTAGCCACGTTATGGGAATCTGGAGCCAATACTTACGGCCCGTCGCACAAGATTATTTCACTATGAGAGCGCGTTGGTCACTACGGTGCAAGACTATCCAGGTTGTGGGTATATCTCGGGCAGGTTATCCAAGGATTCTACGATGCGTTAGGTGCATGGATAACACAAGCTATCTCCAACTAGAGAAAGATCCAGGTCATCGAAAACCGTGTTCATGGCGCACGGAGGTGGCTCGGCAAGAATGATCCATGGAGAAAAGCGTGGAGACCTGTTCGATGGCAAATCAGAGACCCGAGGAATCCCAGAGCGAGGAGCAGCGAAGAAGTGGAAGAGTTCTGAAAAACTGGAAAGATTGTCCTAAGCCCGGAAAGAAGCGAAAGAGCGACAACAAGACAAGCGCTGATGAAGGTATGGAAAACAAGGTCATTTTCGGAGTTGCCATCTTGGAAGTTTCTCCGACGCCTCATAGCCTCGACATCATGCATATCACGAAAAGCGTGTGCGAGAGTCCGTCGCCACCATAATCAACATGCCGATAGGACGAAAGATGGTCCGAAAGCAAGGCACGACTGATATGCTTGGGTATCCGGAAGGAGCTTCACGGAGGACGACTACTCCCGATGATCGGAAGATGACGATGATCATGAGTCGGAGACGACACAAGGTCGTCGGAAGGGTAAAAATTTCAAGAAGAACGAATATTACTGCCCTCCTTCTTGCTTCACTCTAAGCCAAGATGAGATCAAACAGCTTTTCAAGTGCCTTCTCGGAGTCAAATTTCCTTACGGCTACGCGGGCAAGATAAGCAAATACCTAGACGAGGCGGCAGAGGTTCAAGGGCATGAAGTCTCACGACTATGCCGTGCTAATGACGCAGTACTTCGTCGCACTAAGAGGGATAATGGACGAAACGTCCGTGAAACGTTATTTGGCCTATGCAAGTTTTTCGACGTCATCTCTAGGAAGTCGATTGGCTTGAATCAGCTCGGAAGGCTACAGGAGGAGATCGTGGTGATACTATGTGAGCTTGAGGTCTACTTCCCACCCGCATTCTTCGACATTATGGTGCATCTGCTGGTCCATGTCGTGGAGGACATCGATAAATCGGGCGATGTCGGACACATCAAAGGATACGTTCGCAACAGGTCCCGTCGGATGGAAGCATAGCCAAGGGCTTTACGGCGAAGAGTGCATCTCTTCTGCACGAATTATCTAGACATCGAGAACCACGCCGGTCTTCCGTCAGCAGACACCTTGGCAAGCTCGACGGATCTGGTCACCGAGAGGGTCGTCGACATCGCATGCGACTTCGATTTTCGACGCGCAGACTTTGATCGAGCAAACCTCGGCGCTTCAGCATTTAGAACTGGTCGATCCTTGGCATGCAAGCACAAGGTGAATCGAGAAGAAGTACGATGGCCGGGCATACAGAGGACGCAGGAGAAATAATCAAAGAGCACAACTCAGATTTCACGCGTTGGTTTAGGCGCTCCTTGATAATCCCAGCGCTCGCATTCTTCCGACACGGAAAGATCATATTCACCTTGTCGCAGGACCGATGCAAAACCTGGTGACCTATCAGCGTATGATATCAACGGCTACACATTCTACACGGAGGAAAAGGACAACAAGTGTGATTATCGAACTCGGTAACGTCGAATTCTACACCGATGACAACGTGAAGGAAAGATTCTCTGGAAGAATCGAGGAGATCCGGGAGCTCGACTCTGTGGAGAAAAGGTCCGATGTTCCGTGTCGGATGGGCAAAGAGCATCGAAGAGAAGACCGGTATTTCACAACCATGGTTATACCCGCAGCCAAATCCAAGGCCACGGTGCAAACGTGGCGCGAAAAATGAACCGTGGGTACTGGCTACCAAAGTGGACCAATGTTTTTTCATTACCGACCCGACAAAGCCTAGCCGTGTTGTGAGGAGAGGAAAAAGAAACATCATAGCAATGGATGGAGTCGCCAATGAGCAAGACTTGACCGAAGACGGCTATCCAAAGATTGAAGATGACGGCGACTACGATGCAGCAACATACATCACAAGAAGAAAAGGACAACCCTACCCAAAAAAGGTAGCCCGTTCGAAGAAGAAACATTAAAGTCGGGCTAAATTATTCAACCGCGACAAAGAAGGGAAAAAGATTGTAAACGCTAGCTCAAAAAAATATTGTAAACGTGGTCGAAAAAGATTGTAATATTCATGGACAAATTATTATGAAATTTAGTTATACTTTGAATCATATTTGTAACACTTTTATGACATATATCACTACTTTTGGCATTTTTGGAATATTTAAAAGTATTTTAAAAACAAAACAAAACTTGTATGGCATAAATCACCACTTTTGGACATTTTTGGAACATTTAAAAGTATTTTAAAATAAAAATAAAAAGTGGAGCACCGATTCGAACACAGGTGCTCATAGTTTAGAATAGAGCTAGGCGAACCGGTGGGCTATGACAGTACTAGTGCTAACAGAAGGGATGGCCGCCCTCTTATCTGGTAGTCCAACACACATAGGCGTAGCGCACCCTGGCCAAGTGCGCTACGGTTATCCGTAGTGCACTTGGCCAGGGTGCGCTACGCGTGTGTGGGTTGGACTAGTCAACTGCGCCGCTCGATCCATCTCACAGACACCACACGCACGGCTGCATCTCACAGACACCACACGCATCAATCTGCCACCGCCGCCACCGCCACCACCGCCAAGCTGTGGAGGAGCAGGCCCGTGCCTGTGGAGGAGGTCGCAGTCCAGGAGGAGGAGGTCGCGATCGCCATGCCAAGAGGAGGGGTCGCGCTGCTTCGTGGAGGAGGAGGTCGCAGCCAAGGCTGCCGTGGAGGAGCGGCCGTGCCTGTGAGGAGGTCGCGACCAGGAGGAGGAGGTCGCATCGCCACGCCAAGAGGAGGGGGTCGCTTCGTTTCGTGGAGGAGGAGGTCGCGATCGCCAGTGATCCGTGAAGGAGAAGGCCCTCATCGTCCGCGTGCTCGCCGTCGTCCTTGTCTCGGAGGTGAGAATCACCCTCTCCCCTCTCCCCTCTCCCCCTCTCTCCCCTCTCGTTGCATCCATTCACTTAGGGGATTCAGAGTAGGATTCAGAGTAAGGGTTCAAAGTTAGGGTTCTTAGGATTCAGAGTAGGAAATGTTCAGATTTTCTTAGGATTCAGAATAGGGTTCAGTTAGGAAATGCTCAGAGTAGGAAATGTTCTTAGGAAATTCAGTTAGGAAATGTTTAGATTAGGAAATTCAGATTAGGAAATGTTAATCAGTTAGGAAATTCAGATTAGGAAATTTAGAGTAGGAAATTCAGATTTGGAGTTAGGAAATTTAGAGTAGGAAATTCAGATTTGGAGTAGGAAATTTAGAGTAGGAAATTTCGAGTAGTGGTTCAGAGTTAGGATTCAGAGTTAGGAAATGTTCTTAGGTAGTATGAAATCATAACAGTGGTTTTGTCTTCATGGTTCATGGATTACACTGCAAGCAACTTCCTTTCCTAGTTGTCTTAGCCCATAGATAAATTTGAGTTGAGGAATACAGATATGTTCCTCTGTTTCTGCATGCCAAGGCAGCAGTACCAAGGCAGATATGTTCCTCTTTACATGCCAAGGCAGCAGGACCAACTTTGGCTCACTTTAAAAACATGGGATTTGGGTTTCCAACAATTTCCTACTTTGATCCTAGGAGGAAAAGAACTGAATTAGCATATGCATAGTAGTAGTTTCCTGCTTTGATCCTAACATTTCTGAATTCCAACCAAAACCGTGCTTGCAATTTTCATTCTGAATCTTGATTAGCATCTGAACTGCTTAGAAACATTGAATTGTTTCAGGCTTGTTTCAGGCTTGTTCTTATAATGGCATCTGTGTAGCATCTGCGGCCTATTTAGACAAACATGTTTGGTGTTTTGTAAAATTTTGGGATGCTAATCAGTAAGTTTTTTTCTGTTGAGATTTACTTAATGTTTCAGTGTTGTGCTCCAGAAGATACCATGTTGATCAAGTCAATAGGGTTTTGTAGTTAATCAATGTTGCCAATCTGGAATATAATGATGTTTAGTTAATTGTGATTTGTTTGTTTAGTTATCGTGTAGCTAGATGTCCATCTTGATTAGCATCTGAATCGCTTAGAAACATTGAATTGTTTGTGCTTGTTCTGATTGACTTATACAATTTTCTTGCCAAGCTTGGACAGTAGCTCACTTTAGCATATGAAAGTTCTCTGTTAATTTGGTTCTCCATGTTGTTGTTGTTGTTGTTGTCCTTTCTCACTTGTGGACCTAATTTTATCTAGGATTCTAGTAATGTTCATATCTAGCTGTGCTCTGATTGCAGAAATAAATTGATAGTTAAACCAACTAGTGCTCGTGAATATAAACTTCTCCTATGTGCATCCATTGTTTCAGCTTTTATTTGACTAAGATAGCTTTTGTACATTTTTACTTAATAGAATGGCTCGCAGATTTTCTTATTAATAAAATTAGAATGGAGATGCTATCATATACTTGTTGTCATATTTGTTGTCATACTTCTGTCATATACTTGTTGTCATACTTGTTGTCAATGAGTTGCTATAATCTGTGGTGATATAATTGTAGCACTTGAAATTGTGCTTGTGCTTGTATATGAAGAACTTTATTATGTGTGTATGCAGGTTCTTGTATGAAATGAGTCCCGATTTTTGCGGAATGTTGATTAACTTCCGTTTCAGAAATCGGGCACTCTAGTTTAAGAAAATTAGCAAAGGTCATGCCGGATTTTTCCGCATTTAACCAATTATTTGTTTTTATTAGTGCAAAGATGTGTGACAACGACGAGGCTGGATGTTCTAAGCGCATCACTGAAGGAGAACTCAGACCTCGAATAAACAATTGACATTCGGGAGGCGGCCAAATGCTAGAAAACGATGAAGAATACCATCCTTCGGAGAGCGAGGATGATGAGATGGAAGACGGAGGAAGAAGCCAAGGAACGGACGATGAAACCACCGATGGCGGCGAGGGCACAGGAGTGGTAGCAACCCTCCTAAGAAGAAGAAGCGAAGGACGGCCGAACACGTCGGACGCAGTCGGGAGAAATTATCAAGTGAGCCCAACAGGGTTCCTTTGGAGCCCGCCCTTGTCGCCAAAGTGCGGTGGGCAAGTGGCGGCGATCACCCGGACAACCATCTCGATCAACACCGAGAATCTCCGGCATAAAGATAATGGCCACTTGCGCACTCCTCTTGAGAAGTCGACGCAAGATACAAGTTCCCCGCTAAGTATCGAACACAAATTATCATGGGAGCAGTAAACAAATCCGCCCTCACAAAGATGAGCACCGCCAGCGCTGGAGAACCGGATAAAGAAGAAGATCTATAAAGAAGGCAAAAGTCTCGAGGAGATCCAGAAGATTGACCCGAGATCACGAAGATCAGTTCGGAGTTCAAGGAGAGGTGTGAATCCGAAAGAGCCCGCCAATAGTAATCGGGGAAAGGCGCTGCAGGCGATGAATATAGGTCATCACCATCTCGGATCTGGTGGATACAGAACCGCGGAGGCCAAATGGAATAAGGAGGACGAAGAGTATAGATCCAAGGGGATAGAAAACCCCTTTGCTAAATTCGAACCCGGAAGGTTCGAAACTTCATCGAGGCCCGCTACCATGTGGACCCAAAACCAAACAACTCACCACGGATCCTGCGGTGAAGGAATTCGAGGAAATTGTGGTAAGTATAATCTAATTACGGTGATCAACACGATTGCAATCTAATCGATGATCTAAATGATTCACATTACTTCTTCCGGGAGGAGGAAATTGTTGCTAGTCATGGATCCTGTGGTTCCTCATCCTGTGGGTCGACGGCGCCACCGGTGGGATAACCCTTTTAACAGGCGATGAACGGGCCAAGAAAATAGAGCGATTCTGAAGAAGCCGTCGTCGGCTGGCCGTCTGGCCGGCCTCGGGGGTAAGAATTGGGTGGATCATTTTGGTCCACCGCCGAGGAAGCATGTGGCGCCGTCGGGAAGGAGCGAGGAGGAAAACAGAGAGGTTCAAGAACTTAAGGCACAAGTGGCGCGGATCCCGCAGATCGTCCAAGACAACCTGGCAATCACCCTTACGTCCTTCCTGCCTACCTTGGTGGAGTCAATAGCGAACTGGAGTGCGGGTGGTCGAGTAGGGCCGTGCCCGATTCCAAGCATGGTCAGCAGCACTCGAACAACGCGGAGCCGACGAATCAGCGAACTACGTGTTCGTGACTCCGCCTAGCACCATGGCGCCGCAAGTGTTGGTGACTCCCGCCATCACCGGCGCTGGAGTACATGTTGGTGCCCCGCCATCGCCGCGCGGCACCAAGCTCCAAGCACCCGTCGGTGGAGAATACACCGGCGCCAGCACCGCGCCATCAAGCAGCCCTTAGTCTCTTGCACGCTGCGTCGCGCCGTATGCGGTGCGTTAGCCGATCTCGGCGCCATCACGGTAAACAAATTGCTTTAATTACCGCCTTTCATGCCATCTATATATTACTCTTGTGGCATCTCGCTCGACGACGCCGTACATGTTTTCCGCAGACGGATGTTCCTTGCACTCTCTTATGCTACGTGAACAACGAGTGAGGATGTTGCCAAGGTACCATCGTTCAACCCTTGCAGCAAGACGTTTCACTCAAAGCCGATGCCGATAAGCGTGCAGGTTAAAATTAGTCGGTGCTAAGGGGCTGCGACGACCGAACCTCCCATTCAACCCCGTGAGCGGATGAAGAAGAGTCGTCTGTCTCGAAGTTGCTTCGCTTGTTCATGCTATGGCCAAAGAGCATGATCCGTTTGGGGGCGGGCCATCACGCCACAGAACAAGACCGCTGTCGTGCCGCGACAAGTGGCAAGGCCCCGCCCTCGCCGTCACCTCCACGCGGTGGGTCGGATGATCATGTTGATGATATGCACATGGCGCAGATCCGCCGAGGACTTCAAGACTGGAATGATCACTTCTTCAACACTCGGTTTGGCAACGAAGAAGACCTAGCTGGTGGCCCCACGAGAAAGCCACTATCACCAAGCGTCATTTGGTTCTCGGAGACGCCTCCGACTTGCGCCTTCTGAGCCAGCTGATACAACCAACTGCCCTTTATTCTAAGCCCCGACACACTACATAGGGCGGACGGTGCTCGATGCGGTGCCTGCCCGCTCTCCAAAAGGAAAAAGGGCAGAAAAGAAAATCTAGCAGCTCGAGCCAGCCGGTGGCGTCAACAAGCGAATCCGATCAGGTTTCAGACGGGCCACCAAGACCCGAGGGTATTATGTGGAGGATTCATGTGGCGGGTGAGCCCATGCTACCTAAGAATTTGCGGAAGCTTCGCCGATTCGGAACTGCAGTGTGCATGACGGCGTCTTGACGATAGAGACGCCTTCTATCGGAGAAAGATCCTCGCACCCGGTATTCGTGGTTAAGGTGCCACCAGGCTTGGGCTTCGTCGACACTTGCCTCATGGATCTGTTCTTCCTGCGGTCTGACGACATCTTCAATATGTTCCACCTATACCCGCTGCACTATACCATGGTCCGTCTGTTTTCTCTAAGCCTGGCCACGCAGATCATTAGAGAGAACACATCGGGCATCGCTATAGTGGACCCCTACTACATGCGTGACGGCTGCTTGGGTTCCCCCACCGAACGACGTATCGTGGCCTCATACCTAAAAAGAATCCTCGTGGCGAACAAGACAAAGGAATACATTCTCGTGCCTTACTTTCCCGAGTAAGTCGTTATTCACTCGCCACCGTCGATTGGCTTTATTATGTCATCATCATTCTTTTTCCAACACATTCCATTTGAATTTTTTGCGCAGAGATGAACACTGCACGCTCATCTCCTTATCGCCGAAGCATTCCCACGCCACGTATTTCGACTTGGGGAGTCTAGAAAAGAAGAAAAACTACGACAAGATCAAGGAAGTTCTGGATGATGCTCTCACTGGCTTTGCCTCGACGGAAGGCACCAGCTTCGTGCGTAAGAAGGTCAAGTTCGGCAGGCACGTCTTCAACCACGTAACAGAGTTCCCCTGCGTGAAGCAGCCGGAAAACAGTAAGAAGGAAGCCTACTACGCACTCCATCACATGAGGGCGTTCCTACTTGACCAGCAGAATTCTACGCTGCCAGATCATCTCAAACAGTGGGCCGAAGCAAAGGCCAAGATCAATGATTCGGATATTAGACAAGAGATGTATCGCATCCAGCAGCAGTTTGGGGCAATCATCTTTCGTGATGTCATGACTTCGGGGGGGATCTTCTACGGAGGAAATATCCCGAATAACCGTGACATAGAAGATCGCCTAGAGATGCAGGGTGACTATAGGAAGTTCATGACGAGGCAGTGCGTCCTCCCGTTCCCTAAGCCGAGCCAGAAGGCTTGATGTTGGCCTAGTTGTAGTTGCAAACTATAGATGACCTTTGTGTGTGTGTGGACGACAAGTGTACTTATCTTATTAGGTTTATGAATCACCGCTTACTTATTTTGCTTATTATTATTATATATCAATCAATGTTTTGTTTTTTTGCTTACTCTTTGGTTTTTTTGCTTACTCTTTGGTTCTCGGACGACAAGTGTGAGTTATTTTTGTATTTTTCGAGAATATGCCGATGATTGAAATGTCGTGGCACAATATATATGTGAATGTGCTATGACGGGATTGTCAGCCTTGTGATATGCACAAGTCCAGGAATTGTGCATCCTACTTGGCTGACAGTCCCGTCATAAGCAATTCCTGTGTCCAACGACCTAGCTAGTTATATATGAGGCATGCTTTTCGAGTTATTTGTCTTTTTCGAGAATATGCCGATGATTGAAATGTCATGGCACAATATATATGTGAATGTGCTATGACGGGATTGTGAGCCTTGTGATATGCACAAGTCCGTGAATTGCATCCTACTTGGCTCACAGTCCGCCATAAGCAATTCGTGTCCAACGACCTAGCTAGTTATATATGAGGCATGCTTTTCGAGTTATTTTGTCTTTTCGAGAATATGCCGATGATTGAAATGTCGTGGCACAATATATATGTGAATGTGCTATGACGGGATTGTTAGCCTTGTGATATGCACAAGTCCAGGAATTGTGCATCCTACTTGGCTAACGGTCCCGTCATAAGCAATTCCTGTGTCCAACGACCTAGCTAGTTATATATGAGGCATGATTTTTGAGTTTGCTCTTTTTGATTTAAGAGTACTTTCTATAAGTGTATCTTCATATGCGACTTTAATTATACATGTTTTTTCAATCACCGGTTAGTTATTATTGTCAACTTGTAGATGACGTGGTACGTCGTGTACAAGGGACGGGTTCCCGGAGTCTACGATGATTGCGAAGACTGCCGGAGACAGGTGCACCGTTTCAGCGGCAATAGCTACAAAGGGTACAACACTATGGAGGAGGCGGTGATCATGCTTATCTTCTTTGGTTATTTATCCCGCGTTTGTGTCTAGCTAGCTAGTTTAGATGTCTAGGCGAGCTTCCGAGCTCTAACTTGTTCGATCGACACATGTATTCGCATGTCACCAACTACTACTTTGTAACATGATCAAAACAATGTAACTTGGACTATGTATTCATGTATGAGACTTATCTATATGTATTTGTTTCAATCTTGTTTTTCATATCGAGTATTTATATATATAATTGTATATCTTGTATCTGTGTGTGTATATCTGCTGTAATATTGTATATAATATGTATTGCATATAATCTGGCTTGGAAATTAAAAAAAAACAAAAATACATCCGGCGCACATGTTCTACCTTCTGTGGCGCTACACCTAAAGCGCACCATGGATGTTTAGTGGCGACCGGGTAGTGCGCCACGTAGAAGATCCAAGGGTAGCGCACCATGCCAAACTTCGTGGCGATTAGGTGGTGCGCCACGCCTATCTCTACACAACCGTACCAGGGCAGTGCGCCACGGCTGAGAGATAGCCGTAGCGCAAGGCCCGTGGCGCACTACAGGTGCGCCACGGATGGGCCTTTCAGGTGCGCCACAGACGACCATTTTCCTAGTAGTGAAACCTCGAACATGATAGGTCATTTTGTGAAGGTTTTTTCGAAACATGATCAATATACCAAGTCTGGTATTTTTCCTTGCAACTATGTAACATAATATGACACCACGCGAAGGATTTTCATTGTTCGGATTTTTTTTGAATTTATTATGCCCATTTTGAATTATCTGAATTTCTAACTATGGTCGAACCGGTGTGCATGAAGATAGGGGACGAGCATCGTTAGAACTTGCATTGGATCTCTGAAGAAACCACATATTGCGAGTCTAAAAATGATTTTTTCAAAAAATCACGGGCGATAGATCATGTACCTGTAGTACAAACCGGACCCAGTTCCTACCAATTCGGCAAACATTTGTCCTTTTTACCCGGGATGGACGAAAAGGTTTGAGAAGTACCGGTTGGGAGATAGTCCATGTAAGGTGGTCTAGTATTTTAGGAAAATTGGACGGTAGCATTCTGAAACGGCATTTTGGTGGTTACTTCACAAAACGACCCGTTTTTTGCGCTCGGAAAATGGAAAAGGGCTTTTCCGTGCGACAAAAAGGAAAACTTCCTCCTGCAACATTGTTCTCCATACCAATGTCCACACACATGCATAATATGGGCACAACATCACAAACTATGCCGTGATTCAGCACATAACATCGGTCATTTGGACCGAAATAGCCATGAAACCTCGAACATGATAGGTCATTTTGTGACGGTTTTTTCGAAACATGATCATTGTTCGGCACACATTTAGTCCCGGATGTAGTCATAAACCGGGACTAAAAATATTTTCCGCCATTTCCCACCTCTTCCCGCCAAGTTTTCCCGCCCTTTCCTTTCTACTAGAGCTTTTAGTCCCGGATGTAGTCACTAACCGGGACTAAAGATATTTCCCGCCATTTCCCAAAGCTTCACGCCAAGTTTTCCGCCCTTTCCTCTATATTTAGGGTGATCGTGTCATGGCTATTCACACATCCACACCTTCCTCTCTTAGAACAATGGACAACGCCATCGGGCCATTCGACCCTCGAGACCGAGGCGCCAGGCGCCTCCAACTACCCTTGTCCGCCGGGTTACCGGCCGCCCGCCGGCTGGATGCTGAGCGCAGGAGGGTTCCTGTCCCTCCTGTCCCTCAAGGTTTCGCACGCCAGGCGGCCATCACAAACCACTTCTACCACGAGCTCACGCCAGAGCAGCGGATGGATCCCCAGTGGGATCCCGACAACTACGACACCTGGAATGCCTTCTTCGCTAATAGGCGGGAAAGGGAGCTCGCCAGGTACGAGGGTGATGGCCCGCCACCAGTGAACCACAACGAAGTCGGCCGTCGTCTGTGGTGGGCGAACCGTACTATCATCAAAGTGATGCGCTACATCGCCGGGGGAGACCATCCTCGCCTACGGTGCCCACGAGTCCACCCGCCACAGGCCCCACACTGTCCCGGCGGTAGCGGAATCGTCTTCCAGGAGACCCCTCTACCACCCGCCGTGAATCCGAGGCTGGAATGGCCCCTGGTATATGCCATGGATGGGCTGAGGATCCCCGGAGTGGCAGGTGACGATGACGATGATGATGACGATGAAGACCACAAGTCGCTGCACTATAGGACTAGGCATGATTCGACTAAAGGGGCGCTTTAGGCCTGAGTGTTAGCTAGTCCCGGTTTGTCCGGTTTTAATATTAATAAATGTCTTAAGTGTTACCTAATAAATAGAGGGAAATGCCTATATAAAGAGAGGGTTCATATTTAGTCGGTTGGAGAAACCAACCGCATCAAGGGATTGCGCAGTGGGCCGTGCAACACTAATAATAGGGGTGAGTGTCGACATTATGTCGTGGCTTGTACCTTGTCCCGGATGGTGTCACCAACCGGGACTAAAGATGAACTTTAGTCCCGTTGGAGACACCAACCGACTAAAGATGAGTCGACTAATAATAGGGGTGAGTGTCGACATTATGTCGTGAGTGTCGACATTATGCCGAGCTGCTTGTACTATAAATATGCATCCTTGTGAGTCCAGTCCTCCAGCAGTTTGAGGCATCTCCAAGATGGTTTTAGAGAGCAGGACACCACTACGGCCGATGTGGAGATGCCGACGGAGCCCAGCCTCGGCATCTCCGAGAAATCGGTCATAGAGGCACCCTAATATGTGAAATTAGTTAGCTCCGAGTATTGATCTAGTTAGTGAAGTTACAAGCTGCAAGATGGTTTTCGAGAGAAGGGACACCACCGCGCCAGTTCAGGAGATGACGACGAGCCCAGTCCTCCGCATCTCCAGAAACTGGTCATAGAGGCACTCCCTAATATGTGAAATTAGTTAGCTCCGAGGCGTATTGATCTATTTAGTGAAGTTACATGCTGCAAGATGGTTTTTGAGAGCAGGGATACCACTGCGGCCAGTTTCAAGGAGATGACGACGGAGCCCAGTCCTCCGGCATCTCCGAGAAACTGGTCATAGAGGCACTCCCTAATATGTGAAATTAGTTAGCTCCGAGGCGTATTGATCTAGTTAGTGAAGTTACAAGCTGCAAGATGGTTTTCGAGAGCAGGGACACCACTACGACCAGTTTCAGGGAGATGCCGACGGAGCCCAGTCCTCCGGCATCTCCAAGAAACTGGTCATAGAGGCACTCCTGGTCCAGCCACAAAACGGGACTAACACTCAAGACATTTATTAATATTAAAAACCGAGACTACAAAACCGGGACTAAAGGCCACAAACCGCGAAAGATATCCTTCGTTCAAGCCACAAACCACGAAAGACATGAACTAGAGTTACATAATATGAGCATGAACTTCTTGGCATATGTCATTCCTTATGACCGCTTCAGACGTAACCATGGAGCATCTTCTTTAGTTAACGGAATGCTTGGGCTTTTCACCGTGAAGGGCGGAATTTCATCAAACTTATTATAATCTTGACATGTCCATCTTGTCCTCGATTCCCACGATGTTTCTTTTCCCTGAAAGAACTATGTGACGCTTTGGCTCATCATATGATGTATTCGTTTGCATATTTTTTCTTTTTTTCGGTCTGGAGGACATGTCCTTCACATAGAAAACCTGAGACACATCATTGGCTAGGACGAATGGTTCATCTCTATAACCAAGATTGTTGAGATCCACTGTTGTCATTCCGCATAACCGGTCTATCTTTACCCCTTCCCCATTCAAGTTGACCCATTTGCGTGAAACAAAGGGACCTTAAAAGAGACTCCATAGTCTAGTTCCCATATCTCCTCTATGTAACCATAATATGTGTCCTTTTGTCCATTCTCGTCTATTGCATCAAAGCGGACACCACTATTTTGGTTGGTGCTCTTTTTATCTTGGGCGATCGTGTAGAATGTATTCCCATTTATTTCGTACTCTTGGAAATTCAATACAGTAGAAGATGGTGACGCGGCCAACAAGTATAGCTGATCTCCAACAGTGGTGTCATTCAAGAGACGTGTCCGCATCCAACCACCGAAAGACTTCATGTGTTCATCTGTAATCCATGATTCAGGCTTCCCCGGGTTTTGAGCGCATAATATTCTTGTGTTCCTCGATATACGGAGCCAAGGTGGAATTATGTAGAACGTAGTGTGCTTTAGTGAAAGAATCCCGTCACGCATATCATTGCTTTCTTTCCAGTGCGTTTTTCCACTTAGTCTTCCCTCATGCCATGAGTCGAAACACCAATCGGCTTAAGGTCGGAATAAAGTCAACACAAAACTCAATGACCTCCTCTGCTCCATATCCCTTGGAGATGCTTCCTTCAGTCTAGCACGGTTATGAACATATTTCTTTAAGACTCCCATGAACCTCTCAAAGGGGAACATATTGTGCGTAAATACGGACCGAGAATGGAAATCTCTTCCACTAGATGAACCAGGAGATGCATCATAATATTGAAGAAGGATGGTGGGAACACCAATTCAAAACTAACAAGACATTGTACCACATCCTTCAGAACCTTGGCGAATATCCGGATTGATTACCTTCGAGATATTGCATTGAGGAATGCACACAGCTTCACAATGGGTACTCGAACATTTTCGGTAGAAGCCCCTCAATGCAATCGGAAGCAATCACGTCATAATCACGTGATCATGAGACTTCAGGTTTTGGAACTTTTTCTCCGCCATATTTATTATCCCTTTATATTAGATGAGAAGCCCGATGGCACCTTGATACCGTAAAGACTTCAAAAAGATTTCCTTCTCGCTTTGGTAAGAGCATAGCTGGCACGACTTAAGTGACGCCTTTATCCGCCTTGTTATCTGTATGCATGTTCTTTGGGTCTTTCATAATTTGTTGGTCCTCCTGCTTCGTGTGTATCTTTTGTCTTCCCATACACGCCTAGGAATCCTAGCAGGTTCACGCAGATTCTTCGTCACGTGCATCACGTCGATTGAAGAGCGGACACGCAGGACTTTCCAATATGGCAGCTCCCAAAATATAGATTTCTTCTTCCACATGGGTGCGTGTCCCAGCGACGTCGTCGAACTGATTGACCTGGTACCCTTTCCAAAGATTACTTCTATGTCCTTGACCATACCAAATACATCATCACTAGCAGGGGAGTTCAGGCTTCTTCCGGTGATCTGTCTCACCTTTGAAATGCTTGCCTTTCTTTCTTACGGATGATTGGTGGAAGAAATCGCCGATTCGCCAGTACACAACCTTCTTGCATTTATGCAAATATGTACCTTCGGTCTTATCTAAACAGTGGGTGCATGCCTTATATCCTTTGTTTGTCCGTCCCGAAAGGTTACTAAGAGCAGGCCAATCATTGATGGTTACTGAATAACAACCCTCGAGATTAAATGTCTCTGCTTTGTTCTCATCCCACGCGCACACCTGGTTTGCCCCACAACCGTAAGAGTTCTTCAACTAATGGCCTAATGTACACATCAATGTCGTTGCCGGTTGCTTCGGCCTTGGATGAGCACCGGCATCATAATGAACTTACGCTTCATGCACAACCAAGGAGGCAGGTTGTAGATACATAGAGTCACGGGCCAGGTGTGGATCGCAGCTCGCTCCCAAAAGGATTCATGCCATCCGCATTTAGACCAAACCATAAGTTCCTTGCGCCACCGCAAAGTCCGGGAAGTCTCTCTCGATTTTTCTCCATCATACCCATCGCCAGGTGTCTCAACTTCCCTTTCTTTCTTACGGTCTTGTTTGTGCCATCGCAACAACCTGGCATGCTCTTTGTTTCTGAACATGCGTTTCAACCTTGGTATTATAGGAGCATACCACATAACCTTAGCAGGAACCCTCTTCCGGATGGGCTCTCCCTCAACATCACCAGGGTCATCTCGTCGATCTTATACCGCAACGCTGCATACCGGCATTTATCTAAATTCTCATAATCCTTACATGTAGAGGATGCCATTAATGCATGCATGTATATTTTGCACATCTAATCCCAGAGGACAGAGAGTCTTCTTTGCTTCAGAGGTACTCTCGGGAAGTTCGTTATGTTTTGGAAACTTGGCTTCATTATTTTCAGCATCTTTTCAAATGAGGAGTCGGTTAGACCACACTCGCCTTCCATCGCAACAATTCCAAAGGTGGTACCGAGCTTTGTGCCATCTTCACAATTTGGGTACAACAATTTCTTGTGATCTTCTAACATGCCCTCTAACTTCAAATTCTCATTTTCTGTTTCACAGTCTCGCTTTGCATCGGAAATGACCCTACCAAGTTCATCCTGGTTCATCTGATGCCCGTTCTTCACCTCTTTCCTCTCCATTGTCTTCCATTGCAGTATCAACGTATTCAGAAACATATGATGATAGTTGTTATCATCATCTTCTTCTTCACCATCTTCCATCATAACCCCTCTTTCCCGTGCTTGGTCCAGCAATTATAGTTGGGCATGAAACCTTTCATAATCGGTGGCGCGAATGATTTTCGAGGAAGAGTACTCCTTGTTGTTCCGACATTGAACACATGGACAACGATAAATCCATTCTCTTTGTTTGCCGTAGCCACATCGATAAATTTATCCACGCCTTTGATATACCTGCCACCACGGTCACCGTACATCCATTCCCGACCGTTCATCTGCGTCATATAAGTAAGTTTATCAAAAAACAGGACATCATAAATAGTGAAATAACCAATTCACTCCGACACATGAATTGTATCAATGACCTAGAAAAGATAAGATTGCTAACCTCGATCGAGGGAAATAAAGAGGAGAAAGCTCAAGTGCGTCTCGGACACCTTCTATATTTTTGTTCTATGAGAAATTCAACGGGATTTTTCACTCAAACATTTCAACAAACACCTTCAATGCATGCATGAGAAAAAACTAGCACACCCCCTCACACATTCCACCATTCGAAAAAATAGAGTGGAGGCAGAGGGGGCTGGGGCGTTGCATTTATAGAGGGCGGAGTTTGTTGAGCCAGCAAGAGACTAAAGGTGCGTACACGCCACGTGGTCGCGTGGCCAAACCTTTAGTCCCGGTTGGTGGCTCCAACCGGGACGCATGCCCCATTACCAACCGGGACGCATGCCCCCTGGCCCCGTGCCCGCTCCAACCGGGACGTGTGCCAGCATTAGTCCCGGTTAGTGGCGCAACCGGGACTAATGCTCCGAGGGGTCGCGAACGGATAGCCCTTTTTCCTCTAGTGTAGAAGAAAACCCAAAGAGTTGACGACCAACTATACGGCTGGCCGCCATATAGTTCCCGTCGTATAGTTGGTGCCTCCTCCGCCTCCTTAAATAGTTTAGCCCCGTGCAACTGATTCGGAGAGATGACATACAGATCACCCAGAAATTGCAAAAACCTCACCTCCAGAAGGGATCTGGAGGGGAAACTTGCCCTAGAGATCCATCGTCGCACTAAGTAGATCTGGGAGGCCAAGGAATCGATCTCCGTCTTCATCAACTTCTGCATCTTCATCACCACCATAATCTCCATCCATCCCATCTAGATCGTGTTGTAATTCTTGCACTAGTTGTGCATTTATACACGTACTATTCATCGATAATTGTTTCTATTACCATTGTCATGATGCTGATTGCCTCCATGTCTGAGTAGATCTTTACTTCTTGGGGAGATAGAGAAACTCTAGTATATGATTCAGATGAGATAGAGATTATTATGTTATACATCATTATATATATATTTGTTAATTGTCTTCATCTTGATGTTGGGAGTTGTGCACCTCCTCAATATTTGCCTCTTATGGGGACTCGATGAAGGAGATTATTTGTTGGTAGACGGAGGGATGATAGCACTTACTATGAATATAAAGTCGTTATCATCCTTTACGTACTAACTTAGGGAATTAAGGAGAATTCACTAAGCCATGTTCATGCCGCGGGAGAAATCCCTAAATAGCGGCATAATACGATTGATGTCATTTATCTGTCAGCTGTGGTTATGAAGGATGGTCTGAGAAGTGGTTGTTGCCTCATTATTCTTATATGGAGATCCTCCCACATACATACATATCATGAAAATATTCTCTATAATAATCTTGATCACTTGGTCTAAATTTCTAGCGGTGTATCCACCACTCCCTGAGAACGCCTTTTTCCAATTGCAGTTTCAATCTTTCTTACGCACGTGATTACTAATTTGTGCATTAAGTTTTACTTCACTTTACTTTACTGTTTCAACCAACCAAAAACCCCAAAAAAACTCTACTTTCTTGCAACTTAGAATTATTCCTCAAGTACTTCGTTTAGTTTTAGTTAAAAGCATTTTAGTCTTTCGCCTACTGCTCCCTATGGGATCGATATCTTTATTTCAAAACTAGCTACAAACGATCTGTGCACTTGCGATCATCAAGCTATTTTCTGGCGCCGTTGTCGAGGAGCTTATCGCTATAAGTCAATTTACTTTTAGTTATTTACTTTCATTATACTCATTTTAATTTGAGTTTCAGGACTATAATAATGGACAACACTCAGCATTTGATACAGCTTCAGGAAGTAAGGAATATGGGTTCTCCCATGGATGCTTTTATAACTATCAATAGCAGCATAAACCTGATGGTATTGTGATCCATCCTTTATTATTTGAGTTACTTAACTCTAATTTTTTTGCAGGAACCCATGAAGAGAGTCCATATGGACATTTACAATTCTTTGAAGAAGTTTTTGGTTCCTTTATATTTAAACCTTGATAAGGTTAAAATCCAGTTGTTTAAAAAAACTCTCTCTAATAATGTTTGCAATTGGTATAGGTCCTTTTGTGCAGAAGCACCAAGGACGTGGACGAATTTGACAACCAATTTTTTGTCAAAATATTACTCAGAAAGAAAATCTCACAAGATGAGAGGTATTATTATAAGTTTCAAAAATAATCCTGATGAGAATTTATATGAAGGTTATCTAAGGTATAAAAAGTTATCTAGACAATTGCTCCCATCACCGTTTGCCTGATTGGTTTATTACCTATACTTTTTATGGAGGGCTTAACAATAGAAATAGAGCAAGCCTAGACGCCGCTTCTAATGGTAGTTTCCTATCTTATACTTATGATGAATCTTGGAAATTGATAAAGAAAATGAAAGAAACAACAGAAAGTCTTAAAAATGAGGAGAGCAATATGAAAGGTTCTTCTGAATATGCTTGTGTTAAATACTTTCCTGCAGATGAAAGGATTTGTGCGATGATTAATACCCCTTAGCATTGATTCTTATCCGGTAAAGAAAATTATTGAGAATTATGCACGTAATATACAAGTACCATCAGAATGGAGACTTCATACACCCCTCGAAGAAAATAAGTGAGCAAGAGAGGACGCATCATTGATAGAATTTTCCACTAAATCTATTCAAGAGAATATTAAGGAGAAATCCAGGGGGAATAACGTACAAAGAGAAGACCAAAGAAAGCAGAAAATAACCCCGATTCTAGCCATGCAAATATTGTTATATTAAAAGATATTACGGAAGCAAGAATCATGGAAAATGAAGTGGTTATGCTAGATTCTGAAACTTCAGACTTCATTATAGGTAAGATACAAGGTAAAGAAACTTCTAAACCTATCACTCCTATATATTGTGGTTAAACTTCCCCATATGGAATTTGTGAACCGATGTCTACTATAAATATTATGCCTTCATCACTTTATGAGGAACTTAGCTATAATTTGAATAATCCAGATGTGGCATTGGTAGACACTACTATTAATCTGTTTAATAGATCTAATATAAAACCGGAAAGTGTTATTCGAAATATCTATGTGTTTGTCGGACCACTCATGTACCCTGTTGATTTTAATATCGTTGATATGCCTCGAGATACTTTTTGTCCTATTCTTTTAGGCAAGCCTTTTGTCTCCATAACCAAAGCTCGAATTGATAATAAGGAGGAGACTATTTTCATGATGTTTGGAGAAGAGGAAATGACATTGCACTTCGCCAACCTAAAAAGGAGGCCATATGAAATAGAAGGTATCAAGGAAGACAAAAAAATTGCCGAGCTGGCCACGATTCATTTAAGCACTCTCCAAGATGAATTAGAAAGAAGCTTAATTAATTGGGAACAGACACGAGATGATGAGGAAAGAGAAGACATAGATGATTAACTTGATTCTATCTCAGAAGCACAAAACCCACATGATTATGAAGAACCGGTAAGAAAGGGTGACGAAGAACCTCCTCCAATTGAATTGAAACGACTTCCAGACAATATGAGGTATAAATTTATAGATAATAAAAACAAATTCCCTATTATTATTAGTAAAATTTTATCAGAAAAAGAAACAAATAAACTTATTTCAGTTTTGATAAAGCATCGTGAAGAATTTGGGTATACTCTAAGTGACATTAAAGGAATATATACATCCATTGTGACACATAAGATTACGATGCTTGAAGATGTTATACCTACAGTTGACACACACAGAAGGCTTAACCCTAAAATGAAAGAGGTAGTAAGAAAAGAAGTTATACTCTTATTAGATGCCGGCATAATATATCATATTTCTGATAGTAAGTGGGTTAGACCATATCATTGCATACCAAGACATGGGGGTCTTGATGCTTCTGTGAATGAGGATGGTGAGTGTCGTGGGAATGGTCACGGCAAATGCTGCAATCGGCAGCGAGTAGTAGAACGAGGGGCAAGGGCGGCCAGCCATCTGCGGTGCGAGATGAGGGCGGAGACACAAGGTTTTACCTGTGTTGCCCCTGAGGGTAAAGACCTACTCCTGCTAGATTGTATTATGATGGTGGTACAATGGGCGAGCTCGGCGGCTAGGCGGCGAGTCGCTTGGGTGTATGATGGAACGTATCTCTACACGCCCTGTAGGGAGGTTTATATAGACTCACCTCCCCTAGGGTTTACATATCTCAACCGAATCAGTTAAGGCTTCGGTAATTGTTTAACCTAATTCGACTGGGCCTATCTACTCGCCCGGGCCTTCAGCTCCCAGTCGCTTGGATCCACACCAGGCCTTGATCCAGTCGCCGTCTTGCAGGCCCACTCGCCAGTTCCTGGGCCAGTCGGAAACGTCCTGCTGGGTATACCCCGGTAGGCATATCCCCATCAGTAGTCCCCGAGGCCGTCGTTGATTGGGCGCAGGTGGTTGCTGGCAGTCGGAGTATACGGCTTCAAAGCAAGCATCCAGTCGAATCGTCGGCAGGCTCCTAAATGAGGGAAACAACTAGTCATTCTGATCGCAGCTTTGGCGAGTCGAGTCGGCGAAACACTTAGTCACTGTCGTAGTAATCGGGTCGGCGAGCCGATTGGCTGAAGTTGGACCATTAAATGTGGTCAAACTAGCCGTTGGGGTAATCCAGCGGTAACTTTTTGGCGTAATCACCGCGTAGTAACGGCTCCCTGATTTGGCGGGTAACAACCGCTATATAAGGGGAAAGGCAGGCGATCGGAGAACCACCTTCTCGCCATTTCCTCCGATTGCGCGCACTTTCGCCTTCCTTCGCATCGCGATCCAACCGACCCGAAATCCTCCGACCCCCCACAAATCCTTCCGCCATGGCCCCCTCCACCGAGCCTTGGGGTAGATCTAAGTGTACGAGGGCGCAATTGGCGTCCTTCGAGGAGGTCGGGATCCTGCGTGCCGGCTGTTGGCTCATCCCCGCGGCCGGAGAGGTGACCCCGAACCCGCGCGAGGGAGAATTTATCTGCTTCACCAGCCACCTAGAACGGGGGCTGGGATTCCCTACGTCCCTGTTCTTCCGGCGCTTCTGCGCCTACTACGGGATCCAACCGTCGGACCTCGGTCCGCACAGCATCGAGCAGCTCGCCATCTTCGTGGCGTTCTGCGAGTGCTACCTGGGCTTCCGGCCCTACTTCCCTCTATGGCAAGATCTGTTCCACGGACGGATCAGTCGCGAGGAAGCGGGCGACCCAATGCTTGCCGCGGGCAGCCTGACATTCCAGCTGAAGTCGAAGGCCTCGTTCTTTGACTTGATGCTGCCCGCCAAGGCGGCGAGCGACTGGAAGAAGTCTAGGTTCTATGTTGCCGAGGCGACCCCGGAAGGCGAGGCGGCGATCCCACGATACTCCGCCAACCAGTCCGAACCGCGCCGACTCCAAGTCGGCAAGCTCCCCACCGACCAGCGGATGGTCGTGGACGAAATGCTTCAAACCATCCGCGGTCTGAAGAAGAAAGGCCTCCAGATAATTAACTTATACAACTGCTGGCTCGGGCGGCGGCTCGTCCCTCTGGCTCGGCGCGACCACTATATGTACCAATACAAGGGCCGGGAGGACTCGACGAAGTCCTGCCTCGCCGAGTGGAAGCTCGAGGACTACACCCCATCCCTGAAGAAGATCACCCAGGCGGTGTACCTGGACGCAAAGGCTGGGGTCGCCCCCTACACCGCGAAGCATCCAGCCCCAACGGTAAGTCACCTCGCATCATTCGCAGTCGCAGTTTATGCAGTCGCGGTCATTCTAATTTCATCTTGTGCTCATTGCAGCTATTCCAAGTGGTGGAAGGATGGCTCCCGCCCTCAGACGACGAGAACTCGAGCTCGTCCGTCCAGGACCTGGGCGAATCGCCTCCCGCCAAGGGCGACGCCGAGAGCGATGAGAACAACGACGACGACTCCGAGGAGGAGGTCGCCCCGTTGGTTCGCAAGACCCGCGGGCAGCGTCAGCGTGAGCTTGAGGCAAGTAAAAGCCTCGAGCGTCATGATGATGATGATGACGAACTTCCGGAGACCACCTCGCGCCGCCAGGCTACTCCGTCGAAGAAGAAGAAGAAGATGGAGAAGGAGGTGAAGGCCCCTCCGAAGAAGAAGACGAAACCGGCGAGACCGGCATCCCCGTCACACTCGGCGAGCAGTTCCGACACCACCAGTCCGGCCAAGGGTGAGGCGCCACCGATGGTAACCGCGCTGGACACGGCCGCTGTCCTGAGCGAGGTGCCACTGGCCTCGATGCCTCCGCCATTCGCCCCAGTCTCTGGACTAGGGGCCGCTCCGCTCAAGGCGGCTTCACCTCGCAGGGAAGCTCCCGCTAAAGATGTCTCAGAAGCTCCCATCGTAGCCTCGACGACAAAGAAACCATCCGTGTCTTGGGCACACGATGTCTTGGAAATGGGCCTAAGTCGCCGACTTGGTCCCGAACTGGAGAAGCCGGCCGGCATCCGCACGGGGCTACGCTTCATTCCAGTCGCCAAGTGAGTTTGCTCACCTTCCTTTGTCTTTCATTGTACTTGGATTATCTTGCTCACGCGGTCAATTTGTAGGACCGGAGCGAAGAAGATAGGCCATCCAACCGTGTCTATGGTGCCACCCGTCGTCAGCGAAGAAGATCCCTCTCAGAAGAGGAAGGCGGACGAGGTCATCGTCCCCGCGGATAGCGCCAAAAAGGCCAAGGGCGACGAAGTCGTCACGGTCTCCGACGACACGGCGATCGCGCCGAGTGAACCCGTAACGGAGGTGGCCTTACCCGCGAAGGAGGGTGCTCCCTCGCCTGTGGCGGTCGAGCCGGTCTCCTTTGGTGCCGGTGCCTCCATCGCAACGTTTCCGCGCTTCATGGCCAGGGCGGCTACAGCGAGTGGTACCTCGCCCTCAAGCCATGCACCTGGGGTCGCTGATACGGAGGTTGAGCAGCGTCGCGGGCACACGCCAGCTCTCCTCGCGTCCGTGGATGCGATACAACTTCATGGCATGCTTGGCGCAGCCATCCAGGTATGTCCAGTCCCCGAGGATCAGGCCGGTGTGTTGCAGCGGTCTGATTCTTTTAGTGTTGTGCTTTTACTTTTCGCGTCCAGTCCCCGAGTGCATGCTCGCTGAATTTCAGCGGGTGGGCACTTAGGATTTTTTTGATTGCTAGTCCCCGAGTGCGCACTCGCTGAATTTCATCGGGTGGGCACTTAGGATTTTTTTGATTGCCAGTCCCCGAGTGCGCACTCGCTGAATTTCAGCGGGTGGGCACTTAGGATTTTTTGGTTGCCAGTCCCCGAGTGCGCACTCGCTGAATTTCAGCGGGTGGGCACTTAGGATTTCGCTTTGGCTAACTGTTTGAATTATGTACAGGGTCTGCAACATGAGTCAGTTGATCGACTTGCTGCGAAACACCGCGCGGAGAAGGAACTGGCCACCGTCCAAGAGGCGAATAAGGGGCTTCAGGCAGTTGCCGCGAAGGCAGAGGAGGCCCGCCAGGGACTTGTCCCAGCGAGTGAGTTGGCAGCGGCTCAATCGGCGTTGAGTTCGGCTGAGAAGCGGATCGCCGATCTCGAGCGCGAGCTGAGGGAGGCGAAAGAGGAAGCGAGTTCGGCGGATGGTCGAGCCAAGGCCGCCGTTACGGCCGCCGCGGAATAGCTTAAAGTTTCTGACGCCCTTGTTGCTGGGCTTCAGGATGATTATACTTCTCTTCAGAGCTTCATCACGGACCTCTCCCGTCCCTTGATTGGTGAGTGTGTCTGCCCCTGCCTATTGCATGTGCCTTTTTGTAATATCCGTTGTTCTCACTGTTATCTTCTATCCGCAGGTCGCATCCTTGATAGCACGGAATAGGCGAACTCGTTCGACGCGCGGCAATGTGTGGCCACGCTCGTCGACTCGGCGACGTTGTCGGGGACATGCATCCGAGCCTACCTCCAGGAGATGTCGCCCACGGAAGTAATTCCCAGCGACCTTGTCGAGGTGTGGCGGTACTTGGAGAAGGCACCGTCAGTCGTTGAGTTTATGATGCGATCGGCCTTCCGGCGTGGAGCGGCGACGGCGCTTAGCCTTGGGCTCGCCCATTTCCCGGAGGACTTCGACCTAGACGACGTGACGAGTGGCTACCCGTCGTCGACTGGCTTGGTGGAGATCTCTGAAGTGCTCAAGTTGACGGATCGTGCCGCAGTGTACTCCGAGCGCGTCTGGGCGATGGGCGACCTCCTTCCTTACCAGGAGACGGTCGTCGCACCTAACGACCCCGAGCCGCAGCACCGGGACTTCAAGATCGAGCAACCCTTCCGCGCGGCCATGGCGGGTGAGCTGACGACGTACCCGTCAAACCTGTACACGCCCTTCATCCGCAATCGCAAGGGTGCTGGCGATTCGTCGTCAAAGCCTGCGGAATAGAATAGTTTGCCCTGGGGCGTTAGTAGTAGATCTGCCGTTTGGGCATATTTTGTATTCTGAGATGATTGCAACATGCTATTAATGAGGTATCGTGTTTGTTTTGTGACTTGTCATGTATTTTCCGATTGAGGGTTGAACGAGTCCCCGAGCGCGTCCGCCCTTTTTGTGGGGTTTACCTCGTGTGTGATGTGTTTGTGGTTTTTGAATGTTTTGTTATTGTGGTCTACTCCCTCGGACTCGGAGAGCCTGTCGCAAGGGGACTCCCTTGAGCGCTCTGTACTTCACCGTTTTCCCTTGCGCGAACGAGGTCGGGTGGCCGAGTCCCCGAGCGTGGTACTTGGTTGTTCTAGGCGCGACTCGAGGGTGGGTGAGGACTTGGCGCGTTAGTTTGAGCGCATCACTCCTGCCTGGCCCGTTGGGTCAGTCGCATGGCGAGTCCTGGGCATGCTCTCATACTTGGCGTTTTCCCGAGCCGCTCGCGCTGAACTGGTCGTCAGTCCCCGAGCGTGGTACTTGGCCGTTCGAGTCGCTATGTCGAGGATGCGGAGGATCATGGTCGCTGTGAGAAGCGAAGGCAGTTGTCTTGGCTCGTAGAGCCAGTCGGGCTAGGCGACTCCAATGGGGCTCCGGGTAGGCGTTTTTCGTGGACGATGCAAAACCTGAGGTGACCCAGTGCTCTTGCATCGCACTACTTGGCCGTGCCGATCGCTGTACCAAAGGTTGACTTCTGCGGTTAGCTTGACGCTGTTATTACGAGTGCGAGTGGCACAAGACACGGAGAGTAGGCGCAATTTGCGGTAACCAATTCTTTTTATTTCATAGCGACTGGTGGATACATATGTGGAGTTCTAGGGATAGAACTTCCGTAGGAGGTTTACATTCCACGGTCGCTTGACGTCGAGTTTTCCGTCCCCGCGGACGTCGATGAGGTAGTAGGCATCGTTGCCGAGTACGCGCCCGATGGCGAATGGTCCCTCCCACGGAGGGGAAAGCTTGTGCATGCCCTTCTTGTCCTGGATGAGGCGCAGCACCAGGTCGCCTTCCTGGAAGGTGAGAGTTTTCACCCGCCGGCTGTCGTAGCGGTGGAGTCCCTTCTGGTAGATGGAGGTGCGTGATCGAGCAAGGTCACGTGACTCGTCGAGTTGATCGACTCCGTCCTGGGCATGACCCGCGGCGAGTCGTGCTCGAGGTCGGTGGGCATGACTGCCTCGGCGCCGTACACCATGAAGAAGGGGGTGAATCCTGTCGACCTGTTGACCGAGGTGCGGATGCCCCAGATGACGGAGGGTAGCTCCTCGACCCAGCACCCGGCGGTGCGCTCGAGTGGTACTTGGAGTCGCGGCTTCAGGCCGTGGAGGATGCTTTGATTGGCCCGTTCTGCCTGGCTGTTGGATTCCGGGTGGGCGACTGACGCGAGATCGAGCCGGATGTGGTGTTCTTCGCAGAACTTGGCCATGGCTCCTTTGGCAAAGTTGGTGCCGTTGTCCGTGATGATGCTGTTTGGGAACCCGTAGCGATATATGAGCTCGCGTAGGAATTTTGTGGTGGTCTTCCCGTCGCACTTCCGGACTGGTTTGGCCTCCACCCACTTTGCGAATTTGTCGACCGCGACCAGGAGGTGGGTGTAGCCGGAGGGAGCCTTTTTGAAGGGGTCTACCATGTCCATGCCCCACACGGCGAATGGCCAGGTGATGGGGATTGTCTTGAGCGCTGAGCTCGGCACGTGCGTCTGGTTGGCGTACTTCTGGGACCCGGTGCACCGCTGGACAATGTCGACGGCATCGGCGTGTGCGGTGGGCCAGTAAAAGCCATGCCGCATAGCCTTGGCGACCAGAGAGCGGGCGCCGGCGTGGTGGCCGCAGTCCCCGGAGTGGATGTCGTGGAGGATCTTGCGTCGTTCGGCGGGTTGGACGCAACGTTGGAACACGCCGGTGAAGCTGCGCTTGTGGAGCTCGCCGTCGATGATGGTGTAGGACTTGCATCGGCGTGCGATCATCCGAGCGTCCATCTCGTCTACCGGCAAGGTGCCGGCCTCCAGGTAGGCGAAGTAGGGCTTGGTCTAGTTTTCTGGCTCGGTGACGAGTGCGAACAGGGCTGCCTCCGGCTGCAACGGGACTCCGATGTCGATCTCCCTTGGGGGAGAGGCTGATGGCTTGGTGATCGTGTCGAGGAAGACGTCGGCGGGTGGTGCGAGTCGGGCCGACCCAATGCGAGAGAGTGCGTCGGCCTCCTCGTTCTTCTGCCTGTCAATCCACTCGACGGAGTAGCCTGCGAAGTGTCCGCCCAACTTGTCCACTACTTGGAGGTATGCCGCCATGGTGGGGGAGACGGCGTCGCAGGTGCCAGTGACTTGTCCAGCGACGAGGTCGGAGTCTCCGTAGCAGCGTAGGTGGTTGACGTTCATCTCCCTGGCAGCTCGCATGCCGTGGAGTAAGGCCTCGTACTCGGCCATGTTGTTGGTGCAGGGGGTGAAGTCGAGGCAGAGGATGTAGCGGAGCTTGTCGCCCTTCGGTGAAGTTAGCACGATCCCTTCTCCTGCGCCGTCCGCGTTCTTGGAGCCGTCGAAGTGCAGGCTCCAGTAATGGAGGTATGGCAGCTTCTCTGGCAGCTGGGCCTCTTCCCAGTCGGCGATGAAGTCCGCTAGATCTTGCGACTTGATCGCTTTTTGTGGCTCGTATTTGATGTTGTGGACGCCGATCTCGACGGCCCACTTGGCGACCCGTCCGGTCGCCTCGCGGTTGCAGATGATGTCCTGCAACGCTGCTGAGGAGACGACCATGATTCGGTGTTCCTGGAAGTAGTGCGGCAGGCGCCGCTGTGCTCTGAAGACCGCATATACCAGTTTCTGGTACAGCGGGTATCACTGGCGCGACTCGGTGAGGACCTCACTGATGTAGTACACCGGTCGTTGTACTGGGCGCTCCTTTCCTTCCTCCAACCGTTCGACGACCATGACGACGCGCTCGGACGCCGCGACGTAGACCAGCATGGGTTCTTTGTCGGCGGGGGCGGCGAGTAGTGGTGCGGCGAGTAGCACCTTCTTGAGGTCGCGGAGCGCGTCGTCTGCCTCCTTGTCCCGCTGGAAGGTGGGGTTCTTGCGCATCAGGCAGTATAGTGGCATCGCCTTTTCGCCCAGGCGGGGGATGAAGCGACTGAGAGCCGCTACTCGCCCGGCCAGCTTCTGGACGTCGCGCAGGCACTCGGGTTTGCCGAGTCGGGCGATCGTGTCGATCTTGGTGGGGTTCGCCTCAATACCTCGCTTAGAGACAACGTACCCCAGTAGTTGTCATGCTGGTACACCGAAGGTGCATTTTCCTGGGTTAAGCTTTATCTTGTATTTTCGCAGGTTGGCGAATGTTTCCACTAGGTCGGCGAGTAGATCGCCCTGGCGAGCGGATTTTACGACCACGTCATCGATGTAGACGTGGATGTTGCGGCCAATTTGGCTCGCGAGGCACTCTTGCATGCACCGCTGGTAGGTCGCTCCGGCGTTCTTGAGGCCGAAGGTCATGGCGGTATAGCAGAAGGCCCCGAATGGCGTGATGAATGCCGTCTTCTCCTCGTCCTCGATGGCCATTTTGATCTGGTTGTATCCAAACTAGGCGTCAAGGAAACATAGCGACTCCGAGCCCGTGGTGGAGTCGATTATTTGGTCGATCCGCGGGAGGACGAACTGCTCCTTCGGGCAGGCGCTGTTCAAGTTTGTGTAGTCGATACACATCCTCCAGGTCCCGTTCTTCTTCTCGACCAGGACTGGGTTTGCCAGCCACTTGGAGTACTTGATTGGCCGGATGAAGCCTGCAGCGAGTAGACGCTGCACCTCCTCGGCGATGGCTCTGCGGCGCTCTTCATTAAAGGGCCGCAGCGACTGTTCGACGGGTCGTCCTTTGGGGTCGGCGTTTAGTTTGTGCTCAGCGAGCTCCCTAGGGACACCAGGCATGTCAGAGGGCTTCCATGCCAATATGTCCCTGTTCTCACGGAGGAACTCGATGAGCGCGCCTTCCTAGGCTGGGCTCATGCCCGTCCCGATCGTCACCGTCTGGCTGGAGTCGCCTGGGACCAGCTCGACGGTGCGGGTGTGCGTCGTTGCCTCGAAGGTTGAGGTGTTTGCGCCCGAAAGGCTTCTTGAGTATGGTGGGGTCGTCGTTGTTGACCCCGCTCGCGTACTTGGCGAGCTCATCGGCGTGGTTGGTTTCTGCCGCGATGACGGCGTCGGCGAGTTCTGCTCCTTTGGCCTCGCACTCGGCGGCCATGTCGGGGTCGCCGTTGATGGTTATGACGCCACACGGCCCGGGGAGCTTCATCGCGTTGTACGCGTAGTGGGGCGCTGCCATGAACTTGGCGAACGCCTGGCGCCCCAGGACGCAGTGGTAGGGGCTGTCGAAGGGTACCAGCTCGAAGACGATCCGCTCGGTGCGGAAGTTTGCTGGTGTGCCGAAGGTGACGGGCAGCGTGACCTTGCCGATCGGGTACGCCTTCCGACCGGGGACGATGCCATGGAACGTGGTGTGGGTTGTCTCGATCATCGACTGCGGGAGCCGCAGCCGCCTGAAGGTGTCCAGGTACAGGATGTTGATGGAGCTTCCGCCGTCCATCAATGTCTTGGGGAGCCAGTAGTCGCCGACCATAGGCTTGACCACCAGGGAGACTCGGCCTGGGTACTCGATGCGTGGCGAGTGGTCCTGGCGGCCCCAGGTGATGGGCTGCTCCGACCAATTGAGGAACTGGGGAACATCCACCTGGGCCACCGTGTTGACGGCGACGGCGCGGGCGACGACCTTCTTCTCGCGCTTCGTGTTGAAGCCCGTGAAGGTATGGAGCGAGCCGTCCACTTTGCCGAATTTTCCGCCGTTTGGCGGGTCGTTGTCGGGGTCCTCCCGTGCTCGCCGTGCCTTCTTGATCTCCCTGAGGGTGTGGCAGTCGGCAGTTGTGTGCGTTGCGAGCTTCCCTTCCCTGCTATGAAATGCACACGGTTGGTTGAGGAGGGCCGCGGGGTCGAACCTTGGCTTGGCCTTGTAGTTGCCGCCGTCGCGGCGTTGTCCTCCGTCACGGCGGAAGCTTTACGGCTCGCGTTGTGCGTGCCCAGTGTTGGCAACGAAGTCGACTCGCCCGTCACTGCGGCGCTTGCCAATGAGGCGAGTGTTGCTGTAGCGTAGGTCGGACCTTCGTCCGTTGTCGTTGCCGCTCGTGCGGCGTTGGCCTCCCGACTCGTCGTCGGTTTCCTGGTTTGGATCTTCCTCCGCGTACCGTTTGGCGATCTCGAGGAGGTCCGGTATGTTGTCGAGTGTGCGAGAGTGTCGCTTGAGCTTGGCGACCAAGGGCTCGTAGCGGCACGAGGTCTTGAAGCAATGGATCGCAGTGTCCGGGTGGATGCCGACCGCGTTGTACCAGAGTTCTTGCCACCGCTGGACCCAGTTGCGGGTCGACTCGCGGGGTCCCTGGACGCATCGCTCCAGGTCCTCAATGGTGGTGGCGCGGGTGTAGGAGCACTCGAAGTGCCTGACGAAAGCGTCGCGCATTTCCTCCCAGGAGTCGATACTATCCTGGGGGAGGGTGTTGATCCACTGCCTGCACGTCCCCTCCATCATCAAGGGGAGGTAACGGGCGGCTAGCAGGTCGGTGTGGCCTGCGATCCCCATCACCATGAGGTATGTATCGAGCCACACGGTGGGGTCGTACGAAGGGTCGTACTTTTCTATCTCCTTTGTCACCTTGAAGTTTGGCGGGTACTTCTCGCATCGGATCATCGGTCCGAAGCACTTGGGGCCGAGTGGACTTAACGATCCCATCGGCTCGCCGTGGCGGCGATTGGTTAGGGTGTGGCGCAGGTCGTCGGGCTGGCGTGCGCGCCAGCTTTGGTTGTTGATTATGTGGGTGCGGGCATCGATGGGTAGACCGTTGGCAGCGACGAAGTTGGTCGCTGGCCTGGGGTCGTTGGTGGAGAGTGCCGCGTTTGTGGGTCTATGTTGGAGCTGCAATGGCTCTGGTGGCGGCAGTTGAGGGTGTTTGCTGCCATGGGGCGGCCGCTTGAGGCCGCTCTGCTTCCCGAAGAACGCGGGTACACTCGACCCTGCAAGTCGGCGCCTGCGTTTTGCTGCTCGACGGCCTTTGTGAGCAGGGCCCTGACATACTGGATCTGTAGGGCGCCATTACCGGTGGCCGTGATGTTGTCGGCTGCTGCCCAGCCCGCCACGAGGTTGTCCATCGGGGTGGAGAACAGTGGGAGGCCGTTCGCGTCTCGCTCCCGTGAGGAGACTACTATCCGCGGCTGATCCCTGGGGGGTGTGCGGTTGGGTGGAGGTGGGGCGCCCATTGCCGTCGACCCTGGCGGGGGCCGGGCGCTTCCTCCTGGTGGCGCGTTCTCGCAGATCGCGCGCTCGGCCGCGCGGGCCGGGTCGTTTTCGTCGTCGAAGTTCAGGGCGCGCCCCTGGACGGTGGGGTTCAGGCGCGACCTGATTCGCTGTTGGTGGTAGCGCGACAGCTCCTGCGCCGTCACCTGCTCGAGGCGAAATTTTTCGCGCTCGGCTTGCTCCTTGCGGACTGCCTCCGCCAGCTTCAGGCGGAGTTCCTCGACCTCCGTTGCCGTGGCGTTAGGAGGGATCGGGGTGGAGAAGGGATCCTCCGGCGGATCGGTGCCGGTCGCCATGTAGGTCGCGGCGTGGCGACCGGTCCCGTCGCGGAGGTCGGCGGAATTTTCCGACCCGGAGTCGAAGTCGAAGATCCCAAGGATGGAGGGGTCCTCGAAGTCTCCCACGTTGGAGACCTAGGTGATGGAGCCTGCGGGTGAAGCCGCGGTGATGGATCCGGCGAGTGACGCCGGGTTCGTCGAGTCGGCGTCGTCGTTGAGGGCCGCGTCTTCCGCGGCCGCAGAGTTTTCGGCCACATTGCTGTGGGCCGTGTTGTACTCGGAGGCGAGGCGATGGATCATGCGGATCTTGCTCTCGGAGAGCCGATAGCGTGGCGGAGACTCGCGGATGCGAGCCGAATCCTCCGAGACGATGATGTCGGTGAGGCCGACGAAGAGGCTGATCCTGTCGACCGGCAGGATCACGCTGTGCGTGATGGGTCGCGCCGCCGGGACGTAGCTACTCGGCAAGATCTGGAGCATCTCGCCGATCGCTATCATGCGGCCGGTGGAGACTGTCTCGTTCATGGGAAGATTGGATCTCGCCGCAGAACACCGGCCAGACCGGCCAAGCCCCACGGTGGATGCCACTGTCGTGGGAATGGTCACAGCATATGCTGCAATCGGCAGCGAGCAGTAGAACGAGGGGCAAGGGCGGCCAGCCATCTGCGGTGCGAGATGAGGGCAGAGACACAAGGTTTTACCCAGGTTCGGCCCCCCGGAGGGTAAAGACCTACTCCTTCTAGATTGTATTATGATGGTGGTACAATGGGCGAGCTCGGCGGCTAGGCGGCGAGTCGCTTGGGTGTATGATGGAACGTATCTCTACACGCCCTGTAGGGAGTTTTATATAGACTCACCTCCCCTAGGGTTTACATATCTCAACCGAATCAGTTAATGCTTCGGTAATTGTTTAACCTAACTCGACTGGGCCTATCTACTCGCCCGGGCCTTCAGCTCCCAATCTCTTGGATCCACACCAGGCCTTGATCCAGTCGCCGTCTTGCAGGCCCACTCGCCAGTTCCTGGGCCAGTCGGAAACGTCCTGCTGGGTATACCCCGGTAGGCATATCCCCATCACTGAGCTAATTCCAATAAGGCCTATTGTTGGGTATCGCATGTGCATCGATTTTAGAAAACTAAACCGTGAAACACAGAAAAATCATAAACCTATATTATTCATGGATAGAACTTTAGAAAGACTAAGAAATAACTCTTATTTTTGTTTTCTTGATGGTTATTCTAAAATTGCTATACAGCCCGAAGATCACGAGAAAACAATTTTCACATGTCCTTATGGTACTTATGCTTATAGATTAATCCCATTTGGCTTATGTAGTGCAGATGCAACTTTTCAAGAATGTGTTTTAAAAATCTTCGACAGTCTTGTTGAGAAGACCTTGAAAGTTCTAACAAATGATTTCGTTGTTTGTGGAACAATATTTGATAATTGTCTCTGCAGTTTAACCAAAGTTTTACAGAGATGCAGACAATCGAACTTAGTTTTGAATTGGGAGCAATGCCGATTCATGGAAAGAGAAGGTAAAGTTTTTGGACATAAAGTTTCATAAAAAGGTATAGGAATAGATAAGACCAATATAAGTGCTATAGAAAACCTCCCCATACCTCAAGACATTAAAAACTTAAAAATGTTTCTGGGACATGCAGGTTTTTACAAGCGTTTTATATAGAATTTTGGTGAAATAGATATGCCTCTTACTAACCTTCTTGACAAATAAACTCCTTTCTACCTAGACCATGACTGTATTGCAGCTTTTGAAAATCTTAAAAACAAATTAGTTTCAGCACCTATCATGCAACCTCCAAAATGGGATGAACCATTTGAAATCATGTGTGATGCTAGTGATTATGCTTTAGGAGCTATATTAGGACAGCGAGAAGGGAAGAATTTAAATGTTATTCATTATGCTTATAGGACTCTTAATAAAATTTAGAAAAATTATGCTACTACCGAGAAAGAGTTCCTAGCTATAATTTTTGTCTGTGACAAATTTAGATCTTATATTATTAATTCAAGAGTAATAATTCATACCGATCACCAAGCTTTGTGTCACCTACTTGTTAAAAAGGATGCAAATCCCAGGTTGATTAGGTAGGTATTATTACTACAAGAATATGATTTACAAATAGTAGATAGGAGGGGTAAGGATAATCAAGTAGCAGATCATCTATCTAGGATGGAAGGAATAATTACCGCCCACATACTTATAAATGAGTCATTTCCGGGAGAATACTTAGCAAAAAATTGAAGTAATTGATCCGTGGTATGCAGATTATGCTAATTATCTAGCAGTAAAATTTATACCCCCTGGTATGATAAGAAACAAAAGAATGAAATTCTTTAATAATCTTAGACATTAGTTTTGGGATGATTTGTTTCTCTATCGACATGGACCTGACGGAATGATTTGGAAGTGTGTTCCTAACCATGAAATGAATGCAATTTTGCAAACTTGTCAGGGCAGCCCCTATGGAGGACATCATGCAGGCACGAGAACTGTGGATAGGTACTTCAATCCGGATTCTATTGGCACACCTTGTTCAAAGATGCACAAAGGTATATGGAGTATTGTGATGCTTGCCAGAGAAGAGGTAATATAGGCAGAAGACGAGAGATGGCCATGAATTATAGTCTTATAATTGAACCCTTTGATATATGGGGAATGTATTACATGGGACCCTTTATAGAATCAAATTGTTATACTCATATTCTTGTCGCTGTCGATTATTTTACTAAATGGGTTCAAGCAATCCCAACTAACCATGCGAATGCATCCACTTCCGTGAAGATGATCAAGGATGTCATATTCCTCAGGTTTGGAGTTCCTAGATTTTTATTTACTAACGGTGGTTCTCATTTTATAAAGGGAACTTTCAGGAAAATCCTTGAAAAATATGGAGTAACTCACCGCGTTGCTTCACCATATCATCCCCAAACAAGTGGTCAAGTGGAACTCTCGAATAGAGAACTTAAGACCATACTCAAGAAGACGGTGGATAAATCAAGAAAAGATTGGTCATACAAGCTAAATGACACTCTTTGGGCATACCGCACTTTATTTAAAAATCTGATGTGTATGACACCATATAAGATGGTATACCTTAAGTTGTGCCATCTACCTTTAGAATTGGAACATAGAGCCTTTTGGGCAATCAAGAATTTAAACTTTGATTTCAAGGCAGCTGGAGAAAAACGTTTATTAGACATCCATGCTTTAGATGAGTTTAGAAGTGAGGCTTATGCAAATGCTAGACTATTTAAGAAAAAGTAAAAAGATGGCATGATAGAAAAATAGAGGATAAGGTCTTTAAAAGAGGAGATAAAGTTCTGTTCTATAACTCTCGTCTTAAGTTATTTCCAGGAAAGCTCAGATCAAAGTGGGAAAGACCCTATATAGTGGAAGAATCTTATGCCTCGGGAGCAGTGAATCTCCAGGGGAATACATCTTATCTTTCATGGATAGTGAATGGACATCGTTTGAAGCATTATCGTGCAAAAGAAGATATAAGGGCAATCACTGTGCGAATAATTACTCCAGAAGAATTAATTGAGAAAAAATATGGAAGGAATGGAGACCGGAAAAAGGACACGATCGAGACAAAGTAAGCAACACTATGGTCAAGATACGGACTATAAAATAGCGCTTCATGGGAGGCAAACCATGTGAAATAAAGGGACGAGTAATTTTTAAAATTTCCTAGGTAAGTTTTAGTTAAGTTTGAGATTGAATAAGGAAGACATGAAACTTTTGAAAAATAAAAGAAATTTGGTTATGATGAGATCTAGGTCAATCTATGTTAATGTTGGTCGAAAATTTAAGCTATCATTTTTCTGTCAAAACTTGGTATTCCATTAATTTTCAGACTAATAAAGAATTCTCTAAGAAAAAGTTAATTCTAAAAAACTTAACCACCAACTATACAGCGGGAATAAAAATTCCGGACATATAGTTCCGGCCGTATAGTTATCGACACCATCTCCAAAAATTTATTCCTTAGTACTGAAAGCTTAACGATCAACTATACGGAGGGAATAAAAATTTCGGCCGTACAGTTGTGACCGTATAGTTGTTCATAGCATTCTCAAGTTTTTATGCCAAAGTACATAAAGGTTAACGACCAACTATATGGCGGGAGGAAATCTTCATGCCGTATAGTTGTTACCGCCTTAGATAATTAAAAAAAATCTATAGTCGGTTTGCAACTATATGGCGAGATCTATACGATCCGCGTCCGTATAGTTGCTCGTTAAGCCTGGCGGCTAGGGTTTTCAACCTGCCCTTTTAAAGACGGTTGCATCTAACCTTTTTTATTAAGTTTTCGCAGAGCTATAGCCTCCAGCCTCAAAAAACCATCGCCATCTCCATACACCCCCTTCTAACAACATCCATGCAGCGAAGCCATGCAGCCTTTTCATGTCAACAAGGTTTGGAATAAGAAGGAAGATAATCCCGTGAAGAGGATCGAGGAGGTGGAACCAAAAGAAGCACCATCGTCATCCAGCTCAGAGATCAAGCCTCCCCAAATTGGTAGGATATGTTACCACAAAGGATAGAGATGATGCGTCAATCAGATCAGAGAAGGAGCAAGGATGAGTATCTCCCTAATCTCTACCGTCACAACATAGGATCTTATTAGAAAAATGCCTGTGCACCGGGAAAAAGGCTATGAAACGAAAGACCTGTATTTCTATTGAAAAAGAATTAGACCCCAAAGAATTTTACTACTCAGAAACTGTTTTTGTTAAAACCACAAAGAGAATTTTGTCATTTAAATTCACCTAGAATTTCTAGTACAATAGAAGATGAACATTTGTCAAGCTCCTCAACAAAAAGTGAGAATAAACCTGCTATCGGGCCACTTCAGCGGTTGTCACACTTCAATTCTAGGGGGCTGCGCCATGTCGTGGTCGTCCTCAATCTGCTTTAAGTATAGCAAACTTTCACAGATTACCGTCTTTGGAGGTGTATAACCTCTGCATAATGAAGAGAATCCACAAAGATAAAGACTCTTTCTTTACCTATCTTGTACCTAGTGGATCAATGAAGCAATTGGATTCACGTGATGAGCTAGACAAATCAATATAGAAACAAAATAACGCTGACTGACTTTAGCTACTAACGAAAAGGCATGCAATGATTTCATAAGATTTGCTAGTATAATGTAGAGAGCGTGATGCCATACCTGAACGTTGCTTTCCTCCATCAAAATTTGTATAGCTTTCTCACACTTTTTTTTCATTTGCAACGGAAGTGTTTACAAGCAAAACCAGAAGAAAACCAAACAATACGTGGTGGATTGAGAGTACTGACCAAAGGCAAGGAGTTCGGCGCGTCCTTGGTGTGTCGAAGGGCACTCTAAGAGAGAACTACACCTCCCGTCACTCTTCTCGACTCTGTTCCCGTTGTAGCGCCATTGGCCGCCGCCGAGGATGTCGACACATGTGGCATGCCGAGTGGACGCCCCAATAGGTGACGTGCGAAAATTCGTACTGATCTCCTTGAACATCATATGTAGCTTGCCCTCCTCCACCTCGGTGCCCACCGATTTGAGGATCTTATGGACATCGTTCTTGGTCGGGTCGAGTTGAGGATCTTGCGGACGTTGTCTTTGGTCATGCTCGCATTATGTTCTCCTTGGTTCCGCTCGTGTTCTGTAGCTTGTCGTCGATACTCCGCATCAGCACACCCCAAGTTGAGGATCTTGTAGAAGTTGTAGTTGGTCGGCTCGGGATCTTCGGTTAGGTTGGCTAGCAGGTACGCCACCACGAATTTCTTCTCGATCGGATCCACGAAGAAATTTTGATAAAATCCGATCGGTTGACGAAACACATGGCCAACGATGCCCTTTGTCGACCGTATCAATACCAGGACTGGTTTGGGAGGATCAAATCACTTGGACGCCAGAGAGATTGAGCCGGACGCGATGATGGTGTAGTGTCGGCGAGATTGAGCTGGACGGGGTGACGACAGAAGCCAAGCCATCGTCGATTCTTCGTCCGCCGCCAATCAATCTCGCGAGACGATAAGCCGATCGAGGACACGGTGAACACATATATAAAGAGACATGATTAGGATATCCGGCCAAGCCCTGGCTACATACGGTATTTTGGTTTGGTTTGGACTCTGTAGGACATACCTAATTATTTTGCACGCCTAGGATCGAACTTGGACATGCTGCTTTGGAGATACACACGTACACGTTTTAGCGGTTGCAGATAAACAATGGATATTGCTTGCGGCGTGTGGACGTGGGACAATTTTTTTGATTTATCGATGGTATAGAAGTATTAATTGTGTCGGTGGGAAGGTAAACCGGTCCAAAAACGTATTGGACCAGGAGAAATACTTGGTATTTTATTATTAGGTATAGATTATAAACTTCCTCTTAGTCTGCCATCTCTCCAACCCAATAAGGTGCGGCAAGATGAGATTCTTGATAAGATCTATCAGTTGGAAAAAGCATTAAAAGCATGTGCTGGAAATATTGGAGAAGGAACTAACTCCTATTGGATGATGAGGAAAGACCTTGAGAAAAAGGTCAATGACATCGATGGTAGGGTTGGTTCCTTGATTAAAACTGTTTTTGAGTTGACAGATGAGAATAAATTCCTTAAGAGGAAAATTTTGAAGCTTCAATACGACATGGCCAAACTCATCATCCGCCTAGAAAGTGTGGCTAAAGGAGAGGAAGACAGTGCAGGAGGAGGAATAGGTACCAACAACGAGTTCACTGATCCCGCCTGGCTTGACTCTAAGCTTGGAGAGATCTCTAAAACCTTGTAATCAATCTTATAAGTTTATTACTTCTAGTTCAACATTTAGTACGAGTTCATAAATAAAGTTTGCATCATTAAATTCCCTTCGGGAATAGTTGATCCCTGTTATGAAATTCTGAGTTTATTATAATATATGAAGCATTATTGAGTTTGAGTTTGTCTCATTGAATATATGAATTGCTTGAGTATGATTTTACTTGCACTTGATGATTGCAATAGGAGTCTTCCACACCATTGGTATTAATAGAACATATAAAGATAGTTTGATCAATATGTTGTAGTTCAATGGTTTGATTTACAAAAATAAGAAACTATATAATTAATTAAGATGAAAAAGAAAAACCTTGAACAAAGGAGAAAATATAAGTGCAATCAAAAAGAGTGAGAACAAGTTTGAGGTAGAATTCTCAAGTTATAAAAATGCTTCATATATACCTGGAATTTGATAATCGAGATTGTTAAACTTTGAAATTCCTACATGAAGTGGATTATATGGCTAGGTCCTTTGCACAACACTTAAATAAAAGTGTGAGCACAAATATATATAGAAAAACAAAGATGAAGAAAAGAACGAATTTGCAAAGAGCATATATGCATATACCACCATATTGTAGTAAGACAAAGAGACGCTTGAGATTTTGAATCTCAAGTGAATATGTTAAACCTAAAAACACTTGGGACTATCTCACTAACTCATTCGGTTGAACGAATACTTTTACATCATATGAAGAATAATCTTTTGTGAACTATTAATTGCTAAGGTGTGGAAGCCTACTAATATTATTCGGATGGCTCGAGTAAGGGACTATTCATGAACTTATTTATATGTATCCTTATGATTAACACATGCTCTGCCTCATTTATTTTATCGACTCGGCTTCACGAATATGAAGATCACATCCATTAAGCTAAACTTTCTTGGGATGAGCAAGATTCTAAGTTTGGAGAAGTTGATGAGTGCATATTTATATCATGTTTTACATTGTTATGTTGCATTGTAGATGTAGGATTTTGGTATATCACAGCTTTCACGCGCACTTTTTATGTTTATTTTCACCAAGATCATATCATATGATGGATCCAAAGGACACAATTCTTGGAGTAGTTGTACTGGAGAGAAAAGGAGCCAAAAACTACGTAAATCGTTTATTTGAGAAATATTAATAATATCAGAAGAAAACCCAAAGAGAGAAGCGGAGACAGAAGAGTTGACGACCAACTATACGGTAGGCCATCGTATAGTTTCCGACGTATATTTGGCGCCGCCTCCGAATCCTCAAATAGTTTCGCCCCGTACAACTGGTTCGGAGAGACGACATACATAACACCCAGAAATCGCGAAAACCTCACCTTCGGAAGGGATCTGGAGGCGGAATTTTCCCTAGGGATCCATTTTCGCCCTAAGAAGATCTGATAGGCCAAGGCATCGATCTCCATCTTCATCAACCGCTGCATCTTCATCACCACCACCATCATATCCATCCATCCCATCTAGATCTTGTGGTAAATCTTGCACTAGTTGTGGATTTCTACAAGGACTATTTATCGATAATAGTTTCCATTACAATTGTCATGATGCTGATTGCCTCCATGTCTGAGTAGATCTTTAGTTCTTAGAGAGATGGAAAAACGCTAGTATATGATTGAGATGAGATAGAGATTATTATGTTATACATTATTATATGTATGTGTTAATTGTCTTCATCTTGATGTTGGAAGTTGCGGACCTCCTCAATATTTGCCTCTTATGGGGACTCGATGAAGGGGATTACTTGTTGGTAGACAGAGGGATGAGAGCACTTACTCTGACTATAAAGTCGTTGTCATCCTTTACATACTAACTTGGGGAATCAAGGAGAAATCATTAAGCCATGTCCATGCCACGGGAGAAATCCCTTAATAGAGGGGTAATACGATTGATGTCGTTTATCTGTCAGTTGTGGTTATCAAGGATGGTGTGAGCAGTGGTTGCCGCCTCATCATTCATATATGGAGCTCCTCCCACATACATGCATATCATGAAAATATCCGCTATAATAATCTTGATCAGTTGGTCTAAATTGCTAGCGGTGTATCCATCACCCCCTGAGAACGCCTTCCCCCTATTACAATTTCGATCTTTCTTACGCATGCAATTACTACTTTCTGCATTAAGTTTTACTGTATTTTACTTTACTGTTTCAACCAACCAAAAACCCAAAAACAACTCTACTTTCTTGCACCTTAGAATTATTCCTCAGGTACTTAGTTTAGTTTTAGTTAAAAGCATTTTAGTATTTTGCCTACTGCTCCCTGTGGGGTCTATATCTTTATTTCAAAACTAGCTACAAACGATCTGTGCACTTGCAGTCATCAGACACCAACCTGATGCAAGTACAGTAAGAGTAAATCAAATCTCCTATCAGCATACTTGTATGACCAGTTCATAGAGAGTTTCAAAGATGACATCACAACTTTGGGTTATAGATAAGATAATTCCTATTTTAGCCAAGACACCAAACATGAAAGCAAAGAGACTTAAAGTTGACTTGGAAAAGTAGTACCCCATTATACTGAAATATACTACATTTTGGAAGGCGAAACAAAGGGCAATGAAATCATTATATGGACATTGGGAAAATACATTTAGGATGTTTTATAGTTTTAAAGAAGAGGTGGAGAAGAGGTCACCTAGCAGTGTGGTGGAGATAGATACTAAGGTAACAAAGCATGACAAGGTTTATTTCAGCAAGTTTTTTATGTGTTGAAATCCTTGCATCGATGGATTCAAAGCAGGGTGCCGTTCATATTTGAGTATAGGCTCATCTTTTTTGTCAGGAAAGTGGAATGGCTAGTTGGCAGCATGCAATGCGCTAGATGGACACAATTGGATATTACCTATTGCCATTGGAATGTTTCAATCAGAGTCAGAGAAATCTTGGGCATGGTTCATGATGTAGCTAGAAAGATGCATAGGGCCAGTATCACCTTTGGACATTCGTACAGATGCATGTAAATGGCTAGAAAATGCAGTAAAAATTGTTTTCCCCCATGCTGAGCAGAGGGAGTGATTTTGCCATATGTGGATGAATCTGAGAAAAAATTCTGAGGGAAGAATTTGGGAGAATGTGGCCAGAAGCAAGATATTACACCACACAGAGACATTCCTATCACCCTGGTAAGATAATGGCAGCACGTGGTGAAAATGATTTAGTACATGATTAAACACCTACCATTCTCTTTTATTGTACAAATCAGGTTTTAGTACTGCCATTAAGTGTGATCATATCAATAACAACTTGGCAGAAAGTTTCAACAACAAGGTGAAGGAGTTGAAATACTTGCCTGTGCATGACATGGTGGACCAAATCATGATCATGATCATGCGCTTGTGGGAATTGAGAAGAATAATTGGTGATGTTTTGGTTGTGGACAAGCTTCTAGTTGTGGTACAATAGGTGATCAACAAGAGCAAAAATCTTTCACATCTATCTGTTGAGAAATCTTCATTGTGGGGTGCTGAAGTTAGAGATACAAAGAATGGTAAGAGGCATATTGTAAACACTAAGTTGCATGACTACACTTGCCAAGAGTGGCAACACACTGGGAAACCATGTGATCATGACATACTTTTTTGGCATCTAAACCCAAGTTAAATATGCACCCATATTTACATGCACATTACTCAGTAAAAAGATTCAAGGCTGCATATGCAACTCCAATTCCATCACTGACAGACCAATGTAAGTGTCCTGAGGTGGAAATAGAATTTTGCATGTGTCCTCCCATCACTATAAGAAAGGCTGGGAGGCCCAAACAGAGCAGATCAAAGCTTGGTTTGAGAAAGCTGGTAGTAGCAAGAAGGGGGGAAATAAAATAAAAATGAATATCCAAAAGGGATCCAAAAGGAAACAAAAACAAATGCAATTTATGTGAGTAACTTGGCCATAGAATAGGTTCCCCCAAATGCCGTTACACTCCTCAAATTCCAAAGTAAGTTTATGTTTTTGCAAGTTTTTGTTTTTTATGCTTGTTTCATTTTCCAACCAAGTGATGATATCCTTTTTTTTAGGAGGAAGCGTGCAAAAATAGTTGGGCCTCTTGTTTAACCTCTTGTTGTTGAAAAATGTTGGCCAATGAAAAAACAAGACTCAATGGCTATAGAAATAAGAGAAGTAAGCAGGTCTTGTTTAGTGTAGATGAGGTGCAAACTAAACCTGTCACTGTTGTTGAGGTGCATATTGCCCCTGTTCTGGCTGCACATGAGCTTACTGAACCTGTTTTGGAGGATATGGTGCAAACAGATGCTGCATTGGAGGCTATGGTGCAAACGAAAGCTGGATTGGAGTCTGTGCTCTAGGAAGAACCTATGTTGGAGGATGTTCTACTGCTCACTGAATCAGTACCAGCTATTGAGTTTCATACTCAACCAATTCTTGACATTGTTGTACAAACTGAACCAGTTGTAGTTGTTGTGGAGGTGCAATAGGTGACACCTTTGTGGCATCCCGCCAAAACCACTACTAGAAAATCGCGTTGTTTTTGTGCATTGCATCATCATGACCGCATGCTCATGTCATCATGCCACATTGCATTGAGCATCGTCATCATCTTGCATTTGCTTGCATAAAACTATTTGCGGAAAAACCTGTTCTTGTTTTCTAAACGCCCCGTCTTTATTCAAACGCAAAACCCGGGTCTCCGGATTATTTTGTTTTGTCTGCTATCGGTTTGCAAAAGCCCTATTTGAAATAACTAAAATATTTAATTATTTTTAGTGGGGCAGTCGAACGGGCCGATTCGACCCAGTCAACCACCCCCGGTATAAAATCGGTCCACCTAAACCAGCCCACCCGAATCCTAAAACTACCCAAACCTATACTACCCACCTATCCCAGCTCGCCACCTCACCCCTCCCCCAATTCCCTACCCACCTTGCCACCTCATCAATCCCCTCTTTTCCCCCTCTCTCTCTCACCACAGCCCCATCTACCCTCCCCTCACTTACACCTGGGCCCCACCCGCGCCGGACCCCACCCCACAGCCCCCACTCCCTCCCCACCTGCCTCCCCTGGTCAAACCCTCCCCCAGCCCCACTCCCCCCCTGGCCCCACCTGCCAGCCCCCCCACTCATCTCTCTCTCTCTCCCCACTCTCTCTCCAGCCCGGCCCCACCCGCAGTACACACGCACACAGCCAACTCCCTCACCCTCCCTCTCTTCCCCCTGGCCCCACACCCCTCCATCTCTCCCCCAACCGACCCACACCCTCCCACCGACACCCCCCGGCCCCACCAGCCCCACGCCTGGCCCCGCTTCCTCCTCTCTCCCCGCGACCAGCCCCCCCTCCCGCGGACCCTCCCCTCCTCCGCCAGGCGTCCGGCCGCCTCGCCCCGCCGCCCCTGGCCCTCCTCTCCCTGAGCCGCGCCCGGCCGCCCGCCGCCGCTAGTCGCCTCCCTCACCTCCAGCCGAGCTCGAACTCCGCCAGGCCCGGCCGAGCTCCCGCCGCCAGTCCTCACGCCCGTCGGCCCGCGCCCTCTTCCCGGCCTCGGCTGCGACCCTGTTGCCGCCATCGACCTCGCCTCCGCTGCGGATGCCGGCGCCTCCCCGCCGTCCTCTCCAGCGCCTCCTCTGCCCCGCCCACCACCGCGTCTTTGCACCGCCGGGCCCCTCCCCGACGCAGCCGTCTCCCCGCCATCCCCTCTCGCCTCGCGTCCGGCCTCCCCGCCCCGCTCCTCTCGTCCCCGGGCCGCCTCGCGAGGCCTGTCCCGCCGGCTCCACCCTCCGGTCCCACGCGTGCCGGTCACTGCGGGCGTTGCCCTCCCCCTGGGGCGCCTCTGCTTTGCGCGGCCGCGTCGGCCCTCCTTCCTCCCTCTGCAAGCAGCACCAAGTCTGTAGCGAGCCGCCGCCTCTGCCGGTTCTCGCGTGACCTCGCCGGCCTCCTCTCGTTCGCGTGTGGTCGCGCCGCGTCGGTGCCGTCGTGTCATGTGGCTCCCTCGCCTGCTGCTTGTTCTCTGCTAAACGCGTCTTAGCTCCACTCGGGCAGTGCATGTGTGCCTCCTGCATTTTGTTATATACAGTCCCTCAAGCCGAGAGCCCCGATAAGAACCACGTCACGAGACACCATGATCTTCCGCAGGCCTTCGACACGGAATCGCCAAGATCCACCGACGCCAAACCCAAGACCGACATCGTCACCCGAGAACTCTGCCACGGACGCCAAGCTCGTCGAGATCCCGGATGACAAGACCGATCTGATCCGAGGACCCGACAAGATCTCCGATCCGACACATTGACAAGTTCGCCGCGAGGAGCCGCTTGAACCCGAGGGTCCATCGACAAGACCTTCGACCGCGAACGCCGAGCTCCTCTCCCCGAGTCCGAAGACCGAACCCTGGCACGCCAAGTACTTCACCCCGGGCATCGAGACCCTGAACGTCAAGTTCTCCTTCCCGGACGCATCGACGCCCGTGCGACAAGATCTACTTCCCCCAATCCGAAGACCCTAAATACCGGAGTCCGAGAACGTTTCCGTCGAACCCTGAGCCCCTGTCGAACCCCGAACCCCCGGAACCAAGATCACCGAACCCTAATGTGTGAGCCCTTCCCGAAAACCCTATTTTGTTAATATAATGCAACCTGTCGCATATTAAATTGTTCAAGCATGCATACATATTTATGTGGTTTGGGGGCCCTATGCCGATTCACCTTATAATTAAACATGGGGCCCATATGCGGGCAATCTAGCCTTATATTGGCCTCATTTAAATTTGTGCATTGAACCGGTGACATATTTTGCCTAGTTAAGACAACACTTAAATTGGGGGGTAGCTAAACAATTTGAACCTATTAATTAATTGTCGGGACCCCGGTTCCACATAATATTTCCCAATTGCATCACATCCTTGCCATGTCATACATCATACATGCATCATGCCCGATCTTCTGCCGTAGTGTTAAATATTGCATCCGGTGTTTTGCTAGTGCTTTGCTTCTTCACGGACTAGGCCGATGAGTTGATGCGAGTGTCGACCCGACCTTCTGTTGAACCTTCGACAATGTTTTCAGGCGAGCATCTCCCCCTTTCTACCTATCTTACTTTTATAGTATTTATTCCCTCCTGTTGATCTATTGCTATCTGTGATGCGATTCTCTAGTTTTTGTACCCGTGATATCCCTCGCAGCCTTATATTGCCTTGGACACATCCTATTACCTGTTGTTTGGTAGATAGTTGGACTTGCGCGTCGTAGTCGCTTGCTCAAGTGTTGTTGCGTGTTGTCAAGTGCCACAGTTGTTGGTGTTTTGCCGCATGTTTGATGATGGAGATGATCATGGCTTTAATTATCGTTAACTTTAATTACTGTTTAAAAACTAAAATTGAAGTAAGTAAGCAGAGGCACAGGTGGGCAATAGATGTTATTTGGTTGTTAACCGTCCACTTGTGTCCCGTAGGACCCCGAGTACTTCATACCTATTCCTTGAATTTTCGCGCTATCCACATCCGGGAGGATTATGGGACCCCCCTGAGCCAGAGCTTGATTCATTCTTATTTCTTGGGGCCACAAACTAGTTTGAGGTTTTATTTACTATCATGTACCTATGCCATGCTTTACTGCTTTATTTACGATTGTGTGATGGATAGCACCTGTACTGTTTAGGTAAGCGGAGTGTTTTCGCGGTATCGACAAGCCCAGTTTTGGGTTCCCAGTCGTTTACAGCCATTGTCGCAAACCTTGAGTCCGCCTCGGAGTCAGCTAACTTCGTTGCGGGTCTACTCAATGGGTGCCCCCCTGAAATATTTCTGAATCCTATGATTGCTTTGTCGTGAAGGCCTCGTTGGGTTTTGATTTGGTTTTTCCGAGGTTGATCGAGTGTGTGTTGCTATTTGTGCACCCCTGTAGGGTAAAACTTTCTGAAAGCCGTGTCCGCGGTTATGGAAGACTTGGAGCACAGTATCTCGATCATAGACAACTATAACTAAAGTAGTGCTATAAATTTGACTTTATAATGAATAGTAATCAGTTTCACTATAATGGAATGGCTAAATAAAACTGCCAACAATTGCTTGTTTGGGTTGTCGCTGGCGACCATTGTATCTGACTAGTAAGTATTGCAACTACAACGGAATGGCTAAATAAAAGTACCAACAACTGCTGGGTTTTGGGTTATCTCATGCTAATTGTATCTGACTAGTAAGTACTGCAACTACAATGGAATGGTTAAATAAAAGTGCCCACTGCTTATTTTATCAGGATAATTATCTACGCCTCACTAGTAATTGCTGCAACAATAACTGAATAAATAAAACTGCCAACTGTGTGAGTTCCTCGGGTGACTTCCTCGTTTGGTCTCGAGGGGGAATACCAGGATGGGTTTGTTTGGTGTTAGAATCAGGTTGGATCGATAGGTCTTTCTTACCCCTCTCTGATAGCCGCCAGTTGTATCGAGTCTCTATAGGTTGTTTAGTGCATGTTGCGCCGCTGCCGCTTCAGTCCACCATACCTATGTAGGCGAGAACCGCCGAATTCTAGCCTCGCCGTGTACTGGACTCAGTACTGACGCTCCTCTTTTCCTTTGCCCTTTGTCGGCACCCCTTTTTGTTTAAGCAGGTTTTGAGATCGACGCCGTTAGCAGGGTTACCTTCCGGCTTGGCCTGGGCAGGGTTATGGACGCCATTGGTTATTCTTCAGGGCTCTTAGCCCCATTTGCCTCTTGTATGTAGTCGGACGCCCTATCATTTTCAAGGTGATTTGGATCTTTGTACATTATATCTGTATATTTGACTCATTGAGTCGCTGTTGTATATATATATATGTTCTGTGGGTTCCATCGAGGACTGTTGCGTAATGTTATTACTTCGTTTTCCACCCGCACGAAAGTGCCTGGTGGGCACCTTTGAATCGTTTCTATGCGGGTTTGGCGGGTTTCGCTCAAACTTGCATAGGATCGATTCTGAGGGTGTTACAGCCTTCTCTTGGACGTGTTGTGGGGAAGCCTACTGGTTATGGTAAGAAAAAGTGGAGCATTAACAAGTTGTGTGTTGTAGAAGTTGAGAAGGAGAAGAAATCAAGTGTGAGGAATGGGCAAAATAAGTAGACTTGAAATGGTGAATGTTATTTGTGATATGATAACATGTTGTAATAACGACTTCACTGCATGGGATGGGTCTTCCTCGAAAAGCTAACTCCACCCGACACTTTTATACCCTTTTTGGGTGGTATATCGCCTTAAAAAGTCTAAGAGGGTAGTATAGTATGGGATCTTAGGTAAGAAAATTTGACCTTTGATTTTGATTGAATATACTATGATTCTATATTTTCTGCTTTTACCACGCATTATTGTATGCTCTTCTAGAGGAGTATATATGCATGAAGTAAATTCTAGTTGCTTTCTTTTGAATCGAATTTAAAATTCTATTAGAAGGATAAAAAGGCCATGAGGATGGGAAAAGCAAAATCAAATCTTTTTAATTAGTTCTCCTTTTTGGCAGTTTGCTTATTTTATTATCCATTCCTTTTTTTTACAATTTTTTTGCAAACTCAAATGTGTTCTGAAGTGCAAAGTTGTGATGATATTTGTTATTTGATAACTTGTCATTTGAATTCAAATTTGAATAACAAATTAAAATTGTGAGTTCATTTTTGTATGCTATGATGTTGAAATGCTTTCTGGACTATCATTCACGTTATAACATTAAATCCTAAGGCTATTCTACTCTTTTCCAAAGTACAACTACTAGTCATGAAAAATGAAGCTAGGAATGTGCTCCAAAGCTAGGGTAAACCACCCCATTTCTAACCATATTTTTTTCAACCATTTCCAAATCACCCCAAAAATTCAACAATGAACCTTTTCTACCTATATAAGATGATTACCAAGTCTCACAGTTTTTTATATAATTTTTATATTATTTATTTAATTGCTTTAAAAAATCATGCTTTAATAAAAAATCATTAAAAACATGTTTGATATTTTCCTCACAACTATGTCACATAATATGACACGATGCGAAGGTTTTTTATTTTTCTGATTTTTTAATTAGTTATGCACATTTGAATGTTTTGTCAAACTTTGTGAAAGATTTTCATGAAGATTCTTAGGTTGGGGTTGAGGCTCACTAAACTTGCATTGGATCTTTGATGAAATAGCATATTGTGAACCTAAAAATGATTTTTGTGAAAAATCATGGGCATCATATCATGTACCTGTAGTTCATATCCAACCCACTTATATCCAACCAACTTACATCCACGGCAGGAATTTGTCTTTTTCACCAGGGATGGACTAAAAGGTTTGAGATACCCCAATTGGGAAATTGTCCATGCATGGGGTTCTAGTATTTTATAAAAATAGGATGTTGCCATTTTGAAACTTCAAATTGGTAGTTGCTTCATAAAACCCTCCATTTTCGACGCTCGGAAAATGGAAAATGGCTTTTTTATACGACAAAAAGGAAAACTTTATCCCGCAACATTGTTAGTCATCCCATTATACACATGCATGCACAATATGGACACATTATCACAAACTATGCCTTGATTCTAGCCATATCATTGGTCATTTGACCCGAAAGTCAGAAAACTTCGGATAAAATAGGTCATTTTGTGAATGTTTTTGAGACATGATCAATATACGAATATTTGATATTTTTCCTCACAACTATGCCATATAATATGTCACCATGCGAAGGTTTTGTATTTTTCTGATTTTTTTAATTAGTTATGCACATTTGAATGTTTGGTCAAACTTTGTGAAGGATTTTAATGAAGATTCTTAGGTTGGGGCTGAGGATCACTAAACTTGCATTAGATCTATGATGAAATAGCATATTGTGAACCTAAAAATTATTTATTTGAAAAATCATGGGCATTATATCATGTACCTGTAGTTCATATCTGACACACTTCTCGCCGATTCAGCAGTATATTGTCTTTTTCACTAGATATGGACTAAAAGGTTTGAGATACTCCAGTTGAGATATTTCCCATGAAAGGTGGTCTATTATTTTTGAAAAATAGGATGTTACCATTTTGAAACTTCTATTGGGTGGTTTCTTAAGAAAACCCGCCGTTTTCGGTACTCAGAAAATGGAAAATGGTTTTTTTGTGTGATGAAAAGGAAAACTTTCCTCCTACAACATTTTTAGTCAGCCCATTATACACATGCATGCACAATATGGGCACATTATCACAAACTATGCCTTGATTCTAGCCATATCATTGGTCATTTGACCTGAAAGCCAGAAAACCTCGGATGAGATAGGTCATTTTGTGAAGGTTTTTTTAGAGATGATCAATATACCAAGTTTGATATTTTTCCTCACAACTATGTCACATATATGACACCATGTGAAGGTTTTGTATTTTGATGATTTTTTTGAATTAGTTATGCATATTTAAATGTTTGGTCAAACTTGTGAAAACCTTGTTGGCTGCCTCCAAAACCTAGCGAACCCTAAGGCCGAATGAGGAACGTCGATCTAACCCTAACGCGGTACGGTGGCCGTCTGATCGCGTCTTCTAGAAGGATTCCGTCAGTGGCTCTGATCGATCCGTGTGAGGGCTTGTTCTCCAACCTGATTGGTTGGTGTCTCTTAGAAGGATTTCGCGGCTAGATCTGGGCGATCCATGGGAGCAATGGTTCTGCAACCTGATTGGCTCGCGTCTTTTTTTCCATGAACAGATACGGTACAGCATGGAGACACTCCATTGACCATTGGGCCAAGCGTAGCTTGCATTAATGCATACGAGGGCGCTGGGTGGGGCGGGTTGCATGCGACGAAACCATGCATGCATGCCATGTAGCAGCCTCGCGTCGCAGCCTATCGCATCGACACAAACACTTTTCGTAAATCCAGCGACTCACTGGCATGGCAGCCAAGCGACGCGGCGGCGCTGCAGCGTAGTTACGTCGCATTAGAGTGATTTTATCACATGCAACCAAACACGTCAATCGGTGCATCTCACACGCATCTAAACGCTTTGAAGTTTCACGCGCGGAATAGAACCATCATGTTCCGATGCAAATCAATGTGCCACTTTGGAAACTCTGTCGCATTAATCCATCGATTTGGCTTCCCCGCTACATAGCCACCGTATAAGGGCACAAAATTGCCTCATACCTCCCACACACTCAGCCGTGCAGCCCCATCTCTAAGCCATTTCCGCCACCGCTTCTTCTTCGCGAGCTGCCACCACCCCTAGAACCATGCAGTTCAACGGTCCTACTTATTGTTGCCCTGCCACCGTCACCGAGAGGCAGTGGCCGGTCGGCCGCGTCGTCGAAATCCAGCTACAGGTCTGGGCCTTCTCAAGGTGGAGGGAATTGAGGGAGTTGGCTCACTTCTTCCTGTGAGATGGCTACCGCCACCTCCCTGCGGGAACTCCTCCCATGTTTCAGCTCCAGGAACACTACGATGGTGCCAACGGAAACAACGAGTTCGTCATTGGGATTTACGTCAACTTCACCAACCCCTATGATGCTTGCCACCTCCTCGGCCTGGTGTTCTGGTGTGGATGCGAGTTCATCGCCTTCACTACCTACGACATCTTCATGAACTTCCAAAACATCTTCCCCACCCTAGATGGCACGCACACTCTCCCCTACATCATGCCGGAGGATGATGAGTGAGGGGCCAAGGATGTCCGACGTCGAGGAGGATCCAAGCAGGAGGAGTAGCCGTGTTGGTCGTCGAGTCTTGGATCTTGTGGCATTTTAATTAATTAGTTTCCTTTATGTTTTTATGCACTATATGTTGTAAGGGGATATACCCCTCTATATGTTGTAAGGGGATGCTATATTACCCCTCTCTATGTTTATTCCTTATAATATAATATATTAATCTATGTGACTGTGTCTACTATGTGACCGAGTTATTTTATTGTATTTTATTGTATTGTCAATCTATATGACCGTGTCTACTCAAGAAAGAAATGAGCATTTGGATCTACGTGGCCAAACTATGTAAAACAAATAAAATCCACTAAAAGAGGGCCAAGGTTAAACTTTGGCACACTCTACATGTCATTGCACCAAAATTAGACCAAACTTTCCAAGTAAAATCCACTAAAAGGGCCAATGTTGAACTCATTGCACCAAAATTTGGCCAAACTATGCAAAGAAACTGAAATCCACTAAAAAGGACCAATTATAAACTTTGGCACACTCTAGATGAGCGAAATTACATAAGCTGAAATGAAAAATCAATGTCAATGACCCGTGTGCACTTTTTTTGCCAAGGTACACTTCTTTTATTAATGGACCTCACTACGTTGTATTTGGGCCTGCCCCATCCCTAACCCTACAGCCGCCAGCCGCCTGTTTCACCAAATCCGGCCCCAAAATTCCCCATTCGTGCCCACCCAAACCCTAGACCGAGCGCTCCTGGCCTCGCCCGCCTCGCCCTCGTCGATGAGTCGCCACTACCAGTTCCCGGAGGAGTTGTTCCATGCCGGCGAGCCGAACCTTCGCCCAGAGCAAGGGTGAATGCTTCTCCCGCGCATGCCCAGGATGTTGAATCTGGAGGCCAAGTGGCACGGTCACATGTTAGAGGAGACTGTTGGAGGTTGTCATCCTCCTTTGTCGCCGGAGGTCATGCTGGAGGCGTTGATTGGATGTTGTGGAGTGACTCCCCATCATGGCAAGGTTGACGTAAGTGCACCGTCGATTGACTTTTTTTTAGTCAATTTCAGTTCGAGGAGGAGTGCACCGCCGTGATCCACATGTCTGGCCAAGTGTACGCCGGCGAAGTGCCGCTGAGCTTTTCTCGTTGGTGGAACGGTTGGGGTGTGGAGCCCTTTGGCTCCCGTACGAGATGAAGCTCACATTCGAGTGCTTCCCGCGGGAGGCATGGGAGCCCGATGCCGTTGGCCGATTCATCAACGAGCTGGAGCAGTCACCTGGTGGAGGTGCTATTGCCAGAGGACAGTTGGTTCCTCTCTATCAAGGCGTGGATGAAGTAACCATCACATGTGCCCAAGAAATTCCTTGTCGAGGTGCCGGAGCCAGATATCCTGCCACATTACGACTCCGATGACCCGTTCACTCCTCCGACGCCAAGCTCACCAAGGTCAAAGAGGATAGTGGTGCACATTGTCCTCATCCATTTCTCCGAAGTGGTTTATTGTGGCTCGGTCATCACGGACCTGCCGGTCAAGTACCAGGACAACACCAACGACACCACGCGCATGCACAAGTTTAGTTTCTTTGGCGACATCGTCGACAGAAGTATCCCTCCCTAGGTGAGATACGGCGGGCACTGCTTCGGAGGGCACACCAGCAGTGTATATGCTGGAGGGGAATGACTGAAGGGACCGAAAAAATTCAGACTTCGTGTTTCTGCTAATATTTCAGGTGTATGTCATGTATCTATTTTACTGAATTCTGCCTTTGTTGGCTTATTTTCATGTATCATTTGTACTGAATTCCAATGTAATGTCATGTGTTTGTTCTAGATGTTTTGGCATATTGGCTTATTGTTGTGAATTATGCCTTTGTTGGCTTGTTGGCTTATTCTCATGAACGTGATGTTAAAATGAATTCACTTGTAACGCAACATAATTGCGAAAGATTAAACATATTCCATTGTTCATCCTTACTACAACTCACTTGCTACTCCACACACCTAACAGAACACCTAGAAGAAACACAATGGCACATAGAGCATACAACACAACATTGTCATTTTACATATTATGTTTCCTAACTTTCTTAAGCTTGTTCTTAGCTGTATCAGCCTTCCCTTTGTACTCACTAAGTAAGTCAGCTGTCTACAATTCAATTTGCATCCTCGCATCCACAGCCTTTTCCTTATCCTCCAATTCCTTCCTCAATAGTTCTTTAGTTTCTTACTTTTCAATCTTACATTGCTCAAACATGAAGCAAACCTTCAACAGAGCTTTCTTTAATGTTGCAGGCCACTCACGATCTTGAAAACGGACATAACCACAATTATCACCTTCCTAAAAACAAAATGGGCAAACAAAACACTTGTTCATCAAAAAAAATTCACCATGTTACACCAAATTTCAAGAAATGTCTAGAAATTACTCACAACTCCACATCCTAGGAACTTTCGACCCGTATCCGTGCATTCAAATGCTACCATTCTAATCAGCTGTTGCCGATGGTAACACACATTCTTTGCATATTCATCATTTCCACAAAAATCCAAATCATACAGAGAATCAAGACACTGCAAGTACTCAAGCAAGCAAAAATTTATTAATTTCAAGCATTAAGCGAGAAAAATCCCCAAATTATACTACGAAAATCAATAAACCGGATCAAAATCTAACCTCAGATTCAAGGAAGAAAGGCACACTATTCTCGCTTGATGCGTTCCAGCCGCTCCTGCCGGCCATGTCGACTGCGATGGCTGTGATTATTCCGCGGCGGTGGCGCCCTCCAAGCTTGCTGGATGTCCGCTGGCTACGGGGAAGAGGGTCATAAATGGGGGGCGAGGGCTCAACGCGGCGGACCAATCAGAAAGGTCGTTGACAACGAGAGCGACCACATAAGCTTGAGGTGGGGCCTGATGAGTGCATATTTGCATCATGTTTTAGATTATTATTTTGAAATGTAGATGTAGGATTTTGGTATTTTACGGTATTGGCATGCACTTTTTATGTTCATTTTCACCAGGATTAGATCAGATGATGGATCCAATGGACACAATTCTTGGAGTAGCTGTACTGGAGAGAAAAGGATCCAAAAACTACGTAAATCGCTTATTTGGAAAATATTAATAATACTAGAAAAAACCCGAAGTGAGAAACAAAGACAGAAGGGTTAACGACCAACTATACGACGGGCCGTCGCATAGTTGGCGCTGCCTCCGCCTCCTCAAATAGTTTCGCCCCGTGCAATTGGTTCGGGGAGACGACATACAGAACACCCAAAAATCGCGAAAACCTCACCTTCAGAATGGATCTAGAGGGGAAACTTGCCCTAGGGATTCATCTTAGCCCTAAGTAGATCTGGGAGGCTAAGGCATCGATCTCCATCTTCATCAACCGCTGCATCTTAATCACCACCATCACCTCCATCCATCCCATCTAGATCTTGTTGTAATTCTTGCACTAGTTGTGGATTTATTTAAGTAATATTCATCGATAATCGTTTCCATTACCCTGTCATGATGCTGATCACCTCCATGTCTGTGTAGATCTTTAGTTCTTGGGGAGATGGAGAAACCCTAGTATATGATTGAGATGAGATAGAGATTATTATGTTATACATCATTATATGTATGTGTTAATTGTCATTATCTTGATGTTGGGTGAAGCGCGCCACTCAATATTTGCCTCTTTTGGGGACTCGATGAAGGGGATTACTTATTGGTAGAGGAGGGATGATATCACTTACTGTGACTATAAAGTTGTTGTCATCATTTACGTAGTAACTTGCGGAATCAAGGAGAACTTGTTAAGCCATGTCCATGCCGTGGGAGAAATCCCTTAATAGCGGGGTAATATGATTGATGTCGTTTATCTGTCAGCTGTGGTTATGAAGGATGGTGTGAGCAGTGGTTGCTGCCTCATCATTCATATATGGATCTCCTCCCACATGCATGTATATCATGAGAATATTCGCTATAATAATCTTGATGACTTGGTCTAAATTTCTAGCGGTGTATCCACCACTCCCAGAGAACGCATTTCCCCTATTGCAGTTTCAATCTTTCTTACGCACGCGATTACTACTTTTTGCATTAAGTTTTACTTCGCTTTACTTTACTATTTCAACCAACCAAAACCCAAAAACAATTCTACTTTTATTGCAACTTAGAATTATTCCTCAAAGTACTTCTTTTTGTTTTAGTTAAAAGCATTTTATTCTTTCGCCTAATGCTCCCTGTGGGATAGATATCTTTATTTAGAAACTAGCTACAAATGATTTGTGCACTTGCAGTCATCAAGATATTTTCTGGCGCCGTTGTTGGGGAGCTTAATGCTATAAGTCACTTTAATTTTAGTTATTTACTTTCATTGTACTAATTTTAATTTGATTTGCAGGATCATAAAAATTGACAACACTCAGCATTAGATGCAGCTTGAGGCAGTAAGGAATATGGGTTCGCCCATGGACGCTTTTGTAGGGGTTCGTAGCATGGAAAACAAAAAAATTCTACCGCATGCAAACAAACAAGCCAAGATCTATCTACTAGATTGTATCAATGAGTCGATAGAGGAACTCACCCTCGAATATTCCAAAGTGGTTATCGAGCGGATTATCGTGGGTGATGTAGTCGTACTCTTGTCGATCTCAAGATCGTGTAGACGATCCATCCGGCGCTGCATTCCGACAGCGCTTCCGCAGTCGGTCACACATTCGGTACTCGATGAAGATCTTCCTCTCCCTTGTTCCAGCAGGCAGCGGAGGTTGTAGCACTCTCCTCGTGATTCCGGCAGCACGACGGCGTGGTACCGGAAGTAGAGGGGAGATCTCGCAGGGCTTCGCCTTAAGCCGGAGCGAGTATGGTGGACTATGAGAGAGGCCTTGGCGATCTAGGGTTTAGAAGGCACCAAGGGAGGAGGCTAGCCGGCGGCTAGGGTTAGGGTTCACCCCAACTCGGCGAGTTGGTGGTGCCCTAGGCGGCGGCAGGGGTGGTGGCGCCGGCGGCATATGGTTAGGGTTTCGAGGTGTGAGAGGTGTAGGCTAGAGGGGCAGCCATGCCCCTCCTTTTATAGGTGGGAGGGCACCAGCCAAGGGGAGGGAGTCCTCCCCCAAGTCGGCCTCCTTGGCCGGCGGGTGGAGGGAGAGGAACTCCTCCCAAGTAGGTTTCCTACTCTCCCTCCACCAAGCAAAACTGTCGTTTGACTTTTCAAATTGGCGTTTGACTTTTCAAACTAGGATTTGATTTATCCCTTTATTTTACTCAGCCATGATACCTAGTACATGATGCAACCATTCCACATTGTCATGACACATTCATGTACCCTTCTCCTCCGGAGTGCCGGACCTTCCGGAACCTTCTAGAACATTCCCGATGAAAACACCAGAATCATTTCCCAACTCCGAAACATGACTTTCCTTATATGAATATTATTCTCCGGACCATTCCGGATATCCTTGTGATATCCCGGATCCCATCCGAGACTCCGAACAACATTCAGTCTCTTACTCATCATTCCATAACTACTCAACAACATCGAATCCTTAAGTGTGTCTCCCTACGGTTCGTGAATTATGCGGACATGATCGAGACACTTCTCCGAACAATAACGAATAGAGGAATCTGGAAATTCATATGGCTCCAACATATTTCTATGATTACTTTGTGATCGAATGAACCACTTACATACGATACCAATTTCCCTTTGTCTCATGATAGTCTACTTATCTGAGGTTTTGATCGTCGGTATCTCTACATACCTAGTTCAAATGCTTACAAGCTAATTGGATGGCATGTGATCCCTTGTGATCCAGTCAAGCTAATTGGATGGCAAGTACTCTTTTCTCGTTCCCGTGGTATGTGATCCCTTGTGATCCAGTCAAATGCTTACAAGCTAATTGGATGGCATTCCACCGAGAGGGCCCAGAGTATATCTATCCGTCAAATGGATGGACAAATCCCACTCTTGATCCATGTATCTCAACCCATACTTTTCGAACACTCAATGCCACCTTTATAGACACCCAGTTATGGTGTGGTGTTTGATGTCATCAAAGCATCCTTCCGGTGATGGTGATAAGCATGATCTCATGGTCGAAGGAATTAGGTTACTATGTATCAGAAAGCTTATAGCAATTGAACTATTAAAATGACTTGATCTTTATGTTACGCTTATCTATAGGAGTATGTCCATCATACCATTCTCCTAATGATATGATCTTGTTGTTAATAACATCTCAATGTTCATGATAGGGAAACCATAATCATCTATTAACCAACAAGATAGTATTTTGAAGAGGCTTTACTAGGGACTCTAATTTAGTTTACAAATCACACACGTATTAATGTTTCCTTGTTAATACTGTTATAGCATGAATGTAAACATTTATCATAAACACAAATATATAATAATAACTACATTTATTATTGCCTCTAGGGCATATCTCCAACAGTCTCCCACTTGCACTAGAGTCAACTAATCTAGATTACATGGTAATATACAGAATACCCATGGCAGTTTGGTGTTGGTCATGTTTTGCCCTCGGGAGAGGTTTAGTCAACGGATCCGCCACATTCAGATCTGTGTGTACTTTGCAAATCTTTATGTCACCATCTTGGACATGTTCTCGAATAGCGTGAAAACGTAGCTTGATGTGCTTCAGCTTCTTGTGTGACCTTGGTTCTTGCGCATTGGCTATGGCGCCCATATTATCACAGTAGATAGACATTGGGTCCAGCGCACTTGGAACCACAACGAGCTCTGTAATGAACTCCTTAATCCATATCGCTTCTTGTGAAGCCTCTGAAGCAGCTATGTATTCCGATTCAATTGAAGATCTCGCCACAACGCTTTTCTTTGCACTCCTCCAGCTAACTGCTGCACCATTCAAAGTAAATACGTATCCCGATTGTGATTTAGAATCATCCGGATCGGTGTTCCAACTAGCATCGGTGTAACCATTAACAACGAGTTGTTCATCACCTCCATAAGAAAGAACCATATCCTTAGTTCTTCTCAAGTACTTAAGGATGTTTTTGACCGTTGTCCAATGATCCACTCCTGGATCACTTTGATATCTTCTAGTCAAACTAACAGCATATGCAATGTCGGGTCTAGTACATAGCATGGCATATATTAGAGATCATATGGCTGAGGCATAGGGAGTCTTACTCATCCTTTCTCTATCTTCTGCCGTTGCAGGACTTTGAGTTTTACTCAACGTCATATTGTGCAACATGGGCAAGAACCCTTTCTTGCTATCTTCCATTCCAAACCTCTTTAGAACTTTGTCCAAATATGTACTTTGTGACAATGATATTAGGCGTCTCGATCTATCTCTATAAATCTTTATGCCTAACATGTAAGCTGCTTCGCCAAGATATTTCATTGAGAAACTATTATTCAAATATTCCTTGACTCAATTAAGAAGGTCTACATCATTCCCAATCAACAATATGTCATCTACATATAGTATTAAGAATGCTACAGATCTCCCACTCACTTTCTTGTAAATACAAGCTTCTCCATAAGTTTTTATAAAACCAAAACTTTTGATTACCTTATCAAAACGTTGATTCCAACTTCGGGATGCTTGCTTCAACCCACATATGGACCGTTGAAGTTTGCATACCTTGTTAGCATCTTTAGGATCGACAAAACCTTTGGGTTGCATCATATACAACTCTACATCAATGTCCCCATTGAGGAACGCCGTTTTGACATCCATCTGCCATATCTCATAATCGTAATATGAAGCGATTGCTAACATAATCCTCACAGACTTTAGCTTCGCTACTGGTGAAAAAGTCTCATCGTATTCAACTCCTTGAATTTGTCGAAACCCTTTTGCGACAAGTCGAGCTTTATAGACAGTAACATTACCATCAACATCTGTTTTCTTCTTGAAAATCCATTTGTTCTCGATAGCCTTCGGCCATCCGGTAAGTCCACCAAAGTCCATACTTGGTTTTCGTACATGGATCCAATTTCGGATTTCATGGAATCTTGCCATTTACTGGAATCTGGGCTCATCATCGCTTCCTCATATGTTGCAGGGTCATCGGTGTTGTCCACCAACATGACACTCATAACGGGATCATACCAATCAGGAGTGGTACGAGTTCTCGTTGACCTGCTGTGGCATCCCGCAAAACCACTACTAGAAAATCGCGTTGTTTTTGTGCATTGCATCATCATGACCGCATGCTCATGTCATCATGCCACATTGCATTTGAGCATTGTCATCATTTTGCATCTGGTCGCATAAAACTATTTTGGAAAAAGCCTGGTTTTGTTTTCTAAACGCCCCATCTTTATTCAAACGCCAAACCCGGGTCCCCGGAATATTTTATTTTGTCTGCTACCGGTTTGCCAGAAGGTCTGTTTGAAATAAATAAAATCTTTAATTATTTTTGGTGGGGCAGTCGAACGGGCCGGATAGACCCGAACGACACCCCAGAAAATAAATCGGCCCACCCGTAATCCTTTTCTACCAGACAACCTACCCAGCCCTCCTCTCCACCTCACCCCAACCAGTAGCAGCCCTCCACCTCAGCTCCCCTCTCTTCCTCACCCAATCCTATGCCGCCACTTGGCTCACCTCCTCTTTTCCTCTCTCCTTCCTCTCTCCACCTGCCCACACAGCCACCCACGCACGCGAGCCTCCCCACACCTGATCCTCTCCCTGGCCCGCTCCTGCCCAGATCCCCACACCCCAGCCACCAACCGCGACCCCACGCGGGTCCCACCCCTGTCGGCCCCTCCTCCCACGTCTCTCTCCTCCCCGCACGCACCCTCCCTCGCTCTCCTCCCACCTCGCCCCTCACCTCTGCGCCCCGTCTCCTCCTCCCTAGCGCCGCCGCGACCCCCCTAGAGCTCCTCCTCACCGGCTCGCTCCACCGCCACCCTCCGCTCGCCCCTCCTCTCCCAGTCGCCCCCTCGCCACCGTTTTCCCCTCCTCCTCCGTCCCCTCCTCGCCGGTTCGAGCTCACCGCCGCCCTGGGCCCGACGCTCCCTCCGGCCTCCCCTCTGCTCTTCCCTCCGCCCTCATGAAACCCTCGCCGCCTCTCCTCCCGCTCTCCTCCAGTAGCCGCCATGAGCCCCTTCCTGCCAGCCTCGCTCCGGCGCCGGCCAGCAAGGCCAGCCGCTCTCCTCCGCGCGACCGACCCGCGCGCCCCAGCGCCCCGCCCGCCTCCTCGCCTCCTTGGTGCCTCGCCAGCGCGCCGCTCGCGTCAGGCGCCGCCAGCCTTCCTCTCCGCCGACGGCGACCGCTCCCCGGCCGCGTCCTCCGCGCCGCCGTCGCCACCATCCGCCTGGCTTCCCCGCGAGCGCGCCTCCGTCGCTGACGTCTCCCCCATCCTCTGCCCCTTCCCCCGCCGCGCGGCCTCGCTTCCCCGGTGACCATTGCTCGCCTCCTTCTCTCCGCCCGCGCCAGCGAGATCGGCCGCATCGCCATCGACCTCCGCCGTGGTGTTCCCCTGCGACCCCCGGCACGCGAGCTCGCCCCCGAACGTCTTCCTCCGCTCGCCGGTTTTCCCCCGCTTGCCGTCCGGCCCCGCTCGTCCGTGCCTCATCTCTCCCCGAACCCGGCCGCGTCCGTCGTCGCCGTGCGCCCTGCCGGCCAGCGTCTCGCGACCATCTCCCTGCGCGCTGCCCGTCTTCAGTCAAGGTCGCCACCAGGGATGTGCTGTTATGGTGCCGAGTTGAGGCTTGCTCGGTCCGGCCCTCTGAAGCCGCCAAGATCTTCCTGGACAAATCAACACCCAGTTCCGCAAAAGACCGTCCACAAGAGACTGCGAAACCTCGAGACCTTCACGGAACGCCAAGACTCTCGATCCGATGGTCGAGACCCCGAAGACCGATTCCCGAGACCGAGACCTCGGCACGCCAAGATCTTCTTCCAGGAGGATGCCAAGTTCGCCTACATGAAGATAAAGACCGAACCCGGGCGCGCCAAGTTCTTCGAACCGAGACCCCGGTGCGACAAGTACTTCACCCCGAATGCCAAGACCGACCCGACACGAGGACCCGACAAGTTCGACACCGGTCAGGGCGAGTCCGATGCCCCGACGCCAGACCAAGTACGCCCTCCCGGAACGCCAAGGTCCCCGCGAGAGACGACAAGACCGACAACATGACCCGAAGACCACGGATGCGACAAGACCCTAAATCCCGGAGTCCGAGAACGCATCCGTCGAACCCTGGACCCTGAGACCGACCCCGAACCCCGGAACCCCAAGACCGTCGAGACCCCTAATGTGTGACCCTTATCCGAACCCCTATTTTCATAAATGCTGAACATAAAACCTGTTGCATATTAATCATTCATCTTGCATACATATTTGTGTGGTTTGGGGGCCTTGTGCCGATTCACCTTATAATTAAATATGGGGCCCATATGCGGGCAATCTAGTCTCATATTGGCCTCATTTAAACTTGTGTAGCGAACCGGTGATATATTTTGCATTGTTAAACAACATATAAATTGTGGGGTAGATAAACAACTCGAACCATATATTTAATCGTCGGGACCCCGGTTCCGCTTAATATGACCTAATTGCATCGCACCTTGCCATGCCATGCATCATCCATGCATCATGCCGATATTTTGCCGTAGTATTAAATATTGCATCCGGTGTTTCTTCTAGTGTTTTGCTTCTTCGCGGATAAGGCCGTTGAGTTGATGTGAGCTTCGCCCCGATCTTCGGTTGAACCTTAGGCAATGTTTTCAGGCGAGCATCCCCCCCTTTCTACCTATCTTACTTTTATAGCATTTATTCCCTCCTGTTGATCTATTGCTATCTGTGTTGCGATGCTCTAGTTTTCGTACCCGTGATATCCCTCGCAGCCTTATATTGCCTTGGACACATCCTATTACCTGTTGTTTGGTAGATAGTTGGACTTGTGCGTCGTAGTCGCTTGCACAAGTGCTGTTGCGTGTCGTCCAGTGCCATAGTTGTTGGAGCCTTGCCGCAGGTTTGATGTTGGAGATGATCATAGTTTTACTTATCGTTCACTTTAATTCCTGTTTAACAACTAAAATTGAAGTAAGCAGAGGCATCGGTGGGTGATAGAAAATATTTGGTTTCCGAACGCCCACTTGTGTCCCGTAGGACCCCGAGTACTTGATACCTGTTCCTTGATTTATCGCGCTATCCACATCCGGGAGGTATATGGGACCCCCCTGAGCCAGAGCTTGATTCAGTCTTATTTCTTGGGGCCACAAACTAGTTTGAGGTTTTATTTACGACCCTGTACTTATGCCATGCTACTTCTATATTTACGATTGTGCGAGGAGCACACTGTACTGTTTAGGATCGGGACACGATTCCGCGGTGTCGACAAGCCCAGTTTTTGGGTTCCCAGTCGTTCACAGCCGTCCACCCAAACCTTGGGTCCGTCTCGGAGCTAGCTTACTTATGGTAAGACTTCAAGGGTGGCCCTGAAATATTCTGAATCCTGTGATTGCTTAGTCGTGAAAGCCTCGTTGGGTTTTGATTTGGTGTTCCGAGGTTGATCGAGCGTGTGTTGCTATTGGTGCACCCCGGCCGGGTAAAACTTTCTGAAAGCCGTGTCCGCGGATATGGACGACTTGGAGCACAGTATCTCGATCATAGACAAGCATAACTAAAGTTTATTGCTATAAATTTGACTTTATAATGACTAGTAATCAGCTTCACTATAATGGAATGGCTAAATAATACTGCCCACAATTGCTTGTTTGGAGTGTCGCTTGCGACCATTGTACCTGACTAGTAATTATTGCAACTACAACGGAATGGCTGAATAAAAGTACCAACAACTGCTGGGTTTCGGGTTATCTCATGCTAATCGTATCTGATTAGTAATTGTTGCAACTACAACGGAATGATTAACTAAAAGGGCCCACTGCTTCTTTTATCAGGACAATTATCTATACCTGACTAGTAATTGCTGCAACGATAACGGAATAAATAAAACTGCCAACTGTGTGAGTTTCTCGGTTGACTTCTTCGTTTGGTATCGATGGGGAAACGCCAGGATGGGTTTGTTTGGTGGTAGTTCAGGTTGGATCCGAATAGGTATTTCTTACCCCTCTCTGATAACCGCTAGTTGTACCGAGTCTCTATAGGTTGTTTAGCGCATGCTGCCGCTGCCGCTTCAGTCCACCGTACCTATGTAGGCGAGGACCGCCGAATTCTAGTCTCGCCGTGTCGGCCTCGATCGACGCTCCTCTTTTCCTTTGCCCTTTGTCGGCACCCCTTTTGTTTAAGCAGGTTTGAGATCGACGTCGTTAGCAGGGTTACCCTTCCGGCTTGGCCTGGGTAGGGTTATGGACGCCATTGGTTATTCTTCAGGGCTCTTAGCCCCATTTGCATCTTGTCCGTAGTCGGACGCTCCATCGTTTTCAAGGTGATTTGGATCTTTGTACCGTATATCTGTATTCTTGACTCATGGAGTCGCTGCTGTATATATATCTGTTCTGTGGGTCCCATCGAGGACTGTTGTGTGATGTTATTACTTCGTTTTCCACCCGCACGCAAGTGTCTGGTGGGCACCTTTGAATCGTTTCTATGCGGGTTTGGTGGGTTTCGCTAAAACTTGCATAGGGCTGATTCTGAGGGTGTTACACCTGCGAGGTTCTGTAGCAACTTCAACCGAAGTTTCATGATCATCATCATTAGCTTCCTCTCTTATTGGTGTAGGCGCCACAGGAACTTCTTCCGGTGCCGCGCTACTCGCAAGTTCGAGAGAAGGTTCAACAACCTCGTCGAGTTCTACTTTCCTTCCAGTCACTTCTTTCGAGAGAAATTCTTTCTCTAGAAAGGATCCATTCTTAGCAACAAAGATTTTTCCCTCGGATCTATGATAGAAGGTATACCCAAATAGTTTCCTTCGGGTATCCTATGAAGACGTTTTTTTCCGCTTTGGGTTCAAGCTTGTCCGGTTGTAACTTCTTTACATAGTCTTCGCAACCCCAAACTTTAAGGAACGAAAATTTAGGTTTCTTCCCAAACCATAATTCATATGGTGTCGTTTCAAAAGATTTACATGGTGCCCTATTTAAAGTGAATGCGGCTGTTTCTAATGCATAACCCCAAAATGATAGCGTTAAATCTGTAAGTGACATCATAGAACGAACCATATCTAAGAGAGTTCGATTACGATGTTCGGACACACCATTACGATGTGGTGTTCCCGGCGGTGTCAATTGTGAAAGTATTCCGCATTTCTTTAAATGCTCGCCAAACTCATAACTTAGATATTCACCTCCACGATCAGAACGTAGAAATTTAATCTTCTTGTTATGTTGATTCTCCACCTCACTTTGAAATTCCTTAAACTTCTCGAAAGTTTCGGACTTATGTTTCATGAAATAGATATACCCATATCTACTCAAGTCATCCGTGAAGGTAAGAACATAACGATAACCACCGCGCGAAGCCACACTCATTGGACCACATACATCGGTATGTATGATTTCCAATAAGTCCGTAGCTCGCTCCATCATACCAGAAAATGGAGTCTTTGTCATTTTACCCATCAGACATGCTTTGCATCTTTCAAGTGATTCAAGAAGTCCATCGGAATGGAGTTTCTTCATACGCTTCACTCCAATGTGACCAAGACGACAGTGCCACATATAGGTCGAATTATCGCTCAATTTCAAACGTTTAGCTTCAATGTTATTAATATGTGTATTTCCACTATCGAGATTCAATAAGAATAGACCATCTATCAAAGGTGCATGTGCATAAAACATATTACTCTTATAAATCAAACAAAAATTATTCTCGGACTTAAACAAGTAACCGTCTCGCAATAAACAAGATCCCGATATAATGTTCATGCTTAACGCAGGCACCAAATAAAAATTATTTAAGTATAAAACTAATCCCGATGGTAGATGAAGAGGTAGCGTGCCGACCGCGATCACATCAACCTTTGATCCATTTCAACGCAGATCGCCGTCACCTCGTTCTTCGCTAGCTTCCGTTTATTCTGCGATACTGTTTGAGTTACAAATATGCTTAGCAACGATTATCAAATACCTGCACTACTACGAGTACTAGTGAGATACACATCAATAACATGTATATCGAATATACCTTTCTTCTTGATGTTGCCGTTCTTCAAATCTGCCAAGTACTTTGGGCAATTCCGCTTCCAGTGACCTTCTCCCTTGCAGTAAAAGCACTCAATATCAGGCTTAGATCCAGCCTTGGTCTTCTTCGCCGGTGCGGCAACTTTCTTATCGCCCATCTTGAAGTTTCCCTTTTGCTTAGACTTGCCTTTCTTGAATTTGGTGGTTTTATTGACCATCAACACTTGGGGCTCTTTCTTGATCTCCACTTCTGCAGATTTCAACATGGAGAAGAGTTCTGGCAACTGCTTGTTCATGCTTTGCATATTGTAGTTCATCACAAAGTTCTTGTAACTTGGTGGCAGTGATTGGAGGACACGGTAAATCCCCAAAGCATTAGGAATCACTATACCCAAACTTTGGAGTTTGTTTGCGTGCCCAGACATCTTAAGCACATGCTCACTGACGGAGCTGCCCTCTTCCATCTTGCAGTTAAAGAACTTTTCAGAAGCCTCATAACTCTCAACTGCCGCGTGAGTCTCAAATATCAATTTGAGTTCACGGACAATATCATGTGGGTCATGGTTCTCAAACCTTTTCTGAAGCTCCGATTCCAAACCATACAAGATAGCATAGTGAGCTGTGGAGTACTGATTCTTCCGAGCGAGGTAAACGTTCTTTACTTCATCGGTAGCATCAGCTGTAGGCGGGTCACCCAGCGGTGCATCCAGCACATAGGTCAAATTACCAGCATTGAGGAAAATCCTCAAATTGCGGAACCAATCCGCGAAGTTGCTTCCATTGTTTTTCAACTTTTCTTTCTCTAGGAACGCATTAAAATTGATGGTAGGGGCCGCCATTGATCTACAACATATTTGCAATAGTTTAGACTAAGTTTATGACAAATTGAGTTATAGTTAATAGTTAAATTAATCTAGGTGAACTCCCACTCAAAACAATATCCCTCACATTGTTTTAGTGATCACACGAACCAAATCCGCCACATCAAAACTGATCATCACGAGAGTTGATGTACCTTCAATGGCGAACAATCGACCTGTTCATCATATCTACTATATGATTCATGCTTTACCTTTCGGTGATCTGTGTTCCGAGACCATGTCTGTACATGCTAGGCTCGTCAAGATCAAACCTTAGCTTCCACATGAGCAAATCTGGCTTGCTCATGTTGTATACACTTGCAGAATCTAACACACCCGATCATCACGTGGTGCTTCAGAACAACAAGCTTTAGCAACGGTTCTTACTAAGGATGAACACTTTAAAACTTGAAATTAATGTGCATGAGGGATCATCTTATAATGCTACCGTCGTTAACTAAGCAATACAAGATGCATAAAGGATTTACATCACATGCAATTCATAATATGTGATATGATATGGCCTTTCTTCTTATGCTTCCGATCTCCATCTTCAAGCACGAACATGATCTCCATTATCACCGGCATTGCATCAAGGTCAATGACGCTGCTCCATGGTTGTCTTCCACCAGCTTCAACTATTACAACTACTTTGAATAGACACGCGGGTCTTAACAGAATTTAAAGACAACCATATGGATCCTACTGGTTGCCAACTTACAATAAGGATCATTGCATACATCAAATATAATCACAATCATGGCCATATCACATCACAGCACACCCATGCAAAACAAAGTTAGACGCCTCTAATTTTCTTTACATATTTTACGTGATTTGGGGATTTCAATAAGTGTCGATCTAACTTATGAACAAGAACCACAAAGTTGATGTTTGAACTATCAAGTGCCCGTTGTAAATTAGATCTATACTATAATGGGAGAGACAGACACCCGCAAAGCCACTTATGCAATACAAGTTGCATGTTTAGCGTGGAGCAAGTCTCATGAACGATGTCATGTAAGGTTAGCCCGGGCCGCTTCATCCCATCATACCGCAAGATGCAAAGTACACAAGAAGCAATTGATAATAAAAGCACCACCGTCCACAATGACCATTGTGTTCTACTCGTGCAACAGATCTACATATAGACATGGCTCTGATACCACTGTAGGGGTTCGTAGCATGGAAAACAAAAAAATTCTACCGCATGCAAACAAACAAGCCAAGGTCTATCTACTAGATTGTAGCAACGAGTCGACAGAGGAACTCACCCTCGAAGATTCCAAAGCGGTTAACGAGAGCGGATTCTCGTGGCTGATGTAGTCGTACTCTTGCCGATCTCAAGATCGTGTAGACGATCCTTCCGGCGCTGCGTTCGGCGTGCTTCGCATCGGTCACACGTTAAATTTTCGATGAAGACCTTCCTCTCCTTTGTTCCAGAAGGCAGCGGAGGTTGTAGCACTCTCCTCATGATTCCGGCAGCACGACGGCGTGGTACCAGAAGTAGAGGGGAGATCTCACAGGGCTTCGCCTTAAGCCGGAGCGAGTATGGTGGACTATGAGAGAGGCCTTGCCGATCTAGTGTTTAGAAGGCACCAAGGGAGGAGGCTAGCCGGTGGCTAGGGTTAGGGTTCACCCCAACTCGGCGAGTTGGTGGTGCCCTAGGCGGCGGCAGCAGCAGGGGTGGTGGGAGAGGAACTCCTCCCCAAGTAGGGTTTCGGGGTGTGAGAGGTGTAGGCTAGAGGGGCAGCCCTGCCCCTCCTTTTATAGGTGGGAGGGTGCCGGCCAAGGGGAGGGAGTCCTCCCCCAAGTCGGCCTCCTTGGCCGGCGGGTGGAGGGAGAGGAACTCCTCCCCAAGTAGGTTTCCTACTCTTCCTCCACCAAGCAAAACTGCCGTTTGACTTTTCAAATTGGCGTTTAACTTTTCAAACTAGGATTTGATTTATCCCTTTATTTTGCTCAGCCATGATACCTAGTACATGATGCAACCATTCCACAATGTCAAGAGACATTCATGTACCCTTCTCCTCTGGAGTGCCGGACCTTCCGGAACCTTCTAGAACATTCCCGATGAAAACACCAGAATCATTCCCCAACTCCGAAACAGGACTTTCCTTATATGAATATTATTCTCTGGACCATTCCGGATCTCCTTGTGATATCCCGGATCCCATCTGAGACTCCGAACAACATTCAGTCTCTTACTCATCATTCCATAACTACTCAACAACATCGAATCCTTAAGTGTGTCTCCCTACGGTTCGTGAATTATGTGGACATGATCGAGACACTTCTCCGAACAATAACCAATAGAGGAATCTGGAAATTCTTATGGCTCCCACATATTTCTACGATTACTTTGCGATCGAATGAAGCACTTACATACGATACCAATTTCCCTTTGTCTCACGATAGTTTACTTATCCGAGGTTTTGATCGTCGGTATCTCTGCATACCTTTTTCAACCTCGTTACCAATAAGTACTCTTTTCTCATTCCCGTGGTATGTGATCCCTTGTGATCCAGTCACATGCTTGCAAGATAATTGGATGACATTCCACCGAGAGGGCCCAGAGTATATCTATCCGTCATTTGGATGGACAAATCCCACTCTTGATCCATGTGTCTCAACCCATACTTTCCGAACACTCAATGCCACCTTTATAGCCACCCAGTTACGGTGTGGTGTTTGATGTCATCAAAGCATCCTTCCGGTGATGGTGATAAGCATGATCTCATGGTCGAAGGAATTAGGTTACTATGTATCAGAAAGCTTATAGCAATTGAACTATTAAAATGAGTTGATCTTTATGCTATGCTTATCTATAGGAGTATGTCCATCATAACATTCTCCTAATGATATGTTCTTGTTGTTAATAACACCTCAATGTTCATGATAGGGAAACCACAATCATCTATTAACCAACAAGATAGTATTTTGAAGATGCTTTACTAGGGACTCTAATTTAGTTTACAAATCACATAAGTATTAATGTTTCCTTGTTAATACTGTTATAGCATGAATGTAAACATTTATCATAAACACAAAGATATACTAATCACTACATTTATTATTGCCTCTAGGGCATATCTCCAACAACTTTTATAACTGTCAATAGAAGCATAAACCCCGTTGCTATTAAGATCCGTCATTTATTATTTGAGTTACTTAACTATAAAAAGTTTGCAGGAACCCATGAAGAGATTCCATATGCACACATACAATTCTTTGAAGAAATTTTTGGTTCATTTATATTTGATAATTTTGACCTTGATAAGGTTAAAATCCAGTTGTTTAGACAAACTCTCTCTAATAATGTTTGCAACGTATAGATCCTTTTGTGCAGAAGCACCAAGGACGTGGACGGATTTGACAACCAAATTTTTGTCAAAATATTACTCAGAAATCAAAGCTCACAGGATGAGAGGTATTATTATAAGTTTCAAAAATAATCCTGATGAGAATTTATATGAAGGCTATCTAAGGTATAAAACCTATTTAGATTATTGCCCCCATCATAGTTTGCCTGATTGGTTAATTACCCATACTTTTTATGGAGGGCATAACAATAAAAATAGAGCAAGCCTAGATACCGCTTCTAATGGTAGCTTCCTATCTCATACTTATGATGAAGCTTGGAAATTAATAATGAAAATGAAAGAAACAACAGAAAGCCTTAAAAATGAGGAGAACAATATGAAAGGTTCTTCTGAATATACTTGTGTTAACAACTTTCTTGTAGATGAAAGGACTTGTGAAATGATTAAAACCCTCGGCATTGATTCTTATTCGGTAAACAAAATTATTGAGAATTATGCAGGGCATCTATAGGTACCTTCAGAATGGGGACTTCATAAATCCCTCGAAGAAACGAAGTGAGCAAGAGAGGACGCATCATTGATAGGATTTTCCTCTGAATCTATTCAAGAGAATATTAAGAAGTGCAGGGAGGAAGAACGTATAAAGAGAAGACCCAAGAAACCAGAAAAAACCTTGATGCTACCAATGCAAATATTTTTATATATAAAGATCTTACGGAAGCAATAATTGTGGAAAATAAAGTCGTTATACTAGATTCTGAAACTTCGGACTTCATTACAGGTAGGTGACATGGTTATACCCTACGGGTACGTGATCTCAGCATACCTAGTCCAGCCCAAGGAAGGCCCACGGCAAAAGTACGTTGGCCCATGAAAACTTTCGGGTGGCCCAGGCCCATGGTGCCTTCGGATCCTTAGAGAGCAAGACTAGAGTAGATAGGAAATTCAAAGGGGTAAAACCCTAGAACATGTAACCGACTAGGACTATGCCCGGGACCTGCCTAAGTCTGTATGCCAGGAGGGCACGACCTAGATCTCTCGACTCATACTACCTCATACACACCTCCACGCCAGATTGCATCTGCGCACCCCTGTAACCTTCGGTTCCGCCGTAATCAAGAGCAGACAAGCAGGAGTAGGGTTTTCCCTCCGGGGGCCTAAACCTGGGTAAACCTTGTGTCCCCGTGTTGCTTGTTTGCTAACCGTTCCACGATCTCCAGCATCCCCATCTTCTCCAAAACCCAAGTCCATAACAATGGGCATTGCTGAGATCAAACCTCGTCAATTGGCACCGTCTGTGGGAACTGGGGGCGCTGATTGTGCGATCGTGACGGTCCCAACCCGATCGATCTACAACTCTGCAGCAACGGAGAGTCATCTCCTCTTCGGCGCTTTCGACTTCACCGCCCACTCGCCGGCCACCATGAAGGACTTCGAGCCCGTAGGCGACGGACTCGAAATCCTATTCGAGCTTCGCTTCCGGTGGGGCAACCGGCACCCTCCGCCTCCTGGCGGGTGCCCTTCCATCAATCAGGCCGCTTCATGGGCCCCACATCCCGTACGCGCTGACATCATCAGCAGATGACTCCTACGACAGCGGCAACTCCGATCTGCGATCCGCCATCGGATGCGAGGACCTCGGTTCCGGATCGAAAGCTGCGGCGGCAGCCAATTCTGGCGCTACCAATGCGCCACAGTCATCCAAAGCGACGTGGATCAACAAGCACCCAACCCGCCAGAACGAAACGGTGGGAACAGAAGAAGCCAATCTCCCCCACCCGAAGGGGAAAACAACGGCGGCCACGTCATCCGCCTTAGCAAAGAAGGATGGACCCAAGTCCGCGAAGCTGTGGCAGGCAACATAGTACTGCCCGCAGACGCCTCGCGAGATATGCTGATGTCCTACCACCTGGTCCTAATCGAGGAGCACAAGAAGCAGGTCAAGATGCAGGAGGTGCTAGAGAAACGCAAGAAAGCAGCCTCAGAGTCCAGCGCTCTCGGATGGAGAACATGGATCCCAAGGAGCGTCGCGAGTTGACGCGAACTCTCCACACATCCTTCATGGAGATGGACGCCGACGACAATGTCATCCCGAAAACGCCGCAGGCTGCGGTCATGGCAGCCACTGCGTACCTCACGGCCCACCCACCTCCCGAGGGGGACCCGAAGAGGGCCATGCACAAGTCCGCACTTACCGGACTCGGACTCGTCGGAGCCGCGCTCCACCAGGAAGCTCCCAAGGAGCCGAAGAAGAAAAGCTCCGGTCAGGTTCGACCGCATCCCCACCCCTTCATCCGAAGAGGAGGAACATGACCTTCCCCGAAGGAAGAAGAGTTCGCGACTACGACGCCAGAGATGCGCTCACACAGCGCAAAATCGACAAAGCACGAGCTAAGCGCGCATGCTCATCTGAATCCGAGATGGACGAAGACGAAGGAGAACTCTAGGGAGCTCGATGCTTCAGCAGATCCGTCCGGCGGACACGGATGCCGCGAAATTTCAAGCTTCCTTCGGATACTCCGAAGTTCGACGGCACTCAAGACCCAAAAGCTTGGCTCAGCGATCACTTATCATCCGTCAAACTGCACGGTGGAAACAAGGAGACCGCCATGCAATGCCTTCAGCTGCAGCTGACAGGCGCAGCCCGGATCTGGCTCAGCAGCCTATCCTCAGGGTCCATCCGAAGCTGGGATGAGCTAGCTTACAGCTTCATCCGAAACTTCAAGGGTACCAGCAAAAGGCCCGCCTCAATCGAAGAATTGCGAGCCTGCAGTCAGCGACGGGCGAATCCATTCGCTCGTACATACTACGCTGGTCCAACACAAAGAACTCCGCAGCCCACATCTCCGAAGAGAGGGCCATCGACGCCTTCAGGGACGGCGTCAAGCGCGAAGACTTCAAGGAGGAGCTTGGGTGCGTCAAACCCAAAACGCTCGATCACCTCATGGACATCGCCAACAGGTGGGCTGACGGAGAAGACCCCATTCACCGAGCACAATCGGAAAAAGAGGACGACTATGGTCAATGGCGAGAGCGTCGTAGCAAGAGAAGATCGCGCGTCTACGACGATCGCGACGCACCCGACATGGTCGCGGCTGGCTACGCCGATCGCCGCAACGACGCCAACCGCAACAGCGGAGGATACCGCGGAGGAAACTTCCGCGATGGAGGACGCCCAGCGCAGTCGTGGCAACGCCGCGACCGCGATAACGGACCCTCAGTATACGAAAAGCTTTCGGGCCCATGCACCATCCAGTTCTACATCGACAAGCAGGATGGCAAAAAGAAAGCGAGCCACATGCTCAAGGACTGCCGCGAGTTCCAGAAGCTCAGCGAAAGCATGGTGCAGATGAGGCAGCAAGCTCCAATCCCTGCGTTCGGAAACGCACCCGCGCCATGTGAGATAGCGCATGGAGCTCCTCAACCGCCACCTGTAGGAGGCCCAAACCAACCGGTCGCACCAGCACAGAACAACGCTGGAAACGGGTATCTCCCACCGAAAGGAGCACTGATGATCCAGAAGGGGCGCCCTACGAATAGGGTGCAGAAGAAAAGCACCCGACAGATCAACCTGGACGTGGCAACTCCACCCGCCATCCCTGAGTACCTCAGCGGATCGGAGTCCTGCATCACGTTCACTCGTCCGGATCACCCTTGCCAGATCCCTCGCCCAGGTCATGCTGCCCTGGTGCTGGAGGCGCAGATAGGAGGTTTTGAGATGAGTCGCGTCTTCATGGACGGCGGCAGCGGCATCAACCTGATGTTCGCAAGCACTCTAGGAGCAATGCGGATCTCGCAGTGCAGCCTGGAACAATCAGACACAACATTCCACGGCATCGTTCTAGGGAAGGTCATATTTCCCCTGGGCAAGATATGGCTCGACATCATCTTCGGCAAGACGGACAACTTCCGACTGGAACGGATCGAATTCAATGTGGTGGACTGGCCATCACAGTACCACGCCATCCTCGGGCGTGTAGCATTCGCAATGTTCCTGGCTGTCCCACATTATGCATACCTGCTACTCAAGATGCTAGGACCGAAGGGCGTCATCACAATCCACGGCAGCTTCACCCGATCGGACCAATGCGACAGAGATTTCAACAGAATCTCCCAATCATTCGGTATGCAGGAGGAGCTCCTTAGACTCTGCAAGGTGACGGACAATGGGGCACCCCCAGTCGCACGACAAAACACACCTGACATGTCTTTCGACTCCACGGTCAACACAACGAAGGTGCACATCCACCCGACGGATGCCTCCAAAACGGCGTTGATCGCCAACGACCTTAGCCCCGCATAGGAAGGCGCGCTCGTCGAATTCCTCCGTGAGCGCTGGGAAATCTTCGCCTGGTGTCCTGCGAACATGCCAGGAGTTCCCAGGGAATTCGCCGAGCACGCACTCAACGTCTTTCCAGACACCAATCCCGTCAAACAGTCCATCCGAAGACTGTCCGAGCCACGAGCCGAAGCTATCAACAAGGAAATCAACAGACTACTCGTTGTAGACTTCATCAGGGAAATCAAAGAAAGCGAGTGGCTTGCAAACACAGTCATGGTCCCAAAGAAGGACATGGACATCCTGCGGATGTGCGTGTATTTCACGTCGCTAAATAAGCACTGCCCAAAGGACCACTTTCCCCTTCCTCGGATCGACCAGATCATCGATTCGACTGCAGGTTGCGAGAAACTCTCCTTCCTCGACGCCTACTCAGGCTACAACCAGATTCGACTCAAGGTTGAAGATCAGGAGAAAACGGCGTTTATCACACCGTTCGGAGTATTCTGCTACAACACAATGCCTTTCGGGCTAAAGAACGCAGGTGCCACGTACCAGCGATGCATGCAGGCCTGCCTCAAGGACCAGATCGGTCGCAATGTTCAAGTCTATGTTGACGACATAGTCATAAAAACCAGGGAGGCAAGGACACTTATCGACGATCTCCACGAGACGTTCCACAACCTTGATCACTACATGATCAAGCTCAACCCTGAAAAGTGCGCCTTTGGCGTCCCATCGGGTCAGCTACTTGGGTACTTCATCTCTCAGCGAGGGATCGAGGCGAACCCGAAGAAAATAAGAGCCATCATGGCGATGGAGAAGCCGAAAAACATCAAGGGTGTCCAGCAGCTCGCAGGACGAATAGCAGCATTGAGTAGATTCATCAGCCACATGGGCGAGAAGGCCTTGCCATTCTACCAGCTGCTATGTAAGGCAGATAAATTCGAGTGGACGCCAGAAGCCAACGATGCATTCGAAAGCCTCAAGCGGCTCCTCTCCACCTCGCCCGTCTTGGTCACGCCAAAGGAGCGCGAGCCTCTGCTGCTGTACATAGCAGCCACACACCAGGTGGTCAGCACCGTACTAGTGGTCGAACGACCCGAAGAAGGCAAGACCCACGGGGTCCAGCGCCCAATCTACTACCTCAGCGAGGTACTGACACCAACAAAGCAGAGGTACCCTCACTACTAGAAGCTCGCCTACGGTGTGTTCATGACGGCTCGACGGCTGAGCCATTACTTCCAGGAGCACCAGGTGATGGTCGTCAATGAGGCACCCCTGAACAGCATCCTGAATAACCCAGAAGCCACAGGACGCATGGCCCTATGGGGCATCGAGCATCACCCTGGACATCATCTACGAGCGACTCAATCAAGTCTCAAGTCCTCCTGGACTTCCTCGTACATTGGATGGAGCTGCAGCTGCGGACACCCCAAACATGTCGCGATCCGGACCATGCGCCAGCGGCTCCAAGCCGAAAGCGGGCGAGGCGAGTCATCTTGACCTCCAGCAGGCGACCTGATGAAGTACGTCCTCCGGATGAAATTCCGAGCCTCCAATAATGAGGCCGAATACGAAGCCCTCATCTACGGCATGAGAATGGCAAAGATCTGCGGCGCAACGCGCCTGGTCATCTACGGTGACTCCAACCTCGTCGTCCAGCAAACGATGAACGAGTGCGACGCACACGCCGAAAACATGATCGGCGTACGCGCTCTACAACTTTCGAAGGAGAATTCGACGGCTGCGAGCTTCGGCATGTTGGAAGAGAAAGCAACGAGGAGGCCAACAGACTCGCCAACATCGGCTCCACCTGCGCAAAGGTGCCACCGGGTGTGTTCCTCGAACAGATCTGCGTGCCATCCATCAAGCGGAAATTCCCCAAGGGATCACCCGAAGAAGCAGAACACTCGGGAGCTACGCTGCCCGAAGGACATGAAGGACCCGAGAAACTGGACACAGAGGTCGCCATGGTCAACCTAATGCAGGGCATGGAAGTCGAAGAAACTTGGACGTGACCATACCTCCAGTTCTTGATAAACGGAGAACTGCCTGACAGCCCGACAGATGCCCGACACATATCTCGTCGGTCAAAAGCCTTCACCATCATCAATGGCGAGCTGTACAAGCGCAGTATTACGGGTGTACTACAAAGGTGCGTCACCATCGGTGACGGGAAAGCCATCCTCCAAGACATCCACGAGGGCATCTGCGGCCATCACGCAGGCAGCCGCTCCCTTGTCGCCAAAGCTCTACGAGCCGGATTCTACTGGCCAACGGCCATGAGCGACGCAAAGGACATCGTCCGAAGATGCAACGGGTGCCAACGGTTCGCCGACAAACCGCACGCACCCGGGTCAGAGCTCAGACCCATACCTATAGCCTGGCCCTTTGCTCAATGGGGCCTCGACATGATTGGAAAACTGCCAAAATCCTCGAAAGGGGGACACGTTTACCTCCTGGTCGCAGTCGACAAATTCACCAAGTGGGTCGAGGCCATGCCCGTCACCAGCCAAAAGGGAAAAACTGCCGTCAAGTTCTTCGAGTCCATTGTCTACAGGTTCGGCGTACCGCACAGCATCATCACCGACAATGGATCGAACTTTATCTCCAAGGAGTTCCAGGACTTCTGCGAAGACCTCGGGATCAACATCACGTACGCCTCGGTAGCACACCCGCAAACAAACGGGCAAGTGGAAAAGGCCAACGGCCTAATCGGCGCCGGTATCAAGAAGCGCCTCATGAGTCCACTCGAACGGAAAGCTGGAGCCTGGACGAAAGAGCTGCCATCCGTACTGTGGAGCTTACGGACTACGCCAAACAGCTTCACCGGCTACACGCCGTTCTTAATGGTACACGGGCGAGCCGTGCTACCGGCAATCGCCACCGGGCTCCCGGGTCGTCGCCTACAGCGAAGCCGAATCCACGGCTGCACTCGAAGATGCCGTCGACACACTCGACGAAGCAAGAGACATAGCAGCAGCTCGATTGGTGCTGTACCAGCATAGTCTCCGCAACTACCACAGCCGCCGGCTACGCCCAAGGTCCTTCGTCGAAGGAGACCTCGTATTGCGACTCAAGCAAGAGCGACCGAAGAAATTCGAGTCGCCATGGGAGGGACCCTACATCATCACCGAAGTCATCCCAGGTGGCGCCTATCTCCTCAAGCACGTGGAGTATGGAGTCGCATACTCCAACCCATGGAACATCGCACACTTACGGCGATTCTACCCATAGTTACCTCCACTTTACTTTCAATAAGGCTTTTCAGCCAAGGCTATTCAGCCGAACAACGTACTTCCTCCATTACGATATAAATAAAGCTAAGTGTCTTGCCCCAAAATTTCGTTTCGTTATTTGCAACATTACTTTATGCTACAAACGCACTCGAGGGCTCCCCCCACCTCACTATTTTCATCAGCTGAGAATCACACGTGTACACCCTGAGTAGCTGACAACGTCAGGCAAACGAAAAGGACACGTACTCGAACAAAGCACTGCGTGCTCACAATAAACATAAACCTTTATAACACAGGGCATAACACGCCCAGTCAAAATATACAAAATTTACATCTACCTCTTTTATAGGTACTACCTATTCTGAAGAATAACCTGAGCACGCTGCTCAAACAAATCTACTACCTGTTCGGCGTACTTCCTTACAGCCGCATAATGCGGATGCATATCCCACTCGCCACCATCCGGCCGAAGAGGTGGCCCAGCTTCTACAACAGACAAATCCACATCAGGACGGTGCAGCCTCACAAGGGACAAATCAGCCTTCACGCCCGCAACGAGCTGTTGCCGCACCAACTCCTTGAAACTTTGACAGAAGACCCGCAAGGCTTGTTGGTACAGCATCCAATGGAAACATGACATGCAAAACTGAGGCAAGCGACGTCTGCACCTGACGAAGCACCCGCGAAACCTGGTGCACATGATCTTGCACCGTCGCCAGCGCCATGGCGCGGTCACGATCCATCCAGAAGAAGCCGCCAGCCTCCATGTCATGTTGAGTCAAGCAATTGACCCGAACAGCGACACGCTCCTTCTCTTCCCTCGGAGCAAAGTTAGTGTGGCATCCCGCAAAAACCACTACTAGAAAATCGCGTTGAATTTGTGCATTGCATCGTCATCATCATGCATTGTTTGCCCGCATTATTTGCAAAGCCTAGTTTTAAATCGTATAAAAACCCCTCGTAGTTTCAAACACAAAAACCCGAGAGCATCGGAGATTTTATTTGCCTAAAAACTATTGTGCAAAGTGTCTTTGCTTTAATTTGAACAGAAGCAAACAAACACAAAAACTAAAACAGCCCAATCCTAAATCCTAGTCCCACCCAATCTATTCCTACCCACCAACCCCAGGCTGCCACCTCACCCTCTCACCCAAAACATACCCACCCTGCCACCTCACCTATCCTCCTCTTTTCCCCCCTCTCTCTCTTTCTCACCTAGTCCCCTCTTACCCTCTCTCACTGCCACCGGGACCCACTCCCCCACTTCCTCACCAACCCCCCAGACCGAGCCCCCCACCCTCACCCGCGGGCCCCACCCCCACGCGTCCCACGCGGCTGCAGTTCCCACTCCCTGGCCCGTTCTCCCCCCAGGGCCCCCGCGGCAGTCACTCTCCCCTCTCCCCTCTCCCACGTGGGACCCGCCCCGGGCCCCACCGAGCCGGACCCCTCCCCCTGTTCCCCTTCTTCCTCACATGTTCCTCTCCCACGCCCCGCGTCTCCTCCTCCGCTAGCCTCTGCCCCGCTCCGGCCATGCGCCTCTGCGCAGCCCACCTCCGCCGCCCCAGTCCGCCGCTCCGGCCAGCAGCCTCCCTCTCCGCCCCGGAGCTCCGCCCCTCTCCCCGCACCGCCTCCACCTCGCGCCCGCGCAGCTCCCTCCGTCCACCTCGCCACCGTCGCCTGCACCGGCCTCCGCCCGGACCGCTCCACCGCTTCGAGCCGCCCGCCGCGCACCCCCCTCGGCGCGGTGCTCCCGTCTCCGCCTGCTCGCCTCCCTGGCGCCCAGTGAGCCAGCGCCCGCCGCTCACGGCCCGTCGCGCCTCAACCCTCTCTCCGGCGACCTCCTCCTTCGCCTCGCGGTCCCGCTCGGCTGCCTCCTCCGGCCGTTCCCTCGTCGAGCTTCGCCCCGCTGCCCTCTCCCGTCTCCCTCGGATCCCGTCGCCCTGCTCGCCCGCTCAGCGGCCCCAGCGTCGCGTCCCGCGCCAGCGGCTGCGCCTCCTCGCGTCCGCCCCGCCACGATCCGCTCCCGTCGAGTCCGGCGCCGCGCGCCTCTCGGCTCGTGTTCCCGCCCGAGCGGCGCCCGCCATCCGCGTCTTCGCTCAAGCCAGCGCGTCGGCCGCGTGCCTCGCTTCCTCCCAGGGCGCCGTCCTCGCCGCCGTTGACGCTCAACGCCCGCGTCCTCGCCCGGTCCCCGGCCGCCTCGCTCAAGCGCGCCGCTTTGTGCGCCTCGCGGCCGTGTTTTCCTTAGTTGATCCTGTTCTTTTGTGTGTACCTTGTTCGGTAGCGACCGTGTGCCGCCCGGCGAGAACAAATCTTACGAAGACCGCCAGCGGCAAGTGTTGCAACGACAATAACTTTCGCGAACCCGACCAAACAGATCATCGCGCAGGACCAGCTACAGGATCGAACCACGGAACCCGCCAAGACCTCCCTCGAAACCCCGAGAACTCCGCCGCGGTACCCGGGGAATCGCCTACATGGAGCCATCGGGCCACGTAAGACCATCGACGCCACGCCCGAGTCCTGCACTGGCACTCAAGTACCTCGACAAGGATGCCAAGGTCGTGTAACGGACCGCCAAGTTCGTCACCTGGGAGGCCTTGACCGCCACATGGACGCGTTCCCGCCAAACCCTGAGGCCCCGAACCGAAGACGATCCGAAGTGCCAAGACCTCCGACAAGGAGCCGACGCAGAACGCCAAGCCCTGCACCCCGGACGCCAAGACGACCCGACTCGAGGTCCCGACAAGACCCTCACAACGGCAAGATCGACCCGTGGGACCCGACAAGATCTGCACGACGACAAGAACGGTACCGATCAGAACGAATCCAACGCGCCCCGGCACCTAACCAAGCTCGGCTTCCCGGATGCAACAAGACCTACCTCCGTGGCCCGAGAACGACCCCGGAGTCCGAGAACGCTTCCGCCGAACCCCCGAACCCCAGATCCGTCGAACCCTGGGACCGACCCCGGACCCCGGAAAAACCCAAGAACGTCGAGAACCCTAAAGTGCGACCCTTTTCCTCGAACCCTATTTTTATAACATAACAACTTGTTGCATATTTAATTGTCATCTCGCATGCATTCATGTGGTTTGGGGGCCTTATGCCGATTCACCTAATAATTAAATATGGGGCCCGTATGCGGGCAAATCTAGCCTTATATTGGCCTCATTTAAACTTGTGTAGCGAACCAGTACTATCGTTTGCCATGCTAAACAACATTTAATATGCGGGGGTTTAAACAACTTGAACCATATATTAATTGACGGGACCCCGGTTCCGCTTAATATGACCTAATTGCATCGCCTCTTTGCCATGCCATGCATCATTCATGCATCATGCCGATCTTCTGCCGTTGTATTAAATATTGCATCCGGTTTATTCTAGAGTTTTGCTTCTTCGCGGATAAGACCGTTGAGTGGATGTGAGCTTCGCCCCGATCTTCGGATGAAATCTTCGACAATGTTTTCAGGCGAGCATCTCCCCCTTCCTACCTATCTTACTTTATAGTAATTTACTCCTTCCTATTGATCTATTGCTATCTGTGTTGCGATGCTCTAGTTTTCGTACCCGTGAAATCCCTTGCAGCCTTATATTGCCTTGGACACATCCTATTATCCGTTGTTTGGTAGCTAGTTGGACTTGCGCGTCGTAGTTGCTTGCTCAAGTCTTGATGTGTCGCCACATGCCACAGTTACTGATGTATTGCCGCATGATGTTGTTGGAGATGATTCTAGCTATACTTATCGTCACTTTAATTTCTGTTTTAACAACTAAAATTGAATAAGCAGAGGCATCGGTGGGTGATAGATAATATTTGGTTTCGAGCGCCCACTTGTGTCCGTAAGACCCCGAGTACTTGATACTGTTCCTTGATTTTATGCGCTATCCACATCCGGAGGTATATGGGACCCCCTGAGCGAGCTTGATTCAGTCTTATTTCTTGGGGCCACAAACTAGTTTGAGGTTTTATTTACGATCTGTACTTATGCCATGTTTTACCGCTTTATTTACGATTGTGAGTCTGCACTTTATGTTAGGATCGGACCACGATTTCGCGGTGTCGACAAGCCCCGTTTGGGGTTCCCGATCGTTCATGGCCGTCCGCCAAACCTTGAGGCCGTCTGAGCTTGCTTACTCCGTTGCGGGTTCTACTTAAGGTGGCCCCTGAAATATTCTGAATCCTGTGATTGTTCGATCGTGAAAGCCTCGTTGGGTTTTGATTTGGTTTTCGAGGTTGATCGGCGTGTGTTGCTATTGGTGCACCCGGCGGGTAAAAACTTTACGAAAGCCGTGTCATGGATATGGACGACTTGGAGCACAGTATCTCGATCATAGACAAGCATAACTAAAGTTTATTGTTATAAATTTGACCTATAATGACTAGTAATCAGCTTCACTATAATGGAATGGCTAATTAATACTGCCCACAATTGCTTGTTTGGCTGTCGCTTGCGACAATTGTACCTGACTAGTAAGTATTGCAACTTCTAGAAATGGCTGAATAAAAGTACCAACAACTGCTGGGTTTTGGGTTTATCTCATGCTATCTGTATCTGACTAGTAAGTGCTGCCACTATAACAGAATGACTAACTAAAAGTGCCCACTGTTTATTTTATCAGGACGATTATCTAAACCTGACTAGTAAAGTACCACAACTATAACTGAATAATTAAAGCGCCAACCGTGTGAGTTCCTCGGATGACTTCCTCGTTTGGTCTCGAGAAACACCGGGATGGGTTTGTTTGGTGTTAGCTTCAGGTTGGATCCGGATAGGTCATTCTCACCCTCTCGATAACCGCCGGTTGTATCGAGTCTCTATAGGTTGTTTAGTGCATCTTTGCTGCCGCTTGATCCACCATACCTATGTGGCGAGGACCCGAATTCTAGCCTCGCCGTGTCTTGGCCTCGATCTTGGCGCTCCTTCTTTGTCTTCTGTTTTGCCCTTTGTCGGCACCTTTTGTTAAGCAGGTTTGAGATCGGCGTCGTTAGCAGGTTACCCTTCGCTTGGCACAGGCGGGGTTATGGGCGCCATTGGTTATTCTTCAGGGCTCTTAGCCCCTTTTGCATCTTGCCCGTAGCTGGACGCTCTATCGTTTTCAAGGTGATTTGGATCTTTGTATATTATCTCCGTACTCTTGACTCTTTGAGTCATTTATATATATATACATTACGTGGGTCCCATCGAGGACTGTTGTGTAATGTTATTACCGTTTTCCACCCTTGCGAAAGTGCTGGTGAGCACCTTTGAATCGTTTCTATGCGGGTGCGGTGAATTTTGCCCAAACTTGCATAGGTCCGATTCGGAGGGTGTTCTGAGTGGTATCGAGCTCAGCGATTCGATACCCCACAAGTCCAGCCTGTAGGATAACCTAGCTAACGGTAGGCAGTGTCAAAACTATTTTTGAAAATCGGTTGGATAGTTCTGGCTAGGTCTGATTTTACTCCTTACCCCTCTGCTGCTCTCCTCTTACCTCTACGTGTTTTGAATCCACCTCTTATCTTTTCTTCGAGTCCAGGATTTCTCGTGGTTGGGTTTCCGTCGTACCTTTAGGGTTTCGCTTCTTCCTTTGTTAACGGTGTCGCTACATCTGGTTTTCCTGCTATCCGAGGAATCCTCCGTCTGGTGGACTTCTCTTGTTCCTTCTCGTGTTTTCCGGTGTTTTCCGACGCGACGATATCCTCTATGCCAGCTCCGATGCAGAGTCTGCATCACCCCTTTGTTCCGAACCTCGCTTGTCGAGATCTTCAGTCTGTTTCCGAGAATGGTTGCACGCTTTTCCACTGATTGTGCGGAGTAATAGTTTGGGTGCGTGATGGATTGGCCCCCATGCCGACTACCCTTTCTATTCGCTTTTGTACATTGAAGTGGACGAGAATGCATCGGTTCCCTCCTTCCATCGAAGTTAGAGGTGGCTTTATTTGTGATACCTCTACCTTCGACCTTTTGTTTCCGGAGTGCTCTCTCGACGATCAGGAACAACGACCCTTCGTTGGTGGTGTCGCCGATTTCAAGATGGAGGATGAACCCTCGTTAGTGGTGTCGCGAAGATCTGCATGAAGCAAGAAGTTTCGGACCGCCGACCTTCCTTTCCGGTACATGAGGCGGATCTCGAGGGCGAGATCCATTGTTAGTGGTGTCGAATTGTGGCATCCCGCAAAACCACTACTAGAAAATCGCGTTGAATTTGTGCATTGCATCGTCATCATGCATTGTTTGCCCGCATTATTTGCAAAGCCTAGTTTTAAATCGTATAAAAACCCTCGTAGTTTCAAACACAAAAACCCGAGAGCATCGGAGATTTTATTTGCCTAAAAACTATTGTGCAAAGTGTCTTTGCTTTAATTTGAACAAACAAACACAAAAACTAAAACAGCCCAATCCTAAATCCTAGTCCCACCCAATCTATTCCTACCCACCAACCCCAGGCTGCCACCTCACCCTCTCACCCAAAACATACCCACCCTGCCACCTCACCTATCCTCCTCTTTTCCCCTCTCTTTCTCACCTAGTCCCCTCTTACCCTCTCTCACTGCCACGACCCACTCCCCACTTCCTCACCAACCCCAGACCAGCCCCCCACCTCACCCAGGGCCCCACCCCCACGTCCCACGGGTCAAGTTCCACTCCTGGCCCGTTCTCCCTGTGGCCCCATGGCGTCACTCTCTCTCCTCTCCCACGTGGGACCCGCCCCGGGCCCCACCGAGCCGGACCCCTCCCCCTGTTCCCTTCTTCCTCACATGTTCCTCCCACGCCTGCGTCTCCTCCGCTTAGCCTCTGCCCGCTCCCGCCATGCGCCTCTGCAGCCCACCTCCGCCGCCCCAGTCCGCCGCTCCGGCCAGCAGCCTCCCTCTCCGCCCCCGGAGCTCCGCCCCTCTCCCCGCACCGCCTCTACCTCGCGCCCGCGCAGCTCCCTCCGTCCACCTCGCCACCGTCGCCTGCACCGGCCTCCGCCCGGACCGCTCCACCGCCGAGGCCGCCGGCCGCAAGACCCTCCGCCGCGGTGCTCCCGTCTCCGGCTCATGGCGCCCCAGCGAGCCCGCCGCTCGCCGGGCCACGGCCCGCCTCAACCCTCTCCGCCGGCGACCTCCTCCTTCGCCTCGCCGGTCCCGCTCGGCGCTGCCTCCTCCGGCCGTTCCCTCGTCGAGCTCGTCGCCCCGCGGCCCTCTCCCCGTCTCCCTCGGATCCCCGTCGCCCCTGCGCTCGCCCCGCTCCGGCGGCCCCCAGCGCGCGTGCGCGTCCCCGCCGCTGGCCAGCTGCGCCTCCTCCGCGTCCGCCCCTGCCACGATCCGCTCCCGTCGAGTCCGGCGCCGGCGCGCCGCCTCGAGCTCGTGTTCCCCGCCCCGAGCCGGCGCCCGCCATCCGCGCGTCTTCCGCTCAAGCCAGCGCCGTCGGCCCGCGTGCCTCGCTGCTTCCTCCCAGGACGCCGTCCTCGCCGCCGTTGACGCTCAACGCCCCGCCGTCCTCGCCCCGGTCCCCCGGCCCGCCTCGCTCAAGACCGCCGCCGCCTGTGCCCTTTGCGCCTCCGCAGCCGTGTTTTTCCTTAGTTGATCCTGTTCTTGCCTGTGTGTACCTTGTTCCAGCGCGACCGTGTGCCATCGCCCTGGCTTCGAGAACAAATCTTCTGAAGACCGCCAACGGCAAGTGTTGCAACGACAATAACTTTCGCGAATGACCCCGACCAAACAGATCTGTCCACTGACAGGACCAGCTACACGGGATCGAACCCTGGAACCCCGCCAAGACCTCCCTCGAAACCCCGAGAACTCCGCCGCGGTACCCGGGGAATCGCCTACATGGAGCCATCGGGCCACGTAAGACCATCGACGCCACGCCCGAGTCCTGCACTGGCACTCAAGTACCTCGACAAGGATGCCAAGGTCGTGTAACGGACCGCCAAGTTCGTCACCTGGGACGCCTTGACCGCCACACGGACGCGTTCCCGCGAAACCCTGAGGCCCCGAACCGAAGACGATCCGAAGTGCCAAGACCTCCGACAAGGAGCCGACGAGAACGCCAAGCTCGCACCGGACGCCAAGACGACCCGACTCGAGGTCCCGACAAGACCCTCACAACGGCAAGATCGACCCGTGGGACCCGACAAGATCTGCACGACGACAAGAACGGTACCGATCAGAACGAATCCAACGCGCCCCGGCACCTAACCAAGCTCGGCTTCCCGGATGCAACAAGACCTACCTCCGTGGCCCGAGAACGACCCCGGAGTCCGAGAACGCTTCCGCCGAACCCCCGAACCCCAGATCCGTCGAACCCTGGGACCGACCCCGGACCCCGGAAAAACCCAAGAACGTCGAGAACCCTAAAGTGCGACCCTTTTCCTCGAACCCTATTTTTATAACATAACAACTTGTTGCATATTTAATTGTCATCTCGCATGCATTCATGTGGTTTGGGGGCCTTATGCCGATTCACCTAATAATTAAATATGGGGCCCGTATGCGGGCAAATCTAGCCTTATATTGGCCTCATTTAAACTTGTGTAGCGAACCAGTACTATCGTTTGCCATGCTAAACAACATTTAATATGCGGGGGTTTAAACAACTTGAACCATATATTAATTGACGGGACCCCGGTTCCGCTTAATATGACCTAATTGCATCGCCTCTTTGCCATGCCATGCATCATTCATGCATCATGCCGATCTTCTGCCGTTGTATTAAATATTGCATCCGGTTTATTCTAGAGTTTTGCTTCTTCGCGGATAAGACCGTTGAGTGGATGTGAGCTTCGCCCCGATCTTCGGATGAAATCTTCGACAATGTTTTCAGGCGAGCATCTCCCCCTTCCTACCTATCTTACTTTATAGTAATTTACTCCTTCCTATTGATCTATTGCTATCTGTGTTGCGATGCTCTAGTTTTCGTACCCGTGAAATCCCTTGCAGCCTTATATTGCCTTGGACACATCCTATTATCCGTTGTTTGGTAGCTAGTTGGACTTGCGCGTCGTAGTTGCTTGCTCAAGTGCTGATGTGTGTCGCCACATGCCACAGTTACTGATGTATTGCCGCATGATGTTGTTGGAGATGATTCTAGCTATACTTATCGTCACTTTAATTTCTGTTTTAACAACTAAAATTGAATAAGCAGAGGCATCGGTGGGTGATAGATAATATTTGGTTTCCGAACGCCCACTTGTGTCCCGTAAGACCCCGAGTACTTGATACTTGTTCCTTGATTTTGCGCGCTATCCACATCCGGGAGGTATATGGGACCCCCCTGAGCCAGAGCTTGATTCAGTCTTATTTCTTGGGGCCACAAACTAGTTTGAGGTTTTATTTACGATCCTGTACTTATGCCATGTTTTACCGCTTTATTTACGATTGTGCGAGTCGCACCTGCATCTGTTAGGATCGGACCACGATTTCGCGTGTCGACAAGCCCCGTTGGGGTTCCCGATGCTCACACCGTCCCGCCAAACCTTGAGGCCGTCTGAGCTTGCTTACTCCGCTATGGGTTCTACTTAAGGGTGGCCCCCTGAAATATTTCTGAATCCTGTGATTGTTCAGTCGTGAAAGCCTCGTTGGGTTTTGATTTGGTTTTTCCGAGGTTGATCGAGCGTGTGTTGCTATTGGTGCACCCCGGCCGGGTAAAAACTTTCTGAAAGCCGTGTCCGCGGATATGGACGACTTGGAGCACAGTATCTCGATCATAGACAAGCATAACTAAAGTTTATTGTTATAAATTTGACCTATAATGACTAGTAATCAGCTTCACTATAATGGAATGGCTAATTAATACTGCCCACAATTGCTTGTTTGGCTGTCGCTTGCGACAATTGTACCTGACTAGTAAGTATTGCAACTACAACGAAATGGCTGAATAAAAGTACCAACAACTGCTGGGTTTTGGGTTTATCTCATGCTATCTGTATCTGACTAGTAAGTGCTGCCACTATAACAGAATGACTAACTAAAAGTGCCTTATTATTTTATCAGGACGATTATCTAAACCTGACTAGTAAAGTACCACAACTATAACTGAATAATTAAAACTGCCAACCGTGTGAGTTCCTCGGATGACTTCCTCGTTTGGTCTCGAGGGGGAAACACCAGGATGGGTTTGTTTGGTGTTAGCTTCAGGTTGGATCCGGATAGGTCATTCTCACCCCTCTCTGATAACCGCCAGTTGTATCGAGTCTCTATAGGTTGTTTAGTGCATGCTGCCGCTGCCGCTTCAGTCCACCATACCTATGTAGGCGAGGACCGCCGAATTCTAGCCTCGCCGTGTACTGGCCTCAGTACTGACGCTCCTTCTTTGTTTTCTGTTTTGCCCTTTGTCGGCACCCCTTTTGTTAAGCAGGTTTGAGATCGACGTCGTTAGCAGGGTTACCCTTCCGGCTTGGCCTGGGCAGGGTTATGGACGCCATTGGTTATTCTTCAGGGCTCTTAGCCCCATTTGCATCTTGTCCGTAGCTGGACGCTCTATCGTTTTCAATGTGATTTGGATCTTTGTATATTATCTCCGTACTCTTGACTCTTTGAGTCGCTGTTATATATATATTTGTTCTGTGGGTCCCATCGAGGACTGTTGTGTAATGTTATTACTTCGTTTTCCACCCGCACGAAAGTGCCTGGTGGGCACCTTTGAATCGTTTCTATGCGGGTCTGGTGAATTTTGCCCAAACTTGCATAGGTCCGATTCGGAGGGTGTTACAGTTAGCACCTGCGACAATTGCACAAAATAAGAGGCAAGGCCAGCAGGCTCATTCGAAGAACTAAGCTGCAGCTCGAAACAAAGAACAACTTACATTGAAGCTGCTCAGACAGCCGAAGCAGTTCCGCCATCAAGTACTCATCTCTGGCTGCACCACGATCCGCCTTGGACTTCCAAACATCGGCATGACCTCGCAACCGAAGCAACTCCCTCTCAAGACTACGAACACCATCCCGAAGAAAAGCGAGTTGCGAGGAATCATCCAAAGATGGACGCAGTTGCGCTACAGGCGAGGTGTCAACGGGATCAGCACCCGAAGGAACCTAGCACAGAAGAAAAGCAAATGACATAAACATTCAGACAGTGGTAGTGCACAACTCAGAAGAATTCATTAAGCATATAAGGCCACTACGTGGCACGAGGACTGTGTTCTTCAAAATATTTACAGCAAAAGCAGACTACAAACTATCCTACATCTACAATGCCTAAGACGCGGCACCCTGAGTCGCCTCGGAGCCGTATTGCCTAGCCTTGGCCTCCCCTTGCTGCCGCAGCGCATACTCAGACAGCAAATCAATGAGGTTCGGCCCATATCGCTTGCAGCGAGCAGAGTAGGCAGCAAAGGCTACCTCGGATCCGTCTGCGGTCGTCGGCATCCGGGAGGTGATCTGGGGCAGGTCCAGCTCCGCTCCAGCTGCCAAAGCCATCGCCAGCCCGATGGACGCGCCGATGCCCTTCTGCTTGCGCTTGTACGCCATAGGCACTTCGGCTGACAAAGCCTCCGCCAGGGCAACCACATCATCAAGGGCCGCGCCCTTAGGGACAAGCTCCTTGTAGAAGCGGCCAAGGACCTCCTTCGCCTTGGCAAGGGAGCTGACGATGGTGCTGCAACGATCTTCGACCGCTGCAGTAGCATCATCTAGAGCACTCCCGTGCTCCGGAGCGCCGCAGTCAAACTCGAGGCCTGCGGCATCTAAGACAAAAAAAGACATGACGAAAGCAACGCGGAAGAAGACAATAAAACAAGAAGAAAGAAGCACAAATACAACACTCACCCGAAACAGCCTTGGCAACAGCCATGAGCTTGCCTGCCACCTCTCTCTCACGCAGCCGCAACAGTTGCCAGCTGCTCCTCACGGTCCGTGGCCTCCTGCTGCAGACGCTCCTTAGATTCGGCTGCCTTGGTCAGCTCAAGCTCAAGGCGCTCTTTCGCACCAGCGGCGTCCGTAGCCTTCTTCTCCGCCTGACCAAGGCTCTTTTTGAGAGCATCAATCTCACGGAGGGAAGTGTTATGCTCCTCTGCACTCAAAACATACAAGAGTCAGAAAGCAAGACAACAGTGCAAAAAGAAAGAGGTACCAAAGCGTACAGGTACCTTGAAGCTGTTGGAGGTTGGCCTCCGGCACCAGGTGCTCCTGCACCAGTCGCTTGGCATCCTGCACAAAAGGCTGCAGGAAGAAGAACTACCAGTAAGGACAAGGACTCGGGGGCTGCGCCCACCACGAAGGAACAAAAAGCAAAATTTGCACACGAAAACGTCCGACGACGACCTCGAAGACTCGAAGAAAGAATAAGACAGAAAAATATTTTTCAGACGCTCGGGCTCCCCTGTGGCAGGAAGCAATACTTACATGCTCGGCGACGACAAGGCAGCTGGCAGCCTTCTGAGGCGCAACCACCTGATCACCCTGCGGAGAAGGGACCGGCGCAGCACCCTCAGACGTGACCACCATCTGAGGAGGAGGAGGAGACGTAACCTTCGACTCTCCCATCATCTCCCGAGCGCCATCGCTAAAGGAGTCATGGGAGGAGTGCCTGCACACCAAATATTTAGCACAAGCACAAAAGTCAATAGGAACATGACAGTAGTACAAAAGAAAAACTTACGAGTCCAGGGAACTCAGGTCGAAGACAGGAGGAGTCCTTCGGGCTCTCTTCTCCCCCTTCTTCTCCTCTTTCTTCTCTTCCTTCTTTTCGTCCTTCTTCCGCTTTGCTGGCGGGTGCGGCGCTACAGCCCGCAGAGGAATGGCAGGGAAAGAGGAAGAAGAGCCTCCATGCCCGTCACTATGACGTTCAAGGCACAAAGGGTTCCTAGGAGTCGGAGGAGTCGAGGCATCCGAAGACTCGCTGGAGCTTCATGATCGTTTGCGCGTGTGGTCCTCGCTCGACTCATTGGCATCTTCCGCCGGAGATCGCGCCGATGGCAGTTCGGACACGGAATCCACCACATCATTATCCGGAGCATTCGGAAATAACTCAGGCAATGGCGGCACCATGCCCGACACCTTTAAGCTCTGCAAAAAGAAGGTACTTTGTTAGCAAACCAAGGAAAACAAATATGCAGTCGACAAAAAGCGCTACGCGCACGAATCTACACCTGCGGAACGGCCAGCGTCGAAGAAAACGGAGGAGTCAGCGACTTCCCCGGGATTTTTTCTCCGGCCTTGAACTTCAGCAGCAAGCGAAGGGCCCTGTCAAGATCTCCCTCGGAGATTTTCTCAGCCGAAACCCTCGTCGGATCACGGCGGCCAGAATAAAGAAACATCGGGTGCGCCCTCGCCTGGAGAGGCTGCACCCGACGCTCGAGAAACGTGCGGATAATATCCACGCCGTTCACTTCCTTCTCCGGAATCAACTGGAGATCCTCCACCCGACGGTAAAGGGCCTCTATCTCCTCTGTCTCGCCATCCAAGATCTGGTTTTTCCAGGATCTTTTCGGCTCGATTATCTAGGAGGGGTCGAAAGGAGCAAGACCAAAATGCTGCCCAGCAACTGTAGAGTCGTGAATGTAAAACCACCGCCTCCTCCAGTACTAGAGAATATTGGATTTGAGGGAGATGATGCAACCACCAATGGGATACACACCATCCGAACCGGATTGCCTCTTCAGGAAATAGAGTTTTCGGAAGAGGCCAAAATGCGGCTCGATGCCGATCCAGCACTCACAAAAAGTGATGAAACAAGCAATGTGAAGAAGAGAATTGGGCGAAAGATGATGCAGCTGGATGCCATAGAGAAAGAGCACCCCACGAAGGAAGTCGTGGACTGGGAAGGAAAACCCACGCATAACGAAGGCGAGAAACATAACCCGATACCCGGCGGGGGGACGGGGGATTACCTCGTTGCCGGGGAGTCTGACGGCCTCCCTATCTTGCGGGATCAAACCCCGCTCGCGAAGCTTGCGGAGATCACTCTCCCGCGTCTCTGATCGCCGCCAACCACCATCGGTGACACGGGTAGCGGTGGCGCCTTTCTTTCCTCCGGCGGCGCTGGTACCAACTGCAGATGATGATTTGTTCGGTTTCCCCATCGCGCTACAGCGGCGCCGGTGGTGAAAGCGCAGAAGGGAAGATGGAAATGCGGAAGGAAATCCCAGCGCGCAGCAATAATCGCTAGAGCACAAGGAGGCAGTGAAAACAAGAATTGATGCGATGAAAACAAACTGCAGCTTTCCCCAATGATTATAACGGCGAAGACGATGCACGGCAACCGTCCATCAGGAAGACCTAACGCCAACGGCAGATCTGGCCATACACGTGTCAGCATCACAACGAACCGTCGTTACCACGCCGTCCACTATGCGCGGAAATCGAGGAGACGCCATAATTATCTCCACGCCGCGCGTGACCGGTCAATTCAAGGTCAGCAAGTGGGACCCACGTTTGTCCAGTCAAATCATCTCTGGCGCAGCAGACGCTTGAGGTCATTGATCGTCAGCACTGATGTCATCAAAAGCTATACTAGCAACAACTACAATTTCTTCGGCTACAAAGCTAAGAGTACTCACTCGAATCTACGATTCGACTAAATACTCGGGGGCTACTCCTATTAGGAGCGCTGGCCGCGCACCCGAAAGATGAATAAAAACGAACTGTTTCTTCGAGTCCTACGTCGAGTCTACGACTCCACTACGGACTCGGGGGCTACTCCCATAGGGAGGTTGGATTTAAGCATCCGAAAATGTTTGTGTCCTACGGACTTAACAACTGAACAATGTTTGAACTAAAGTCTCCGCTCGAGTCTACGACTCGAACAGACACTCGGGGGCTACTCCCATAGGGAGCGCTGGTCACGCACCCTATGAAATCTTCGACTGCGATCTTTCGGATCAGCATGCAAAAACTTTTCGGCAACTCTGCCCCAACAAAACGCTGAGTGAGCAACGATCTCCTTGGCCACCCGAAACACCTCTGCGGTGACAAACATTCGTATGCTGTGTCTGCGACACAAAGATAAGACCTACAGATATCACCTGATGGCCTGGCAACGCACACGACTGCGCTCTGCTAGTAAAAACCCGTGCTAACAGGTGCGATGAAAAATCCCGACGGACGTGTTGGGTACATCAATTAAATTCACTGGAATTCCACTCCTGTAAGTCCTCTGCGGCCTGAGTCGAATTACGCCAGCATATGTTCCAGTTTCGAGTTGAGGGACTCGAACCTGAGGAAGATCGTGTTGTTTCGTCCTAAGACAGTTAACTGACCCTAATCCGTCGGGTGAGTCAGGCACACGCATCCACAATCTCTACACACATACTGTTAATAAATAGTTGCACCCGAAGGATTGAAGAGTCCTCAGCCGAATCTACGATTCGACTGATCACTCGGGGGCTACTGACATGGTTATACCCTACGGGTACGTGATCTCAGCATACCTAGTCCAGCCCAAGGAAGGCCCACGGCAAAAGTACGTTGGCCCATGAAGACTTTCGGGTGGCCCAGGCCCATGGTGCCTTCGGATCCTTGGAGAGCAAGACTAGAGTAGATAGGAAATTCAAAGGGGTAAAACCCTAAAACCCGTAACCGACTAGGACTATGCCCGGGACCTGCCTAAGTCTGTATAAAGTCCAGGAGGGCACGACCTAGATCTCTCGACTCATACTTCCTCATACACACCTCCACGCCAGATTGCATCTGCGCACCCCTGTAACCTTCGGTTCCGCCGTAATCAAGAGCAGACAAGCAGGAGTAGGGTTTTCCCTCCGGGGGCCTGAACCTGGGTAAACCTTGTGTCCCCGTGTTGCTTGTTTGCTAACCGTTCCACGATCTCCAGCATCCCCATCTTCTCGAAAACCCAAGTCCATAACAATGGGCATTGATGGGATCAAACCTCGTCAGTAGGATACAAGGTAAATAAACTTCTAAACCTATTACCCCTACATATTGTGGATAAACTTCCCGATATGGAATTTGTGAACCGATGTCTACTATAAATATTATGCCTTCATCACTTTATGAGGAACTTCACTACAACTTGAATAATCCAGATGTGGAATTGGTAGACACCACTATTAAACTTTTTAGTAGAACTATATGAAACCGGAAGGTGTCATTCGAAATATCTATGTGTTTGTCGGACCACTCATGTACCCTGTTGATTTTCATATAGTTAATATGCCTCGAGATACTTTTTGTCCTATTCTATTAGGTAGGCCTTTTGTCTCCATAACCAAAGCTCGAAATGATAACAAGAAGGAGACAATTTACGCGATGTTTGGAGAAGAGGAAATGACATTCCACTTTACCAACCTAAAAAGGAGGTCATATGAAATAGAGGATATCAAGGAAGAGAAAACAATTGCCGAGTTGGCCGCGATTCATTTCAGCACTCCCCAAAATGAATTAGAAAGAATCTTAATTAATTGGGAAGAGGCACAAGACGACGAGGAAAGAGAAGACATAGATGTTTATCTTGACTCTGTCCCGGAAGCAAAAAAACCCACATGATTATGAAAAACTAGTAAGAAAGGGTGATGAAGAACCTCCTCCAATTAAATTTAAACGACTTCTAGCAATATGAGGTATGAGTTTTTAGGTAATGAAAACAAATGTCCTGTTATTATTAGTAAAAATTTATCAGAACAGGAAACAAATAAACTCGTTTTAGTTTTGATCAAGCATCGTGAAGCATTTGGATATACTCTAAGTGACATTAAAGGAATAGATACATCCATTGTGACACATAAGATTACCATGCTTGAAGATGATGTACCTATAGTTGACACACAAAGAAGGCTTAACCCTAAAATGAAATAGGTAGTAATAAAAGAAGTTATAAGCATATTAGATGTCGGCATAATATACCCTATTTCTGATAGTAAGTGGGTTAGCCTAGCTCATTGCATACCAAGACATGGAGGTCTTGATGCTGCTATGAATGAGGATGGTGAGCTAGTCCTTATAAGGCCTATTGTTGGTATCGCATGTGCATCCATTTTAGAAAACTAAACCGTGAAACATAGAAAAATCATAAAACTATACCATTCATGGATAGAATTTTATAAATACTAAGCAATAATTCTTATTTTTGTTTTCTTGATGGTTATTCGGGTTATTCTCAAATTTCTATATAGCCCGATGATCAAGAGAAGACGACTTTCACATGTCCTTATGGTACTTATGCTTATAGACTAATACCATTTGGCTTATGTAATGCAGCTGCGACTTTTCAAGAATGTATTTTAAAAAACTTTTATGATCTTGTTGAGAAGACTATGGAAGTTCTAACAAATGATATCGTTGTTTGTGGGACAACATTTGATAATTGTCTCTACAATTTAACCAAGATTTTGCAGACATGCAGGCAATCGAACTTAGTTTTGAATTGCGAGCAATGTCGATTCATGGAAAGAGAAGGTAAAGTTTTTGGACATAAGGTTTCAGAAAAGGGTATAGTAATAGATAAGACCAATATAAGTGCTATAGAAAACCTTTCCATACCCCAAGACATTAAAAACTTAAAAAATTTCTGGGACATGCAGGTTTTTACAAGCGTTTTATACAAGATTTTGCTAAAATATCTATGCCTCTTACTAACCTTCCTGACAAAGAAACCCCATTATACTTAGACCATGACTGCATTGCATCTTTTGAAAAAATTTAAAAAATTAGTTTTAGCACCTATTATGCAACCTCCAAAATTGAATGAACCATTTGAAACATTTGAAATCATGTGTGATACTAGTGACTATGCTGTAGGAGCTGTATTGGGACAAAGAGACAGGAATAATTTAAATGTTATTCATTATGCTAGTAGGACACTTAATAAAATTCAGAAAAATTATGCCACTACCGAGAAAGAGTTCCATGCTATAATTTTTGCCTGTAACAAATTTAGATCTTACATTATTAATTCTAGAGTAATAATTCATACAGATTACCAAGCTTTGCGTCACCTACTTTTAAAAAAGGATGCAAAGACCAGGTTGATTAGGTGGGTATTATTATTACAAGAATATGATTTACAAATAGTAGATAGGAGGGGTAAGGATAATCCAGTTGTAGATCATCTATCTAGGATGGAAGGAATAATTACCGACCCGTACCTATAAATGAGTCATTTTCGAGAGAGCACTTAGCAAAAATTGAAGTAGTTGATCCGTGGTATGCATATTATGCTAATTATCTAGCAGTAAAATTTGTACCCCCTGGTATGACAAGAAATAAAAGAATGAAATTCTTTAATGATCTTAGAAAGTAATTTTGGGATGATCCGTTTCTTTATCGACATGGACCTGATGGAATGATCGGGAAGTGTGTCCCTAACCATGAAATTAATGCAATTTTGCAAGATTGTCATGGCAGCCCCTATGGAGGACATCATGTAGGCAGGCAAACTGCGGAGAAGGTACTTCAATCCAGATTATATTAGCCCATCTTGTTCAAAGATGCACAAAGGTATGTGGAATATTGTGATGCTTGCCAGAGAAGAGGTAATATAGGCAGAATACAAGAGATGGTTATGAATTATAGTCTTATAATTGAACCCTTTGATGTATGGGGAATGGATTACATGGGACCCTTTATAGAATCAAATGGTTATACTCATATTCTTGTTGCTATCGATTATGTTACTAAACAACTAACCATGCAAATGTAGCCACTTCCGTGAAAATGATCAAGGATGTCATATTCCCCAGGTTTGGAGTTCCTAGATTTTTAATTACTGACGGTGGCTCTCATTTTATGAAGGGAACTTTCAAAAAAATCCTCGGAAAATATGGAGTAACTCACCACGTTTCTTCACCATATCATCCCCAAACAAGTGGTCAAGTGGAACTCTCGAATAGAGAACTTAAGACCATACTCGAAAAGACGATGGATAAATCAAGAAAAGATTGGTCATACAAGCTAAATGACACCCTTTGGGCATACCGCACTGCATTCAAAAATTCGATGGGTATGACACCATATAAGATGGTATATGGTAAGTCGTGCCATCTACCTTTAGAATTAGAACATAGAGCATTTTGGGCAATGAAGAGTTTAAACCATGATCTCAAGGCATCGGGAGAAAAATGTTTATTAGACATCCATGCTTTAGATGAGTTTAGAAGAGATTCTTATGAAAATGCTAGATTATTTAAGGAAAAATTAAAAATATGGCATGGTAGAAAAATAGAGTATAAGGTCTTTAAAAGTGGAGATAAAGTTCTACTCTATAACTCTCGTCTTAAGTTATTTCCAGTAAAGCTCAGATCAAAGTGGGAAGGCCCCTATATAGTTGAAGAATCTTATGCCTCAGGAGCAGTGAAGCTCTAGTGGAAGACACCTTCTCTTTTATGGATAGTGAATGGATAATGTTTGAAGAATTATCGTGCAAAAGAACATATAAGTGCAATCATTGTGCGAATAATTACTCCAGAAGAATTGATTGATCAAAAATATGAAAGGAATGGAGACCTGAAGAGGGACAAGATCGAGACAAAGTGAGCAACACTATTGTCAAGCTACAGACCATAAAAGTGCGCTTCATGGGAGGCAACCCACAAGAAATAAAGGGACGAGTAAGTTTTATAAATTTCTGAGGTAAGTTTTAGTTAACTTTGAGATTGAGTAAGGAACACATGAAGCTTTTGAGAAATAAAATAAATTTGGTTATGATAAAATCCAGCTCAATCAATGTTAATGCTGGTCGAAAAATTAAGCTGTCGTTTTTTCTATCAAAACTTGGTATTCCTTTAATTTTTAGATTAATAAATAATTCTCGGAGGAACAGGTAATTTTTGGTGATTCCAGAAAGCTTAACGACCAACTATACGGTGGGAATAAAAATTCCGGCCGTATAGTTATCAACACCATCTCTGAAAATTTGTTCCTTAGTACTGAAAGCTTAACGACCAACTATACGACAGAAATAAAAAATTTAGTTGTATAGTTGTGTTCGTATAGTTGTTCATCACATTCTCATATTTTTATGCCAAGGTACAGAAAGGTTAACGACCAACTATACGGCGGGAGGAAGTCTCCCCGCCGTATAGTTGTGGCCGTATAGTTGTTTTCCCCTTAGATAATAAAAAAATCTATAGTTGGTTCTGCAACTATAGAGCGGGATCTATACGACCCGCGTCCGTATAGTTGCTCGTTAAGCCTGGCGGCTAGGGCTTTCGACCTCCCATTTTAAAGACGTTTGCATCTAACCTTTTTCATTAAGTTTTGCAGAGATACAGCCTCCAGCCTCGAAAAAGTCATCGCCATCTCCATACACCCCCCCTTCTAAAAACTTCCGTGCAGCGAAGCCATGCATCCTTTCCATGTCAACAAAGTTTGGAAGAAGAAGCAAGAGAAGCCAGTGAAGAGGATCGAGGAGGTGGGACCAAGAGAAGCACCATCATCATCCAGCTCAGAGATCAAGCCTCTCCCAAATTGGGAGGACATGTTCCCGCAAAGGATGGAGATGATGCGTCAATCAGATCAGAGGAGGATCTCCCTAATCCTTACCGTCACAACATAGGATATTATTATGAACTTTATCTTAGTCCGTCACCTATCCAACCCAAGAAGGTGCGGCAACATGAGATTCATGATAAGATCTATCAGTTGGAAAAAGCTTCAAAATCATGTGTTAAAACTATTGGAGAAGGAATTGACTCCTACTGGATGACGAGCAAAGACCTTGAAAAAAAGGTCAATGACATCGATGGTAGGTTTGGTTTCTTGATCAAAACTATTTTTGAGTTGAAATATGAGAATAAATTCCTTAATAGGAAAATTTTGAAGCTTGAATACGACATGGCCAAGATCAGCATCTGACTAGCAAGTGTGGCTAAAGGAGAGGAAGACAGTGATCTTCCTACACATGAGGAGGAATAGGTACCAGCAATGAGTTAATTGATCCCGCATCGCTTGACTCTAAGCTTGGGGAGATCTCTAAAACCTTGTAATCAATCTTATAAGTTTATTACTTCTAGTTCATCATTTAGTTCGAGTTCATAAATAAAGTTTGCATCATTAGATTCCCTTCAGGAATATTTGATCCCTATTATGAAATTCTGAGTTTATTATGATATATGAAGCATTATTGAGTTTGAGTTTGTCTCATTGGATATATGAATTGCTTGAGTATGATTTTACTTGCACTTGATGATAGCAATAGGAGTCTTCCACACCATTGGTATTAATGGAACACATAAAGATAGTTTCATCAATACGTTGTAAGTCAATGGTTTGATTTAAAAAAAGGAGAAACTATCTAATTAATTAAGATGCAAATAAAAACCTTGAACAAAGGAGAAAATATAAGTGCTATCAAAAAGAGTGAGAACAAGTTTGAGGTAGAATCTCAAGTTATAAAGATGCTTCATATATATTTGGAATTTGATAATTGAGATCGTTAAAACTTTGAAATTCCTACATGAAGTGGATTATATGGCTAGCTTCTTTGCACATCACTTAAACAAAAGTGTGAGCACAAGTATATAGAAAAATAAAGATGAAGAAAAAGAGCGAATGTGCAAAGAGAAAATAGGCATATACCACCATATTGTAGTAAGACAAAGAGACGTTTGAGATTTTGAATCCCGAGTAAATATGTTAATCCTAAAAACATTTGGGACTACCTCACTAACTCATTCGGTTGAACCAAATACTTTTACATCATATGGAGAATAATCTTTTGTGAACTATTAATTTCTAAGGTGTGGAAGCCTGCTAATATTATTCGGATGGTTCGAGTAAGGTACTATTCATGATTTTATTTATATGTATCCTTTATGATAAACACATGTTGCAGCTACATCATTTATTTTATCGACTCCGCTTCATGAATATGAGGATCACATCCATTAAGCTAAACTTGCTCGGGACGAGCAAGAGTCTAAGCTCGGGGAAGTTGATGAGTGCATATTTGCATCATGTTTTAGGTTATTATTTTGCATTGTAGATGTAGGATTTTGGTATTTTACGGCATTCACACGCACTTTTTATGTTTATTTTCACTAGGATCAGATCATATGATGGATCCAATAGACGCAATTCTTGAAGAAGTTGTAGTGGAGAGAAATAGAGCCAAAAACTACATAAATCGTTTATTTGGGAAATATTAATAATATCAGAAGAAAACCCGAAGCGAGAAACAAAAATAGAAGGGTTAGTTGGCGCTGCCTCCGCCTCCTCAAATAGTTTCACCCCGTGCAATTGGTTCGGGGAGACGACATGCAGAACACTCAGAAATCGCGAAAACCTCACCTCCGGAAGGGATATGGAGGGGGAACTTGCCCTAGGGATTCATCTTCGCCCTAAGCAGATCTGGGAGGCCAAGGCATCGATCTCCATCTTCATCAACCGCTGCATCTTCATCACCAACATCACCTCCATCCATCCCATCGAAATCGTTTCCATTACATCTGTCATGGTGCTTATCGCCTCCATGCCTGTGTAGATCTTTAGTTCTTAGAGAGATGAAGAAACCCTAGTATATGATTGAGATGAGATAGAGATTATTATATTATACATCATTATATGTATGTGTTAATTGTCTTCATCTTGATGTTTGGTGAAGCGCTCCATTCAATATTTTCCTCTTGTGGGGACTCGATGAAGGGGATTACTTGTTGGTACACAGAGGTATGATAGCACTTAGTGTGACTATAAAGTCGTTGTCATCCTTTACGTACTAACTTGGAGAATCAAGGAGAACTCATTAAGCCATGGCCATGCCGTGGGAGAAATCCCTTAATAGTGGGGTAATACGATTGATGTCGTTTATCTGTCAGCTATGGTTATGAAGGATGGTGTGAGCAGTGGTTGTTACCTCATCATTCATATATGGAGCTCCTCCCACATACATGCATATCATGAGAATATTCGATATAATAATCTTGATCACTTGGTATAAATTGCTAGCGGTGTATCCACCACTCTCTGAAAACGCCTTTCCCCTATTGGAGTTTCAATATTTCTTATTTAGGCAATTACTACTTTATGCATTAAGTTTTACTTCGCTTTACTTTACTTTTTCAACCAACCAAAACCCAAAAACAATTCTACTTTTATTGCAACTTAGAATTATTACTCAAAGTACTTCTTTTAGTTTTAGTTAAAATCATTTTAGTCTTTCGCCTACTGCTCCCTATGGGATCGATATCTTTATTTCAAAACTAGCTACAAACGATCTGTGCACTTGCAGTCATCATGGCCCAGAGTTGTTCAGACCGTGCACGTCCAAGTCAGCATGCTATGGCCCCACTTCTCAGTCCGTGTCACAACGGTCATATGTTTGGGCCCACCTCACATAATCCTAATGATAACAAATAGTATTACTTTGTTTGGTGCTTAAAGCCTAAAGACAACTGTTTCGGGCCTTGGCTATTTGGGCCACCAAAATCATCGCATATCAGTTATTTCCTTGAACGATGGCGCCTCCTGGACAGTTCACCTCAACGACGTCGCATAGGAGCTAAACCCTAATAATAGCCCACAACACAAAATCATCCAAATTAAAAGCAAAAAAGAAGGGTGAGAACGGCTACTAGGCAGGCCCCTCGAGGGTGAGACGATCAGGAGTTGCGAAGCGCTATGCCAACGATCTCAAGGCCTGAAGGGTGTTGTCCAAGTGCTCCCGGTCCCATTGTTCCAAAGCTCTGAAAATAAGAAAAAAAAGCAGAAAATGGAGTTAGAAGCACATCTTGGAAAGATCCGCTTTATCACCATCTTCTTTTGAATGTTCCAAAGCGTTCAATTTAGAGCCGCAAACACTAACCAGAAGAGGTGACGCCTTCTTCTGGTATGGTTTACCTTTGTCTCAAGGAACTTGTCGAGAACATGGGCATGCCAAGTCGGACCAAGAGCTTCCCGGATAAAGCTCTATAGAAAATGAGCGACAGGGCATGTGAACATAATGTGGGCGTAAGTTTTCGGCGTCCCACATAATGCACACAATCCGTTGCCAAGCTCATTCAGTTTTGACACCTCTAACCCTGAAGGAGGATGGTCCCGCAACAACTGCCAAAGAAAGATCGTCAAGCTAAGGGGGAGGGGAGCCTTCCAAAGGGGGTTGTCTTATAGCTCAGTTGGCTCGCTAGTTTTGATCATGTAGAAATTATAGCATTATGCCAATTTGGAATTAAAAAGTAAACTAAAAATAGGAAAAATTATAGCATGCATCATGAGCAACATGATAAACTTAATAAAATCTGATTATGTAACTATGTACTGTCATCCTTAATTATGCAAGAATCAATGCGACTCAAGTATTTGATATGTATAATTGTATTGGGCGCCCAAGCCTCGCAAGCAACTATCAGGTAACTCACTCGTTTAGCTCATCTTTCTGATGAGAAAAAAGTTACTACTTGGCTGGACTCAGTAAGAAAATAAATTCAAGCTAATCGGGCTGAGTTTGTAACAGAGTTGAGTAACCAATGAGTTTCAAGTTTTCCCATGCGCAGACGCTTTAGCAGGTACTGATACATTTTCTTGCGGGGGCGGGCACGGATTTTCCTGCAAAAAAAAAAGTGTAATTTTTTCTCTCCTTTTACAGTTCCACAAACCTTGCACACATCCTCACCCAACATCTTATGGTCGAAAAACAAACCTTTCTTTTATCTACATGATACGCATGACTAAGAGAATCTCTAACCTAACCCCTAAAATTTAGAGGACTAAACAGATGACTATCCTAGATGAGAAAAAAATTCCTCCTCTAATTGATGGCCGCCGGAAACGAAACCCAACCCCATTAATTCGATTCTTATGTGCCCATTCAAACAAACACGTTGTATGCATACGAAATTTATAAATATTTGACAATATTTTATAAGATTTCAAAGTACTTCATTCAACTGAAAGATAAACCTAATGGCGCCGTCGTCTGTGGCTGTCAAAACAGTGATCTAACCCTAGAAACTATGGCGGCCGTTGTCAGTGTTGTTGTCGCGTCGAGGTCGCCGCCACCTAGCCGTCGAGGCTGTCCAGCCACCTCTCGAAGGAGGAGTTGGACGAGCTGTCGTCGTCGGAGTCGCCGCAGAGGTCGATGACCAGAGTGGAGGACAAAGATGTCCCCGACGCGAATGAAGAAGATGGTGTCGGCGATAAGGAAGACGACGCCCCTGGCGCGAAGGAAGAAGATGGCGTGGTGGCGGACGAAAGCGAGGCCTCGCGGCGTGCGGCCTACTCAGCGTATTTCAGCACCTCCGCTGGCATGCGCCCTGGATTGAGCCAGCGCATGCATCTCCGCAATGTACACCTCGCCGGCGGCCTCGGCCGCGATGCGCTCCCGAGCCTCACAGTCCTCCAACGTGATGTGTGCCACGCGACCGAGGCTGCGCAGGGAGAAAAGCTTCGGCACCTCGCCGGCTCCGAGCAGGAAGTTGAGATCGGCGTAGTTGCGGCCGTGGTGCCAGATGTTCTCGACGTTGTGCGCCCAGGTAGCTTGCCGAGCTGATTGGAACGTTCCAAGCCAGATATTGTGGCCGGCTTTCCGGTCGATATCTCCGATACCCACGTCCCCCACCGCTGTTGTCGCACGCCGTGGTACTGGCCGTACAACCTCGGTGGCGACGGGAGGTCTGTCGGCTCCCTAGATCAGCCTCGAGGCACGCCGCCGCCCCAAATGGCGTTACTGATCGGTGGAGGATACCAGCGGCGGGAAGATTCGGCCATCTCCGGCGGTAGGGAGCTGAGCGGCAGTGGAGAGTGAGCGGCTGAGGTGGTGGGGATTTTACTGCCGAGCAAATAAAGGAGAGGGGTGAGGTTTTTTGGGGGTTGGTTTCCTAAATTTAGTCCTCCAAACATTTATAGTCTTTCGGTTAGAGGCTGCTTCGGCCGTTAGATAACTAAAAAATGCCATCTATGGTTTTTTTAGGGGTTGGATTAGAGATGTTCTCTAAAGCAACTCCCTCCGTTTTAAAATATAAGATGTTTTGAAGCAAATATATCTAAACTTGTTTAGTACGTAGGTTCATTCAACTTTGGGATGAATCTACACACTAAAAAAAGTCTAGATTTATTTTTTTCATAAACCTAAAATATCTTATATTTTAAAATGGAGGGAGTATAACAAAAACGATAAGCTAGATGTCCCATATTTTGTTGGTCGTTGCAATCAAATCCTCTTCAATATTTATGTTCTAACGACCCCTTAGCTAATAATCTGAACGAATAATTCTCGCAAAAAGAAAATCTAAACGAGAACGCTTAGGGCCCTGCTGCACCATGCGAGAAACATGGGCTACAAACTGTGCAGCATGAATAATATGCTGTGAAATGGTTGGATGTCGGGGTTATCATCGCCCATACCCTTATATTGGAAGAATATTTGATCTAGATTTGTATGAGCCTAGCAGTCCTTGTCTAGGACGTTACATTTCTCCCATAAATGGAAATTAAAACTCCCCAATACAAAGAAACTTTACGAATAGGCCTTTGCAAGGACATTACATCATGCTCTTCTATATAAGTATCCCACCGTGACATTTCCATCCTCCAAGCCTCATCGCCTCATCGGTCATCTCTGCACACTGCACCATCCACAGCATGAGTTCGTCGTCTCACCTAAAGCGATCTAGATCTTTGTACCAACGAGCTGCCAATATCCTCCTCTTCCTTCGCATTGTTGCCACCGCGGCACTCACAGCTGCTGTCCTCATAAAAGTATCACGATGGCTTACCGCCGGTGCAGATGACCTTATGCCGGCCCACCTACTCCTAGCCGTCGTTCTTCTTACCGGCACAGCTACCTTATACCATGTACTCCGTCCTAGAACCGTATACCTTATTGACTACGCTTGCTTCCGGCCAAGCACCAACTGTAGATACCCAAAGGCTACATTACTCGAGCATGCACATGTCTCCCCTTTGCTCAATGATTCTACGGTCAACTTCATAGATCGTATTCTTCAGCGTTCTTGCATGAGCGACGAGACATACTTCCCAGCTTCACTGTTGTATGTTGAGCCATACTGCAGCCTAGAAGAAGCACGCGCCGAGGCAGAGTCGGTCGTCTTCTCGGTGCTCGATGACCTTTTGGCCAAGACGTGCGTCAGCCTTCATGAAATTTGTGTTCTTATCACCAACTGCACCGTATTTTGCCCGGAACCATCCATCGCCGACATGATTATGAACAGGTATAAGTTGCGACATGATCTCCGCATCATGAACCTCTCCGGGATGGGGTGCAGCGCATCGATCACCGCAGTGGGTCTCGCAAGGAATATACTGCAGACCATGCCTTGGGGGTCGCACGTGCTGGTGGTATCTACCGAAATCACCGGGCCAGGATACTACCAGGGTAACAACAACTCAATGCAGTTGGTTAACATCTTGTTCCGCATGGGTGGTGCAGCCAAACTGTTATCCACTTCCAGGTCCAAGGCACGGTTTCGGCTCGCACATGTCATGCGGATGACCACTGCTGCAAATAACTCCGCCTATCGATGTGTGTATCAAGAGGAGGATGATAACGGCATCCTAGGGACAACTCTATCTAAGGATCTTATGGCTATCGCCGGAGAAGCACTCAAGGAAAATATCACCGCAACCGCACCACTTGTCCTACCATTGTCAGAGCTTCTTAAGTTTTTGCTTTTTTCCGTGATGAAAAAGGTGCTCTACTGGAAGAGGATGTCACCATACGTCCCCAACTTCCGATTTGCGTTTGAGCATTTCTGCATCCATGTCGGTGGACCAGCTGTTATCAAGTCAGTACAACATGGTCTCAATCTATCAAACATGGATGTCGAGCCATCCCAGATGACACTGCATCGGTTCGGAAACCAGTCGACTGCATCAGTATGGTATGAGTTAGCATACATCGAGGCTAAAGGACGAATGAAGAAATGTGACAGGTTGTGGATGATTGGATTTGGTGCAGGGTATGAGTGCAACACCGTCGTCTGGGTGTGTATACGACCATCCTTCGGTGTGGATGGCCCCTGGGCTAGCTGCATCCATCGTTACCCAGTGGATGTCACCAAAAAAGTTTAAGCTAAGAGGATGTTTGCTATTTACTACACCTTCCGTTTTGAAATAGATGTCTCAGATTTTTTAAATTTCGAGTGAACCTAGACACTATTTAGTATATAGATTCATCTAAATTTTAAAAACCCGAGACATCTAATTTGAGATGGAGGGAGTACTTCCGGAGGGGCGAATGAATATCAAAACAATGATCGGGATCTCTATAGAACTTATTTCCATCCAAGTTTATTTACTGAATGGCCATATAGACTTGTAGTTTAATTATGTGTTATTTCTTATGCAGATATCAAGTGTAATGGTTAAAAATTTAAGTAATGAAGAGTATTTTATCGAAAATATGTGTTATGTGATTTAATTTTTTAAAGAAAACGCAATAAATATATCGGTTTTGCTAGTTCTCATACGTTTGAGAAATAGCTAAATCTCAGTAACCTCAATTACCATCAGATTTGTGTTCCAAGATTCGTGTAGATTGGTTTGACGTTTTGCTTTGATTCCCAGCTATGGGGAATTTCCAGTCTAAGACTAAGGCTCAACTCTTTTGACGGCTTCTCTGAGAAGCTGTCCTATCCCTAACTTTCTGGGAAAGCCAGTTCAAAAAAATTACGAGGCTTCCAAAGTGTTTAAGACTAAACTGATTTGAAACACTATGGAAAAAAATGTCGTTGCCGTGTAGACACGTCTTTGCCGTGTGCAAAACGGACCGGAACATGGCAAAGTATGTCTTTGCCATGTGTAACTCAGAAAGTACACGGCAAAGTACATGAACACGGCAAATTTCTAAAAAAGAACACGGCAAAGAAATATACACGGTAAAGACCCACAAAGGAACACGGCAAAGAAAATATACTCGACAAAATCGACAACGGCACACGGTATATGTGTTGTCACGGTAACTAAGTGGGACCCGTGACCCCATAGGTCTACTTGACGGGAGGAGCTGCAGACGGTGGTCTCTTTGCCGTGTGCCCTCGCCGGTCCTTTGCCATGTGTATTCTGTAGTATACAAGGCAAAGGGCATTTGTCGTGTGTATTCTGCAGTACACACTGCAAAGGGACTTTGCAGTGTGTATTCCGCAGTACACACGAAAAGTATTTTTCTTTATTTTTTTCCCTTTTATCACATTACTCTTAGGAAAATTATAAAAAAATCATTCTATTTTAGAAAATACAAATAATATATAAAAATTTGCAGAAAAATAAGATCTATCTATCTACACTCAAATAGTAGATATTTATATTGAATAAGAATCTTCATGCTCGCTGTTTTGACCATAGTTTAAAACATGCATTAAAAATTCAAAAATGATCAAAACAATGTGAAACTTTCGCGTGGTGTCATATTATGTGACATAGTTGGTAGGAAAAATATCAAACTTAGTATATTGATTATGTATCAAAAATACCTTCACAAAATGACCTATCTCATTCGAGGTTTCCTGGCTTTCGTGTCAAATGAACAATGTTATGGCTAGAATCAAGGCATAGTTTGTGACAATGTGCCAATATTGTGTATGCATATGTATCATGGGATGGTGAACAATGTTGCAGTAGGAAGTTTTCCCTTTCGTCGCACCAAAAAGCCATTTTCCATTTTCTGAGCGTAAAAAATGGGGGTTTTGTGAAGCAACCACCAAATGGTTAATTTAAAATGCTACCAACCTATTTTTAAAAAATACTATACCACCTTACATGGACAATGTCTCAACACGGGGATCTTAAACCTTTGAGTCCACCCCAAGTGAAAAAGACAAATTTCAGCTGAATCGACGGGAAGTGGATCAGATATGAACTACAGGTACATGATCTGATGCTCAAGATTTTTTTTAAAAAATCTTTTTTAGGTTCGTAATATGCTATTTCATCAGGGATCCAATACAAGTTTAGTGAGGCTCAGCCCTGAGCTAAGAATCTTTTTGTTCGTTGTTCGACAAAGTTTGACGATAGTTTAAAACGGGCATCGAAAAAATGTGAAACCTTCGCGTGGAGTCCTATTATGTGACATGATTGTAAGGAAAAATATTAAACTTGGTATATTGATAATGTCTAAAAAATACCTTCACAAAATGACCTATCTCATTAGAGGTTTCCTGGTTTTTGGGTCAAATGACTAATGTTATGGCTAGAATGAAGGCATAGTTTTTGATAATCTGCCTATATTGTGTATGCATGTGCATCATGGGATGGCGTACAATCTTGCAGGAGGAAGTTTTCCTTTTCGTCGCACCAAAAAGCATTTTCCATTTCCCGAACGTAAAAAACGGAGGGTTTTATGAAGCAACCACCAAACGGATAATTCAAAATGCTACCACCCCATTTTTCAAAAATACTAGACCACCTTAAATGTACAATGTCCCAATAGGGAGATCTCAAACCTTTCCGTCCACTCTAGGTGAAAAAGACAAATTAATGCCGAATCGACAAGAAGTGGGTCGGATATGAACTACATGTACATGATCTGATGTTCATGCTATTTCACAAAAATCATTTTTAGATTCACAATATGCTATCTCATCAGAGATCCAATGCAAGTTTAGAGAGGCTCAGCTCCGAGCTAAGAATCTTCATACCCGTCGTTCGACAAATTTTGTCGATAGTTTAAAAGAGGCATAAAAAATTCAAAACACGATTAAAGGAATGCGAAACCTTCGCGTGGTGCCATATTGTGCATGCATGTGCATCATGGGATGGAGAAAAATGTTCCGGGAGAAAGTTTTCCTTTTTATTGCACCAAAAGCCATTTTCCATTTTCCGAGCACAAAAAACAGGGGATTTTGTGAAGCAACCACCAAATGGCTAATTAAAAATGATACCACCCCATTTTTGTAAAATTATATGGATGTTATATTTGAATTCCTCATATTTTTCTGATCGATTTAGGCATTTTAATTGTCAAATTACGATTTACGGATTTGAATATATGAATTATTCCATATTAAATAGAAAAAGGAAATAAAATAAAATCATTTTATTTTTTATTTGGATTCAAGATTATTATTACTTATTCTTTATTGTTTACTTAAATAATTGTATGAAATCTAAAACTGATATGTGTGACATCATGGTCCAAGAGTTAATAGGATTGATATGAAAGTATTATCAACATTGTATGATTTCTTTCTCGGAAGCTCATTCGGAAGGAACGAAGAAGTTAAGCGTGTTAGAGCTAGAGTAGTGTTAGGATGGATGACCAAAGGGAAAGTTTAATTATGAGTGTAATTTGACCTAATATTAAGCATACAAAGGGTTAAAATATCCTATATAAGATTATCAAATAAATAATATTTAAAAAAGTTTGAAACAAAACTGAATTTTTTTTATTTTTTCGAAAAGTCAGTCTTTATGCCGTGTACTTTTTCCACGAGACACACGGCAAAGACAGCTTCTTTGCCATGTACTTTTCGAGGAGACACACGGCAAAGACAGTTTCTTTTTCGTGTACATTTCAAGAAGACACACGGCAAAGAATAGACATCGTAATCTCCGCAGAAACCGTCATCTCACTTTACTTTGCCGTGTCTACGCGTAAGACACACGGAAAAGTCTTTGTCGTGTCTTATTTAAAAAACACACGGCAAAGGGCCTTTGTCATGTCAAACGTTGTCGTATGGCATTTGCCATGTGTATACACATGGCAAAGCCTTTGCCGTGTTTCGAAAGGCCTTTCCTATGTCTTTTTTCCCACACGGAAAAGAGCCTGTGTGCCGTAGTCAAAGCCTCCCAAAATTTTCGAACCGGCTTCTCCAGAAAGCTACGGGTAGGACAGCTTTTCAGAAAAGTCATCAAAAGAACTTGGACTAAGCTGCAGCTATTGCAGTGCGTATGTGGACTGCCGGCCTGTTGCTTCCATGTATTATTGTGGCCCGCTAGGAGTAAGAGCATCTCCACTCGTTGGCCGAACCTAGGCTGAAAATCGGACTGTTTTTCGGCTGGATGGAACTAGTTTTTGGCCTGGGTACGCCAATTTTCCCACTCGCGTACCCAGGCCGAGTTCCCAAGTTCGGCTAAAATTCATTAAAGATGGGCGAATTTTATTAAGTTGGACGAATATAGGCAGATTACATCAAATTTAAAAAAACTAATACATAATAAACTTAAAAAAATCCGCCGTCGTGGCCTCCTCCGGTGCCTCCGCCGTCCTACATGCCGAAGTTGATGTAGAACGCCATGTAGCCGGGGTTGGCGGTCGTCATCCTCGCCGCCGTTGTCGTCGTCTCTCGGCGGCTGGTTCTGTCGGGAGCTCCCCTGGCCTGGGTCGAGGACGTAGAGCGGGGCGCCCTGGTAGGCGAGCTCCCGCCTACTCCCAGTCCTTTCTGGACCACTCCAGGATGTCCGGCGAGGAGGGCTCGACCGGCGGCGCCTGCGGCGCCGTGTCACGGAGCGACTGCTCGAGCGCCATCTTCAAGGCGGCGCCTTCGGCCGGCGTCGAGTCTTCTGTCTTGGGGTGGCAGATACGCAGGTGGACGGTTGGCGACGCTGTTGTCCGCGGCTCGCCGATAACGATGTCGCGCGAGCCCGTGCGCGGCGGCGAGCGCACAGGCGAGACAGCTTCGCGCTTGACCGCCGTCGGCGTGCGCAGCGGCGCCGAGCCGGAGGAGTGGGACGCCGACACGGAGGAGGAGGAGCTCATCCTCGCCATCCTCCTCGGCTTCCAGTTCACCGGAGGCCGCCGACCTGTTGGAGATATGCCCTAGAGGCAATAATAAATATAGTTATTATTATATCTTTGTGTTTATGATAAATGTTTACATTCATGCTATAATGGTATTAACAAGGAAACATTAATACTTGTGTGATTTGTAAACTTAAATTGAAGTCCCTAGTAAAGCCTCTATACATCACTAGCTTGTTGGTTAATAAATGATTGTGGTTTCCCTATCATGAACATTGAGATGTTATTAACAACAAGATCATATCGTTAGGAGAATGATATGGTGGACATACTCCTATAGATAAGCATAGCATAAAGATCAAGTCATTTTAATAGTTCAATTGCTATATGCTTTCTGATACATAGTAACCTAATTCCTTCGACCATGAGATCATGCATATCACCTTTACCGGATGGATGCTTTGATGACATCAAACACCACACCGTAACTGGGTGGCTATAAAGGTGGCATTGAGTGTTTGGAAAGTATTGGTTGAGACACATGGATCAAGAGTGGGATTTGTCCATCCATATGACGGATAGATATACTCTGGGCCCTCTCGGTGAAATGTCATCCAATTAGCTTGCAAGCATGTGACTGGCTCACAAGGGATCACATATCACGAGAACGAGAAAAGAGTACTTATCGATGTGAGGTTGAACTAGGTATGCAGAGATACCGACGATCATAACCTCGGATAAGTAAACTATAGTGAGACAAAGGGAAATTGGTATCGTATGTAAGTGGTTCATTCGATCGCAAAGTAATCGTAGAAATATGTGGGAGCCATATGAATTTCCAGATTCCTCTATTGGTTATTGTTCGGAGAAGTGTCTCGATCATGTCCGCATAATTCACGAACCGTAGGGAGACACACTTAAGGATTCGACGTTGCTTGAGTAGTTATGGAATGATGAGAAAGAGACCGAACGTTGTTCTGAGTCTCGAATGGGATTCGGGATATCACGAGGTGATCCGGAATGGTCCGGAGTTGTTTCGGAGTTGGGGAATGGTTCCAGTGTTTTCATCGAGAATGTGCTAGAAGGTTCCGGAATGTCCAGCACTCCGGAGGGGAAGGGTACATGAATGTGTTATATCAAGTTGGTATGAATGCATCATGTACTAGGTGTCATCGCTGAACAAAATAAAGGGTTTAATCAAATCCTAGTTTGAAAAAGTCAAACGCCAATTTGAAAGTAAAAACGGCTATTTTGGGAAGTGGAGAGGGAGGTGGAAACCGAGTTGGGGAGGTGTTCCTCCCCTCCACCGCCGGCCCACCTCCAAGCCGAGTTGGGGAGGGACTCCCCTCCCCTTGGCCGCGCCTCCCACCTATAAAGGGAGGTGCAGGGCTGCCCCTCCTACTACACAAGATCCCCACCTGCAAACCCTAAGCCACCGGCGCCACCACCTGCTGCCGCCGCCGCCCTAGGGCAAACCGCCGCCGCCGCCTAGCAACCCTAGCTTCCGGCCTTGCCCCCTCCTCGGCGTGTCTAAACCCTAGATCGTCGAGGGACTCTCTCATACTCCACCATACTCGCTCTGGCTTAAGGCGAAGCCCTGCGAGATCTCCCCTCTACTTCCGGTACCACGCCGTTGTCTTTGCGGAATCGCGAGAGTGCTACAACCTCCATTTTCTGGAACAAGGGAGAGGAAGGTCTTCGTCGAGTACCAAACGTGTGACCGATGTGGGAGGCGCTGAACGCAGCGGAAGGATCGTCTCACGCGATCTTGAGATCGGGAGAATCGACTACATCACCCACGAGAATCCGCTCTCGTTAAACACTTTGGAATCTTCGAGGGTGAGTTATTCCATCGACTCGTTGCTACAATCTAGTAGATAGATCTTGGCTTGTTTGTTTGTATGCGATAGAAAATTTTTGTTTTCCATGCTACGAAACCCTACAGTGGTATCAGAGTCGTGTCTATATGTAGATCTGTTGCACGAGTAGAACACAATGGTCATTGTGGGCGTTGATGCTTTTATTGTTGATTGCTTCTTGTGTACTTTGCATCTTGCGGGATGTTGTGATGAAGCGGCCCGGGCTAACCTTACATGACATCGTTCATGAGACTTGCTCCACGCTTGACATGCAACTTGTATTGCATAAGTTGCTTTGCGGGTGCCTGTTTCTCCTAGCATAGTTAAGATCCAATTTACAACGGGTGATTAACAATACTAGTATCAATGTTGTGGTTAATGTTCGTAAGTTAGAACGACACTTATTGAAAGCCCCAAACCATGTAAAACATGCAAAGAAAGTAGAGGCGTCTAACTTTGTTTTGCAGGGGTGTGCAGTGATGTGATATGGCCATGATTGTGATTATATTTGATGTATGCAATGTTCCTTATTGTAAGTTGGCAACCGGCAGGAGCCATATGGTTGTCTTTAATTTATGTTAAGACCCGTGTGTCTATTCAAAGTTGTTGTAATAGTTGAAGTCGGTGGACGACAACCATGAAGAAGCGTCATTGACCTTGATGTAATGCCGGTGATGATGGAGATCATGTTCGTGCTTGAAGATGGAGATCGGAAGCACAAAGAAGAAAGGCCATGTCATATCACATATTATGAATTGCATGTGATGTTAATCCTTTATGCATCTTGTATTGCTTAGTAGACGACGGTAGCATTATAAGATGATCCCTCATGCACATGAATTTCAAGTCATAAAGTGTTCACCCTTAGTTAGCACCGTTGCTAAAGCTTGTTGTTTCGAAGCACCACGTGATCGGGTGTGTTAGATTCCGCAAGTGTAAACAACGTGAGCAAGCCAGATTTGCTCATGCGGAAACTAAGGTTTGATCTTGACGAGCCTGGCATGTACAGACATGGTCTCAAAACACGGATCACCGAGAGGTAAAGCATGAATCATATAGTAGATATTATGAAAATGTCGATTGTTCGCCATTGAAACTATATCAACTCTCGTGATGATCGGTGTTGATGTGGTGGATTTGGTTCGTGTGATCACTAAAACAATGTGAGGGATATTGTTTTGAGTGGGAGTTCACCTAGATTAATTTAACTATTAATTAGAACCCAATTTGTCATAAACTTAGTCTAAACTATTGCAAATATGTTGTACATCAATGGCAGCCCCTACCATCAATTTTAATGTGTTCCTAGAGAAAGAGAAGTTGAAAAACAATGGAAGCAACTTCGCGGATTGGTTCCGCAATTTGAGGATTGTCCTCACAGCTGGTAATTTGACATATGTGTTGGATGCACCGCTGGGTGACCCGCCTGCAGCTGATGCTACCGATGAAGTAAAGAATGTTTACCTCACTCGGAAGACTTAGTACTCCACAGTTCAGTGTGCTATCTTGTATGGTTTAGAATCGGAGCTTCAGAAAAGGTTTGAGAATTCAGACCCATATGATATTGTCGAGGATCTCAAATTGATTTTTGAGACTCATGCGGCAATTGAAAGTTATGAGGCTTCTGAAAAGTTCTTTAACTGCAAGATGGAAGAGGGCAGCTCCGTCAGTGAGCATGTGCTTAAGATGTCTGGGCACGCAAACAAACTTCAAAGCTTGGGTATAGTGATTCCTAATGCTTTGGGGATTTATCGTGTCCTCCAATCACTACCACCAAGTTACAAGAACTTTGTGATGAACTACAACATGCAAAACATGAACAAGACGTTGCCAGAACTCTTTGCCATGTTGAAATCTGCAGAAGTGGAGATCAAGAAAGAGCACCAAGTGTTGTTGGTCAATAATACCACCAAATTCAAGAAAGGCAAGTCTAAGCGAAGGACACTTCAAGAAGGGTGGTAAGAAAGTTACCACGACGAAGAAGACCAAGGCTGGACCCAAGCACGATCTTGAGTGCTTTACGCAAGGGAGAAGGTCCTTTGGGCGGAATTGCCCAAAGTACTTGGCGGATTTGAAGAACGGCAACATCAAGAAGAAAGGTATATCCGATATACATGTTATTGATGTGTATCTCACTAGTACTCGTAGTAGTGCACGGTATTTGATCTTGGTTCGGTTGCTCATATTTGTAACTCAAACAGTCTTTGCAGAATAAACGGAAGCTAGCGAAGAACGAGGTGACGATGCGCGTAGGAAACAAATCAAAGGTTGATGTGATCGCGGTCGGCATGCTACCCCTTCATCTACCATCGGGATTAGTTTTATACTTAAATAATTGTTATTTGGTGCCTGCGTTAAGCATGAACATTATATCAGGATCTTGTTTATTGCGAGACGGTTACTTGTTTAAGTCCGAGAATAATGGTTGTTCGATTTATATGAGTAATATGTTTTATGCACATTCACCTTTGATAGATGGTCTATTCTTATTGAATCTCGATAGTGGAAATACACATATTAATAACATTGAGGGTAAACGTTTGAAATCGAGCGATAACTCGACCTATATGGCAATCTTTGCGTCTTGGTCACATTGGAGTGAAGCGTATGAAGAAACTCCATTCCGATGGACTTCTTGAATCACTTGATTTCGAATCACTTGAAAGATCCGAAGAATGTCTGATGGGTAAAATGACTAAGAGTCCATTTTCTGGTATGATGGAGCGAGCTACGGACTTATTGGAAATCATACATACCGATGTGTGTGGTCCAATGAGTGTAGCATCGCGCGGTGGTTATCGTTATGTTCTTACCTTCACGGATGACTTGAGTAGATATGGGTATATCTATTTCATGAAACATAAGTCCGAAACTTTCGAGAAGTTTAAGGAATTTCAAAGTGAGGTAGAGAATCAACGTAACAAGAAGATTAAATTTCTACGTTCTGATCGTGGAGGTGAATATCTAAGTTACGAGTTTGGCGAGCGTTTGAAGAAATGCGGAATACTTTCACAATTGACACCGCCGCGAACACCACAGCGTAATGGTGTATCCGAACATCGTAATCGAACTCTCTTAGATATGGTTCGTTCTATGATGTCACTTACAGATTTACCGCTATCATTTTGGGGTTATGCATTAGAAACAGCCGCATTGACTTTAAATAGGGCACCATCTAAATCCGTTGAAACGACACCGTATGAATTATGGTTTGGGAAGAAACCTAGATTGTCGTTCCTTAAAGTTTGGGGTTGCGAAGCCTATGTAAAGAAGTTACAACCGGACAAGCTTGAACCCAAAGCGGAAAAATGCGTCTTCATAGGATACCCGAAGGAAACTATTGGGTATACCTTCTATCATAGATCCGAAGGAAAAATCTTCGTTGCCAAGAATGGATCCTTTCTATAGAAGGAATTTCTCTCGAAAGAAGTGACTGGAAGGAAAGTAGAACTCGACGAGGTTGTCGAACCTTCTCTCGAAATTGCGAGTAGCGCAACACCAGAAGAAGTTCCTGTGGTGCCTGCACCAATAAGAGAGGAAGCTAATGATGATGATCATGAAACTTCGGTTGTAGTTGCTACAGAGCCTCGCAGGTCAACGAGAACTCGTACCACTCCAGATTGGTATGACCCCGTTATGAGTGTCATGTTGGTGGACAACACCGATGACCCTGCGACATATGAGGAATCGATGATGAGCCCAGATTCCAACAAATGGCAAGAAGACATGAAATCCGAGATTGGATCCATGTACGAAAACCAAGTATGGACTTTGGGACTTACCGGATGGCCGGAAGGCTGTCGAGAACAAATGGATTTTCAAGAAGAAAAAAGATGCTGATGGTAATGTTACTGTCTATAAAGCTCGACTTGTCGCAAAGGGGTTTCGACAAATTCAAGGAGTTGACTACGATGAGACTTTCTCACCAGTAGCAAAGCTAAAGTCTGTGAGGATTATGTTAGCAATCGCTACATATTATGATTATGAGATATGGCAGATGGATGTCAAAACATCATTCCTCAATGGAGCATTGATGAAGAGTTGTATATGATGCAACCCAAAGGTTTTGTCGATCCTAAAGATGCTAACAAGGTATGCAAACTTCAACGGTCCATCTATGGATTGAAGCAAGCATCCCGAAGTTAGAATCAACGTTTTGATAAGGTGATCAAAAGTTTTGGTTTTATACAAACTTATGGAGAAGCTTGTATTTACAAGAAAGTGAGTGGGAGCTCTGTAGCATGCTTAATACTATATGTAGATGACATATTGTTGATTGGGAATAATGTAGACCTTCTTAATAGTGTTAAGGAATATTTGAATAATAGTTTTTCAATGAAGGATCTTGGCGAAGCAGCTTACATATTAGGCATAAATATTTATAGAGATAGATCGAGACGCCAAATATCATTGTCACAAAGTACATATTTGGACAAAGTTCTAAAGAGGTTTGGAATGGAAGGTAGCAAGAAAGGGTTCTTACCCATGTTGCCCAATACGACCTTGAGTAAAACTCAAAGTCCGACATCGGCAGAAGATAGAGAAAGGATGAGTAAGACTCCCTATGCCTCAGCCATAGGATCTCTAATGTATGCCATGCTATGTACTAGACCCTACATTGCATATGCTGTTAGTTTAACTAGCAGATATCAAAGTGATCCAGGAGTGGATCATTGGACAGCGGTCAAAAACATCCTTAAGTACTTGAGAAGAACTAAGGATATGGTTCTTTCTTATGGAGGTGATGAACAACTCGTTGTTAACGGTTACACCGATGCTAGTTGGAACACCGATCCGAATGATTCTAAATCACAATCTGGATACGTATTTACTTTGAATGGTGCATCAGTTAGCTGGAGGAGTGCAAAGCAAAGCGTTGTGGCGAGATCTTCAACTGAATCGGAATACATGGCTGCTTCGGAGGCTTCACAAGAAGCGATATGGATGAAAGAGTTCATTACAGAGCTGGGTGTGGTTCCTAGTGCGCTGGACCCAATGTCTATCTACTGTGATAACATGGGTGCCATAGCCAATGCGCAAGAACCAAGGTCACACAAGAAGCTGATGCATATCAAGCTACGTTTTCACGCTATTCGAGAACATGTCCAAGATGGGGACATAAATATTTGCAAAGTACACACAGATCTGAATGTGGCGGATCCGTTGACTAAACCTCTCCCGAGGGCAAAACATGACCAGCACCAAACTGCCATGGGTGTTCGGTATATTACCATGTAATCTAGATTAGATGACTCTAGTGCAAGTGGGAGACTGTTGGAGATATTCCCTAGAGGCAATAATAAATATAGTTATTATTATATCTTTGTGTTTATGATAAATGTTTACATTCATGCTATAATGGTATTAACAAGGAAACATTAATACTTGTGTGATTTGTAAACTTAAATTGAAGTCCCTAGTAAAGCCTCTATACATCACTAGCTTGTTGGTTAATAAATGATTGTGGTTTCCCTATCATGAACATTGAGATGTTATTAACAACAAGATCATATCGTTAGGAGAATGATATGGTGGACATACTCCTATAGATAAGCATAGCATAAAGATCAAGTCATTTTAATAGTTCAATTGCTATATGCTTTCTGATACATAGTAACCTAATTCCTTCGACCATGAGATCATGCATATCACCTTTACCGGATGGATTCTTTGATGACATCAACCACCACACCGTAACTGGGTGGCTATAAAGGTGGCATTAAGTGTTTGGAAAGTATTGGTTGAGAAACATGGATCAAGAGTGGGATTTGTCCATCCATATGACGGATAGATATACTCTGGGCCCTCTCGGTGAAATGTCATCCAATTAGCTTGCAAGCATGTGACTGGCTCACAAGGGATCACATATCACGGGAACGAGAAAAGAGTACTTATCGGTAACGAGGTTGAACTAGGTATGCAGAGATACCGACGATCATAACCTCGGATAAGTAAACTATCGTGAGACAAAGGGAAATTGGTATCGTATGTAAGTGGTTCATTCGATCGCAAAGTAATCGTATAAATATGTGGGAGCCATATGAATTTCCAGATTCCTCTATTGGTTATTGTTCGGAGAAGTGTCTCGATCATGTCCGCATAATTCACGAACCGTAGGGAGACACACTTAAGGATTCGACGTTGTTTGAGTAGTTATGGAATGATGAGAAAGAGACCGAATGTTGTTTGGAGTCTCGAATGGGATTCGGGATATCACGAGGTGATCCGGAATGGTCCGGAGAATAAGATTCATATAAGGAAAGTCTTGTTTCTGAGTTGGGGAATGGTTCCGGTGTTTTCATCGGGAATGTTCTAGAAGGTTCCGGAATGTCCGGCACTCCGGAGGGGAAGGGTACATGAATGTGTTATATCAAGTTGGTATGATTGCATCATGTACTAGGTGTCATCGTTGAACAAAATAAAGGGTTTAATTAAATCCTAGTTTGAAAAAGTCAAACGCCTATTTGAAAGTCAAAACGGCTATTTTGGGAAGTGGAGAGGGAGGTGGAAACCGAGTTGGGGAGGAGTTACTCCCCTCCACCGCCGGCCCACCTCCAAGCCGAGTTGGGGAGGGACTCCCCTCCCCTTGGCCGCGCCTCCCGCCTATAAAGGGAGGGGCAGGGCTGCCCCTCCTAGTACACAAGATCCCCACCTCCAAACCCTATGCCGCCAGCGCCGCCACCTGCTACCGCCGCCGCCCTAGGGCAAACTGCCGCCGTTGCCTAGCAACCCTAGCCGCCGGCCTTGCCCCCTCCTTGGCGTGTCTAAACCCTAGATCGTCGAGGGACTCTCTCATACTCCACCATACTCGCTCCGGCTTAAGGCGAAGCCCTGCGAGATCTCCCCTCTACTTCCGGTACCACGCCGTTGTGCTGCCGGAATCGCGAGGAGAGTGCTACAACCTCCGCTGCCTGCTGGAACAAGGGAGAGGAAGGTCTTCGTCGAGTACCGAACGTGTGACCGACTGCGGAAGCGCTGCCAGAACGCAGCGCCGGAAGGATCGTCTACACGATCTTGAGATCGGGAAGAGTACGACTACATCACCCACGAGAATCCGCTCTCGTTAAACACTTTGGAATCTTCGAGGGTAAGTTATTCCATCGACTCGTTGCTACAATCTAGTAGATAGATCTTGGCTTGTTTGTTTGTATGCGATAGAAAATTTTTGTTTTCCATGCTACGAAACCCTACACGACCCGGCCTGGCCGCCGACGTCGGTGTGCGCGGGAAGCCGAGCTGCGGCCTGTTCCCGCGGTTGATGTGCTCCATCACAGCCGCGAGTGTCCAGCCTGGTGCGCTCCACCAATGCCGGCGGCCATCCGAGTTGTTGCGCTTCGGCGGCGACTCGTTCGGTGGCCCCTCGTGGCGGGCGAGATCCTGTTCGCGCCAGTCGGTGAAGAACTGCTCCCAGTAAAGGAGGTTGTCGGCGCTCTCGGCTTTGGAGGGGTCGTCCATGCCGCCGACGTACTCTTGCACATCGTACGGCAGCTCGTCCGGCGTCGGCGCCGGCGGGATAGGGATGCCGCCGGCGCTCAGCTTCCACCCCGGAGGCATCCGCGTGTCCGGCGGCGCCATATAGCCGGCGTCGTACAGCATGCGCGCCTCCCAGGCCTGGAGGGTGCGCCGGCCGAAGCCGTTCGCCGCAGCGCCGTCGCCGGGGTACCGTTCGGCCATGGCTGGGAAGGGGAAACGGTGAGAGAGGGTTCGCCGGAGTTTGGGCTTGTGGGTGGGGGAGCTGTGAGAGAGTGTGAAGATCTCCGGCGAGGGGTACGGCTTATAAAGGCCGAGGTGGGCGGCGAGGGCGGGAAAAGGGGAAACTGCGGGAAGTTAGTGCCCGCCGGTCCGTCGCGGGAGCCGAGGCGGCGACGGTGGCGCCGTAAATCGGCGATGCGTGGCCGACGCGACGGGCAATTAGGGGATGTTTGTTTAGGCTTTTTTCAACTTTCGAGTGGAAAAAGGAGCAAATTGAAACAAACGGGGTGCTTTGGTTACCTGCTTTTCGAAGCCACCGCGTGGAATAGGCATACGCGGTTCCCGCGGCTTTCTACTTATCGAGCCGTTTTCGCGTTGGATCATATTATTATAGCCTATTTACATGCAGAATGCCACTCTGAGCTGTATATTGCTGCAGTTTCCGGCCGTGATCTATCTATAGAAATAAAAAAGAAAACGAGGCCACGTCCCTACAACGTCCTCGTACATATAATATATACACGTTCGTCCGCGCGCCCGTCGCAGCTAGGGTTCATCACCAGCGCCGCCACGCTCGCTCTACAGCCTCCATCTTGACTCCTGCCGGTGACCTGCCTCCTCCCCGCCGTCGGAACTTCTTCTCGCCGCCGCCCGACTGCCCAATCCCAAGCCTGTGTGCCGCTGACATTGTCCCAGTCAAAGGTGAATCCAACAATCATCGTTTTATTCATAGTAGCACACACGACTTCCAAGAACTCATGGAGGGTGGAGCTGGAGTAGCGACGGTACCGTTGGTAGACACAAACAGTATTGTACCGTAGCGCTTCTCAAGTGTTGTCACTACTATAACTTTTTTTTATCAAATCGCTGCTTGTATAGATTGGTAAAACAGACTGTCGAACATCCATTATTTAGCTTGAAATTTATATTCTCTTTGATGTGTACTACCGCTACATTATGATACTCCCTCCGATCCATATTAGTTGAATCAACTTTGTCTAGATACGGATGCATCTAGACTAGATACTTAACTAGATACATATGAATCTAGACAAACTTGCGTCAACTAATATGTGTCGGAGAGAGTACGTGTATGTCTTGCTTGATGTGGTACGTACTGCTCGAAATTTTGATGCTGCTTGACGTGGTACTGCTGTAAAATTTGATGTTGTTCACGTGGTAGTGATATGAATTGTGATACTGTTTGCTACTACTACTGTGAGTAGTCATGACCGTGAGGTTGCTTGCTGCTACTTGCTTGTCTTGCTGATATTTCTTGCTGTAGTACTGATGTGATGGTGCTTGCTGCTACATGTGCATGTATTCTGCTATTTGCTGCTGGAAATAAAATGGTATTTTAAGTAATTGGGTAGTATTTTTTTCTGTTATATCTTGCTAGTACTTTGCAACGTCGAAGGCAATTTGGGATGCATACCGCACTAGAGTTTTCTGCGAGCTTTGTATGGACGAAGTGAACGCCAACAATAGGGAAGGGGTTGCTTGAGTAGAAAAGGTTACAAGAATCTTGAGGAAAAATTTGCCGAGAAAACAGGGGATAAATTAGTGAAGAAGCAATTCAAGAACAAATGGGATAGTTTAAAGAAAGATTACAATGGGTGGATGGAATTGCAAAATTCAACCGGACTAGGTTGGGATCTTGTAACAAAAACTATGGATGCAGATGCTGATTGGTGGAAAAATCACCTAGCTGTAAGTTATAATGTTCACAAATTGTTCTATGTTTGTATCTATATATTTTTTATCACGCAAATAGAACTAATCTATCTATTATGTTCTTCTTTCAGATTCGCCCTGATCATGCAAAGTTCAGGAATGGGCCACCTCCTAACTTGGAACTGACATGGTTATACCCCGTGGGTACACGATCTTAGCATACCTGGTCCAGCCCAAGGAAGTCCCACGGCAAATATACGCCGGCCCATGAAGAATTTCGGGTGGCCAAGGCCCATGATGCCTTCGGATCCTTGGAGAGCAAGACTAGAGTAGATAGGAAATTCAAAGGGGTAAACCCTAAAACCTGTAACCGTCTCGATCTGTGCCTGGGACCTGCCTAACTCTATATAAAGGCTAGGAAGGCACGACGAGGAGGGCACCTCATATTTTCGCATAGACACCTCCACGCCAGATCGCATCTGCGCACCCGTGTAACCTTCGGTTCCACCGTAATCAAGAGCAGACAAGCAGGAGTAGGGTTTTCCCTCCGGGGGCCTGAACCTGGGTAAACCTCGTGTCCCCGTGTTGCTTGTTTGCTAACCATTCCGCGATCTCCAGCATCCCCATCTTCTCCAAAACCCAAGTCCATAAGAATGGGCATTGACGAGATTAAACCTCGTCAATTGGCGCCGTCTGTGGGAACTAGGGACGCTGATTGTTCGATGGTGACGGTCCCAACCCGAGCGATCTACAACTTCGCGGCGACGGATAGTCATCTCCTCTTCGGCGCCTTCGACTTCACCGCCCACTCACCGGCCACCATGAAGGACTTCGAGACCGTTGGCGACGGGCTTGAGATCCTATTCGGCAGATTCTGCTTCCAGGTGGGGCAGACCGGCACTCTCCGCCTCCCAGAGCGGGTGCCTCTACCATCGATCATGCCTGCTTCATGGGCTCCACACCCTGTGCTACGCACCACATCGTCAACAGACGAGTCCTATGACAGCAGCAGCTGCAACTCCGATCTGTGCGATCCGCCATCGGACGAAGGGACCTACGGTTCCGGATCCAAAAGCTGCGGCAGCAGCAAACCGATCTACGAGCGCTACCAGTGCGTCGCGGTCATCCAGGACCAAGAACACAATCCGCCACCCAACCCGCAGGGTAGAAACGGTGGAAACAGAAGAAGCCAGTCCCCCCCACCCAACGGGGAAAACAACAATCGGGTCATCCACCTCGACGAGGAGGGATGGGCTCAAGCACGCGAGGCCGTGGCAGGCAACAAGATCCTGCCCGCTGATGCCTCACGAGATCTACTGATGGCATACCACATGCTCCTCATCGAGGAGCACAAGAAGCAGATCAAGATGCAGGAAGTGCTGGACAAGCGCAAGCAGGCAGCTTCGGAGTCCAGTGCGCGGCGAGCTGCGCTCTCCGCCATGGGCATCGGCTCCAGCTCACACGGCAACAACGGGAACAAGCACCGTTCTTGCATGGAGAACATGGAGCCCAAAGAGCGCCGCGAGGTGACCCGAGCCCTCAATGCATCCTTCATGGAGATGGACGCCGACGGCAACGTCATCCCAAAAACGCCGCAAGCTGCGATCATGGCAGCCACCGCGTACCTCGCGTCCCACCCACCTCCGGAGGAGGACCCGAAGAGGGCCATGCACAAGTCCGCGCTTACCGAGATCGGACTCGTTGGAGCTGCGCTCCACGGAGAAGCTCCTACGGAGCCGAAAAAGAAGGCTGCGGTCAGATTCAACCGCAGCCCCACACCCTCATTCGAGGACGAAGAGCATGACCTTTCTCGAAGGCATAAGAGCTCACTCCATCGCAGCCGCGACTACGACGCTCGAAACGAGCTAACACAGTGCAAGATCGACAAGGCACGCGCCAAGAGCGTATGCTCGTCTGAATCCGAGATGAACAAAGATGAAGGAGAACTCTACGGAGCTCGATGCTTCAGCATATTTGTCCGACGGACAAAGATGCCGCGAAACTTCAAACTCCCTTCGGACACTACGAAATTCGACGGCACACAGGACCCCAAGGCGTGGCTCAGTGACCACTTGTCGTCCGTCAAGCTGCACAGCGGAAGCAGGGAAACCGCCATGCAATGCCTTCAGCTGCAGCTGACAGGCGCAGCTCGGATCTGGCTAAGCAGCCTATCCTCAAGGTCCATCCGAAGTTGGGAGGAGCTGGCGTACAGTTTCGTCCGAAACTTCAAAGGCACCGGTAAGAGGCCTGCCTTGATCGAAGAGTTGCGAGCCTGCACTCAATGAATGGGCGAATCCATTCACTCGTACATACTGCGCTGGTCCAACACAAAGAACTCCGCGGCACACATCTCCGAAGAAAGGACCATCGACGCCTTCAAGGACGGTGTCAAGCGCCAGGACTTCAAGGAAGAACTTGGGCGCGTCAAGCCCAAGACACTCGACCACCTCATGGACATCGCCAACAGGTGGGCTGACGGTGAGGACTCCGTCCACCGAGCGCACTCGTAGGAAGAGGACGACTACGGCCGACGGAGAGAACACCGTAGCAAGAGGAGACCGCGCGTCTACGACGATCGCGATGGACCCGACATGGTCGCGGCTGGCTATGCCGACCGCCACAGCAATGCCAACCGCAATAGCGGCGGATACCGCGGAGGTAATTTCCGCGATGGAGGACGACCAGCACAGTCGTGGCAGCGCCGCGGTCGCGACGACGGACCCTCAGCATACGAAAGACTATCGGTTCCATGTACCATCCACTTCTACATCGACAAGCAGGATGGTAAGAAGAAGGCAAGCCACATGCTCAAGGACTGCCGCGAGTTCCAAAAACTCAGCAAAAGCATGGCTCAGATGAGGCAGCAAGCCCCAAACCCTGGATTCGGGAACGCACCCGCACCAGGCGAGATAGCGCATGGAGCTCCTCCACCACCACTTGTAGGCGGCCCGAACCACCTAGTCGCACCCGCACAGAATAACAGTGGGAACGGGTATCCCCCGCCGAAAGGAGCGCTGATGATCCAAAAAGGGTGCCCAACGAATAGGGTGCAGAAGAAAATCACCCGTCAGATCAACCTGGCCGTGACAGCTCCACCCGCCATCCCTGAGTACCTCAGCGGATCGGAGTCCTGCATCACGTTCAGCCGTTCGGATGACCCTTGCCAGGTCCCTCGCCCAGGTCATGCTGCCCTGGAGCTTGAGGCACAGATCGGAGGTTTCTAGATGAGCCGCGTCTTCATGGATGGTGGCAGCGGCATCAACCTGATGTTCGCAAGCACCCTAGCGGCAATGCGGATCCCACTGTGCAGCCTGGATTAGTCATACACAACGTTCCATGGCATCGTTCCAGGAAAGGGCATATTCCCCCTGGGAAAGATATGGCTCGACGTCATCTTCGGCAAGCCGGATAACTTCCGATGCGAACGGCTCGAGTTCGAAGTGGTGGACTGGCCATCACAATACCACGCATCCTCGGGCGTGTAGCATTCGCAAGGTTCTTGGCAGTACCACACTACGCGTACCTCCTACTCAAGATGCCAGGACACAGAGGCGTCATCACGGTCCACGGGAGCTTCACCCGATCGGACCACTGCGATAGGGACTTCAACAGAATCTCCTAGTCATTCGGCATGCAAGAGGAGCTCGTAAGGCTCCGCGAGGTGACGGACAATGGGGCACCCCCATTCGCACAGCAAAACGCACCTGATATGTCCTTCGACTCCACCGTCAACACCAAGAAGGTGCAGGTCCACCCGACGGATGCCTCCAAGACGGCGCTGATCGCCAACGATCTCAGCCCCGCATAGGAAAGCGCGCTCGTCGAATTCCTCCGTGAGCGCTGGGAAATCTTCGCCTGGTGTCCTGCGGACATGCCAGGAGTTCCCAGGGAATTCGCCGATCACGCACTCAACGTCTTTCCAGACACCAAGCCCGTCAAGCAGTCCATCCGGAGACTGTCCTAGCCCCGGGCCGAAGCCATAGGGATTGAAGTCAACAGACTACTCGCTGCAAACTTCATTACGGAAATCAAGGAAAGCGAATGGCTCGCCAATACTGTGATGGTCCCCAAAAAGGACACGGACATCCTGCGGATGTGCGTGGACTTCACGTCGCTGAACAAGAACTGCCCAAACAACCACTTCCCTCTCCCTCTGATCGACCAGATCATCGATTCGACTGCAGGATGCGAGAAGCTCTCCTTCCTCGATGCCTACTCAGGCTACAACCAGATTCGACTCAAAGTCGAAGATCAGGAGAAAACGGCAGTCATCACGCCGTTCGGGTTGTTCTGCTACAACACAATGCCCTTCGGGCTAAAGAACACAGGTGCCACGTACCAGCGGTGCATGCAGGCATGCCTAAACGACCAGATCGGTCGCAACGTCCAAGTCTATGTCAACGACATAGTCATCAAAACCAGGGAGGCGAGAACTCTCATCGACGATCTCCGCGAGACATTCGATAATCTCGACTGCTACAGGATCAAGCTTAACCCCGAAAAATGCGCCTTCCGCGTCCCATCGGGTCAGCTGCTTGGTTACTTTATCTCCCAGCGAGGGATCGAGGCGAACCCGAAGAAAATACGGGCCATCATGGCCATGGAGAAGCCGAAAAACCTCAAAGGTGTCCAACAACTTGCAGGACGAATAGCGGCATTAAGCAGATTCATCAGCCGCATGGGCGAGAAAGCACTGCCATTCTACCATCTTCTGCGCAAGACCGACAAATTCGAGTGGACGCCTGAGGCGGATGACGCATTCGAAGGTCTAAAGCGGCTGCTTTATACCTCGCCCGTCTTGGTCACGCCAAAGGAGCGTGAGCCCCTACTGCTGTACATAGCAGCTACACACCAGGTGGTGAGCACCTTTTGGTAGGCGACCCGAAGAGGGCAAGACCCATGGGGTCCAACGCCCAATCTACTACCTCAGCGAGGTATTGACGCCAACAAAGCAGAGTTACCCTTACTACCAAAAGCTCGCCTACGGCGTGTTCATGACGGCTCGTCGGCTGAGTCACTACTTCCAGGAGAACCAAGTGATGGTCGTCAACGAGGCACCCCTGAACAACATCCTGAACAAACCAGAGGCCACAGGACATGTGGCCCTGTGGGGCATCGAGTTGTCACCTCTCGACATCATCTATGAGAAACGCCACGCGATCAAGTCTCAAGTCATCCCGGACTTCCTTGTACACTGGATGGAGCTGCAACTGCCAGACACCCCAGACATGTCACAGTCATGGACGATGCATTTCGACGGCTCCAAGCGCGAAGCCGGAGCGGGAGCTGGAGTCATAATGACCTCCCTGCGGGGCGATAAAATTAAGTAGGTCCTCCGGATGAAGTTTCGAGCTTCCAACAACGAAGCAGAATACGAAGCCCTCATCCACGGCATGAGGATGGCAAAGATCTGTGGCGCAACGCGCCTGGTCATCTACGGTGACTCCAACCTCGTCGTCCAACAGACGATGAATGAGTGCGACGCACACACCGAAAACATGATCGCGTACCGCGCACTCTACAACTCACTCGAGGGAGAATTCGACGGCTGCGAGCTTCGGCACGTAGGAGAGAAAGCAACGAGGAGGACGACAGACTTGCCAACATTGGCTCCACCTATGCACGAGTACCACCAGGTGTGTTCCTCGAACAGATCTGCGTGCCATCCATCAAGCAAAAGTTCCCCAAGGGATCACCAGAAGAGGCAGAGCACTCGGCAGCTGCACTACCCGACGGTCAGGAAGGACCCAAAAAGCCGTGGTCAACCTGATGCAGGTCATGGCAGTCGAAGAAACTTGGACACGACCATACCTCCGGTACTTGATAGACGGAGAACTGCCTGATAGCCCGACGGATGCCCGGCGCATATCTCGTCGGTCCAAAGCCTTCACCATCATCAATGGCGAGCTTTACAAGCGTAGCATTTCGGGTGTACTACAAACGTGCGTCACCATCGGTGACGGAAAAACCATCCTCTAAGACATCCACGAGGGCATCTGCGGCCATCATGTGGCCAGCCGCTCCCTTGTCGCCAAAGCTATACGAGCTGGATTCTACTGGCCAACGGCCATGAATGACGCCAAGGACATCGTCCGAAGATGCAATGGGTGCCAAAGGTTCGCCGACAAACCGAACGCACCCGGGTCAGAGCTCGGGCCCATACCTTTGGCCTGGCCTTTCGCCCAATGGGGCCTTGACATGATCGACAAACTGCCAAGGTCCTCGAAAAGGGGACACGTCTACCTCCTGGTCGCAGTCGACAAATTCACCAAGTGGATTGAGGCCATGCATGTGACTAACCAAAAGGGCAAAACCGCCATCAAGTTTTTTGAATCCATTGTCTACAGGTTTGGCGTGCCGCACAGCATCATCACCGACAATGGGTCGAACTTCACCTCTAAAGAATTCCAGGACTTCTGCGAAGACCTCGGAATCAACATCACATACGCCTCTGTGGCGCACCCACAAACAAACGGGCAGGTCGAAAAGGCCAACGGCCTCGTCGGTGCCGGCATCAAGAAGCGCTTAATGAGCCCACTCGAACGAGTCGCGGGTGCCTGGACACAAGAGATACCTTCGGTCCTGTGGAGCCTGCGCACAACGCCAAACAGCTCAACCGGCTACACGCCTTTCTTCATGGTGCCCGGAGCCGAAGCCGTGCTGCCAGCAGAGGTACGCCACAAGTCCCCACGGGTCGTTGCCTACAGCGAAGCCGAATCCACGGCTGCACTCGAAGACGCCATCGACACACTCGCCGAAACACGAGACATAGCAGCATCTCGATCAGCGGCGTACCAACAGAGTCTCCGCAACTACCACAGCCGAGGGCTGCGCACAAGGACCTTCGTCGAAGGAGACCTAGTCTTGCAACTCAAGCAAGAACGACCGAAGAAATTCAAGTCACCGTGGGAAGGGCCCTACATCGTCACTGAAGTCATCCCAGGTGGCGCCTATCGCCTCAAACACGTGGAGTCTGGAGTCGCATACTCCAATCCATGGAACGTCGCACAACTGTGACGGTTCTACCCCTAGCTACCTCCCTCTTTTACTTTCAATAAGGCTATTCAGCCAAGGCTACTCAGCTGAACAATGTACCTCCTCCATTACGATATGAATAAAGCTAAGTGTCTCGCCCCAAAATTTTGTTTACTACTCGCATTTTTACTCCATGCTACAAACGCACTCAGGGGCTCCCCCACCTCACGACTTCGTCGACTGAGGATAACGCGTGTACACCTGAGTAGCTGACCATGTGAGGCTAACGAAAAGGGCACGCATACGAACAAAGCACTACGTGCTAAAACACCAAACCTTTATAACAAAGGGAAAAACACGCCCATTCAAATATACACAAATTTTACATCTATCTTTTTTACAGGTACTACCTATTCTGAAGAATAACCTGAGCACGCTGCTCAAACAGATCTACGATCTGTTCGGCATACTGCCTTACAGCCGCATAGTGCGTACGCATATCCCACTCGCCACCATCTGGCCGAAGAGGCGGCCTAGCCGCCACAACAGATAAATCTAAATAAGGACAATGCAAAAGCACAAGGGAGAGCGCAGCCTTCACCCCTGCGACGAGCTGATGCCGCACCAATTCCTTGACATGATGCATGTTCCGAAACTTCATCATCCAGCGGAAACATCACATGCAGAACCCACGCGAGTGAAGACTTCACCTGACGAAGCACCCGCGATACCTGATGAACGCGATCCTGCACCGTCGCAAGGACCATGGCATGATCACGGTCCATCCAGAAGAACCCCCCGGCCTCCATGTCCTGCTGAGTCAAGCAGTTGATCCGAATAGCAACACGCTCTTTCTCCTCCCTTGGAGCAATGTTAGCACCTGCAATACTTGCAAAAAAAAAGTAAGATGCAAGGCCAGCAGGCGCATCCGAAATAACGAGCAACAGCTCGAAAAACTCACATTGAAGCTATTTGGACAAGCGAAGCAACTCCGCCATCAAGTACTCCTCTCTGTCAGCACCTCGATCCGCCTTGGATTTCCAAACATCAACATGGCCACGCACCCCAAGCAACTCTTTCTCGAGGCTACGGACACGATCTCGAAGAAACGCAAGCTGCGACGCATCATCCAGGGATGGCCGCAGCTGCGCTGCAGGCGAAGTGTCAACGGGATCAGCACCCGAAGGACCCTAGATTAACAGAAAGACAAAGACATGAACAAGCAGTTGAAGGAGCACGAAAATCAGCACATTCATTAAGGGCAGCAAAAGCCACTACGTGGCACAAGGATTGTTCATCAAAATATTTACAACAAAAGAGGCTACAACTATCCTATAACTACAGCGCCTACAAAGCTGCACCCTGAGTAGCCTCGGAGCCGGATTGCCTCGCCTTGGCTTCCCCCTGCTGCCTTAGCGCGTACTCGGCCAGCAGATCAATCAGCTTCGGCCCGTAACGCTTACAGCGAGCAGCATAGGTGGCGAAGGCTACCTCGGATCCATCAGCAGTCGTCGGCATCCGGGAAGTGACCTGGGGAAGGTCCAGCTCCGCTCCAGCCGCCAAGGCCATTGCCAGCCCGACGGATGCGCCGATGCCCTTCTGCTTGCGCTTGTACGCCGCAGGTGCTTCGGCTGACAGCGCCTCCGCCAAGGCATCAACATCGTCGAGGGCCACGCCCTTGGGGATAAGCTCCTTGTAGAAGCGCCCAAGGACCTCTTTGGCCTTGGCAAGCGAGTTGACAACGGTACTGCAGCGGTCTTCGACCGCCGCAGTAGCATCATCCAGAGCGCTCCCATGCTCCAGAGCACCGCGGTCAAATTCGATGCCCGCGGCATCTAAGACAACAAAGGAAGCAGAATGAATAAAAGAACAGGAAAAGAAAGACCAGGAAATCAAAAAGAAGAAGGTAGAGACACTCACCCGAAACAGCTTTGGCAGCCGCCATAAGCTTGCCGGCCACCTCTTTCTCGCGCGAAGCCGTGGCAGTGGCGAGCTGCTCCTCGCGGTCCGTAGCCTCCTGCTGCAGGCGCTCCTTTGCCTCGGCCGCGTTGGTCAACTCCAGCTCGAGGCGCTCCTTTGCACCAATGGCGACCTCGGCCTTTTTCTCCGCTTGACCAAGGCTCTTTTTGAGAGCACCAATCTCACGAAGAGAGGTGTTGTGATCCTCTGCAATAGGCAATACAAATGTCGGATCAAAGAACACAATGCAAGAAAAAACAAAGACCAAGGCATAAAAATACCTTGAAGTTGTTTGAGGCTGGCCTCCAACGCCAGGTGCTGCTGCACCAGTTGGTTGGCACCTTGCACAAAAGGCTGCAAACAAGAACCACCAGTCAAAAGAATGGCTCGGGGGCTACCCCCAAAATAACGAGCAGAAGCAAGTCACACATACAAAAAATGCACGGGGGCTCCCCTCGTGACTCGATGGAAAAACAAACAACAAACTACCCTACAGATACCCGGGGGCTCCCCCCGAGGTGGGAAGAAAAGAAATAATCAATTGATCATCCAAAAAGGCTCGAGGGCTCCCCCCGTGGCAAAAAGCAGAATTACTACGTGATTTGACGGCGCCTCCGAAGGTCCGCCTGCAGCCTTCTGAGGCGCAACCACCCGAACCTCCTGCGGAGAAGGATCCGGAGAAGCGCCTTCAGAGGTGGCCACTGTCTGAGGAGGAGGAAGCACGACCTTCGACTCCCCCATCATCTCCCAAGCACCATCACTAGAGGAGTCATTGGAGGAGTGGCTACACAAGGACAAATTAGCTAAACGCAAGGTAAACAGACAAGAAAACGCAATGCAGGGCTAAGGAAACTTACGAGTCAAGCTCGCTCAAGTCGAAGACGGGAGGGGTCTTCCGGACCTTCTTCTCCTCTTTCTTCTCTTCCTTCTTTTCTTCCTTCTTCCGCTTCGCCGGCGAAAACTCGTACTGATCTCCTTGAACATCATCTGTAGCTTGCCCTCATCCACCTCGGTGCCCAACGATTTGAGGATCTTATGGACATCGTTCTTGGTCGGGTCGAGTTGAGGATCTTGCGGACGTTTTCTTTGGTCATGCTCTCATTATGTTATCCTTGGTTCCGCTCGCATTCTGCAGCTTGTCGTCGATACTCCGCATCAGCATACCCCAAGTTGAGGATCTTGTAGAAGTTATCGTTGGTCGGCTCGGGATCTTCTGTTAGGTTGGCTAGCAGGTACGCCACCACGAACTTCTTCTCGATCGGATCCACGAAGCAATCTTGATAAAATCCGATCGGTTGACGAAACACATGGCCAACGATGCCCTTTGTCGACCGTATCAATACCAGGACTGGTTTGGGAGGATCAAATCACTTGGACGCCAGAGAGATTGAGCCGGACGCGGTGATGGTGTAGTGCCGGCGAGATTGAGCTGGACGGGGTGACGACAGGAGCCAAGCCATCGTCGATTCTTCGTCCGCCGCATTTTACTCCCTTGTTGTCCGCCGCCAATCAATCTTGCGAGACGATAAGCCGATCGAGGTCACGCTGAACACATATATAAAGAGACATGATTAGGATATCCGGCCAAGCCCTGGCTACATACGGTATTTTGGTTTGGTTTGGACTCTGCACGACATACCTAATTATTTTGCACGCCTAGGATAGAACTTGGACAGGCTGCTTTGGAGATACACACGTACACGTTTTAGCGGTTGCATATAAACAATGGATATTGCTTGCGGCCTGTGGACGCGGGACAATTTTTTGATTTATCAATGGTATAGAAGTATTAATTGTGTCGGTGGGAAGGTAAACCGGTCCAAAAAATTGTTGGACCGGGAGAAATACTTGGTACTTTATTATTAGGTATAGATTATAAACTTCCTCTTAGTCCGCCACCTCTTCAACCCAATAAGGTGCGGCAAGATGAGATTCTTGATAAGATCTATCAGTTGGAAAAAGCTTTAAAAGCATGTGCTGAAAATATTGGAGAAGGAATTGACTCCTATTGGATGATGAGAAAAGACCTTGAGAAAAAGGTCAATGACATCGATGGTAGGGTTGGTTCCTTGATTAAAACTGTTTTTGAGTTGACAGATGAGAATAAATTCCTTAAGAGGAAAAATTTGAAGCTTCAATACGACATGGCCAAACTCATCATCCGCCTAGAAAGTGTGGCTAAAGGAGAGGAAGACAGTGCTCTTGCTACATAGGAGGAGGAATAGGTACCAACAACGAGTTCACTGATCCCGCCTGGTTTGACTCTAAGCTTGGAGAGATCTCTAAAACCTTGTAATCAATCTTATAAGTTTATTACTTCTAGTTCAACATTTAGTTCGAGCTCATAAATAAAGTTTGCATCATTAAATTCCCTTCGGGAATAGTTGATCCCTATTATGAAATTCTGAGTTTATTATAATATATGAAGCATTATTGAGTTTGAGTTTGTCTCATTGGATATATGAATTGCTTGAGTATGATTTTACTTGCACTTGATGATTGCAATAGGAGTCTTCCACACCATTGGTATTAATAGAACATATAAAGATAGTTTGATCAATATGTTGTAGTTCAATGGTTTGATTTACAAAAATAAGAAACTATATAATTAATTAAGATGAAAAAGAAAAACCTTGAACAAAGGATAAAATATAAGTGTAATCAAAAAGAGTGAGAACAAGTTTGAGGTAGAATGCTCAAGTTATAAAAATGCTTCATATATATTTGGAATTTGATAATCGAGATTGTTAAAATTTGAAATTCCTACATGAAGTGGATTATATGGCTAGGTCCTTTGCACAACACTTAAATAAAAGTGTGAGCGCAAATATATATAGAAAAACAAAGATGAAGAAAAGAACGAATTTGCAAAGAGCATATATGCATATACCACCATATTGTAGTAAGACAAAGAGACGTTTGAGATTTTGAATCTCAAGTGAATATGTTAAACCTAAAAACACTTGGGACTATCTCACTAACTCATTCGGTTGAACCGAATACTTTTACATCATATGAAGAATAATATTTTGTGAACTATTAATTGCTAAGGTGTGGAAGCCTACTAATATTATTCGGATGGCTCGAGTAAGGGACTATTAATGAACTTATTTATATGTATCCTTTATGATTAACACATGCTCTGCCTCATTTATTTTATCGACTCGGCTTCACAAATATGAAGATCACATCCATTAAGCTAAACTTTCTTGGGATGAGCAAGATTCTAAGATTGGAGAAGTTGGTGAGTGCATATTTATATCATGTTTTACATTGTTATTTTGCATTGTAGATGTAGGATTTTGGTATATCACAGCTTTCACGCGCACTTTTTATGTTTATTTTCACCAGGATCAGATCATATGATGGATCCAAAGGACACAATTCTTGGATTAGTTGTACTGGAGAGAAAAGGAGCCAAAAACTACGTAAATCGTTTATTTAGGAAATATTAATAATATCAGAAGAAAACCCAAAGCGAGAAGCGGAGACAGAAGAGTTGACGACCAACTATACGGTAGGTCGTCGTATAGTTTTCGACGTATAGTTGGCGCCGCCTCCGAATCCTCAAATAGTTTCTCCCCGTGCAACTGGTTCGGAGAGACGACATACAGAATACCCAGAAATCGCGAAAACCTCACCTTCGGAAGGGATCTGGAGGCGGAACTTTCCCTAGGGATCCATTTTTTCCCTAAGAAGATCTGACAGGCCAAGGCATCGATCTCCATCTTCATCAACCGCTGCATCTTCATCACCACCACCATCATCTCCATCCATCCCATCTAGATCTTGTGGTAAATCTTGCACTAGTTGTGGATTTATACAAGGAGTATTTATCGATAATCGTTTCCATTACCATTGTCATGATGCTGATTGCCTCCATGTCTGAGTAGATATTTAGTTCTTAGAGAGATGGAGATTATTATGTTATACATTATTATATGTATGTGTTAATTGTCTTCATCTTGTGTTGGGAGTTGCGGACCTCCTCAATATTTGCCTCTTATGGGGACTCGATGAAGGGGATTACTTGTTGGTAGACGGAGGGATGAGAGCACTTACTCTGACTATAAAGTCGTTGTCATCCTTTACGTACTAACTTGGGGAATCAAGGAGAAATCATTAAGCCATGTCCATGCCGCGGGAGAAATCCCTTAATAGAGGGGTAATACGATTGATGTCGTTTATCTGTCAGCTGTGGTTATCAAGGATGGTGTGAGCAGTGGTTGCTGCCTCATCATTCATATATGGAGCTTCTCCCACATACATGCATATCATGAAAATATTCGCTATAATAATCTTGATCAGTTGGTCTAAATTGCTAGTGGTGTATCCATTACCCCCTGAGAACGCCTTCCCCCTATTGCAATTTCGATCTTTCTGACGCATGCAATTATTACTTTATGCATTAAGTTTTACTGTATTTTACTTTATTGTCTCAACCAACCAAAAACCCAAAAACAACTCTACTTTCTTGCACCTTAGAATTATTCCTCAAGTACTTCGTTTAGTTTTAGTTAAAAGCATTTTAGTCTTTCGCCTACTACTCCCTGTGGGATCTATATCTTTATTGTAAAACTAGCTACAAACGATCTGTGCACTTGCAGCCATCAGACACCAACCTGATGGAAGTACAGTAAGAGTAAATCAAATCTCCTATCAGCATACTTGTATGACCAGTTCATAGAGAGTTTCAAAGATGACATCACAACTTTGGGTTATAGATAAGATAATTCCTATTTTAGCCAAGACACCAAACATGACAACAAAGAGACTTAAAGTTGACTTGGAAAAGTAGTACCCCATTATACTGAAATATACTACATTTTGGAAGGCAAAACAAAGGGCAATGAAATCATTATATGGACATTGGGAAAATACATTTAGGATATTTTATAGTTTTAAAGAAGAGGTGGAGAAGAGGTCACCTAGCAGTGTGGTTGAGATAGATACTAAGGTAACAAAGCATGACAAGGTTTATTTTAGCAAGTTTTTTATGTGTTGAAATCCTTGCATCGATGGATTCAAAGCAGGGTGACGTTCATATTTGAGTATAGGCTCATCTTTTTTGACAGGAAAGTGGAATCGCTAGTTGGCAGCATGCAATGCTCTAGATGGACACAATTGGATATTCCCTATTGCCATTGTAATGTTTCAATCAGAGTCAGATAAATCATGGGCATGGTTCATGATGTAGCTAGAAAGATGCATAGGGCCAGTATCACCTTTGGACATTCGTACAGATACATGTAAATGGCTAGAAAATGCAGTAAAAATTGTTTTCCCCCATGCTAAGTAGAGGGAGTGATTTTGCCATACATGGATGAATCTGATAAAAAATTCAGAGGGAAGAATTTGGGAGAATGTGGCCAGAAGCAAGATATTACACCACACAGAGACATTCCTATCACCCTGGTAAGATAATGGCAGCATGTAGTGAAAATTATTTAGTACATGATTGAACACCTACCATTCTCTTTTATGGTACAGATCAGGTTTTAATACTGCCATTAAGTGTGATCATATCAATAACAACTTGGCAGAAAGTTTCAACAACAAGGTGAAGGAGTTGAAATACTTGTCTATGCATGACATGGTGGACCAAATCAGGATCATGATCATGCGCTTGTGGGAATTGAAAAGAAAAATTGGTGATGTTTTGGAAGGGGACAAGCTTCCAGTTGTGGTACAATAGGTGATCAACAAGAGCAAAAATCTTTCACATCTATCTGTTGAGAAATCTTCATTGTGGGGTGCTGAAGTTAGAGATACAAAGAATGGTAAGAGGCATATTGTAAACACTAAGTTGCATGACTGCACTTGCCAAGAGTGGCAACACACTGGGAAACCATGTGATCATGCCATACTTTTTTGGCATCTAAACCCAAGTTAAATATGCACCCATATTTAAATGCACATTACTCAGTAAAAATATTCAAGGCTACATATGCAACTCCAATTCCATCACTGACAGACCAATGTCAGTGTCCTGAGGTGGAAATAGGATTTTCCATGTGTCCCCCCATCACTAGAAGAAAGGCTGGGAGGCCCAAACAGAGCAGATCAAAGCTTGGTTTGTGAAATCTGGTAGTAGCAAGAAGGGGGGAAATAAAATAAAAATGAATATCCAAAAGGGCTCCAAAAGGAAACAAAAACAGATGCAATTTATGTGAGTAACTTGGCCATAGAATAGGTTCCCCCAAATGCCGTTACATTCCTCAAATGCCAAAGTAAGTTTATGTTTTTGCAAGTTTTTGTTTTTTATGCTTGTTTCATTTTCCAACCAAGTGATGATATCCTTTATTTTTTAGGAGGAAGCGTGCAAAAATAGTTGGGCCTCTTGTTTAACCTCTTATTGTTGAAAAATGTTAGACAATGAAAAAACAAGACTCAATGGCTATAGAAATAAGAGAAGTAAGCAGGTCTTGTTTAGTGTAGATGAGGTGCAAACTAAACCTATCACTGTTGTTGAGGTGCATACTACCCCTGTTCTGGCTGCACATGAGCTTACTTAACCTGTTTTGGAGGATATGGTGCAAACAGATGCTGCATTGGAGGCTATGGTGCAAACAGAAGATGGATTGGAGTTTGTGATCTAGACAGAACCTATGTTGGAGGATGTTCTACTGCTCACTGAATCAGTACCAGCTATTGACTTTCATACTCAACCAATTCTTGACATTGTTGTACAAACTGAACCAGTTGTAGTTGTTGAGGAGGTGCAATAGGTGACGCCTTCTCTTGGACGTGCTATGGGGAAGCCTACTGGCTATGGTAAGAAAAAGAGGAGCATTAACAAGTTGTGTGTTGTCGAAGTTAAGAAGGAGAAGAAATCAAGTGTGAGGAATGGGTAAAATAAGTAGACTTGAAATGGTGAATGTTATTTGTGATATGATAACATGTTGTAATAACGACTTTACTGCATGGGATGGGTCTTCCTCGAAAAGCTAACTCCACCCGACATTTTTATACCCTTTTTGGGTGGTATATCGCCTTAAAAAGTCTAAGAGGGTAGTATAGTATGGGATCTTAGGTAAGAGAATTTGACCTTTGATTTTGATTGAATATACTATGATTCTATATTTTCTGCTTTTACCACGCATTATTGTATGCTCTTCTAGAGGAGTATGTATGCAGGAAGTAAATTCTAGTTGCTTTATTTTGAATCGAATTTAAAATTCGATTAGAAGGATAGAAAGGCCATGAGGATGGGAAAAGCAAAATCAAATCTTTTTAATTAGTTCTCCTTTTTGGCAGTTTGCTTATTTTATTATCCATTCCTTTTTTTACAAATTTTTTTGCAAACTCAAATGTGTTCTGAAGTGAAAAGTTGTGATGCTATTTTTTATTTGATAACTTGTCATTTGAATTCAAATTTGAATAACAAATTAAAATTGTGAGTTCACTTTTCTATGCTATGATGTTGAAATGCTTTCCGGACTATCATTCACGTTATAACATTAAATCCTAAGGCTATTCTACTCTTTTCCAATTACAACTACTAGTCATGAAAAATGAAGCTAGGAACGTGCTCCAAAGCTTAGGGTAAACCACCCCATTTCTAACCATGTTTTTTTCGACCATTTCCAAATCACCCCAAATATTCAACAATGAACCTTTTCTACCTATATAGTATGATTACCAAGTCTCACAGTTTTTTATATAATTTTTATATTATTTATTTAATTGCTTTAAAAATCATGCTTTAATAAAAAATCATTAAAAACATGTTTGATATTTTCCTCACAACTATGTCACATAATATAACACGATGCGAAGGTTTTGTATTTTTCTGATTTTTTAATTAGTTACGCACATTTGAATGTTTTGTCAAACTTTGTGAAAGATTTTCATGAAGATTCTTAGGTTGGGGTTGAGGCTCACTAAACTTGCATTGGATCTTTGATGAAATAGCATATTGTGAACCTAAAAATGATTTTTGTGAAAAATCATGGACATCATATCATGTACCTATAGTTCATATCCAACCCACTTACATCCGCGGCATGAATTTGTCTTTTTCACCAGGGATGGACTGAAAGGTTTGAGATACCCCAATTGGGAAATTGTCCATGCATGGGGTTCTAGTATTTTATAAAAATAGGATGTTACCATTTTGAAACTTCAAATTGGTGGTTGCTTCATAAAACCCTCCATTGTCGACGCTCGGAAAATGGAAAATGGTTTTTTCGTATGAAAAAAGGAAAAATTTATCCCGCAACATTATTAGTCATCCCATTATACACATGCATGCACAATATGGACACATTATCACAAACTATGCCTTGATTCTAGCCATATCATTGGTCATTTGACCCGAAAGTCAGAAAACCTCGGATGAAATAGGTCATTTTGTGAAGGTTTTTGAGACATGATCAATATACGAAGTTTGATATTTTTCCTCACAACTATTCCATATAATATGTCACCATGCGAAGGTTTTGTATTTTTCTGATTTTTTTAATTAGTTATGCACATTTGAATGTTTGATCAAACTTTTTGTGAAGGATTTTGATGAAGATTGTTAGGTTGGGGCTGAGGATCACTAAACTTGCATTAGATCTATGATGAAATAGCATATTGTGAACCTAAAAATTATTTATTTGAAAAATCATGGGCATTATATCATGTACCTGTAGTTCATATCCGATTCAGCAGGATATTGTCTTTTTCACTAGATATGGATTTAAAGGTTTGAGATACCCCAGTTGGGATATTGCCCATGAAAGGTGGTCTATTATTTTTGAAAAATAGGATGTTACCATTTTGAAACTTCTATTGGGTAGTTTCTTAAGAAAACCCCCCGTTTTCGGCACTCAGAAAATGGAAAATGGTTTTTTTGTGTGACGAAAAGGAAAACTTTCCTCCTACAACATTTTTAGTCATCCCATTATACACATGCATGCACAATATGGGCACATTATCACAAACTATGCCTTGATTCTAGCCATATCATTGGTCATTTGACCTGAAAGCTAGAAAACCTCGGATGAGATAGGTCATTTTGTGAAGGTTTTTTTAGAGATGATCAATATACCAAGTTTGATATTTTTCCTCACAACTATGTCACATAATATGACACCATGTGAAGGTTGTGTATTTTGATGATTTTTTTGAATTAGTTATGCATATTTGAATGTTTGGTCAAACTTGTGAAAACCCCGTTGGCTGCCTCCAAAACCTAGCTAACCCTAAGGCCGAATGAGGAATGTCGATCTAACCCTAATGCGGTACTGTGGCCGTCCGATCGCGTCTTCTAGAAGGATTCCCCCGGTGGCTCTGATCGATCCATGTGAGGGCTTGTTCTCCAACCTGATTGGTTGGTGTCTCTTAGAAGGATTTCGCGGCTAGCTTTGGGAGATCCATGGGAGCAATGGATCTGCAACCTGATTGGCTCGCGTTGTTTTTTCCATGAACAGATACGGTACAGCGTGGAGACACTCCATTTACCATTGGGCCAAGCGTAGCATGCATTAATGCATACGAGGGAGCTGGGTGGGGCGGGTTGCATGCGACGAAACCATGCATGCATGCCATGTAGCAGCCTCGCGTCGCAACCTATCGCATCGACACAAACAATTTTTGTAAATCCAGCGACTCAGTGGCGAGGCAGCCAAGCGACGCGGCGGCGCTGCAGCGTAGTTACGTCGCATTAGAGTGATTTTATTGCATGCAACCAAACACGTCAATCGGTGCATCTCACACGCATCTAAACGCTTTGAAGTTTCACGCGCGGAATAGAACTGTCATGTTCCGATGCAAATCAATGTGCCACTTTGGAAACTCTGTCGCATTGATCCATGGATTTGGCTTCCCCGCTACATAGCCGCCATATAAGGGCACAAAATTGCCTCATACCTCCCACACACTCAGCCGTGCAGCCCCATCTCTAAGCCATTTCCACCACCGCTTCTTCTTCGCGAGCTGCCACCACCCCTAGAACCATGCAGTTCAATGGTCCTACTTACTGTCGCCCTGCCACCGTCCCCGAGAGGCAGTGGCCGGTCGGCCGCGTCGTCGAAATCCAGCTACGGGTCTGGGCCTTCTCAAGGTGGAGGGGATTGAGGGAGTTGGCTCACTTCTTCCTGTGAGCTGGCTACCGCCACCTCCCTGCGGGAACTCCGCCCATGTTTCAGCTCCAGGAACACTACGATGGCGCCAATGGCAACAACGAGTTCGTCATCGGGATTTACGTCAACTTCTATGATGCTTGCCACCTCCTCGGCCTGGTGTTCTGGTGTGGATGCGAGTTCATCACCTTCACTGCCTACGACATCTTCATGAACTTCCAAAACATCTTCGCCACCCCAGATGGCATGCACACTCTCCCCTACATCATGCCGAAGGATGATGAGTGAGGGGCCAAGGATGTCCGACGTCGAGGAGGAGCCAAGTAGGAGGAGTGGCCGTGTTGGTCGTCGAGTCTTGGAGCTTGTGGCATTTTAATTAATTAGTTTCCTTTATGTTTTTAAGCACTATATGTTGTAAGGGGATATACCCCTCTATATGTTGTAAGGGGATGCTATATTACCCCTCTCTATGTTTCTTCCTTATAATATAATATATTAATCTATGTGACCATGTCTACTATGTGACCGAGTTATTTTATTGTATTTTATTGTATTGTCAATCTATATGACCGTGTCTACTCAAGAAAGAAATGAGCATTTGGATCTACATGGACAAACTATGTAAAACAAATAAAATCCACTAAAAGAGGGCCAAGGTTAAACTTTGGCACACTCTACATGTCATTGCACCAAAATTAGACCAAACTTTTCAAGTAAAATCCACTAAAAGGGGCCAATGTTGAACTCATGGCACCAAAATTTGGCCAAACTATGCAAAGCAACTGAAATCCACTAAAAAGGACCAATGATAAACTTTGGCACACTCTAGATGAGCGAAATAACATAAGCTGAAATGAAAAATCAATGTCAATGACCCGTGTGCACTTTTTTTGCCAAGGTACACTTCTTTTATTAATGGACCTGGCTACGTTGTATTTGGGCCTGCCCCATCCCTAACCCTACATCCGCTAGCCGTCTGTTCCCCCAAATTCGGCCCCAAAATTCCCCATTCGTGCCCACCCAAACCCTAGACCGAGCGCTCCTGGCCTCGCCCGCCTCGCCCTCGTCGATGAGTCACCACTGCCAGTTCCCGGAGGAGTTCTTCCATGCCGGCGAGCCGAACCTCCGCCCGGAGCAAGGGTGAATGCTTCTCCCGCGCATGCCCAGGATGTTGAATCTGGAGGCCAAGTGGCACAGTCACATGTTAGAGGAGACTATTGGAGGTTGTCATCCTCCTTTGTCGCCGGAGGTCATGCTGGAGACGTTGATTGGATGCTGTGGAGTGACTCCCCATCATGGCAAGGTTGACGTAAGTGCACCGTCGATTGACTTTTTTTAGTCTATTTCAGTTCGAGGAGGAGTGCACCGCCGTGATCCACATGTCTGGCCAAGTGTACGCCGACGAAGTGCTGCTGAGCTTTTCCCGTTGGTGGAACGGTTGGGGTGTGGAGCCCTTTGAGCTCTCGTACGAGATGAAGCTCACATTCGAGCGCTTCCCGCGGTAGGCATGGGAGCCCGATGTCGTTGGCCGATTCATCAACGAGCTGGAGCAGTCACCTGGTGGAGGTGCTATTGCCATAGGACAGTTGGTTCCTCTCTATCAAGGCATGGATGAAGTAACCATCACATGTGCCCAAGAAATTCCTTGTCGAGGTGCCGGAGCCAGAGATCCTGTCACATTACGACTCCGATGACCCGTTCACTCCTCCGACGCCAAGATCACCAAGGTCAAAGAGGATAGTGGTGCACATTGTCCTCATCCATTTCTCCGAAGTGGTTTATTGTGTCCTGGTCATCACGGACATGCCGCTCAAGTACCAGGACAACACCAACGACACCACGCGCATGCACAAGTTCAGTTTCTTCGGCGACATCGTCTACAGAAGTGTCCCTCCCTAGGTGAGAGATGGCGGGCACTACTTCGGAGGGCACACCAGCAGTGTATATGCTGGAGGGGAATGACTGAAGGGACCGAAAAAATTCAGACTTCATGTTTCTGCTAATATTTCAGGTGTAATGTCATGTATCTATTGTACTGAATTCTGCCTTTGTTGGATTATTTTCATGTATCATTTGTACTGAATTCCAATGTAATGTCATGTGTTTGTGCTAGATGTTTTGGCCTATTGACTTATTGTTGTGAATTATGCCTTTGTTGGCTTGTTGGCTTATTGTCATGAATGTGATGTTAAAACGAATTCACTTGTAATGCAACATAACTGCGAAAGATTAAACATATTCCATTGTTCATCCTTACTACAACTCACTTGCTACTCCACACACCTAACAGAACACCTAGAAGAAACACAATGGGACATAGAGCATACAACACAACATTTTCATTCTACATATTATGTTTCCTAACTTTCTTAAGTTTGTTCTTAGCTGTATCATCCTTCCGTTTGTACTCCCTAAGTAAGTCAGCTGTCTACAATTCAATTTGCATCCTCGCATCCACAGCATTTTCCTTCTCCTCCAATTCCTTCCTCAATAGTTCTTTAGTTTCTTCCTTTTCAAGCTTACATTGCTCAAACATGAAGCAAACCTTCAACAGAGCTTTCTTTAATGTTGCAGGCCACTCACGATCTTGAAAACGGACATAGCCACAGTTATCAACTTCCTAAAAATAAAATGGGCAAACAAAACACTTGTTCATCAAACAAATTTCACCAAGTTACACCAAATTTCAAGAAATGTCTAGAAATTACTCACAACTCCACATCCTAGGAACTTTTGACCCTTATCTGTGCATTCAAATTCTACCATTCTAATCAGCTGTTGCCGATGGTAACACACATTCTTTGCATATTCATCATTTCCACAAAAATCCAAATCATACAGAGAATCAAGACACTGCAAGTACTCAAGCAAGAAAAAATTTCTATTTCAACTATTAAGCGAGAAAAATCCCCATCTTATACTACGAAAATCAATGAACCGGATCGAAATCTAACCTCAGATTCAAGGAAGAAAGGCACACTGTCCTCGCTTGATGCGTTCCAGCTGCTCCTGCCGGCCATGTCGACTGCGATGAATGTGATTATTCCGCGGCGGTGGCGCCCTCTGAAGGGTTTCGCGGCATAGTAAATCAAAATTTTCTACGGATGCGATCAGAGGGAAAGCCAAGATCTAATCTAGGAGATGAAAACAACAAGAGAGATTGGATTAGATCTTCATACCCTTGAAGATTCGCATAGCGGAACGTTCGTCGGAACGTGGGTGATGTAGTCGTACTCGCTTCTCCTCCTCGCGATCCGATCCGATCCGATCTAGCACCACAAGTGGCGGTGCCTCCGTGAGATGCACACGTGCAGCACCTCGACGTCTCCTCCTTCCTTGGTCCAGCAAGTATGGTGGAGAGATGGGTTGGATCTACAACGCAACGGCGCGGTGCAATTGGTGGAGAATTTTTGCAGCAAGGCTTCGCCTACAAGCAGTCGGGAGGGAGAGAGGAGGGCAGCAGGGCGGCTAGGGTTAGAGGGGAAGGTGTGAGGGGTTGGTGCGCCCCCACCCCTCTTTATATAGAGGGGGGCGCAGCCCTAGCCCCTCCCCAAAGCCCAAACCGGCGGCCCCAAAGGATAAGGAGTGGGGGGCAAGGAACCCCCCCCCCTTCTAGAAGGTCTATCTCGAGTTTAAAACCCCCTTGGCCGGCTGGGCCCTATGGGTCCTTGTTCCCCTGGCCCAATGCGGCCAGGGAACTCCCTCATAGGCCCATGCCCCATCCCGGAAGGTGGGTCCACGTTGGTCCCCTTCCGGAAGGTTCTAGAAGCTTCCGGTACAATACCGATTAACCCGGAACAATTCCGAACTCCAAAAACTGCACTGCCTTATATGAATCTTATTCTCCGGACCACTCCGGAACCTCTCGTGATGTCCCGGATCCCATCCGAGACTCCGAACAAAAACTCATAAACCAATTATCCAATCTATCCTAGCGTCGAGACACGTTAAGTGTGTGACCTATGGTTCGAGAATATGCGAGACATGATCTTCTATCAATAATCAGCTGGGTGCGAAACCCATATTGACTCCACACATTCATCGATGATCATATCGGATGAACCACGATGCCGATTCAATCAATCCCATATATATATTCCCTTCGTCGCGATATTTTACTTGCGAGATTCGATCGTCGGTACCGTCATACCTAGTTCGGTCTCGTTCAGCAAGTACTTTACGTTCTGTAATCCGATATCACTTTGTGATTAACTCCTTAACCACATGCTTGCAAGTGGTGTTGATATCGATTACCGAGTGGGCCTGAAGTATATCTCTCCGACTTGGGAGGGACAAATCCCATCTCGATACATACAACCCAACAGATACTTTCCGATCACCTGAGAGACACCTTTATGATCACCCTCTCATAGGATGACGTTTGATGACCTCAAAGCTTTCTTCCGATACCAGGGAGTTGTATTATCTCATGGTCTAAGGAATACAATATTTGACATAAGAAAAGCTTCGCAAAGACGAACACGATGACACGATCTAATTGCTTCACTTAGTTTGGGTTTGTCCACCATATCATTCTCCCAATGATATGATCTCATTATTAATCAACAACTCATGTCCATGGCTAGGAAACCTTAACCATCATTAATCAATGAGCTAGTCCATAGAGGCGTACTAGGGACACGGTGTTGTTCACAAACCACACAAGTATTAAAGTTTCCTCTTAATACAATTCTAGCATGGAATATAAACATTATCATGAACAAGAATTATAATAATAACATCTTTATTATTGCCTCTAGGGCATAATTCCAACAGTCTCCCACTTGCACTAGAGTCAATAATCTAGTTTACATTAGGCAACAATCTCACACCCATGGCACTGAGGTGTTGATCATGTTTTAGACGTGGAAGAGGTTTAGTCAATGGATCTGCGACATTTAGATCTGCATGTACTTTGCTAATCTTCAGATCTCCATCTGCTATATAATCTCGGATTATATGAAACTTGAGGTTGATATGCTTGGTATTTGGATGATATCTTGGTTCCTTAGCAAGTGCTATGGCGCCAGTGTTGTCACACAATATCTCTAGTGGGTCCAAGGCACTTGGCACCACACCAAGCTCAGTGATGAAGTTTCTGATCCAAACTCCTTCACTTGGCCTGCCTGCAGCCATGTATTCCGCTTCTCTAGATCTCGCGATCACGCTTTGCTTGCAGCTTCTCCGACTCATAGCTCCTCCATTCAAAATATACACGTATCACATGCGAGATTTAGAATCATCCTTGTCGGTGTCAAAACTAGCATCGACGTAACCTTTTACGACAAGCTGTTCATCACCCCCATAGACTAAGAACATTTCTTTAGTCCTATTTAGGTACTTTAGGATGTTCTTTACGGCTGTCCAGTGTTCCACTCCTGGATCACTTTGATATCTGCTCGTCAAACTAAGAGCATTGGACACATCTGGTCAAGTACACAACATGGCATACATGATGGAACCTATGGCCGAGGCATAAGGCACTTTGCTCATAGCTTCCCTATCATTTACCGTAGATGGACCCTGAGCCTTGCTCAACATCTTACCTGACAACATAGGCACTGAACCTTTCTTTGCCTTATCCATTCTGAACCTTTTCAGAACTTTGTCTAGGTATGTACTCTGGCTTAAAGCTATCAGGCGTCTTTGTCTATCTCTATAGATTTTGATGCCCAATATATAAGCAGCTTCACCTAGCTCTTTCATTAAAAACACTTGTTCAAATAACTCTTCACATCGTTAAGCATGTTGATGTCATTTCCAATAATCAATATGTCATCCACATATAGTACCAGAAACGTCACCGAGCTCCCACTCACTTTCTTGTAGATACAAGCTTCTTAGCAATTTGGAACAAATCCAAAGCTCTTGATCACTTGATCAAAACGAAGGTTCCAACTCCGAGATGCTTGCTTCAGTCCATAAATGGAACGTTGAAGTTTTCATACTTTATCAACATCCTTAGGATCGACAAAACCTTCGGGTTGCATCATATACAACTCTTCAATGTTGCCATTGAGGAACGCAGTCTTGACATCCATCTGCCATATTTCATAATCATGAAACACAGCAATTGCTAATAAAATCCGAATGGACTTAAACATCGCTACGGGAGAGAAAGTCTCATCGTAGTCAACACCTTGAACTTGTCGAAAACCTTACGCGACAAGCCGTGCCTTATAGACAGTAACATACCATCCGCGTCCGTTTTCTTCTTGAAGATCCATTTGCACTCAACGGCCTTTCGGTCGCTAGGAGGGTCCACCAAAGTCCATACTTGGTTTTCGCTCATGGATCCCAATTCGGATTTCATGGCTTCTAGCCATTTCTCGAGTGGGCTCATCATTGCTTCCTCATAGTTCGTAGGTTCACTCTTCTACTAACAAGACAGTCAAGGCAGGATTGCCGTACCACTCGGGAGGGGCACGTGACCTTGTCGACTGCGACATTCGATGTGACATCGTCCAAGCTTCATGATCCTTGTCATTAGCTTCCTCTATTGTTGGTGCGGTGACCGGAACAATTTCAGTCTTGCGCTAGTCTCCAATTCAAGAGAAGGTTCAATAACCTCGTCTAGCTCTACTTTCCTCCCACTCACTTCTTTCGAGAGAAACTCCTTCTCAAGAAAGGAACCGTTCTTTGCGACAAACACTTTGCCTTCGGTTCTGTGATAGAAGGTATATCCAATAGTTTCCTTAGGGTATCCTATGAAGACGCATTTCTCCGCTTTGGGTTCGAGCTTGTCCGGCATCAACTTCTTGATGTAAGCTTCGCATCCCCAAACTTTAAGAAACGAAAACTTAGGTTTAGCACCAAACCACGGTTCATACGGTGTCGTCTCAACGGATTTAGATGGAGCCCTATTTAAAGTGAATGCAGCGGTTTCTAATGCATAACCCCAAAATGATAACGGCAAATCAGTAAGAGACATCATTGATCGGACCATATCTAATAGGGTTCGATTCCGGCATTCAGACACACCATTGCGCTATGGTGTTCCGGGTGGCGTGAGTTGTGAAACAATTCCACTTGCTTTAAGATGCGCGAGAAAATCATAACTCAAATATTCACCTCCACGATCGGATCGTAGAAACTTAATCTTTCTGTTACGATGGTTCTCCACTTCATTCTGAAATTCTTTGAACTTTTCAAACATTTCAGATTTATGTTTCATTAAATAGATATACCCATATCTACTTAAGTCATCGGTAAAAGTGAGAAAATAGCGATATCCACCGCGCGTCGAAACACTCATCGGTTCGCATACATCGGTATGTATGATTTCCAACAAGTCCGTTGCTCGCTCCATCATACCGGAGAACGGGGTTTTGATCATCTTGCCCATGAGGCATGGTTCGCATGTGTCAAATGATTCAAATTCAAGAGACTCCAAAAGTCCATCAGAATGGAGTTTCTTCATGCGCTTTACACCAATATGACCTAGGCAGCGATTGCCACAAATAAGTAGTATTATCACTATCTACTTTGCATCTCTTAGCCTCAATGTTATGGATGTGTGTTTCATCCCTTTCGAGATTTAGAAGAAATAAACTATTCACAATAGGTGCATGACCATAAAAGATGTTACTCATATAAATAGAACAACCATTATTCTCCGATTTAAATGAATAACCGTCTTGCAATAAACAAGATCCAGAAATAATGTTCATGCTCAACGCAGGCACATAATAACACTTATTAAGGTTTAAAACTAATCCGAAGGTAAAACTAAGGAGGCGTGACGGCCATCACATCAAATCTTGATCCGTTGCCACGCGCATCGTCACCTCATCCTCATAAGTCGTATATTACGTAGCTCTGTTTCGAGTTACAAATATTAGCAACTGAACCGGTATCAAATACCCAGGCACTACAACGAGGGCTAGTAAGGAAAACATCAATAACATGTATATCAAATATACCTTTGATGGTGCCAGCCTTCTTGTCAGCTAAGTACTTCGGACATTTGCGCTTCCAATGACCCTTGTCCTTGCAATAGAAGCACTCAGTGTCCGGTTTAGGACCAGACTTGAGCTTCTTCTCAGCAGGGGCAACGCGCTTGCCGCCGCCTTTCTTGAAGGGCTTCATTGCACCCTTACCTTTCTTGAAGGTGGGGGGCTTGTTGACCATCAACACATGATTATTCTTTTTGATGTTCACCTCCGCTACTTTCATCTTAGCAAAGAGCTCAGTGATCATATCAGTGGAACCAATCTGATTGTGATCAACTACAAAACTTTTGTAGCTAGGAGTGTCAATCTTGAGCTCTTCTGGAATCTTGCAGTCCAGTTGCTCAAGGCGTTGAGTGTAGCCCGTCATCTCAATGGCGTGCTCACTAACGGAACTCCCTTCCTCCATCTTGTATTTAAAGAATTTCTTAGAGATCTCATATCTCTCAGAATGGGCTTGAGTCTGAAACATGTTTTTCAGCTCCTCAAGAATCTCAAAGGGCCCGACGAACTCCTGAAAACGATTTTGAAGATCCGATTCCATAGCATAAAACATGGCGATCTTAATCAAATCATAATCATCCTTGCGCGACTGATAAACAGCTTTTTCATCAGCCGGCGCATCTATAGCAGGGGCGTCACCTAGCGCTTTCTCAAGGACATAGTCCTTTTGTCCGCCAGCGAGAATGATTCTCAGAATGCGGAACCATTTGGTGAAGTTAGACCCATTGTTTCTAAGCTTTTCTATCTCAAAGAAAACGCGTTGAAGTTGAAGTTGGACTTGGCCATGTGATCTACAGTATTTGCAAGTACAATTTAGACTATATTCATGATAAATAGTTCAACTTAATCAAATTACTAGATGAACTCCCACTAAATTCAACATCCCTCAAGTTGTTTAGTGAACATGATCCAAATTCACCACACCTAATCCGATCATCACGAGAAGAGATGTGGTTTCAATGGTGGACAACGAAGTGTCGATCATATCATTCATATGACTCATGCTTAACCTTTCGGTTCTCGTGTTCCGAGGCCATGTCTGTACATGCTAGGCTCGTCAAGTTAGACCCAAGTATTTCCACGTGTGCAAAACTGGCTTGCACCCGTTGTATGTGAGCGTAGAGTCTATAGCACCCGATCATCACGTGATGCTTGGACACAACGAACTTTCGCAACAGTGCATACTTGGGGAGAACACAGTTTTATCTTGATCTTTAAGTGAGGAATCATCTTATAATGCTACCGTCGCTATCTAAGCATAATAAGATACATAAAAGGATAAACATCACATGCATATAACTTTAATGTGACATGGTATAGCCAATCTTCACGCAATGATCTCCATCTTGTGCGTTCCGGCATGATCTCCATCACTCCACCATGATTGCCTCCACCACTAATAGCAACTACAACTATTGCTAACTACTTAGCAATAAAGTAAAGCTATTACATGGCGTATAAGAAGTTGACTCGCAGGTCATACACAATTATAAAGACAACCATATGGCTCCTGCCGGTTGTGTACTCATCGACATGCAAGTCGTGAAACATTACAGAACATGATCATCGCATACATTATACATATCACATCTTGGGCCATACCATATCACAGAAAACACTCCCTGCAAAAACAAGTTAGACGCCTCTACTTTGTTGTTGCATGTTTTACGTGGCTTATGGGAGTAGATGCTAAGAACGATTCTTACCTACGGAAAGCCACAACGGTGATATTATGGTTGCCAAACTCCGGTGTTAATCCCATGACAACTATAGTGAGAGAAACTGACATCCACCAGCCGCATGTGTGGAACAAACCACACGTCAAGTGCGGAGCCGGTCTCGCGAACGACGTCGCGTAAGGTTGGCCTGGACCGCTTCAATCTCACTATCCCGCGTCATAAGAAGAACACAAACAAGAGGCTTGCAACATAAAACATCAACGCCCGCAACAACCATGTTGCGTTCTACTCGTGAAACACATCTACGCATAGATCTAGCTCTGATACCACTGAAGGGTTTCGCGGCATAGTAAATCAAAATTTTCTACGGATGCGAACAGAGGGAAAGCCAAGATCTAATCTAGGAGATGCAAACAACGAGAGAGATTGGATTAGATCTTCATACCCTTGAAGATTCGCACAGCGGAACGTTCGTCGGAACGTGGGTGATGTAGTCGTACTCGCTTCTCCTCCTCGCGATCCGATCTGATCTAGCACCACAAGTGGCGGTGCCTCCGTGAGATGCACACGTGCAGCACCTCGACGTCTCCTCCTTCCTTGGTCCAGCAAGTATGGTGGAGAGATGGGTTGGATCTACAACGCGACGGCGCGGTGCAATTGGTGGAGAATTTTTGCAGCAGGGCTTCGCCTACAAGCAGTCGGGAGGGAGAGAGGAGGGCAGCAGGGCGGCTAGGGTTGGAGGGGAAGGTGTGAGGGGTTGGTGCGCCCCCACCCCTCTTTATATAGAGGGGGGCGCAGCCCTAGCCCCTCCCCAAAGCCCAAACCGGCGGCCCCAAAGGATAAGGAGTGGGGGGCAAGGAACCCCCCCCTTCTAGAAGGTCTATCTCGAGTTTAAAACCCCCTTGGCCGGCTGGGCCCTATAGGGCCTTGTGCCCCTGGCCCAATGCAGCCAGGGAACTCCCTCATAGGCCCATGCCCCCTCCCGGAAGGTGGGGCCACGTTGGTCCCCTTCCGGAAGGTTCTAGAAGCTTCCGGTACAATACCGATTAACCCGGAACAATTCCGAACTCCAAAAACTGCACTGCCTTATATGAATCTTATTCTCCGGACCACTACGGAACCTCTCGTGGTGTCCCGGATCCCATCCGAGACTCCGAACAAAAACTCATAAACCAATTATCCACTCTATCCTAGCGTCGAGACACGTTTAAGTGTGTGACCCTGTAGGTTCGAGAATATGTAGACATGATCTTCTATCAATAATCAACAGCGGGGTCTGGAAACCCATATTGACTCCCACACATTCATCGATGATCATATCGGATGAACCACGATGCCAGGATTCAATCAATCCCATATATATATTCCCTTCGTCTCGCGATATTTTACTTGCCCGAGATTCGATCGTCGGTACCGTCATACCTAGTTCAGTCTCCTTCACAGCAAGTACTTTACTCGTTCCGTAATCCGATATCACTTTGTGATTAACTCCTTAACCACATGCTTGCAAGCGGTGTTGATATCGATTACCGAGTGGGCCTGAAGTATATCTCTCCGAATTGGGAGGGACAAATCCCATCTCGATACATACAACCACACAGATACTTTCCGATCACCTGAGAGACACCTTTATGATCACCCTCTCATAGGATGACGTTTGATGACCTCAAAGCTTTCTTCCAATACCAGGGAGTTGTATTATCTCATGGTCTAAGGAATACAATATTTGACATAAGAAAAGCTTTGCAAAGACGAACACGATGACACGATCTAATTGCTTCGCTTAGTTTGGGTCTGTCCACCATATCATTCTCCCAATGATATGATCTCATTATTAATCAACAACTCATGTCCATGGCTAGGAAACCTTAACCATCATTAATCAATGAGCTAGTCCATAGAGGCGTACTAGGGACACTGTGTTGTTCACAAACCACACAAGTATTAAAGTTTCCGCTTAATACAATTCTAGCATGGAATATAAACATTATCATGAACAAGAATTATAATAATAACATCTTTATTATTGCCTCTAGGGCATAATTCCAACACCCTCCAAGCTTGCTGGATGTCCGCTGGCGACGGGGAAGAGGGTGATAAATGGGGGGCGAGGGCTCAACGCGGCGGACCAATCAGAATGGTCGTTGACAACGAGAGCGGCCACATAAGCTTGAGGTGGGGCCTGATGAGTGCATATTTGCATCATGTTTTAGGTTATTATTTTGAAATGTAGATGTAGGATTTTGGTATTTTACGGTATTGGCACGCACTTTTATGTTTATTTTCACCAGGATCAGATCAGATGATGGACACAATTCTTGGAGCAGCTATACTGGAGAGAAAAGGATCCAAAAACTAAGTAAATCTCTTATTTGGAAAATATTAATAATACTAGAAAAAAACCCGAAGCGAGAAACAAAGACAGAAGGGTTGACGACCAACTATACGACGGGCCGCCGTATAGTTGGCGCCGCCTCCGCCTCCTCAAATAGTTTCGCCTCGTGCAATTGGTTCGGGGAGACGACATACACAACAGCCAAAAATCACGAAAACCTCACCTTCAGAAGGGATCTAGAGGGGAAACTTGCCCTAGGGATTCATCTTAGCCCTAAGCAGATCTGGGAGGCCAAGGCATCGATATCCATCTTCATCAACTGCTGCATCTTAATCACAACCATCACCTCCATCCATCCCATCTAGATCTTGTTGTAATTCTTGCACTAGTTGTGTATTTATTCAAGTAATATTCATCGATAATCGTTTCCATTACCTCTGTCATGATGCTCATCGCCTCCATGTCTGTGTAGATCTTTAGTTCTTGGGGAGATGGAGAAACCCTAGTATATGATTGAGATGAGATAGAGATTATTATGTTATACATCATTATATGTATGTGTTAATTGTCTTTATCTTGATGTTGGGTGAAGCGCGCCACTCAATATTTGCCTCTTGTGGGGACTTGATAAAGGGGATTACTTATTGGTAGAGGAGGGATGATAGAACTTACTGTGACTATAAAGTTGTTGTCATCCTTTACGTACTAACTTGGGGAATCAAGGAGAACTCTTTAAGCCATGTCCATGCCGTGGGAGAAATCCCGTAATAGCGGGGTAATATGATTGATGTCGTTTATCTGTCAGCTGTGGTTATGAAGGATGGTGTGAGTAGTGGTTCCTGCCTCATCATTCATATATGGATCTCCTCCCACATACATGTATATCATGAGAATATTCGCTATAATAATCTTGATCACTTGGTCTAAATTTCTAGCGGTGTATCCACCACTCCCTGAGAACGCATTTCCCCTATTGCAGTTTCAGTCTTTCTTACGCACGCGATTACTACTTTTTGCATTAAGTTTTACTTCGCTTTACTTTACTGTTTCAACCAACCAAAACCCAAAAACAATTCTACTTTTATTGCAACTTAGAATTATTCCTCAAAGTACTTCTTTTAGTTTTAGTTAAAAGCATTTTATTCTTTCACCTACTGTTCCCTGTGGGGTCGATATCTTTATTTAGAAACTAGCTATAAACGATCTGTGCACTTGCAGTCATCAAGATATTTTATGGCGTCGTTGTTAGGGAGCTTAATGCTATAAGTCACTTTAATTTTAGTTATTTACTTTCATTGTGCTAATTTTAATTTGATTTACAGGATCATAACAATTGACAACACTCAGCATTAGATGCAGCTTGAGGCAGTAAGGAATATAGGTTCGCCCATGGACGCTTTTATAACTGTCAATAGAAGGATAAACTCCGATGGTATTAAGATCCGTCCTTTATTATTTGAGTTACTTAACTATAAAAAGTTTGCAGGAACCCATGAAGAGATTCCATATGCACACATACAATTCTTTGAAGAAATTTTTGGTTCATTTATATTTGATAATTTTGACCTTGATAAGGTTAAAATCCAGTTGTTTAGACAAACTCTCTCTAATAATGTTTGCAACTGGTATAGATCCTTTTGTGCAGAAGCACCAAGGACGTGGACAGATTTGACAACCAAATTTTTGTCAAAATATTACTCAAAAATCAAAGCTCACTAGATGAGAGGTATTATTATAAGTTTCAAAAATAATCCTGATGAGAATTTATATGAAGGCTATCTAAGGTATAAAACCTATCTAGATAATTGCCCCATCATAGTTTGCCTGATTGGTTAATTACCCATACTTTTTATGGAGGGCTTAACAACAAAAATAGAGCAAGCCTAGATACCGCTTCTAATGGTAGCTTCCTATCTCATACTTACGATGAAGCTTGGAAATTAATAATGAAAATGAAAGAAACAACGGAAAGCCTTAAAAATGAGGAGAACAATATGAAAGGTTCTTCTAAATATACTTGTGTTAACAACTTTCTTGTAGATGAAAGGACTTGTGCAATGATTAAAACCCTCGGCATTGATTCTTATTCGGTAAACAAAATTATTGAGAATTATGCATGGCATCTATAGGTAGCTTTAGAATGGGGACTTCATAAACCCCTCGAAGAAACGAAGTGAGCAAGAGAGGACGCATCATTGATAGGATTTTCCTCTGAATCTATTCAAGAGAATATTAAGAAGAAGTGCAGGGAGAATATAAAGAGAAGACCCAAGAAACCAGAAAAAAACCTTGATGCTACCAATGCAAATATTGTTATATATAAAGATCTTACGGAAGCACTAATTATGGAAAATAAAGTGTTTATACTAGATTCTGAAACTTCGGACTTTATTACAGGTAGGATACAAGGTAAAGAAACTTCTAAACCTATTACCCCTACATATTGTGGAGAAACTTCCCTATATGGAATTTGTGAACCGATGTCTACTATAAATATTATGCCTTCATCACTTTATGAGGAACTTCACTACAACTTGAATAATCCAGATGTGGAATTGGTAGACACCACTATTAAACTTTTTAGTAGAACTAATATGAAACCGGAAGGTGTCATTCGAAATATCTATGTGTTTGTCGGACCACTCATGAACCCTGTTGATTTTCATATAGTTAATATGCCTCGAGATACTTTTTGTCCTATTCTATTAGGTAGGCCTTTTGTCTCCATAACCAAAGCTCGAAATGATAACAAGAAGGAAACGATTTACGTGATGTTTGGAGAAGAGGAAATGACATTCCACTTTACCAACCTAAAAAGGAGGTCATATGAAATAGAGGATATCAAGGAAGAGAAAATAATTGTCGAGTTGGCCGCGATTCATTTCAGCACTCCACAAAATGAATTAGAAAGAAGCTTAATTAATTGGGAAGAGGCACAAGACGACGAGGAAAGAGAAGATATAGATGTTTATCTTGACTCTGTCCCGGAAGCACAAAACCCACATGATTATGAAAAACTAGTAAGAAAGGGTGACGAAGAACCTCCTCCAATTAAATTTAAATGACTTCTAGCAATATGAGTTTTTATATAATGAAAACAAATGTCCTGTTATTATTAGTAAAAAATTATCAGAAGAGTAAACAAATAAACTCGTTTCAGTTTTGAATCGTGAAGCATTTGGATATACTCTAAGTGACATTAAAGGAATAGATCCATCCATTATGACACATAAGATTACCATGCTTGAAGATGATGTACCTATAGTTGACACACAAAGAAGGCTTAACCCTAAAATGAAATAGGTAGTAATAAAAGAAGTTATACGCATATTAGATGCCGGCATAATATACCCTATTTCTGATAATAAGTGGGTTAGCCTAGCTCATTGCATACGAAGACATGGAGGTCCTGATGCTACTATGAATGAGGATGGTAAGCTAGTCCCAATAAGGCCTATTGTTGGTATCGCATGTGCATCGATTTTAGAAAACTAAACCGTGAAACATAGAAAAATCATAAACCTATACCATTCATGGATAGAATTTTATAAATACTAAGCAATAATTCTTATTTTTTCTTGATGGTTATTCCGGTTATTCTCAAATTTCTATATAGCCCGATGATCAAGAGAAGACGACTTTCACATGTCCTTATGGTACTTATGCTATAGACTAATCCTATTTGGCTTATGTAATGCAGCTGCGACTTTTCAAGAATGTATTTTAAAAAACTTTTATGATCTTGTTGAGAAGACTATGGAAGTTCTAACAAATGATATCGTTGTTTGTGGAACAACATTTGATAATTGTCTCTACAATTTAACCAAGGTTTTGCAGACATGCAGGCAATCGAACTTAGTTTTGAATTGGGAGCGATGTCGATTCATGGAAAGAGAAGGTAAAGTTTTTGGACATAAGGTTTCATAAAATGGTATACTAATAGATAAGACCAATATAAGTGCTATAGAAAACCTTCCCATACCCCAAGACATTAAAAACTTAAAAATTTTCTGGGACATGCAGGTTTTTACAAGCGTTTTATACAAGATTTTGCTAAAATATCTATGCCTCTTACTAAACTTCCTGACAAAGAAACTCCATTATACTTAGACCATGACTGCATTGCATCTTTTGAAAATTTTAAAAAATTAGTTTCAGCACCTATTATGCAACCTCCAAAATTGGATGAACCATTTGAAATCATGTGTGATACTAGTGACTATGCTGTAGGAGCTGTATTGGGACAATGAGACAGGAAGAATTTAAATGTTATTCATTATGCTAGTAGGACACTTAATAAAATTAAGAAAAATTATGCCACTACCGAGAAAGAGTTCCTTGCTATAATTTTTGCCTGTAACAAATTTAGATCTTACATTATTAATTCTAGAGTAATAATTCATACATATTACCAAGCTTTGCGTCACCTACTTTTAAAAAAGGATGCAAAGACCAGGTTGATTAGGTGGGTATTATTATTACAAGAATACGATTTACAAATAGTAGATAGGAGGGGTAAGGATAATCCAGTTGTATATCATCTATCTAGGATGGAAGGAATAATTACCGACCCCGTACCTATGAATGAGTCATTTCCGAGAGATCACTTAGCAAAAATTGAAGTAGTTGATCCGTGGTATGAATATTATGCTAATTATCTAGTAGTAAAATTTGTACCCCTGGTATGACAAGAAATAAAAGAATGAAATTCTTTAATGATCTTAGACATTACTTTTGGGATGATCCATTTCTTTATCGACATGGACCTGATGGAATGATCGGGAAGTGTGTCCCTGTTGGAATTATGCCCTAGAGGCAATAATAAAGATGTTATTATTATAATTCTTGTTCATGATAAAGTTTATATTCCATGCTATAATTGTATTAAGCGGAAACTTTAATACTCTTGTGGTTTATGAACAACACCGTGTCCCTAGTACGCCTCTATGGACTAGCTCATTGATTAATGATGGTTAAGGTTTCCTAACCATAGACATGAGTTGTCTATTAATAATGAGATCACATCATTGGGAGAATGGTATGATGGACAGACCCAAATCAAGCAGAGCAATTAGATCGTGTCATCGTGTTCATCTTTGCGAAGCTTTTTCCTATGTCAAATATTGTATTCCTTAGAACATGAGATAATGCAACTCCCTGGTATCGGAAGAAAGCTTTGAGGTCATCAAACGGCATCCTATGAGAGGGTGATCATAAAGGTGTCTCTCAGGTGATCGGAAAGTACTTGTTGGGTTGTATGTATCGAGATTGGATTTGTCCCTCCCAAGTCAGAGAGATATACTTCGGGCCCACTCGGTAATCGATATCAACATCGCTTGCAAGCACGTGGTTAAGGAGTTAATCACAAAGTGATATCGGATTACGGAACAAGTAAAGTACTTGCTGTGAACGAGATTGAACTAGGTATGCCGATGCCGACGATCGAATCTCGGGCAAGTAAAATATCGCGTGACGAAGGGAATATGTATATGGGATTAATTGAATCCTGGCATCGTGGTTCATCCGATATGATCATCGATGAATATGTGGGAGTCAATATGGGTTTCCATACCCCGCTGTTGATTATTGATAGAAGATCATGTCTGCATATTGTCAAACCCGCAGGGTCACACACTTAACGTGTCTCGACGCTAGGATAGAATGGATAATTGGTTTATGAGTTTTTGTTCGGAGTCTCGTATGGGATCCAGGACATCACGAGAGGTTCCGGAATGGTCCGGAGAATAAGATTCATATAAGGCAAAGCAGTTTTTGGAGTTCGGAAGTGTTTCGGATTGTTCGGTATTTTACCGGAAGCTTTTAGAACCTTCCGGAGTGGGACCAACGTGGCCCCACTTGTCGGGAGGGGGAGTGGGCCTACGAGGTAGTGCCCTGGCCGCATTGGGCCAGGGGCACAAGGCCCCATAGGCCCAGTCGGCCAAGCCCTAGGGGAAACCCTAGGGAGAGCTTCTAGAAGGAGGGGCAAACTTGCCCCCCACTCCTCCCTCCTTGGCCGCCGGCCCTAGGCTTGGAGGAGGGGAAAGGGGCAGCCGCCCACCCCTCTATATAAAGAGGGCTGGGGGAGCACCCTCCCCACACACCTCCTCAATCCCTAGCGGCCCTGCTGCCCTCCTCTCTCTCCCTCCCGACTGCGCGTAGGCGAAGCCCTGCCGCAGAAACTCTCCACTGTTTGCACCACGCCATCGTGTTGTAGATCCAACCTATCTCTCCACCCCACTTGCTGGACTAAGGAAGGAGGAGACGTTGAGGTGCCGTACGTGTGCATCTCTCGGAGGCATCGCTACTTGCGGTGTTAGATCGGATCGGATCGTGAGGAGGAGAAGAGAGTACGACTACATCAACCACGTTCCGTCGAACGTTCCGCTGTGCGAATCTTCAAGGGTATGAAGATATCATCTATTCCCCCTCGTTTTTTGCATCTCCTAGATTAGATCTTGGCTTCCCCGTTCGCATCCGTAGAAATTTTTTGATTTACTATGCTGCGAAACCCTTCAGTGGTATCAGAGCTAGATCTATGCGTAGATGTGTTTCACGAGTAGAACGCAACATGATTGTTGTGGGCGTTGATGTTTTCTGTTGCAAGCCTCTTGTTTGTTTACTTCTTATGACGCGGGATAGTGAGATCGAAGCGGTCCAGGCCAACTTTACGCGACCTCGTTCGCGAGACCGGCTCCGCACTTGACGTGTGGCTTGTTCCACACATGCGGCTGGTGGATACCAGTTTCTCTCACTATAGTTGTCATGGGATTTACACCGGATGTCGACAACCATAATATCACCGTTGTGGCTTTCTGTAGGTAAGAATCGTTCTTAGCTTGTTACTCCCATAAGCCACGTAAAACATGCAACAACAAAGTAGAGGTGTCTAACTTGTTTTTGCAGGGAGTGTTTTGTGATATGGTATGGACCAAGATGTGATGTGTATGTTGTATGCAATGATCATGTTTTGTAATGTTTCACGACTTGCATGTCGATGAGTACAAGACCGGCAGGAGCCATATGGTTGTCTTTATAATTGTGTATGACCTGTGTGTCAACTTTTTATACGCCATGTAATAGCTTTACTTTATCGCTAAGTAGTTAGAAATAGTTGTAGTTGCTATTCGTGGTGGAGGCAATCATGGTGGAGTGATGGAGATCATGCTGGCACGCACAAGATGGAGATCATTGCGCGAAGATTGGCTATACCATGTCAAATAAATTATATGCATGTGATGTTTATCCTTTTATGTATCTTATTATGCTTAGATCGCGACAGTAGCATTATAAGATGATTCCTCACATAAAGATCAAGATAAAATTGTGTTCTCCCCACGTATGCACCGTTGCAAAAGTTCGTCGTGTTCAAGCATCACGTGATAATCGGGTGCTATAAACTCTATGTTCACATACAACGGGTGCAAGCCAGTTTTGCACACGCGGAAATACTTGGGTTTGACTTGACGAGCCTAGCATGTACAGACATGGCCTCGGAACACACGAACCGAAAGGTTAAGAATGAGTCATATGAATGATATGATCGACACTTTGTTGTCCACCATTGAAACCACATCTCTTCTCGTGAAGATCGGATTAGGTGTGGTGAGTTTGGATCGTGTTCACTAAACAACTTGAGGGATGTTGAATTTAGTGGGAGTTCATCTAGTAATATGATTAAGTTGAACTAGTTATCATAAACATAGTCTAAATTGTACTTGCAAATTTTGTAGATCAAATGGCTAAGTCCAACTTCAACTTCAACGTTTTTGCTGAGAAAGAAAAGCTTAAGAACAATGGGTCTAACTTCACCAACTGGTTCTGCAATCTGAGAATCATTCTCTCTGGCGGACAAAAGGACTAGGTCCTTGAGAAACCGCTAGGTGACGCCCCTGCTGTAGATGCGCCGGCTGATGAGAACGCTGTTTATCAGTCGCGCAAAGATGATTATGGTGTGATTGAGAGCACCATGTTGTTTGCTATGGAATCGGACCTTCAAAATCGTTTTGAGGATTTCCCCGGGCCCTTTGAGATTCTTGAGGAACTGAAAACTATGTTTCAGACTCAGGCCCGTTCTGAGAGATATGAGATCTCTGAGAAATTCTTTAACTGCAAGATGGAGGAAGGGAGTTCCGTTATCGAGCACGCCATTAAGATGTCGGGCTACACTCAACGCCTTGAGCAACTGGACTGCAAGATTCCAGAGGAGCTCAAGATTGATAGAGTTCTGCAATCACTCCCTCCTAGCTACAAAGGTTTTGTAGTTACTCATAATCAGATTGGTTCCACTGATACGATCACCGAGCTCTTCGCTAAGCTGAAAGCTGCGGAGGTGGACATAAAGAAAGATAATCATGTGTTGATGGTCAACAAGCCCCCCAGCTTTAAGAAAGGTAAGGGTGCAAAGAAGCCCTTCAAGAAGGGCAGTGACAAGCGTTGCCCTGCAGAAGAAGCTCAAGTCCGGACCTAAGCCGGACACCGGTGCTTCTATTGCAAGGACAAGGGTCATTTGGGCATAACTGTCCAAGTACTTAGCGGACAAGAAGGCTAGCACCATCAAAGGTATATTTGATATACATGTTATTGATGTTTTCCTTACTAGCCCTCGTAGTAGTGCCTGGGTATTTGATACTGGTTCAGTTGCTAATATTTGTAACTCGAAACAGGAGCTACGGAATAGACGGCGGCTAGCAAGGGATGAGGTTACGATGCGCGTTGGCAACGGATCAAGAGTTGATGTGATGGCCGTCGGCACGCTCTCCTTAGATTTACCTTCGGGATTAGTTTTAAACCTCAATAAATGTTATTATGTGCCTACGTTGAGCATGAACATCATATATGGATCGTGTTTATTGCAAGACGGTTATTCATTTAAATCGGAGAATAATGGTTGTTCTATTTATATGAGTAACATCTTTTATGGTCATGCACCTGCTATGAATGGTTTATTTCTTCTGAATCACGAAAGCGATGAAACACACATCCATAACATGGAGGCTAAGAGATGCAAGGTAGATAGTGATAAAATACTACTAATTTGTGGCACTGCCGTCTTGGTAATATTGGTGTAAAACGGATGAAGAAACTCCATTCTGATGGACTTTTGGAGTCTCTTGATTTTGAATCATTTGGCATGTGCGAACCATGCCTCATGGGCAAGATGATCAAAACTCCGTTCTCTGGAATAATGGAGCGAGTAACGGACTTGTTGGAAATCATACATACCGATGTATGCGGACCAATGAGTGTTTCGACGCGCGGTGGTTATCGTTATTTTCTCACTTTTACTGATGACTTAAGTACATATGGGTATATATATTCGATGAAACATAAATCTGAAACGTTTGAAAAGTTCAAAGAATTTCAGAATGAAGTGGAAAACCATCGTAACAGAAAAATTAAATTTCTACGATCCGATCATGGAGCTGAATATTTGAGTTATGATTTTCTCACGCATCTTAAAGCAAGCGGAATAGTTTCGCAACTCACGCCAATTCGAACACCACAGCAAGCAATGGTGTGTCCGAGCCAGGAATCGAACTCTATTAGATATGGTGCGATCAATGATGTCTCTTACAGATTTGCCGTTATCATTTTGGGGTTATGCATTAGAAACCGCTGCATTCACTTTAAATAGGGCACCATCTAAATCCGTTGATACGACACCGTATGAACTGTGGTTTGGTGCTAAACCTAAGTTGTCATTTCTTAAAGTTTGGGGATGCGAAGTTTACGTCAAGAGGTTGATGCCGGACAAGCTCAAACCCAAAGCGGAGAAATGCGTCTTCATAGGATACCCTAAGGAAACTATTGGGTATACCTTCTATCACAGATCCGAAGGCAAAGTATTTGTCGCAAAGAACGGATCCTTTCTTGAGAAGGAGTTTCTCTCGAAAGAAGTGAGTGGGAGGAAAGTAGAGCTAGACGAGGTTGTTGAACCTTCTCTTGAGTTGGAGAGTAGCGCAGCACCTGAAATTGTTTCAGTGCTGTCTGCACCAACAATAGAGGAAGCTAATGACAAGGATCATGAAGCTTCGGACGATGCTACTACTGAACGTCGCAGGTCGACAAGGTCGCGTGCCCCTCCTAAGTGGTACGGCAACCCTGTCTTAACTGTCTTGTTAGTAGATGACAGTTAACATGTGAACTATGAGGAAGCAATGATGAGCCCAGACTCTGAGAAATGGCTAGAGGCCATGAAATCCGAATTGGGATCCATGAGCGAAAACCAAGTATGGACTTTGGTGGACCCTCCTAGCGACCGAAAGGCCGTTGAGTGCAAATGGATATTCAAGAAGAAAACGTACGCGGACGGTAATGTTACTGTATACAAAGCATGTCTTGTCGCGAAAGGTTTTCGACAAGTTCTAGGTGTTTACTACGATGATACTTTCTCTCCCGTAGCGATGTTTAAGTCCATTCGGATTTTATTAGCAATTGCTGCGTTTCATGATTATAAAATATGGCAGATGGATGTCAAGACTGCGTTCCTCAATGGCAACATTGATGAAGAGTTGTATATGATGCAACCCGAAGGTTTGTCAATCCTAAGGATGCTGATAAAGTGTGCAAACTTCAGCGTTCCATTTACGGACTGAAGCAAGCATCTCGAAGTTGGAACCTTCGTTTTGATCAAGTGATCAAGAGCTTTGGATTTGTTCCAAATTGCTACAAAGCTTGTATCTACAAGAAAGTGAGTGGGATCTCAGTGACATTTTTGGTACTATATGTGGATGACATATTGATTATCGGAAATGACATTGACATGCTTAACGATATGAAGAGTTATTTGAATAAATGTTTTTCAATGAAAGACCTAGGGGAAGTTGCTTATATATTGGGCAATAAAATCTATAGAGATAGACAAAGACGCCTGATAGCTTTAAGCCAAAGTACATACCTAGACAAAGTTCTGAAAAGGTTCAGAATGGATAAGGCAAAGAAAGGTTCAGTGCCTATGTTGTCAGGTAAGATATTGAGCAAGGCTCAGTGTCCAGCTACGGTAAACGATAGAGAAGCTATGAGAAAAGTGCCTTATGCCTCGGCCATAGGTTCTATCATGTATGCCTTGTGTACTAGACCGGATGTGTCCAATGCTCTTAGTTTGACGAGCAGATACCAAAGTGATCCAGGAGTGGAACACTGGACAGCCATGAAGAACATCCTAAAGTACTTAAATAGGACTAAAGAAATGTTCTTAGTCTATGGAGGTGATGAACAGCTCGTCGTAAAAGGTTACGTCGACGCTAGTTTCGACACCGACAAGGATGATTCTAAATCTCAGACAGGATACGTTTATATTTTGAATGGAGGAGCTGTGAGCTGGAGAAGCTGCAAGCAAAGCGTGATCGTAGGATCTACAGTAGAAGCGGAATACATGGCTGCTGCAGAAGCGTAAAATGAAGGAGTTTGGATCAGGAACTTCATCACTGAGCTTGGTGTGGTTCCAAGTGCCTTGGACCCACTGGAGATATTGTGTGACAACACTGGCGCCATAGCACTGGCTAAGGAACCAAGATAGCATCCAAAGACCAAGCATATCAACTGCAAGTTTCATATAATTCGAGATTATATAACAGATGGAGATCTGAAGATTAGCAAAGTACATACGGATCTAAATGTCGCAGACCCATTGACTAAACCTCTTCCACGAGAAAAACATGATCAGCACCTTAGTGCCTTGGGTGTTAGATTGTTGCCAGATGTAAACTAGATTATTGACTCTAGTGCAAGTGGGAGACTGTTGGAATTATGCCCTAGAGGCAATAATAAAGATGTTATTATTATAATTCTTGTTCATGATAAAGTTTATATTCCATGCTAGAATTGTATAAAGTGGAAACTTTAATACTTGTGTGGTTTATGAACAACACCGTGTCCCTAGTATGCCTCTATGGACTAGCTCATTGATTAATGATGGTTAAGGTTTCCTAACCATAGACATGAGTTGTTAATTAATAATGAGATCAAATCATTGGGAGAATGGTATGATGGACAGACCCAAATCAAGCAGAGCAATTAGATCGTGTCATCGTGTTCATATTTGCGAAGCTTTTTCTTATGTAAAATATTGTATTCCTTAGACCATGAGATAATGCAACTCCCTGGTATCAGAAGAAAGCTTTGAGGTCATCAAAGTGATATCGGATTACGGAACAAGTAAAGTACTTGCTATGAACGAGATTGAACTAGGTATGCCGATGCATGCCGACGATCGAATCTCGGGCAAGTAAAATATCGCGTGACGAAGGGAATATGTATATGGGATTAATTGAATACTGGCATCGTGGTTCATCCGATATGATCATCGATGAGTATGTGGGAGTCAATATGGGTTTCCAGACCCCGCTGTTGATTATTGATAGAAGATCATGTCTGCATATTCTCGAACCCGCAGGGTCACACACTTAACGTGTCTCGACGCTAGGATAGAATGGATAATTGGTTTATGGGTTTTTGTTCGGAGTCTCGGATGGGATCCAAGACATCATGAGAGGTTCCGGAATGGTCCGGAAAATAAGATTCATATAAGGCAAAGCAGTTTTTGGAGTTCGGAACTGTTTCGGATTGTTCGGTATTGTACCAGAAGCTTCTAAAACCTTCCGGAGTGGGACCAACGTGGCCCCACTTGTCGGGAGGGGGCATGGGCCTACGAGGGAGTTCCCTGGCTGCATTGGTCCAGGGGCACAAGGCCCCATAGGCCCAGCCTACCAAGCCCTAGGGGAAACCCTAGGGAGAGCTTCTAGAAGGAGGGGGAAACTTGCCCCCCACTCCTTCCTCCTTGGCCGCCGGCCCTAGGCTTGGAGGAGGGGCAAGGGGCAGCCGCCCACCCCTCTATATAAAGAGGGTTGGGAGTGCACCCTTCCCACACACCTCCTCAAGCCCTAGCCGCCCTGCTGCCCTCCTCTCTCTCTCCCTCCCGACTGCGCGTAGGCGAATCCCTGCCGCAGAAACTCTCCACCGTTTGCACCACGTCGTCGTGTTGTAGATCCAACCTATCTCTCCACCCCACTTGCTGGACCGATGAAGGAGGAGACATCGAGGTGCCGTACGTGTGCATCTCTCGGAGGCATCGTCACTTGTGGTGTTAGATCGGGTCGGATCGCGAGGAGGAGAAGCGAGTACGACTACATCAACCACGTTCCATTGAATGTTCCGTTGTGCGAATCTTCAAGGGTATGAAGATCTCATCTATTCCCCCTCGTTGTTTGCATCTCCTAGATTAGATTTTGGCTTCTCCGTTCGCATCCGTAGAAATTTTTTGATTTACTATGCTGCGAAACCCTTCAGTCCCTAACCATGAAATTAATGCAATTTTGCAAGATTGTCATGGCAGCCCCTATGGAGGACATCATGTAGGCAGGCAAACTGCGGAGAAGGTACTTCAATCCAGATTATATTAGCCCATCTTGTTCAAAGATGCACAAAGGTATGTGGAATATTGTGATGCTTCCCAGAGAAGAGGTAATATAGGCAGAATACAAGAGATGGTTATGAATTATAGTCTTATAATTGAACCCTTTGATGTATGGGGAATGGATTACATGGGACCCTTTATAGAATCAAATGGTTATACTCATATTCTTGTTGCTGTCGATTATGTTACTAAATGGGTTGAAGCAATCCCAACTAACCATGCAAATGTAGCCACTTTCGTGAAAATGATCAAGGATGTCATATTCCCCAGGTTTGGAGTTCCTAGATTTTTAATTACTGACGGTGGATCTCATTTTATGAAGGGAACTTTCAGAAAAATCCTCGGAAAATATGGAGTAACTCACCGCGTTGCTTCACCATATCATCCCCAAACAAGTGGTCAAGTAGAAATCTCGAATAGAGAACTTAAGATCATACTCGAAAAGACGGTGGATAAATCAAGAAAAGATTGGTCATACAAGCTAAATGACACCCTTTGGGCATACCGCACTGCATTCAAAAATTCGATGGGTATGACACCATATAAGATGGTATATGGTAAGGTGTGCCATCTACCTTTAGAATTAGAACATAGAGCCTTTTGGGCAATGAAGAGTTTTAACCATGATCTCAAGGCATCAGGAGAAAAACGTTTATTAGACATCCATGCTTTAGATGAGTTTAGAAGTGATTCTTATGAAAATGCTAGACTATTTAAGGAAAAAGTAAAAATATGGCATGGTAGAAAAATACAGGATAAGGTCTTTAAAAGTGGAGATAAAGTTCTACTCTATAACTCTCGTCTTAAGTTATTACCAGGAAAGCTCAGATCAAATTGGGAAGGCCCCTATGTAGTTGAAGAATCTTATGCCTCAGTAGCAGTGAAGCTCCAGGGGAAGACACCTTCTCTTTTATGGATAGTGAATGGATAATGTTTGAAGCATTATCGTGCAAAAGAAGATATAAGTGCAATCATCGTGCGAATAATTACTCCAAAATAATTGATTGATCAAAAATATGGAAGGAATGGAGACCTGAAGAGGGACAAGATCGAGATAAAGTGAGCAACACTATGGTCAAGCTACAGACCATAAAAGTGCGCTTCATGGGAGGCAACCCACGTGAAACAAAGGGACGATTAAGTTTTATAAATTTATGAGGTAAGTTTTAGTTAACTTTGAGATTGAGTAAGGAACACATGAAGCTTTTGAGAAATAAAATAAATTTGGTTATGATAAAATCCAGCTTAATCAATGTTAATGTTGGTCGAAAAATTAAGCTGTCGTTTTTTCTATCAAAACTTGGTATTCCTTTAATTTTTAGACTAATAAATAATTCTCTGAGGAACAGGTAATTTTTGGTGATTCCAGAAATCTTAACGACCAACTATACGGCGGGAATAAAAATTCCGGCTGTATAGTTATCAACACCATCTCTGAAAATTTGTTCCTTAGTAATGAAAGCTTAACGACCAACTATACGGTGGAAATAAAAAATTTGGCCGTATAGTTGTTCATCACATTCTCATATTTTTATGCCAAGGTACAGAAAGGTTAACGACCAACTATACGTCAGGAGGCAGTCTCCCGGCCGTATAGTTGTTTCCCCCTAAGATAATAAAAAAATCTATAGTCGGTTCTGCAACTATAGAGCGGGATCTATACGACCCGCGTCCGTATAGTTGATCGTTAAGCCTGGCGGCTAGGGCTTTCGACCTCCCATTTTAAAGACCGTTGCATCTAACCTTTTTCATTAAGTTTCGTAGAGCTACAGCCTCCAGCCTCGAAAAAGTCATCACCATCTCCATACACCCCCCCTTCTAACAACTTCCGTGCAGCGAAGCAATGCATCCTTTCCATGGCAACAAGGTTTGGAAGAAGAAGCAATAGAAGCCAGTGAAGAGGATCGAGGAGGTGGAACCAAGAGAAGCACCATCATCATCCATCTCAGAGATCAAGCCTCTCCAAAATTGGGAGGACATGTTCCTGCAAAGGATGGAGATGATGCGTCAATCAGATCAGAGGAGGATCTCCATAATCCTTACCGTCACAACATAGGATCTTATTATGAACTTTATCTTAGTCCGTCACCTCTCCAACCCAAGAAGGTGTGGCAACATGAGATTCATGATAAGATCTATCAGTTGGAAAAAGCTTCAAAATCATGTGTTAAAACTATTGGAGAAGGAATTGACTCCTACTGGATGACGAGCAAAGACCTTGAAAAAAAGGTCAATGACATCGATGGTAGGGTTGTTTTCTTGATCAAAACTATTTTTGAGTTGAAAGATGAGAATAAATTCCTTAATAGGAAAATTTTGAAGCTTCAATACGACATGGCCAAGATCAGCATATGACTAGCAAGTGTGGCTAAAGGAGAGGAAGACAGTGATCTTCCTACACAGGAGGAGGAATAGGTACCAGCAAGGAGTTAATTGATCCCGCCTGGCTTGACTCTAAGATTGGGGAGATCTCTAAAACCTTGTAATCAATCTTATAAGTTTATTACTTCTAGTTCATCATTTAGTTCGAGTTCATAAATAAAGTTTGCATCATTAGATTCCCTTCAGGAATATTTGATCCCTATTATGAAATTCTGAGTTTATTATGATATATGAAGCATTATTGAGTTTGAGTTTGTCTCATTGGATATATGAATTGCTTGAGTATGATTTTACTTGCACTTGATGATAGCAATAGGAGTCTTCCACACCATTGGTATTAATGGAACACATAAAGATAGTTTGATCAATATGTTGTAAGTCAATGGTTTGATTTACAAAAAGGAGAAACTATCTAATTAATTAAGATGAAAATAAAAACCTTGAACAAAGGAGAAAATATAAGTGCTAACAAAAAGAGTGAGAACAAGTTTGAGGTAGAATGCTCAAGTTATAAAGATGCTTCATATATATTTGGAATTTGATAATTGAGATCGTTAAAACATTGAAATTCCTTGTCGGGGATATGACCCCGGGTACCCCAATGGTCAAGTATAAAGACATATAGCAGAGGAAGAAACAATTTCATAAGAAAGATTTAAGTGAAGAGGAGATATGTATAAATAGTATAAAGGAAAAAGGGCTAGAGATAGAACTGGGCCGAATTGAACAAGAGTAAGCTTACTCAGAATATACATGGGCCGAATCAAAGATGAGAACAACTTAGTCGGCCCGCCCTCACCGAGTCATCAAGCCACTCTCCCCGGGTGGGCCGACCTAAGCCTTAGTCGGCCCACCGCGGTCCCTCTGCCTCGACCGAACTACTCCCACGTCGAGCCGTCTCCCGCCAAACGTCGCCAGCGACCCTGTGCGTCACCAACTCCCGCCGGCATCACACCAGCTCCCTCACCTCGTCGCCCGGGTGGGCCGAGTGAGGACTAGCTCGGCCCACCGCGGGACACAGCGCCGTTTCCCTCACCTCATCGCCCGGGTGGGCCGAATGTGACTTAGTTCGGCCCACCACGGGGGTCGACGCCACCAGCTCCGCAGGACCTAGTCTCTCCTGCTGGGCCGAATCAACAGAACTCCTCGGCTGGGCCTTTTCTCTTACCTCCCCGCTTGGGCCGAGCTAGAGGGAGCTCGGCTGGGCTTCTTCCACCGCCAGCCGAACCAAACGCAGCCCCGGCCGAATTATCTCAGCCCAGGCCGAATAAGTGGTCATAGAGACTCATCTGGGCCTTATTTCCCTCAGGCCGAGTCAACCAAGGTCCAGGCCGAATTACTGTTCCGTCTGGGGCGTTCGGGCCAAGTTATATCATCCCATACGCCCCCGTGTTGACATTCGGACGTACCCCGACATCTACAACAAGGCACCATCGAACCAGGACAAAACCAACAAGTATCATGCCAGTCTTGGGAGCCCGCCAGCTCAGACTGGCACATGACATATGGAATATGCCCATGGCATCTAACAAGATGCTAGGGATATGCTCTTGGCATCAAATAAGATGCTAGGGAATATGCCTGGCATCTCCAAAGATGCCAAGGCATATTCTGAGCATCTCTAGAAGATACCCAGAATATGCCATCTAGATGCCAAATGTGTAGAACAAGTCTTGTCCCCTGGGCTCCCCTTTATAAGGAGCACCAGGGGGATCGTTCCCAGGGAGGCCCCCGGAGGGCTCCTCCCCTCTCTGCTCACTAGGAGCTCCCCTTCTTCCTTTTCCTCCACTCTCATAGAGAGATCTAGATAGAAGGATAGGAGATACAGCTCCAGGAGCATGATTGTAGCCACAAGCATGGCAAGATTATAAGAGATTAGATGTATAGAAGGAGGTGTTATCCCCACTTGATAGCTTCAATCCAATATACATTGTATTTCTCTTTGTACATACGAGTGCGGTCTTCACTGCATCATCCCTCCCCGGATTCCTCCACGTCCATCGGCCCCAACTTTAGCCTACCCATGGCATATGCCGTGATACCACCACGACATTTGGCGCCCACCGTGGGGCCTTCTAGTGGCGTTGGTTGGGTTTCCATCCGGACGGGAGCATCTTCATCAACTTCTTCCTCATAGGGCTCATTCAGCTTCACCAAGTCAACAGAGAACAGAGAGGTAAGCGCAGAGACTCAACAAGTCTAACTCATCAAAGCTGGTAAGATTCAGCTGGAAGGACTCAAGCACTACTACGAGCTTACTGTAAGTACCAAGTAACTCAGCAAGGCAGGTATGACCTAGCAAAACTCACCCAAACACTTCAGGTAACTCAGCCACCCACACTCAATCCTTCATCCCAGGGAGAGAATAACTCAACCCGGGGACTAGTCAACTTATGCGTAGGGTCACCTTTAGATTAAGAGAGCTTTATGTTGGTTTGGAGCCAGCTTATCTGTTAACTCGGCCATAAGTTGAATCATCTTATTTGTGATTCACATAGATTTTGAGTCAGTTAGTTTATGTTTTGGATTATCCATTAACTCAGCTCACCTTCCAGCTTATCGGTTAACTCGGCCATAAGTTGAATCATCTTATTTGTGATTCAGGTAGATTTTGAGTTAGTTTATTTATGCTTTGGATTGTCCTCTAACTCAGCTTACCAGCCAGCTTAATGTTGATTCAAAAATAACTTGAAGTCAATTTGTTTATGCTTTGAATTGACCTTTAACTCAGCTCAGTAGATTGTCTCTGATTCATTCTAACATTTGATTCAGCTTGCCGGGGTATATTATAATTCGGATTGGTATTCAGACTCGGCATACTAACCATATCTCTGATTCAGGCCGAAGCTTTATTTAGTTCACCAGATTGCCAGGTTATGTTAAGACTCGGAGTGATATCTCACCATCTTGCCTGATTATCCCGTATCTCGGGTGACTATTGGCCAGCTTATCATATCTCGAATCTATATCTCATATCTACATCTCGAATCAGATCTCTCAGCGGTTAGCCCCATTATCATATCCCAAAGCTTAATCTCAGATCTATATCTCGGATCCATATCAAAGACAAATTATCGTCATCACTCCAAATCAAGCTATATCATGGCGAGCAAAGTAACTCGGATTTTGGATGAGTTAACTCGGATTTGAGTCAGAAGACTCAGATTCGGGATGCAAGCCAAAATTGAGTAAAGTAATTCGGATTTTGGATGAGTTAACTCGGATTTGAGTCAGAAGACTCAGATTCGGATGCAAGCCAAAATTGAGTAAAGTAACTCGGATTTTGGATGAGTTAACTCGGATTTGAGTCAGAAGACTCAGATTCGGGATGCAAGCCAAAATTGAGTAAAGTAATTCGGATTTTGGATGAGTTAACTCGGATTTGAGTCAGAAGACTCAGATTCGGGATGCAAGCCAAAATTGAGTAAAGTAACTCGGATTTTGGATGAGTTAACTCGGTTTGAGTCGAAGACTCAGATTCGGATGCAAGCCAAAATTGAGTAAAGTAACTCGGATTTTGGATGAGTTAACTCGGATTTGAGTCGAAGACTCATTCGGGATGCAAGCCAAAATTGAGTAAAGTAACTCGGATTTTGGATGAGTTAACTCGGATTTGAGTCAGAAGACTCAGATTCGGGATGCAAGCCAAAATTGAGTAAAGTAACTCGGATTTTGGATGAGTTAACTCGGATTTGAGTCAGAAGACTCAGATTCGTGATGCAAGCCAAAATTGAGTAAAGTAACTCGGATTTTGGATGAGTTAACTCAGATTTGAGTCAGAAGACCCAGATTCGGGATGCAAGTCAAAATTGAGTAAAGTAACTCGGATTTAGGATGAGTTAACTCGGATTAGAGTCACATAACTCGGATCTGAGTCAGATAACTCAGACTTAAGACATAAATTCAATTTTAAATAAAGTAACTCGGCTTTGAGATCGATGACCCAGGTCATAACTTACCCAATGAGGTTAAAAGAGCAAAGCCCCAGAAGGCAAGAGCTCATAATTGACCCAATGAGGTTAAAAGAGCAAAGCCCCAGAAGGCAAGAGCTCATAACTGACCCAATGAGGTTAAAAGAGCAAAGCCCAAGAAGGCAAGAGCTCATAACTTACCCAATGAGGTTAAAAGAGCAAAGCCCCAGAAGGCAAGAGCTCATAACTGACCCAATGAGGTTAAAAGAGCAAAGCCCAAGAAGGCAAGAGCTCATAACTTACCCAATGAGGTTAAAAGAGCAAAGCCCAAGAAGGCAAGAGCTCATAACTTACCCAATGAGGTTAAAAGAGCAAAGCCCAAGAAGGCAAGAGCTCATAACTTACCCAATGAGGTTAAAAGAGCAAAGCCCAAGAAGGCAAGAGCTCATAACTTACCCAATGAGGTTAAAAGAGCAAAGCCCCAGAAGACAAGAGGTTATAACTTACCCAATGAGGTTAAAAGAGCAAAGCCCCAGAAGGCAAGAGCTCATAACTTACCCAATGAGGTTAAAAGAGCAAAGCCAAAGAAGGCAAGAGCTCATAACTGACCCAATGAGGTTAAAAGAGCAAAGCCCAAGAAGGCAAGAGCTCAAAACTTACCCAAAGAGGTTAAAAGAGCAATGCCAAAAAAGGCAGGAACTCGTAACTTGCCCAAAGGGGTTATGACCAGTGCCCATAAAGGCCAGAGGTCTAGAAACTTGCCCCAAAGGGGTTATGACCAGTGCCCAAGAAGGCCAGAAGCCAAGAACTCACCCAAGAAGGTTATGACCCAGAGGGCCAGGAGTCGATACTATCTGACAAAGACTTAAGGCCGAATAAACAACTTTGGAGATATTTTATAAAGCCTATGCACGACTCTGCGAGTCCCACATAGCCTCGGGGACTAATGTCGGGGATATGACCCCGGGTACCCCAATGGTCAAGTATAAAGACATATAGCAGAGGAAGAAACAATTTCATAAGAAAGATTTAAGTGAAGAGGAGATATGTATAAATAGTATAAAGGAAAAAGGGCTAGAGATAGAACTGGGCCGAATTGAACAAGAGTAAGCTTACTCAGAATATACATGGGCCGAATCAAAGATGAGAACAACTTAGTCGGCCCGCCCTCACCGAGTCATCAAGCCACTCTCCCCGGGTGGGCCGACCTAAGCCTTAGTCGGCCCACCATGTCTCCCTCGGCCGAACTACTCCCACGCCGTCTCCTCCAAACGCCGCGACCACGTAAATCACCAACTCCCCGGCCAAGATCACACCAGCTCCCTCACCTGCCGCCCGGGTGGGCCGGTGAGGACTAGCTCGCCCACCGCTGGGACACAGCTGCTTCTCACCTCATCGCCGGGTGGGCGATGTGACTTAGTTCGCCCACCACGGGGGTCGACGCCACCAGCTCCGCTGGACCTAGTCTCTCATGCTGGGCCGAATCAACGGAACTCTTCGGCTGGGCCTCTTCTCTTACCTCCCCGCTTGGGCCGAGCTAGAGGAGCTCGGCTGGGCTTCTTCCACCGCCAGCCGAACCAAACGCAGCCCAGGCCGAATTAGCTCAGCCCAGGCCGAATAAGTGGGCATAGAGACTCAGCTGGGCCTTATTTCCCTCAGGCCGAGTCAACCAAGGTCCAGGCCGAATTACTGTTCCGTCTGGGGCGTTCGGGCCAAGTTATATCATCCCATACGCCCCCGTGTTGACATTCGGACGTACCCCGACATCTACAACAAGGCACCATCGAACCAGGACAAAACCAACAAGTATCATGCCAGTCTTGGGAGCCCGCCAGCTCAGACTGGCACATGACATATGGAATATGCCCATGGCATCTAACAAGATGCTAGGGATATGCTCTTGGCATCAAATAAGATGCTAGGGAATATGCCTGGCATCTCCAAAGATGCCAAGGCATATTCTGAGCATCTCTAGAAGATACCTAGGATATGCCATCTAGATGCCAAATGTGTAGAACAAGTCTTGTCCCCTGGGCTCCCCTTTATAAGGAGCACCAGGGGGATCGTTCCCAGGGAGGCCCCCGGAGGGCTCCTCCCCTCTCTGCTCACTAGGAGATCCCCTTCTTCCTTTTCCTCCACTCTCATAGAGAGATCTAGATAGAAGGATAGGAGATACAGCTCCAGGAGCATGATTGTAGCCACAAGCATGGCAAGATTATAAGAGATTAGATGTATAAAAGGAGGTGTTATCCCCACTTGATAGCTTCAATCCAATATACATTGTATTTCTCTTTGTACATATGAGTGCGGTCTTCACTGCATCATCCCTCCCCGGATTCCTCCACGTCCATCGGCCCCAACTTTAGCCTACCCATGGCATATGTCGTGATACCACCACGACATTCCTACACGAAGTGCATTATATGGCTAGCTTCTTTGCACATCACTTAAACAAAAGTGTGAGCTCAAATATATAGAAAAATAAAGATGAAGAAAAAGTGCGAATGTGCAAAGAGAAAATAGGCATATACCACCATATTGTAGTAAGACAAAGAGACGTTTGAGATTTTGAATCCCAAGTAAATATGTTAATCCTAAAAACATTAGGGACTACCTCACTAACTCATTCGGTTGAACTAAATACTTTTACATCATATGGAGAATAATCTTTTGTGAACTATTAATTTCTAAGGTGTGGAAGCCTGCTAATATTATTAGGATGGTTCGAGTAAGGTACTATTCATGATTTTATTTATATGTATCCTTTATGATAAACACATGTTGGAGATGCCTCATTTATTTTATCGACTCTGCTTCATGAATATGAGGATCACATCCATTAAGCTAAACTTGCTCGGGACGAGCAAGAGTATAAGCTCGGGGAAGTTGATGAGTGCATATTTGCATCATGTTTTAGGTTATTATTTTGTATTGTAGATGTAGGATTTTGGTATTTTACGGCATTCACACGCACTTTTTATGTTTATTTTCACTAGGATCAGATCATATGATGGATCCAATAGACGCAATTCTTGAAGAAGTTGTAGTGGAGAGAAATAGAGCCAAAAACTACGTAAATCGTTTATTTGGGAAATATTAATAATATCAGAAGAAAACCCGAAGCGAGAAATGAAAATAGAAGGGTTAACGACCAACTATACGGCGGGCCGCCGTATAGTTTCCGCTGTATAGTTGGCGCTGCCTCCGCCTCCTCAAATAGTTTCACCCCGTGCAATTGGTTCGGGGAGACGACATACAGAACACTCATAAATCGCGAAAACCTCACCTCCGGAAGGGATATGGAGGGGGAACTTTCCCTAGGGATTCATCTTCGCCCTAAGCAGATCTGGGAGGCCAAGGCATCGATCTCCATCTTCATCAACCGCTGCATCTTCATCACCAACATCACCTCCATCCATCCCATCTAGATCTTGTTGTAATGCTTGCACTAGTTGTGGATTTATACAAGTACTATTCATCGATAATCGTTTCCATTACATCTGTCATGATGCTGATCGCCTCCCTGCCTATGTAGATCTTTAGTTCTTAGAGAGATGGAGAAACCCTAGTATATGATTGAGATGAGATAGAGATTATTATGTTATACATCATTATATGTATGTGTTAATTGTCTTCATCTTGATGTTTGGTGAAGCACGCCATTCAATATTTGCCTCTTATGGGGACTCGATGAAGGGGATTACTTGTTGGTACACGGAGGTATGATAGCACTTACTGTGACTATAAAGTCGTTGTCATCCTTTACGTGCTAACTTGGAGAATCAAGGAGAACTCATTAAGCCATGGCCATGCCACGGGATAAATCCCTTAATAGTGGGGTAATACGATTGATGTCGTTTATCTGTCAGCTATGGTTATGAAGGATGGTGTGAGCAGTGGTTGTTGCCTCATCATTCATATATATAGCTCCTCCCACATACATGCATATCATGAGAATATTCGATATAATAATCTTGATCACTTGGTCTAAATTGCTAGCGGTGTATCCACCACTCTCTGAAAACGCCTTTCCCCTATTGGAGTTTCAATATTTCTTACTCAGGCGATTACTACTTTCTGCATTAAGTTTTACTTCGCTTTACTTTACTGTTTCAACCTGTTGGAGATATGCCCAAGAGGCAATAATAAAGTGGTTATTATCATATCTTCACACTTATGATAAATGTTTACATACCATGCTATAATTGTATTAACCGGAAACATTAATACTTGTGTGATTTGTAAACTAAAATAAGAGTCCCTAGTAAAGCCTCTTGTTAAACTAGCTTGTTGGTTAATATATGATCATGGTTTCCTGATCATGAACATAGAGATGTTATTAACAACAGGATCATATCATTAGGAGAATGATGTGATGGACATACTCCTATAGATAAGCGTAGCATAAAGATCAAGTCATTTCAATAGTTCAATTGCTATATGCTTTCTGATACATAGTAACCTAATTCCTTCGACCATGAGATCATGCATATCACCTTTTCCGGATGGATGCTTTGATGTCATCAAACACCACACCGTAACAGGTGGCTATAAAGGTGGCATTGAGTGTTCGAAAGTATTGGTTGAAACACATGGATCAAGAGTGGGATTTGTCCATCCATATGACGGATATATATACTGGGCCCTCTCGGTGAAATGTCATCCAATTATCTTGCAAGCATGTGACTGGCTCACAAGGGATCACATATCACGGAGCGATAAAAGAGTACTTATCAGAACGAGGTTGAACTAGGTATGCAGAGATACCGATCATAACCTCGGATAAGTAAACTATCGTGAGACAAAGGGAAATTGGTATCGTATGTAAGTGGTTCATTCGATCGCAAAGTAATCGTAGAAATAGGTAGGATCCATATGAAGTACCAGTTTCCTCTATGGGTTATTGTTCGGAGAAGTGTCTCGATCATGTCCGCATAATTCACGAACCGTAGGGAGACACACTTAAGGATTCGACATTGTTTGAGTAGTTATGGTATTATGAGAAAGAGGTGAATGTTGTTCGAGTCTCGGATGGGATCCGGGATATCACGGTGATTCGGAGAATAAGATTCATATAAGGAAAGTCCGTTTGGAGTTCGGAATGATTCGGTGTTTTCATCGGGAATGTTCTAGAAGGTTCGGATTGTCCGCACACCGGGGAGGGTACATGAATGTGTCATTACATATTGAATGATTGCATCATGTACTAAGTGTTCTTGCTGTTCCAAAACTGAAAAAGTCAAACTGCCAGTTTGAAAGTCAAACGGCTAAAACAAGAAACTGTGGGAAACAAGCAAGAGGTGGTTGGAACCGACTTGGGGGAGGAGTCCCTCCAAGCCGGCGCACCAACCAAGGCAGACTTGGGGAGGGACTCCCCTCCCCTTGGCCGCCCCTCCCACCTATAAAAGGAGGGGCAGGGCCTCCTCCTCTAGACACACAAGTTCCTATCCTCTAATCTCCGGTTTAGAGCCGTTTTGGTTTAGAGCTTCTAATTGCCCTAGCCTTCGGTTTAGAGCCTTCTAATTGGTGTGTCTAATCACTAGACCACTAATAGCCCTCTCTCATACTCCACCATACTCGCTCCGGCTTAAGGCGAAGCCCTGCGGGATCTCCCCTCTACTTCCGGTACCACGCCGTTGTGCTGCCGGAATCGCGAGGAGAGTGCTACAACCTCCATTTTCTTTGGAACAAGGGAGAGGAAGGTCTTTGTCGAAAACCGAACGTGTGACCGATGCGGAGCGCTTAGGAGCAGCGCCGGAAGGATCGTCTGCGATCTTGAGATCGGAAGAATGACTACATCACCCACGAGAATCTGCTCTCGTTAACCGCTTTGGAATCTTCGAGGGTAAGTTATTCCATCGACTCGTTGCTACAATCTAGTAGATATATCTTGGCTTGTTTGTTTGTATGCGATAGAAAATTTTGTTTTCCATGCTATGAACCCCTACAGTGGTATCAGAGCCGTGTCTATATGTAGATCTGTTGCACGAGTAGAACACAATGGTCATTGTGGGCGTTGATGCTTTTATTGTCAATTGCTTCTTGTGTACTTTGCATCTTGCGGTATGTTGGGATGAAGCGGCCCGGGCTAACCTTACATGACATCGTTCATGAGACTTGCTCCACGCTCGACATGCAACTTGTATTGCATAAGTGGCTTTGCGGGTGCCTGTTTCTCCTAGCATAGTTAAGGTCCAATTTACAACGGGTAATTAACAATACTAGTATCAATGTTGTGGTTCATGTTCGTAAGTTAGAACGTCACTTATTAACAGCCCCAAACCACGTAAAACATGCAAAGAAAGTAGAGGCGTCTAACTTTGTTTTGCGGGGGTGTGCAGTGATGTGGTATGGCCATGATTGTGATTATATATATGATGTATGCAATGTTCCTTATTGTAAGTCGGGAACCGGCAGGAGCCATATGGTTGTCTTTAATTTCTGTTAAGACCCGCGTGTCTATTCAAAGTAGTTGTAATAGTTGAAGCCGGTGGACGACAACCATGGAGAAGCATCATTGACCTTGATGCAATGTCGGTGATGATAGAGATCATGTTCGTGCTAGAAGATGGAGATCGGAAGCACAAAGAAGAAAGGCCATATCATATCACATATTATGAATTGCATGTGATGTTAATCCTTTATGCATCTTGTATTGCTTAGTAGACGACGGTAGCATTATAAGATGATCCCTCATGCACATGAATTTCAAGTCATAAAGTGTTCACCCTTAGTTAGCGCCGTTGCTAAAGCTTGTTGTTTCGAAGCACCACGTGATGATCGGGTGTGTTAGATTCTATAAGTGTATACAACGTGAGCAAGCCATATTTGCTCATGCGGAAACTAAGGTTTGATCTTGACGAGCCTAGCATGTACAGACATGGCCTCAGGAACACGGATTACCGAAAGGTAGAGCATGAGTCATATAGTAGATATGATGAACATATTGATTGTTCGCCATTGAAGCTATATTAACTCTCGTGATGATCGGTTTTGATGTGGTGGATTTGGTTCGTGTGATCACTAAAACAATATGAGGGATATTGTTTTGAGTGGGAGTTCACCTAGATTAATTTAATTATTAATTAGAACTCAATTTATCATAAACTAAATCAAAGTGAATTTGCATAGTTGTTGTAGTCATTGGCATCTGTTTACCACCTTGCGCTTAGTTATAATTGAGATAATAGAACTATAGAATTCTGGTTAGTTACTTTACGAACTGGTATCGTATTGTTTTGAAGTGTTAATCTAAAGTTTAAAAGTCCTATTGCAAACTTTCAGTAAGTTCCGGTTACTCCATGAAGTTTAATAATTAGTATTAAATCAAGAGTAATAATTCCAAGTGTTAGTATATAAGTATCATGTTTGTCTCCATGATTCTTGATATTCTAAGGATTCTCTTAATATCAAGGTTATCTAGGATCTGAAAGAGTTGTTTCAGAAACCATGATGTGTGGAAGATATTGTGATATCTGAAACGAAGTTTTGGTTGCAACATGATAGAGTATAATATGGCTAAAGTCATGTTCTCATATTTGATGAGAATTTGCAAAAGGTTGGAGACACTAGTTGTCCTAAACCTCCAAAATTTTTTGGGAGAGCAACATTATAATCACGATTCATCGTTATAAGCTAAAAGTAGCTTGATCATGGACGATTCCATGACAAGGGTGAATATTTGATGTAGGTAAAATGTTTACTACACCAAGAGATTACTAAAGAAAGAAATTTGAAAGAACATCAAACACTTGATAATGGTGATCTACTTCAAAGTGCAAGTCCAAAGACATTGGTATTTAACTATACACGCTTTGGACTATGTGTCATATGTATGACTCCACTATTGATGTTGATAGATTCTTTCAAGTAGAAGGAAATCTTGAAGAGAATCTCATAAATATATGGCAGAAAGGAAAAGACTAGAATTGTTCAGCTTAAGTATATAGAAGATATACATGTTATGGCTATATTCTTTGCTTATTAAACAATGTGGTTCTCAAGTATTTGATACTGAATTTGTTGGTGTGAATCGTCATACGAAACAACACAATTCATGAACTACAATAGCCTAAGTAACTAGCAAAAGAATATGTGATGATGTTCATCGAAAACAAATAAAGGGTTATTGTGTTGCTCGTTAAAACATCAAAGCTTGCCTTCAAGATTTGTTTTATCAGGTATTATGAGAACAAAAGGGTTGTTCAAATAATTTCCGTAATCCATAAAAGATGGATGATTCACAAATCTCGTTGGAGAAATCACATCCATAAAACTAGTGCTAAAAATGTCGAAAGACAAATTGATTGAAAGATCACTTAGGAAGTGACATCGCCGTTTAAATTATATTGGAAAGAAAACATGAAGAAACTCCATGTGGATGGAATTTTGGAGTCTTTTGATTTTTTGATCAAATGACGCTCATGAAACTTTCCTAGAGATAATTAAAACTTCGTTCATAGGCCAAAAGGGAACGAATGACTAGATTATTGGAACTTGTACATATAGTTGTACGAAATCCATTATGTGTAGTCAAGAGCGATGGATTTCAACTTCATATGCTTTCTCCAAAAATTTGAGTGAATATATGAATATTTACTTAATAAGGATGAAGTGTGAAATATTTGAAAAGTTCAAAGATTTTCAGGATGAAGTGCAAAATCATTGTAACAAGAATATAAATAGTTTATGATAAGATCATAAAGGAAGATATTTGAGTTACAAGTTTAGCATAATACCTAAGATTTAAGGAATCGTTCCGTGGATTTGTATTTTCCCGAAACACCATAAGAGTATGGAGCGTTCGAGATATGTAATTAAACCTTGTTTGACATGGTAAGATCGAAGGTGTAATTCATAAAACTGCCATTATATTTTAAAGATTAAAAGCTTTAGAGATTACCGTTTTTCCACTGAAAAGATCTTCATCATAATCCGTTGAATTGACACCATATAAAGTTATGGTTTGGGATAAAACCCAATTTTTCCTTTCTTAAAACATTGGTATGCTATGCATAAGAAAGATGTTTGCAACCAAAGTCGGATGAACCTGTCTTTGTATGTTATTTCGAATAACTGTTAAGTAATCCTCCATAACATCGGAGACAAAAGTGTTTGTCACTTAAAACGTCAAGTTTCTTTGAGAAGGAATTTTTCGTGAAAAGTTAAGTGGGAGGACAATAGAACTTTGATAAGGTTAAAAGAACCTTAGCTGTATGTGCAGAGTTGAGCGGTAGAAAAGTGTTAGGAGGCAGCAACAAAGCTCATGGCTCACGTACCTCAAAGGTTGTGGTCACGGAGATCCAAGTTCCTATTGAAATAAGTAGGTCGGATGAACAATCAAATACCAAGATTTGAGGGTTGAATCATTATTTGAGAATAATGAACCGACTACATGCAAAGAAGCGATGATGAGCCCTGACTCCGTCAAATGGCTTGAAGCCATAAAATCCGTGATAGTTCCATTCATGAGAAATCAAGTTTTTGAACTTGAAGGACCCTCGAGAAAGGTGTAAGACCTTACAGTTGTGTCTGGATCTATAAAGAAATAGACATGGATGTTTCACATCTATAATCGACATATTGGGAAAGAGTTCACAACAATGTTCAAAGGTTGACTATGACAAGATTTGATCTTTCATAGTGATATTTAGTCTAGACGGATTAATGTAGCAACCACTACATATAATTTTGATATATGATAGTTGAATAAACAAAACAAGTTCTTCTAATAGAATCGTTACCTAGGACATGTGCATAACACGGTCCATAGGGTTTTGTTAATTCATAGGATGCTAAAAGCATATGCAAACTTCAATGGTTGAAGTAAGCATAGCGGAGTTGGAATCTTCACTATGATGAAACTGTTAAAAGAGTTTAAATTCATCAGAGATAATGAAGATGCTTGCATTTGCAAGAAATTAAGTGGGAGCGCTAAGACATGTTTCTAATACATTATGTGGAAGACATATTGTTGATTGGAAATAATGTATCTTTTATTAACACATATTAAGAATTTCATCCCGATGAAAGACTTAGGCAAAACCCAAATATTTGGCATCAATAGACGCTAATATGGTTGTGCCAGAAGTACATAGACGAGATATTGAATGAGTTCAATATAGAAACTACAAGAAAGGTTCTTGTCGCACAGAAAGGATTGAAAGAGTTCAATGTTGATGATATATTCAAGTGTATTGACATTTGGTAAAGTGAAACAAATAATCAAGTATAGATTGATACTTGATGTATGAAATCACAAAGAGTATTTATATCAATCATACTGTGATATGTACAAATCCAGATATGTCCTATGCTCTAAATGTTGTGAGCATATACCAGAATGATTCGTAAGATAATCATTGGACAATAGTAAGGATATTCTTATGATCTTTTGGAAGAACTAAGAGTATATTATTTCTAGAAGTGACAAATAGATGGTTAGTTCATTGTAAAAGTACTACATTGATACTAGCTTTGTCACAAAGTACAAATTAAAGTTTATCTCAATCTAAACTAAGGGTGGCACAATATAATGGAAAGTGAGTTCCATAATGGATTTGGATGAGTTCCAAAGTTAAGACATTGTGACAGATACTACAACAAAAGGCTAAGTATATGACTGCTATTATAGCAGCAAAAGAGGGCATTTGTGTCAAGTAGTTTGTTATCAAACTAGGTGTAGTTCACAAAGGGATAATACTATGAAGATATATTGTGCGACAATATTATCAACATGTTTTAACCCCAAAGAGCTAAAGGTCACACCGAAAGACCAAATTTATACAAAGCCATCTCATTAGAGAATGAGTGATGCGTAGAGACGCAAAGACATGCAATTACACACGGACCTGGAAGTGTCAGATCCGGAGATCAGTTGACCACTAGCAATCGTGTACATACAACACCGGAAAGCCATAGGTGTTATATACACAAAGGTTTGAAACTAGATTATTGACTCTAGTGCAAGTGGGAGACTGTTGGAGATATGCCCAAGAGGCAATAATAAAGTGGTTATTATCATATCTTCACACTTATGATAAATGTTTACATACCATGCTATAATTGTATTAACCGGAAACATTAATACTTGTGTGATTTGTAAACTAAAATAAGAGTCCCTAGTAAAGCCTCTTGTTAAACTAGTGTTTTGGTTAATATATGATCATGGTTTCCTGATCATGAACATAGAGATGTTATTAACAACAGGATCATATCATTAGGAGAATGATGTGATGGACATACTCCTATAGATAAGCGTAGCATAAAGATCAAGTCATTTCAATAGTTCAATTGCTATATGCTTTCTGATACATAGTAACCTAATTCCTTCGACCATGAGATCATGCATATCACCTTTTCCGGATGGATGCTTTGATGTCATCAAACACCACACCGTAACAGGGTGGCTATAAAGGTGGCATTGAGTGTTCAGAAAGTATTGGTTGAAACACATGGATCAAGAGGGGGATTTGTCCATCCATATGACGGATAGATATACTCTGGGCCCTCTCGGTGAAATGTCATCCAATTAGCTTGCAAGCATGTGACTGGCTCACAAGGGATCACATATCACGGGAACGAGAAAAGAGTACTTATCAGTAACGAGGTTGAACTAGGTATGCAGAGATACCGACGATCATAACCTCGGATAAGTAAACTATCGTGAGACAAAGGGAAATTGGTATCGTATGTAAGTGGTTCATTCGATCGCAAAGTAATCGTAGAAATATGTGGGAGCCATATGAATTTCCAGATTCCTCTATTGGTTATTGTTCGGAGAAGTGTCTCGATCATGTCCGCATAATTCACGAACCGTAGGGAGACACACTTAAGGATTCGACGTTGTTTGAGTAGTTATGGTATTATGAGAAAGAGAACGAATGTTGTTCGGAGTCTCGGATGGGATCCGGGATATCACGAGGTGATCCGAAATGGTCCGGAGAATAAGATTCATATAAGGAAAGTCCCGTTTCGGAGTTCGGGAATGATTCCGGTGTTTTCATCGGGAATGTTCTAGAAGGTTCCGGATTGTCCGGCACACCGGGGGGGAGGGTACATGAATGTGTCATTACATATTGAATGATTGCATCATGTACTAAGTGTTCTTGCTGTTCCAAAACTGAAAAAGTCAAACTGCCAGTTTGAAAGTCAAACGGCTAAAACAAGAAACTGTGGGAAACAAGCAAGAGGTGGTTGGAACCGACTTGGGGGAGGAGTCCCTCCAAGCCGGCGCACCAACCAAGGCCGACTTGGGGAGGGACTCCCCTCCCCTTGGCCGCCCCTCCCACCTATAAAAGGAGGGGCAGGGCCTCCTCCTCTAGACACACAAGTTCCTATCCTCTAATCTCCGGTTTAGAGCCGTTTTGGTTTAGAGCTTCTAATTGCTCTAGCCTTCGGTTTAGAGCCTTCTAATTGGTGTGTCTAATCACTAGACCACTAATAGCCCTCTCACATACTCCACCATACTCGCTCCGGCTTAAGGCGAAGCCCTGCGGGATCTCCCCTCTACTTCCGGTACCACGCCGTTGTGCTGCCGGAATCGCGAGGAGAGTGCTACAACCTCCGCTGCCTGCTGGAACAAGGGAGAGGAAGATCTTCGTCGAGTACCGAACGTGTGACCGACTGCGGAAGCGCTGCCGGAACGTAGCGCCAGAAGGATCGTCTACGCGATCTTGAGATCGGAAAGAGTACGAATACATCACCCATGAGAATCTGCTCTCGTTAGCCGCTTTGGAATCTTCGAGGGTAAGTTATTCCATTGACTCGTTGCTACAATCTAGTAGATAGATCTTGGCTTGTTTGTTTGTATGCGATAGAAAATTTTGTTTTCCATGCTACGAACCCCTACACAACCAACCAAAACCCAAAAACAATTCTACTTTTATTGCAACTTAGAATTATTCCTCAAAGTACTTCTTTTAGTTTTAGTTAAAATCATTTTAGTCTTTCGCCTACTGCTCCCTATGGGATCGATATCTTTATTTCGAAACTAGCTACAAACGATCTGTGCACTTGCAGTCATCATGGCCCGGCCGGAGTTGTTCAGACCGTGCACGTCCAAGTCAGCATGCTATGGGCCCACTTCTCAGTCCATGTCACAACGGTCATATGTTTGGGCCCACCTCACATAATCCTAATGATAACAAATAGTATTACTTTGTTTGGTGCTTAAAGCCTAAAGACAACTGTTTCGGGCCTTGGCTATTTGGGCCACCAAAATCATCGCACATCAGTTATTTCCTTGAACGATGGCGCCTCCTGGACAGTTCACCTCAACGACGTCGCATGGGAGCTAAACCCTAATAGCCCACAACACAACATCATCCAAACTAAAAGCAAAAAAGAAGGGTGAGAACGGCTACTAGGCAGGCCCCTCGAGGGTGAGACGATCAGGAGTTGCGAAGCGCTATGCCAACGATCTCAAGGCATGAAGGGTGTTGTCCAAGTGCTCCCAGTCCCGTTGTTCCAAAGCTCTGAAGATAAGAAAGAAATGAAAAAAATGGAGTCAGAAGCACATCTTGGAAAGATCCGCTTTATCACCATCTTCTTTTGAATGTTCCAAAGCGTTCAATTTAGAGCCACAAACACTAACCAGAAGAGGTGACGCCTTCTTCTGGTATGGTTTACCTCTGTCTCAAGGAACTTGTCGAGAACTTGGGCATGCCAAGTCGGACCAAGAGCTTCCCGGATAAAGCTCTATAGAAAATGAGCGACAGGACATGTGAACATAATGTGGGCGTAAGTTTTCAGCGTCCCACATAATGCACACAATCCGTTGCCAAGCTCATTCAGTTTTGACACCTCTAACCCTGAAGGAGGATGGTCCCGCAACAACTGCCAAAGAAAGATCGTCAAGCTAAGGGGGAGGGGAGCCTTCCAAAGGGATTGTCTTATAGCTCAGTTGGCTCGCTAGTTTTGATCATGTAGAAATTATAGCATTATGCCAATTTGGAATTAAAAAGTTAACTAAAAATAGGAAAAATTATAGCATGTATCATGAGCAACATGATAAACTTAATAAAATCTGATTATGTAACTATGTACTGGCATCCTTAATTATGCAAGAATCAATGCGACTCAAGTATTTGATATGTATAATTGTATTGGGCGTCCAAGCCTCGCAAGCAACTAGCAGGTAACTCACTCGTTTGGCTCATCTTTCTGATGAGAAAAAAGTTACTACTTGGCTGGACTCAGTAAAAAAATAAATGCAAGCTAATCGGGCTGAGTTTGTAACAGAGTTGAGTAACCAATGAGTTTCAAGTTTTCCCATGCGCAGACGCTTTAGCAGGTACTGATACATTTTCTTGCAGGGGCGGGCACGGATTTTCCTGCAAAGAAAGAGAGAGTGTAATTTTTTCTCTCCTTTTACAGTTGCACAAACCTTGCACGCATCCTCACCCAACATCTTATGGTAGAAAAACAAACCTTGCTTTTATCTACATGATATGCATGGTAAGAGAATCTCTAACCTAACCCCTAAAATTTAGAGGACTAAACAGATGACTATCCTAGATGAGAAAAAAATTCCTCCTCTAATTGATGGCCGCCGGAATCGAAACCCAACCCCAGTAATTCGATTCTTATGTGTCCATTCAAACAATACGAAATTTATAAATATTTGACAATATTTTATAAGATTTCAAAGTACTTCATTCAACTGAAAGATAAACCTAATGGCGCCGTCGTCTGTGGCTGTCAAAACAGTGATCTAACCCTAGAAACTATGGCGGCCGTTGTCAGTGTCGTTGTCGCGTCGAGGTCGCCGCCACCTAGCCGTCGAGGCTGTCCAGCCACCTCTCGAAGGAGCAGTTGGACGAGTTGTCGTCGTCGGAGTCGCCGCAGAGGTCGATGACCAGAGTGGAGGACGAAGATGGCCCCGACGCGAATGAAGAAGATGGCGCCGGCGAGAAGGAAGACGGTGCCCATGGCGCGAAGGAAGAAGATGGCGTGGTGGCGGACGAAAGCGAGGCCTCGCGGCGTGCGGCCTACTCAGCGTATTTCAGCGCCTCCGCTGCCATGCGCCCTGGATTGAGCCAGCGCATGCATCTCCGCCATGTACACCTCGCCGGCGGCCTCGGCCGTGATGCGCTCCCGAGCCTCACAGTCCTCCAACGTGATGCGTGCCACGCGACCAAGGCTGCGCAGGGAGAACAGCTCCGGCACCTCGCCGGCTCCGAGCAGGAAGTTGAGATCGGCGCAGTTGCGGCCGTGGTGCCAGATGTTCTCGATGTTGTGCGCCCAGGTAGCCTGCCGAGCTGATTGGAACGTTCCAAGCCAGATATTGTGGTCGACTTTCCGGTTGATATCTCCGATACCCACGTCCCCCACCGCTGTTGTCGCACGCCGTGGTACTGGCCGTACAACCTCGGTTGCGACGGGAGGTCTATCGGCTCCCTAGATCAGCCTCGAGGCACGCCGTCGCCCCGAATGGCATTACTGATCGGTGGAGGATACCAGCGGCGGGAAGATTCGGCCATCTCCGGCGGTGGGGAGCTGAGCGGCAGTGGAGAGTGAGCGGCTGAGGTGGTGGGGATTTTACTGCCGAGCAAATAAAGGAGAGGGGTGAGGTTTTTTGGGGGTTGGTTTCCTAAATTTAGTCCTCCAAACATTTATAGTCTTTCGGTTAGAGGCTGCTTCAGCCGTTAGATAACTAAAAAATGTCATCTATGGTTTTTTTAGGGGTTGGATTAGAGATGTTCTCTAAGCAACTCCCTCCGTTTTAAAATATAAGATGTTTTAGAAGCAAATATATCTAGACTTGTTTAGTATGTAGGTTCACTCAACTTTGGGACGAATCTATACACTAAAAAAAGTCTAGATTTATTTTCTTCACAAACCTAAAATATCTTATATTTTGAAATGGAGGGAGTATAACAAAAACGATAAGCTAGATGTCCCACATTTTGTTGGTCGTTGCACTCAAATCCTCTTCAATATTTATGTTCTGACGACCCCTTAGCTAATAATCTGAACGAAGAATTCTCGCAAAAAGAAAATCTAAACGAGAACGCTTAGGGCCCTGCTGCACCATGCGAGAAATATGGGCTACAAACTGTGCAGCATGAATAATATGCTGTGAAATGGTTGGATGTCGGCAATTATGGTGTGTTATCATCGCCCATACCCTTATATTGGAAGAATATTTGATCTAGATTTGTATGAGCCTAGGAGTCCTTGTCTAGGACGTTACGAATTTCTCCCATAAATGGAAATTAAAACTCCCCGGTACAAAGAAACTTTACGAGTAGATATTTGCAAGGACATTACATCATGCTCTTCTATATAAGTATCCCACCGTGACAGTTCCATCCTCCAAGCCTCATCGCCTCATCGGTCATCTCTGCACACTGCATATGCACTACACCATCTAATAGCATGAGTTCGTCGTCTCACCTAAAGCGATCTAGATCTTTGTACCAACGAGCTGCCAATATCCTCCTCTTCCTTCGCATTGTTGCCACCGCGGCACTCACAGCTGCTGTCCTCGTAAAAGTTTCAAAATGGCTTGCCGGCGGTGCAGATGACCCTATGCCCGCCCACCTACTCCTAGCCGTCGTTCTTCTCACTGGCACAGCTACCTTATACCATGTACTCCGTCCTAGAACCGTATACCTTGTTGACTACACTTGCTTCCGGCCAAGCACCAACTGTAGATACCCAAAGGCTACATTACTCGAGCATGCACATGTCTCTCCTTTGCTCAATGATTCTACTGCCAACTTCATAGATCGTATTCTTGAGCATTCTTGCATGAGCGACGAGACATACTTACCAGATTCACGGTTGTATGTTGATCCATGCTGCAGCCTAGAAGAAGCACGCGCCGAGGCAGAGTCGGTCGTCTTCTCGGTGGTCAATGACCTTTTGGCCAAGACATGCATCAACCTTCATGAAATTCGTGTTCTTATCACCAATTGCACCGTATTTTGCCCGGAACCATCCATCGCCGACATGATAGTGAACAAGTACAAGTTGCGACATGATCTCCGTGTCATGAACTTCTCCGGGATGGGGTGCAACGCATCGATCACCGCAGTGGGTCTCGCAAGGAATATCCTACGGACCATGCCTTGGGGGTCGCACGTGCTGGTGGTATCTACCGAAACCACAGGGCCAGGATACTACCAGGGTAACAACAATTCAATGCAGTTGGTTAACATCTTGTTCCGCATGGGTGGTGCAGCCAAACTATTATCCACTTCCGGGTCTAAGGCACGGTTTCGGCTCGCACATGTCATGCGGATGACCATTGCTGCAAACAACTCCGCCTACCGGTGTGTGTATCAAGAGGAAGATGAGAACGGTATCATAGGAACAGCTCTCTCAAAGGATCTTATGTCTATCGCCGGAGAAGCACTCAAGGCAAATATCACTGCAACCGCACCACTTGTCCTACCATTGTCAGATCTTCTTAAGTTTTTGCTTTTTTCCGTGATGAAAAAGGTGCTCTACTGGAAGAGGATGGCACCATACATCCCCAACTTCCGATTTGCGTTTGAGCATTTCTGCATCCATGTCGGTGGACCAGCTGTTATCAAGTCAGTGCAACATGGTCTCAATCTATCAAACATGGATGTCGAGCCATCCCAGATGACACTGCATCGGTTCGGAAACCAGTCGACTGCATCAGTGTGGTATGAGTGCATACATCGAGGCTAAAGGACGAATGAAGAAATGTGACAGGGTGTGGATGATTGGATTTGGTGCAGGGTATGAGTGCAACACCGTTGTGTGGGTGTGTATACGACCATCCTTCGGTGTGGATGGCCCCTGGGCTAGCTGCATCCATCGTTACCCAGTGGATGTCACCAAAAAAGTTTAAGCTAGGAGGATGTTTTCTATTTACTACACCTTCCGTGTCTTGAAATAGATGTCTCAGATTTATTTAAATTTCGAGTGAACCTAGACACTATTTAGTATATAGATTCATCCAAATTTTAAAAACCCGAGACATCTAATTTGAGATGGAGGGAGTACTTCCGGAGGAGCGAATGAATATCAAAACATTGATCGGGATCTCTATAGAACTTATTTCCATCCAAGTTTATTTACTGAATGGCCGTACAGACTTGTAGTTTAAATGTGTGTTATTTCTTATGCAGATATCAGGTGTAATGGTTAAAAATATAAGTAATGAAGAGTATTTTATTGAAAATATGTGTTATGTGATTTAATTTTTTAAAGGAAACGCAATAAATATATCGGTTTTGCTAGTTATCATACGTTTGAGAAATAGCTAAATCTCAGTAACCTCGATTATCATCAGATTTGTGTGCCAAGATTCGTATAGATTGGTTTGACGTTTTGCTTTGATTACCCGCTACTTGCTGAATGCCCGTGCGTTGCTACGGTTTGATTAATTTTTTTCTTATCACATGTCAAAGCAACAACCCTTATTTATTATCTCCTATTAACTAAAGATTCAACTCCACTAAGTATCAAAGATTCAACTCCACTAAGTATCCTCCACACTTCAAGTAACCTACGTATGCGCGGTCATGCCGCTCGCTCCTGTGAGGGTCCATCGGTGTAAGAGAATTAGAGTGTGTTTCAATGCACAATTTTCTCATCGTGTCTAAAAGAACTTTTCTTAGCGTCTCGACTTTCATATTTTGCTATTATACCAAATAAAAGCCGAAATATGTTTATGAAAATATCATCTATTATGGACACAAACGGAATCGGTGGTATTTGCAATCATTACAGAACTTTGATGTAAATCTAAGTAATGATTAATGTTATAGTCTCTACATTTCAAATTAAGTGACAATCCCTCTTGCACATGCTCTAGCAAGAACATAGTGTGTACCTTTCTGCTACCTTCCCCTCTCTCCTTGCCGCCACTTTTTGTCTTTCTATTGTCCTCCCGCAATTATGCCAATTTAATTTCTATATAGTTCTTGGCTGATGCATCACCACAATATAGATAGTGAAATATGGATAAGCAAGCATGGAAATTTAGTTGTGCTTTCCTATGCAGTAAGTAGATATTTTCTATATCATACTGATGAAGTAAGAATATGACAGTAAGTAGATAACCAATCGGTCTTACATCGTATATTCGCTTCACCGTCTTCTCTTCTATGGTTGTATATGGGATTTTATATATTGATCTAACTTAAACATACAAATATGCAATGATCGAAGGAGTACTAAACAGTCTCTAATATAACCTTGGCAACTCGAGAGACCGGAACTGAACAGTCTCTAATATTCCATACTGACATCATAAAATTGACATCGAAATGAAGTATGTGGGCATTATATCTGTAACCTCTAGTGTTCCATCTGTACAAAAATTGGCACGATAACAACAATCGCTAACCATGTTGACAGGCGACAGCAGCAAGACATAGAAGAAGTAATAATCAGTAGCAATGCGCAGATAATCTCTGTATGAATGAACTCGTTTATCCTTCCGTCCTTCATGTGAGTCATCGTTTGCACGAGCACCAGATTTCCCCAATTCACTCGTCTCATTCCCAACAAGGCGTCAGGAAATCCCTAAATTGACAAGTGATTCCACAAGCACCTGAAGCTATTCATCGTCGGTGGCGAGGAGCACATCCAGATGTTTCTGACTCGCTCTGCCCGTTCACGATGTCGGAGGAGGACTGCCGTGGTGGCACATCCTGAACATCCGGAGGTAGAGCGAAGGGCAGCTCTGCAGAGGGGGCAGCGGGGTGCACGGGTTGAGGCGGCCGTTCGTGACGGCGACCCGAACCTGCACTAATTTGTGGTGCAGCCCTGCAGCCGCCGTTGTGCAAGCTTTCTTCTAGTCGCGACCGCCCCAGCACAACAGCACCCTGCATGGCTATTTTTCCACCATGTCCTTGCATATCTTGCATCCCTCGCACGCTTCTCGCCAGTGACAAACCGCCCCATCAAGAAATTAGTTTACCTGCTAATCCCCTCCCAGCCTTGCCTCTCATGAGCACAGATCTGGTAGCCTTCAACACACTCACACCTCCGACGACCGCCGCGGTTCTCTCCGGTGCTGCTGTGGTGAGGACCAAAACGAGCACAACCGACGCATCCACCGTTATTCATCATCCTCTTTCTCTCTCAATCTCTCGTCATCTCTTGGCTCTCATCTGGAATTAACGAAGGTGCACCGGCGACGGCCAGATCTGTGCAGGCCGGCGGCAGGAGGAGATCGCGATAGGACAGGAGGGAGGGTTGGTGAAGGTGGGTCACTCGCGTTGCCTCCTACGGGACGAAGAGAGAAAATAACGATTTCTCCGCGTCGGCCCGGACATCGTCGTCTGCCTCGTCGGGGCGCGGTGAAGTCGGTGTCGCCTAGCGGAGGGGAGGAGGACGAAGAGGTGTCGCGTACGGTTTCCCTCGGCGACGGCGGCTGACCACGGATGAGGAGAGAGAAACAAAGTTCCCTTCTACGAACCGTTCAGTTGACTAAGAGGTCGCAGTCCTTGTGATATCGTCGAACCATCAGGGGGAAAATTGGAAATAAAAAAACATAACGAAAAAGTTTGATATTTTTTTTGAGAAGGACAGCCGAAGCTTTATTAATCAATCACCAACACTATTACAAGAATTCCCAACTCTGTTGGGGATTACCTAGCCATACGTGCCTACCAAAATCTAATGATGTTGTAAACCTAGCTAAAATTAGTACATAGAAAATTTCCAACCTAAGACTAAGCTACGGCTGTTGCCGTTTGTGTGTGGACTGCCGGCATGTTGCTTCCGCGTATTATTGTGGCCCGTTAGAGTGAGCAACGTCAAATTAGGTGAACAACTTTTTTTTTGTCCTTTTTTCCCTTGCACATTGGTCCGTGCACACGGCTCATGGTAGACTATGTTGGCTCTTTTAGAAAGGGCATCTTTAGACAGCAGACTAACCAGCCACCGCCCCGATTAGAAAGACCGATCCCAATAGGATTGCCCTGTTTCAGGAAACGCACAGAAACCTGCGTGGGGAGGGCGGATACCTACCTAAAATCCTTCATGCTCCCCCTCTGCCCCCGCCCTCTCCAAGCCATGGCGTCTCCTACCCCCGGCAACGGCACTTTCTCTTCCTTCTCCAGGTATCCATGATCCCCAGCTTGGTAGACTGATCAAAAGTCAAAAAGGCAGTACAAATCAGGAACACCTGGGGTGTTTCCAAGGAAGATCAAGGTAATCCACATCTACTTTTACTCTATATATTGCGAGCAAACCAAGTAGACAAAACATCCCAGGAACAACAATGGAAACAGTGAAAGATTTTTTTTGCAGTAAAATATGCAGGACTGGGAGACCGGCCACACGCATAAAAATCTATAGGTGCTCTCATACATAGATCAAATCCCGATTTCAGGGGTAGGAAGAAAACATTGGATCGGTTTTACAATTTAGTTGTATGGTAGGTACAACTAAGTAGTAAATAAATTCTGCAATAAGTACATATATCCTGCAACTATTAATCGACTTAACATTATGGATAGTCAGTTCTATAAGGATATACTACAAGTTGATAGTGCATCCATCTTTTCCCCAGCAAAAACAAGTGATAAACATTCTTTGTCAGTGCCTTTCGCTGGCCACACTGCTATTACTTTTCTTGTCAAAACAACCTGAAAAGTTGCACACAAGATATAAGATCACTAAATTGTTGTTTTACAATGAATGAATTAAGTTACTTTCACGTTGCTTGCATTGCCAGGGTTGAGAGAACATTAAATCCCTAACGCTAATATTTTTTGTTGGAATTTTGGCCCAAATATTCTAGCCCATTTTCTATTTCAATAATTCCTGAAAATCCTAGAGGCCCATGTGGCCCATTCATGCAAGGCAAGAGGTGGGACAAATGTTTAGTCCCACATTGCTAGTTGAGTGGAAGTTGGACCAGCTTATAAGGTGAGCTCTTCTACCACTTGGTAAAAGGATGAGAAGGAGAAGGAGAGAGTTCCACACGCGCGCTCCTCCTCCTCCTCGCTCGCCACGCCTCGCCTCGTCACGCGCGCGCCGCGGGTTGCGGGAATCTCGCCGAGCCGAGCTTTATTTTGCCACGCATGAATGGGTATATCAACAATTTTGGGAAAGCCGATGCATCGCATGAATACGTTTGCTTTAAATGGACGTTTAATACGAGTTAAATGTGCCTGCTCGTTTCATCTTCTGCACCGTCTGCTTTCTCCTCTGCGCCTATAAGAGAGAGAGGTCGCGCCTCCTCGGGTGTCTTACACATCCCTTGCCTCGAGTTCCAGAGCACTGCGCTACTTCCATCTTCCCCATCCCGTCTTGCGGCGTGCACCGCGAGCCGGGACAGTAGGCCTCCGAGACCAGCACGACTACTGACGTCGTCACGGACTCCCTCTCAGATAGCGACGTCTTCCCCGACGAGGACTTCTTCCCCGACATCAGCACCCTCTTCCTCGACGACATGGCCAATGACGGCGGTTCTACTTCTGCTACTGCCGTGTACAACTTCTGTCTCAATCTTGTTCTGATTCTATCCAGAGTTTTATGCCTTGTAGTTTGTGTGGCTATATGCCTTATTTTGTATTCGCTATTTAACATGATTAGTATATTACCTATTATTCTAGTCATGTTTTATCTAGCGTTTATTATGGATAATTCGCATGGTAAATTGCTCTATTTCTCAACAATCCAAAAACCTTATTTCAGGCAATTTGCCCCAAGTGGCTTTGTTGCTTCTATGAAGCCACCTGTGTTTGAAGGTGTGAATTACAAACGGTGGCGTGCGAGAGCAGTGCTCTAGTTTCAGACCATGAGCTGCTATAACGCCATCTATGGCGCACCTGAGGGGGAACTTAATCCCGCTCAGGAAGAGGCGTTCCAAAAACTTGATACTACTTTCAAGGCTGCCTTGATCAGCATCCTTGGCGACAATATTGTCGATTCATATCTGTCATTCAGCAATGGCAAAGATATGTGGGATGCGCTCGAGAGAAAATTTGGAGTCTATGATGTTGGCGAAGCGTATGTCATGGAACAATTCTATGACTACAAGATGATTGATGACCGCTCCATTGTGGAGCAGGCTCATGAGATCTGCCACTTGCCGGGAGCTTGAGCACTTCACTTGTGTGTTACGGACAAGTTTGTTGCGGAGGCATCATTGCCAAACTTCCCGGTCATGGAGGAATTTTGCTACTTCTCTGAAGCACAAGAGACAAGAGTTCTCCGTGATGATCTCATTGGGACTCTTGATGTGGAAGAGAAGCAGAGCAAAGACACACGTGCTCGAGGTACCGAGGAGGTTCTAATGCCAACACAGTACGGAAAGGAACTTCGACCTTACAAGTTCAAGAACAAAGGCAAGTTTGATGACAAAGGAAAGTTCGATGGAAAGAACAAGGCCTCACAGTCTACCACTTCAAGAAGAAGATCGATAAGAGGAAAGGTGCTTGTCATGTGTGCGGTGATCCTAATCATTGTGCTCTGCTTGTCCCAACCGCTTTGACAAACGCCAACATGGGAAGAGCAAAGATCGCTAATGTTGTCATGGGCGACGTTGAGATGAAAGATGTTGGGTATGGTATACTACCTCGTTCTTTCATTATGTCATTCTCTGATTGGTGGATTGACACGGGCGCTAATGTACATGTCTGTTCGATATTTCCATGTTTTCTTCATATCAGTCGAGGGACTCAAACCGTCGATGGGGAACGGCTCGCATGCTTCGCTCATGGTGTTGGTACGGTCGATTGAAGTCCACCGGAAAGACTGTGCGCCTGAAGAACGTGCATCATGTTCCCTCAATAAATAAAAATCTTGTTAGCGGATCTCTTCTGTGTCGAGATGGCTACAAGATTGTATTTGAGTCGAATAAATTTGTAATTTCGAAGTATGGAACCTTTATTGGTAAAGGCTATGAATGCGGAGGCTTGTTCCGCTTATCTCTGTCAGACATTTGTAATAAAGTTGTTAATCATATTTACACAAATTTTGAATCAAATGTCTGCACTCTCGTTTTCATATTAATTTTGGCTGTATGACGCTAGCCAAAATGAATTTAATCGATTTCTCAACTGTTAAGGGATCTAAGTGCCAAATCTGTACAAGCTAAACAACCTCGCAAGTCACATACATTGCAGTGAAATTTAACACCACTAGAGCTCATACATTCTGATCTTTGTGAGATGAATAGTGTGTTGACAAAAGGTGGAAAGAAATATTTCATGACTTTGATCGATGACTCTACGAGATATTGTCATGTGTATCTTCTGAAATCAAAAGATGAGGCTTTGAGTTTCTTTAAAATCTATAAAGTGAGGCGAAAATCAACTTGATCGAAAGATTAAGAGGCTTAGGTCGATCGTGGTGGAGAGTATTTTTCCAACGAGTTTGATTCTTTTGTGCGGAATATGGTATAATTCATGAGAGGACGCCTCCTACTCACCCTACCAAATGGAATAGCCGAAAGAAAGAACCGTACTCTAACAGATTTGGTTAACGCCATGTTAGACACATCGGGTCTTTCTAAGGAATGGTGGGGGGAGGCATTATTGACCGCGTGTCATGTCCTAAATCGAGTTCCCACAAAGAACAAAGAAATTACTCCATTCAAGAATGGGAGAAGAAAAGACTAAAACTCTCTTACTTACGTACTTGGGGTTGTTTGGCAAGGTTAATGTTCCAATCCCCAAGAAGCGCAAGCTTGGACCAAAAACCATTGATTGTGTTTTTCTGGGCTATGCTTTTCATAGCATTGGTTATAGATTCTTGATAGTAAAATCTGAAGTACCTGACATTCATGTCGGTACAATCATGGAGTCGACTGATGCGACTTTCTTTGAGGATATATTTCCAATGAAGGATAAACCTAACTCATCAAATCCGGAGATACCTAGTTCATCTAATCAGGAATTTGCTATATTCTCTGAACCTATCATTCCGATTGAACACTCTGAAAGTTCTAAGGAGGATGACAATGAAATTCCTAAAAGGAGCAAGAGACAAAGGACTGCAAAGTCTTTTGGTGATGATTTCATTGTGTACCTTATAGATGACACTCCCACTTCCATTTCAGAAGCTTATGCATCTCCTGATGCTGACTACTGGAAGGAAGCTGTTCATAGTGAGATGAATTCCATCTTAGCTAATGAAACATGGGAGATCACTGATCGTCCTTATGGGTGCAAACCTGTAGGATGTAAATGGGTGTTCAAGAAGAAACTAAGGCCTGATGGTACTATTGAGAAGTACAAGGCAAGGCTTGTAGCCAAGGGTTATACCCAAAAGGAAGGTGAAGACTTCTTTGACACTTACTCACCTGTAGCAAGGTTGACCACCATTCGAGTACTACTTTCTCTGGCTGCCTCACACGGTCTTCTCATTCATCAAATGGACGTTAAGACGGCTTTCCTAAATGGAGAGTTGGATGAGGAAATCTATATGGATCAACCAGATGGTTTTGTAGTAAATGGTCAAGAAAGAAAAGTGTGCAAGCTACTGAAGTCTTTGTATGGTCTTAAACAAGCACCTAAGCAAGGGTAACGAAAAATTTAATAAAACCTTAACCGCTGCAGGCTTTGTTGTAAACGGTGACAAGCGTATACTATCGCCATGGTGGGGGTGAGGAGTCATCCTTTGTTTGTATGTTGATGACATATCGATTTTGGAACCAACCTTAATGCAATTAAGGAGGTCAAAGATTTCTTATCTCGTTCCTTTGAGATGAAGGATGCGGGAGTAGCGATGTTATCCCGAACATCAAGCTATTGAGAGATGATGATGGTGGGATTACATTGCTTCGGTCCCACTATGTGGAAAAGATTTTGAGTCATTTTGGGTATAGCGGCGTCAATTTTTCTCCTACACCATATGATCCTAGTGTGTTGCTTGAAAGAATCGAGGAAATGCTAGAGACCAACTAAGATACTCTCAAATTATTGGCTCGCTTATGTATTTAGCTAGTGCCACGAGACCGACATCGCCTTTCTTGTAAGCAAACTCGGTCGATTTGTCTCAAATCCAGGAGATGATCAACGGCATGCTCTTGAGAGAGTTATGCGATATCTAAAAGGCATCATGAGCTATGGCATACACTATACCGGGTATCCAAGGGTACTAGAGGGTTATAGTGATTCAAATTGGATATCGATCTTGATGAGATAAAGGCCACGAGTGGATATGTTTTCACACTTGGTGGTGGCGCTGTTTCTTGGAAGTCTTGCAAGGCACCATCTTAACGAGGTCAACTATGGAAGCGTAACTCACGGCACTAGACACGGCCATCTTGTTGAAGCAGAGTGGCTTCGTGAACTCTTGATGGACTTACCTGTGGTTGAAAAACCAATACCCGCAATTCCAATGAACTGTGATAATCAAACTGTGATTATTAAGGTGAACAGTTCTAAGGATAATATGAAGTCCTCAAGACATGTGAAGAGGAGATTGAAATCTGTCAGGAAAATGAGAAACTCCGGAGTTATTGCATTGGATTATATCCAAACATCTAAAAACTTGGCAGATCCCTTCACAAAGGGTCTATCACGCAACGTGATAGAAAATGCATCGAAGGAGATGGGTATGAGACCCACTATTTGAGCTTTCCACAGTGGTAAACCACTCTATGTGATCGGAGATCCCGTGAATTAGAATTGGGAAACAAGCTGTTGGTTAGCTGAGAGGAAAGTATCCCTACTTTAATAAATACCACTCCATAAAGATGCAATACTTTCCTATTCGCATGGCAGGTTGATTTATTATCTTAATGTGTTCTAAGTGGCTTATCCTAAGCAAAGATGTTGTCTGCAGAACATCTTTTGAAGAACACACCTATATGAGTCCCATTGTTAAAACGTCAGATCTATGAGAGTGGGGTGCTCTCTAATAAGCTCATGAAAGGTCATGGAGTATGACGTATAAGCTCCACCATGGGAAGTCCCAGTAGCCCAAGATTGGTCAAGACTTCGTGTGAAGCTAGATTGCAGCAAACTTGCAGTTCAAGGCATAGTCCACTGCATGTCGCAATCTAGTGTAGCATAGAATTCTAGGTGGAAGTTCAACTTAACAGTCTCCACTAAAGTACCGGTATATAAACAGTGTTTTGGAACCAAAGGCAGATTACATGTGCCTCTGGGATCTGGTGGGGGATTGTTGGAATTTTGGCCCAAATATTCTAGCCCATTTTCTATTTCAATAATTCCTGAAAATCCTAGAGGCCCATGTGGCCCATTCATGCAAGGCAAGAGGTGGGACAAATGTTTAGTCCCACATTGCTAGTTGAGTGGAAGTTGGACCAGCTTATAAGGTGAGCTCTTCTACCACTTGGTAAAAGGATGAGAAGGAGAAGGAGAGAGTTCCACACGCGCGCTCCTCCTCCTCCTCGCCACGCCTCGCCGCGCCGCGCCGCGGGTTGCGGGAATCTCGCCGAGCCGAGCTTTATTTTGCCACGCATGAATGGTATATCAACAATTTTGGGAAAGCCGATGCATCGGCTCTTTGAGATACATTGCTATCGGCTCCTGGAGCATCGACTTATACGAAGGTGAAACGTTTGCTTTAAATGGACGTTTAATACGAGTTAAATGTGCCTGCTCGTTTCATCTTACGCACTGCCCGCTTTCTCCTCTGCGCCTATAAGAGAGAGAGGTCGCGCCTCCTCTCAGGTGTGCTGTTACACATCCCTTGCCTCGAGTTCCAGAGCACTGCGCTACTTCCATCTTCCCCATCCCGTCTTGCGGCGTGCACCGCGAGCCGGGACAGTAGGCCTCCGAGACCCCGCTTCGAGTCACATGACGGGAGAAGGCGATAAGGTTTTGGGAGAGCTATCAGCGCGACTACTGACGTCGTCACGGACTCCCTCTCAGATAGCGACGTCTTCCCCGACGAGGACTTCTTCCCCGACATCAGCACCCTCTTCCTCGACGACATGGCCAATGACGGCGGTTCTACTGCCATCTTGCGTGTACAACTTCATCTCAATCTTGTTCGATTCTATCCAGTTTTATGCCTTGTAGTTTGTGTGGCTATATGCCTTATTTTGTATTCGCTATTTAACATGATTAGTATATTACCCATTATTCTAGTCATGTTTTATCTAGCGTTTATTATGGATAATTCGCATGGTAAATTGCTCTATTTCTCAACATTTTTCTCATGTAGATGTGTGATCCGGACCTGAATGCACCTCTATAGACGTGGACAATGAAGTTGATGTCAATGGAACGGAGCCACCGTTTTGCACTCAACTTGGTCGCTGGGATTTAAGAAAACAACTATTTAGACATCATCATACAACGCTACACAATCCCCTATTGTAACTTAGGCTAGAGTAGGAACAACTGGATAAAAACAATGTTAACAACTTAGTTGCATGGATTCAAAAAACAACTATTCAGACACCACCATACAACTCTACACGATCCCTACTATAACTTAGGCTAGAGTAAAAACAGTTGGATAAAAATCATGTAAACAACTTCGGGAGTTAAAAAACTACTAATTAGACATTATCTTACAACTCTACACGATCCTTACTACAACTTAGGCTTGAGTTAGAACTGGATAAAAATCATGTAAACAAGTAAGTTGATTGATTCAAAAGCAACTATTCAGACACCCTCATACAACTCTACACGATCCCTATTACAACTTAGGCTAGAGTAAGAACAGTTGGATAAAATCATGTAAACAACTTCAGGATTTGAAAAACTACTAATTAGACACTATGTTACAACTCTACACGATCCTTACTATGACTTAGGCTTGAGTAAGAACTGGATAAAAATCATGTAAACATGTCCTTATGGTACTTATGCTTATAGACTAATCCCATTTGGCTTATGTAATGCAGTTGCGACTTTTCAAGAATGTATTTTAAAAAACTTTTATGATCTTGTTGAGAAGACTATGGAAGTTCTAACAAATGATATTGTTGTTTGTGGAACAACATTTGATAATTGTCTCTACAATTTAACCAAGGTTTTGCAGACATGCAGGCAATCGAACTTAGTTTTGAATTGGGAGCAATGTTGATTCATGGAAAGAGAAGGTAAAGTTTTTGGACATAAGGTTTCAGAAAAGGGTATAGTAATAGATAAGACCAATATAAGTGCTATAGAAAACCTTCCCATACCCCAAGACATTAAAAACTTAAAAAGTTTCTGGGACATGCAGGTTTTTACAAGCGTTTTATACAAGATTTTGCTAAAATATCTATGCCTCTTACTAACCTTCCTGACAAATAAACTCCATTATACTTAGACCATGACTGCATTGCATCTTTTGAATTTTTAAAAATTTTTAGTTCCAGCACATATTATGCAACCTCCAAAATTGGATGAACCATTTGAAATCATGTGTGATACTAGTGACTATGCTATAGGAGCTGTATTGGGACAACGAGACAGGAAGAATTTAAATGTTATTCATTATGCTAGTAGGACACTTAATAAAATTCAGAAAAATTATGCCACTACCGAGAAAGAGTTCCTTCCAATAATTTTTGCCTGTAACAAATTTAGACCTTATATTATTAATTCTAGAGTAATAATTCATACAGATTACCAAGCTTTGCGTCACCTACTTTTAAAAAAGGATGCAAAGACCAGGTTGATTAGGTGGGTATTATTATTACAAGAATATGATTTACAAATAGTAGATAGGAGGGGTAAGGATAATACATTTGTAGATCATCTATCTAGGATGGAAGGAATAATTACCGACCCCGTACCTATAAATGAGTCATTTCCGAGAGAGCACTTAGCAAAAATTGAAGTAGTTGATCCGTGGTATGCATATTATGCTAATTATCTAGTAGTAAAATTTGTACCCCCTGGTATGACAAGAAATAAAAGAATGAAATTCTTTAATGATCTTAGACATTACTTTTGGGATGATCCGTTTCTTTATCGACATGGACCTGATGGAATGATCGGGAAGTCTGTCCCTAACCATGAAATTAATGCAATTTTGCAAGATTGTCATCGCAGCCCCTATGGAGGACATCATGTAGGAAGGCAAACTGTGGAGAAGGTACTTCAATCTAGATTATATTAGCCCATCTTGTTCAAAGATGCACAAAGGTATGTTGAATATTGTGATGCTTGCCAGAGAAGAGGTAATATAGGCAGAATACAAGAGATGGTTATGAATTATAGTCTTATAATTGAACCCTTTGATATATGGGGAATGGATTACATGGGACCCTTTATAGAATCAAATGGTTATACTCATATTCTTGTTGCTGTCGATTATGTTACTAAATGGGTTGAAGCAATCCCAACTAACCATGCAAATGCAGCCACTTCCGTGGAAATGATCAAGGATGTCATATTCCCCAGGTTTGGAGTTCCTAGATTTTTAATTACTAACGGTGGCTCTCATTTTATGAAGGGAACTTTCAGAAAAATCCTCAGAAAATATGGAGTAACTCACCGCGTTGCTTGACCATATCATCCCAAACAAGTGGTCAAGTGGAACTCTCGAATAGAGAACTTAAGACCATACTCGAAAAGACGGTGGATAAATCAAGAAAAGATTGGTCATACAAGCTAAATGACACCCTTTGGGCATACCGCACTGCATTCAAAAATTCGATGGGTATGGCACCATATAAGATGGTATATGGTAAGGCGTGCCATCTACCTTTAGAATTAGAACATAGAGCCTTTGGGGCAATGAAGAGTTTAAACCATGATCTCAAGGCATCAGGAGAAAAACGTTTATTAGACATCCATGCTTTAGATGAGTTTAGAAGTGATTCTTATGAAATGCTAGACTATTTAAGGAAAAAGTAAAAAATATGGCATGGTAGAAAAATAGAGGATAAGGTCTTTAAAAGTGGAGATAAAGTTCTACTCTATAACCGTCTTAAGTTATTTCCAGGAAAGCTCAGATCAAAGTGGGAAGGCCCCTATGTAGTTGAAGAATCTTATGCCTCAGGAGCAGTGAAGCTCCAGGGGAAGACACCTTCTCTTTTATGGATAGTGAATGGATAATGTTTGAAGCATTATCGTGCAAAAGAAGATATAAGTTCAATCATCGTGCGAATAATTACTCCAGAAGAATTTATTGATCAAAAATATGGAAGGAATGGAGACCTGAAGAGGGACAAGATCGAGACAATGTGAGCAACACTATGGTCAAGCTACAGACCATAAAAGTGCGCTTCATGGGAGGCAACCCACGTGAAATAAAGGGACAAGTAAGTTTTATAAATTTCTGAGGTAAGTTTTAGTTAACTTTGAGATTGAGTAAGGAACACATGAAGCTTTTGAGAAATAAAATAAATTTGGTTATGATAAAATCCAGCTCAATTAATGTTAATGTTGGTCGAAAAATTAAGCTGTCGTTTTTTCTATCAAAACTTGGTATTCCTTTAATTTTTAGACTAATAAATAATTCTCTGGGGAACAGGTAATTTTTGGTGATTCCAGAAAGCTTAACGACCAACTATACGGCGGGAATAAAAATTCTGGCCGTATAGTTATCAACACCATCTCTGAAAATTTGTTCCTTAGTACTGAAAGCTTAACGACCAAATATACGGCAAAAATAAAAAATTTGTCCGCATAGTTGTGGTCGTATAGTTGTTCATCACATTCTCATAATTTTATTCCAAGGTACAGAAAGGTTAACGACCAACTATACGGAGGGAGGAAGTCTCCCGGCCGTATAGTTGCGGCTGTATAGTTGTTTTCCCCTTAGATAATAAAAAAATCTATAGTCGGTTCTGCAACTATAGAGCGGGATCTATACGACCTGCGTCCATATAGTTGCTCGTTAAGCCTGGCGGCTAGGGCTTTTGACCTCCCATTTTAAAGATGGTTGCATCTAACTTTTTTCATTAAGTTTCGCAGAGCTACAGCCTCCAGCCTCGAAAAAGTCATCGCCATCTCCATACACCCCCCTTCTAACAACTTCCGTGCAGCGAAGCCATGCATCCTTTCCATGTCAACAAGGTTTGGAAGAAGAAGCAAGAGAAGCCAGTGAAGAGGATCGAGGAGGTGGGACCAAGATAAGCATCATCATCATCCATCTCAGAGATCAAGCCTCTCCCAAATTGGGAGGACATGTTCCCACAAAGGATGGAGATGATGCGTCAATCAGATCAGAGGAGGATCTCCCTAATCCTTACCGTCACAACGTAGGATCTTATTATGAACTTTATCTTAGTTCGTCACCTCTCCAACCCAAGAAGGTGTGGCAACATGAGATTCATGATAAGATCTATCAGTTGGAAAAAGCTTCAAAATCATGTGTTAAAACTATTGGAGAAGGAATTGACTCCTACTGGATGACGAGCAAAGACCTTGAAAAAAAGGTCAATGACATCGATGGTAGGGTTGGTTTCTTGATCAAAACTATTTTTGAGTTGAAAGATGAGAATAAATTCCTTTATAGGAAAATTTTGAAGCTTTAATACGACATGGCCAAGATCAGCATCTGACTAGCAAGTGTGGCTAAAGGAGAGGAAGACAGTGATCTTCCTACACAGGAGGAGGAATAGGTACCAGCAAGGAGTTAATTGATCCCGCCTGGCTTGACTCTAAGCTTGGGGAGATCTCTAAAACCTTGTAATCAATCTTATAATTTTATTACTTCTAGTTCATTATTTAGTTCGAGCTCATAAATAAAGTTTGCATCATTAGATTCCCTTCAGGAATATTTGATCCCTATTATGAAATTCTGAGTTTATTATGATATATGAAGCATTATTGAGTTTGAGTTTGTCTCATTTGATATATGAATTGCTTGAGTATGATTTTACTTGCACTTGATGATAGCAATAGGAGTCTTCCACACCATTGGTATTAATGGAACACATAAAGATAGTTTGATCAATATGTTGTAAGTCAATGGTTTGATTTACAAAAGGAGAAACTATCTAATTAATTAAGATGAAAATAAAAACCTTGAACAAAGGAGAAAATATAAGTGCTATCAAAAAGAGTGAGAACAAGTTTGAGGTAGAATGCTCAAGTTATAAAGATGCTTCATATATATTTGGAATTTGATAATTGAGATCGTTAAAACTTTGAAATTCCTACATGAAGTGGATTATATGGCTAGCTTCTTTGCACATCACTTAAACAAAAGTGTGAGCACAAATATATAGAAAAATAAAGATGAAGAAAAAAAGAGAATGTGCAAAGAGAAAATAGGCATATACCACCATATTGTAGTAAGACAAAGAGACGTTTGAGATTTTGAATCCCAAGTAAATATGTTAATCCTAAAACAATTTGGGACTACCTCACTAACTCATTCGGTTGAACCAAATACTTTTACATCATATGGAGAATAATCTTTTGTGAACTATTAATTTCTAATGTGTGGAAGCCTGCTAATATTATTCGGATGGTTCGAGTAAGGTACTATTCATGATTTTATTTATATGTATCCTTTATGATAAACACATGTTGCAGCTGCCTCATTTATTTTATCGACTCCGCTTCATGAATATGAGGATCACATCCATTAAGCTAAACTTGCTCGGGACGAGCAAGAGTCTAAGCTCGGGGAAGTTGATGAGTGCATATTTGCATCATGTTTTAGGCTATTATTTTGCATTGTAGATGTAGGATTTTGGTATTTTACGGCATTCACACGCACTTTTTATGTTTATTTTCACTAGGATCAGATCATATGATGGATCCAATAGACGCAATTCTTGAATAAGTTGTAGTGGAGAGAAATAGAGCCAAAAACTACGTAAATCGTTTACTTGGGAAATATTAATAATATCACAAGAAAACCCGAAGCGAGAAACGAAAATAGAAGGGTTAACGACCAACTATACGGCGGGCCACCGTATAGTTCCCGACGTATAGTTGGCGCTGCCTCCGCCTCCTCAAATAGTTTCAGCCCGTGCAATTGGTTCGGGGAGACGACATACAGAACACTCAGAAATCGCGAAAACCTCACCTCCGGAAGGGATATGGAGGGGGAACTTTCCCTAGGGATTCATCTTCGCCCTAAGCAGATCTGGGAGGCCAAGGCATCGATCTCCATCTTCATCAACCGCTGCATCTTCATCACCAACATCACCTCCATCCATCCCATCGAGATATTGTTGTAATTCTTGCACTAGTTGTGGATTTATACAAGTACTATTCATTGATAATCATTTCCATTACATCTGTCATGATGCTGATTGCCTCCATGCCTATGTAGATCTTTAGTTCTTAGAGAGATGGAGAAACCCTAGTATATGATTGAGATGAGATAGGGATTATTATGTTATACATCATTATATGTATGTGTTAATTGTCTTCATCTTGATGTTTGGTGAAGCGCGCCATTCAATATTTGCCTCTTGTGGGGACTCGATGAAGGAGATTACTTGTTGGTACACGGAGGTATGATAGCACTTACTATGACTATAAATTCGTTGTCATCCTTTACGTACTAACTTGGAGAATCAAGGAGAACTCATTAAGACATGGCCATGCCGCGGGAGAAATCCCTTAATAGTGGGGTAATATGATTGATGTCGTTTATCTATCAGCTATGGTTATGAAGGATGGTGTGAGCAGTGGTTGTTGCCTCATCATTCATATATGGAGCTCCTCCCACATACATGCATATCATGCGAATATTCGATATAATAATCTTGATCACTTGGTCTAAATTGCTAGCGATGTATCCACCACTCTCTGAAAACGCCTTTCCCCTATTGGAGTTTCAATATTTCTTACTCAGGCGATTACTACTTTCTGCATTAAGTTTTACTTCGCTTTACTTTACTGTTTCAACCAACCAAAACCCAAAAACAATTCTACTTTTATTGCAACTTAGAATTATTCGTCAAAGTACTTCTTTTAGTTTTAGTTAAATTCATTTTAGTCTTTCGCCTACTGCTCCTTATGGGATCGATATCTTTATTTCGGAACTAGCTACAAACGATCTGTGCACTTGCAGTCATCATGGCCCGGAGTTGTTCAGACCGTGCACGTCCAAGTCAGCATGCTATGGGCCCACTTCTCAGTCCGTGTCACAACGGTCATATGTTTCGGCCCACCTCACATAATCCTAATGATAACAAATAGTATTACTTTGTTTGGTGCTTAAAGCTTAAAGACGGGCCTTGGCTATTTGGGCCACCAAAATCATCGCACATCAGTTATTTCCTTGAACGATGGCGCTTCCTGGACAGTTCACCTCAACGACGTCGCATAGGAGCTAAACCCTAATAGCCCACAACACAACATCATCCAAATTAAAAGCAAAAAAGAAGGGTGAGAACGGCTAATAGGCAGGCCCCTCGAGGGTGAGACGATCAGGAGTTGCAAAGCGCTATGCCAACGATCTCAAGGCCTGAAGGGTGTTGTCCAAGTGCTCCCGGTCCCGTTGTTCCAAAGTTCTGAAGATAAGAAAGAAAAGCAAAAAATGGAGTCAGAAGCACATCTTGGAAAGATCCGCTTTATCACCATCTTCTTTTGAATGTTCCAAAGCGTTCAATTTAGAGCCACAAACACTAACCAGAAGAGGTGACGCCTTCTTCTGGTATGGTTTACCTCTGTCTCAAGGAACTTGTCGAGAACTTAGGCATGCCAAGTCGGACCAAGAGCTTCCCGGATAAAGCTCTATAGAAAATGAGCGACAGGGCATGTGAACATAATGTGGGCGTAAGTTTTCGGCGTCCCACATAATGCACACAATCCGTTGCCAAGCTCATTTAGTTTTGACACCTCTAACCCTGAAGGAGGATGGTCCCGCAACAACTGCCAAAGAAAGATCGTCAAGCTAAGGGGGAGGGGAGCCTTTCAAAGGGGGTTGTCTTATAGCTCAGTTGGCTCGCTAGTTCTGATCATGTAGAAATTATAGCATTATGCCAATTTGGAATTAAAAAGTTAACTAAAAATAGGAAAAATTATAGCATGTATCATGAGCAACATGATAAACTTAATAAAATCTGATTATGTAACTATGTACTGTCATCCTTAATTATGCAAGAATCAATGCGACTCAAGTATTTGGTATGTATAATTGTATTGGGCGCCCAAGCCTCGCAAGCAACTAGCAGGTAACTCACTCGTTTGGCTCATCTTTCTGATGAGAAAAAAGTTACTACTTGGCTGGACTCAGTAAGAAAATAAATTCAAGCTAATCGGGCTGAGTTTGTAACAGTTGAGTAACCAATGAGTTTCAAGTTTTCCCATGCGCAGGCGCTTTAGCAGGTACTGATACATTTTCTTGCAGGGGCGGGCACGGATTTTCCTGCAAAGAAAGAGAGAGTGTAATTTTTTCTCTCCTTTTACATATGCACAAACCTTGCACGCATCCTCACCCAACATCTTATGGTCGAAAAACAAACCTTGCTTTTATCTACATGATATGCATGACTAAGAGAATCTCTAACCTAACCCCTAAAATTTAGAGGACTAAACAGATGACTATCCTAGATGAGAAAAAAATTCCTCCTCTAATTGATGGCCGCCGGAATCGAAACCCAACCCCAGTAATTCGATTCTTATGTGCCCATTCAAACAAACACGTTGTATGCATACGAAATTTATAAATATTTGACAATATTTTATAAGATTTCAAAGTACTTCATTCAACTGAAAGATAAACCTAATGGCGCCGTCGTCTGTGGCTGTCAAAACAGTGATCTAACCCTAGAAACTATGGCGGCCGTTGTCAGTGTCGTTGTCGCGTCGAGGTCGCCGCCACCTAGCCGTCAAGGCTGTCCAGCCACCTCTCGAAGGAGGAGTTGGACGAGCGTCGTCGTCGGAGTCGCCGCAGAGGTCGATGACCAGAGTGGAGGACGAAGATGGCCCCGACGTGAATGAAGAAGATGGCGCCGGCGAGAAGGAAGACGACGCCCCTGGCGCGAAGGAAGAAGATGGCGTGGTGGCGGACGAAAGCGAGGCATCGCGGCGTGCGGCCTACTCAGCGTATTTCAGCGCCTCCGCTGGCATGCGCCCTGGATTGAGCCAGCGCATGCATCTCCGCCATGTAAACCTCGCCGGCGGCCTCGGCCGCTATGCGCTCCCGAGCCTCACAGTCCTCCAACGTGATGTGTGCCACGCGACCGAGGCTGCGCAGGGAGAACAGCTCCGGCACCTCGCCGGCTCCGAGCAGGAAGTTGAGATCGGCGCAGTTGCGGCCGTGGTGCCAGATGTTCTCGACGTTGTGCGCCCAGGTAGTCTGCCGCGCTGATTGGAACGTTCCAAGATAGATATTGTGGCCGGTTTTCCGGTCGATATCTCCGATACCCACGTCCCCCACCGCTGTTGTCGCACGCCGTGGTACTGGCCGTACAACCTCGGTGGCGACGGGAGGTCTGTCGGCTCCCTAGATCAGCCTCGAGGCACGCCGCCGCCCCAAATGACGTTACTGATCGGTGGAGGATACCAGCGACGGGAAGATTCGGCCATCTCCGGCGGTGGGGAGCTGAGCGGCAGTGGAGAGTGAGCGGCTGAGGTGGTGGGGATTTTACTACCGAGCAAATAAAGGAGAGGGGTGAGGTTTTTTGTGGTTGGTTTCCTAAATTTAGTCCTCCAAACATTTATAGTCTTTCGGTTAGAGGCTGCTTCGGCCGTTAGATAACTAAAAAATGTCATCTATGGTTTTTTTAGGGGTTGGATTAGAGATGTTCTCTAAGCAACTCCCTCCATTTTAAAATATAAGATGTTTTAGAAGCAAATATATCTAGACTTGTTTAGTACGTAGGCTCACTCAACTTTGGGATGAATCTACACACTAAAAAAGTTTAGATTTATTTTCTTCAAAAACTAAAATATCTTATATTTTGAAATGGAGGGAGTATAACAAAAACGATAAGCTAGATGTCCCACATTTTGTTGGTCATTGCACTCAAATCCTCTTCAATATTTATGTTCTGACGACCCCTTAGCTAATAATCTGAACGAAGAATTCTCGCAAAAAGAAAATCTAAACGAGAACGCTTAGGGCCCTGCTGCACCATGCGAGAAATATGGGCTACAAACTGTGCAGCATGAATAATATGCTGTGAAATGGTTGGATGTCGGCAATTATGGTGTGTTATCATCGCCCATACCCTTATATTGGAAGAATATTTGATCTAGATTTGTATGAGCCTAGGAGTCCTTGTCTAGGACGTTACGAATTTCTCCCATAAATGAAAATTAAAACTCCCCGGTACAAAGAAACTTTACGAGTAGATCTTTGCAAGGACATTACATCATGCTCTTCTATATAAGTATCCCACCGTGACAGTTCCATCCTCCAAGCCTCATCGCCTCATCGGTCATCTCTGCACACTGCATATGCACTACACCATCTAATAGCATGAGTTCGTCGTCTCACCTAAAGCGATCTAGATCTTTGTACCAACGAGCTGCCAATATCCTCCTCTTCCTTCGCATTGTTGCCACCGCGGCACTCACAGCTGCTGTCCTCATAAAAGTTTCAAAATGGCTTGCCGGCGGTGCAGATGACCCTATGCCCGCCCACCTACTCCTAGCCGTCGTTCTTCTCACTGGCACAGCTACCTTATACCATGTACTCCGTCCTAGAACCGTATACCTTGTTGACTACACTTGCTTCCGGCCAAGCACCAACTGTAGATACCCAAAGGCTACATTACTCGAGCATGCACATGTCTCTCCTTTGCTCAATGATTCTACTGCCAACTTCATAGATCGTATTCTTGAGCATTCTTGCATAAGCGACGAGACATACTTACCAGATTCACGGTTGTATGTTGATCCATGCTGCAGCCTAGAAGAAGCACGCGCCGAGGCAGAGTCGGTCGTCTTCTCGGTGGTCGATGACCTTTTGGCCAAGACATGCATCAACCTTCATGAAATTTGTGTTCTTATCACCAATTGCACCGTATTTTGCCCGGAACCATCCATCGCCGACATGATTGTGAACAAGTACAAGTTGCGACATGATCTCCGTGTCATGAACCTCTCCGGCATGGGGTGCAACGCATCGATCACCGCAGTGGGTCTCGCAAGGAATATCCTACAGACCATGCCTTGGGGGTCGCACGTGCTGGTGGTATCTACCGAAACCACCGGGCCAGGATACTACCAGGGTAACAACAATTCAATGCAGTTGGTTAACATCTTGTTCCGCATGGGTGGTGCAGCCAAACTATTATCCACTTCCGGGTCTAAGGCACGGTTTCGGCTCGCACATGTCATGCGGATGACCACTGCTGCAAACAACTCCGCCTACCGGTGTGTGTATCAAGAGGAAGATGAGAACGGTGTCATAGGAACAGCTCTCTCAAAGGATCTTATGTCTATCGCCGGAGAAGCACTCAAGGCAAATATCACTGCAACCGCACCACTTGTCCTACCATTGTCAGATCTTCTTAAGTTTTTGCTTTTTTCCGTGATGAAAAAGGTGCTCTACTGGAAGAGGATGGCACCATACATCCCCAACTTCCGATTTGCGTTTGAGCATTTCTGCATCCATGTCGGTGGACCAGCTGTTATCAAGTCAGTGCAACATGGTCTCAATCTATCAAACATGGATGTCGAGCCATCCCAGATGACACTGCATCGGTTCGGAAACCAGTCGACTGCATCAGTGTGGTATGAGTTGGCATACATCGAGGCTAAAGGACGAATGAAGAAATGTGACAGGGTGTGGATGATTGGATTTGGTGCAGGGTATGAGTGCAACACCGTTGTGTGGGTGTGTATACGACCATCCTTCGGTGTGGATGGTCCCTGGGCTAGCTGCATCCATCGTTACCCAGTGGATGTCACCAAAAAAGTTTAAGCTAGGAGGATGTTTTCTATTTACTACACCTTCCGTGTCTTGAAATAGATGTCTCAGATTTTTTTAAATTTCGAGTGAACCTAGACACTATTTAGTATATAGATTCATCCAAATTTTAAAAACCCGAAACATCTAATTTGAGATGGAGGGAGTACTTCCCACTGGTAGAGAACGCCCCATGCGTCCCGGTTGGTAAGGGCCATTAGTCTCGGTTGCCCAACCGGGACGGGGCAATCGGGACTAAAGCTCTAACCTTTAGTCCCGGTTGCCCCACCAACCGGGACAAATGGGGGCACACGTGGCGGCATCAGAGCGTGAGGGGGGGGGTGGAGCTTTAGTCCCGGTTCGTAACACGAACCGGGACTAACTCTTCTGCCGGCAGAGATTTGGCCCATTTCTTCGCCATGCAGAGAATTCATTTTGGCACATTTTGTTGCCGCGGCATTTTCGCCACTTTTTGTGCCGCGGCAGAGAATTCATTTAGGTTGTTTTATTGTTTATTTAGTGTTTTGCACTTATCAATGAAGGAACCTTATATTACACAAGATCATCATGACAACATTTTACAATCCCTTGAAAGTTGCTATTTTTACAAGCCGAATAGTATTCTCCTTTTGGGTCTAGGACTTCTGCATCCAAGAATCCCGCCAATTCCTCCTGTATTGCTCGTATGCGATCCTTTGGCAGAAGACCGTCCCGTAGACGTTCGATCTGATTTAAAAAAGGAGTCAGCCTATATGAATATGAAACTAAACACAATTTGATTGTAATTAAAAACTATAGAAATTGTTTACATACGTGGAGTTGCTCTAAATTTCTGCCCTTCTCATCGTCCCTGCCGGATGAACTCGCATACATAGTATCCACATAGATTGTTACCTGGTCCTGCGTCGGGCACTTTACGACAACGAGTTCAATCCAAATAAAAATCAAGCATGATAATAATCGTATCAAAACTAGAATCAAAGAGATGCGCGGATATAGCTAGTGGTGCTTACATCTAGTGGTTGAAATGTAAGCTCCTCTTTCCAAACACCCCTAGCCTTCTTGGTGAACCGTTTCCAAGCGCTGCGAGAAAGCGAATAAAATAAGTTATTAAGTACTTGATATCATAAAATTCACGAACGTTGCCGATATAGTGTCGTAATGATTAGAATTACCGCTGGAGAAGTATCGCATGTCCTTCCACGTCTCAAGGGGTTTATGTTTGAGTCCATGACTAGTACACGCCCTTTGTCAAGTTGAATGATTAACAGAATATAGTGGTACTGCGAATGCAGAACTAATCAATTATATACTTAACATCGAGTAAGCGAAATAGAAAGTGTATACAAGACAATAACACTCATCGGAAGTTGTAAGGAAATAGTATTTCCTTTTGGTTTCTTGAAACCTTAACGCTGTACTATATTATCCTCCGTATCCGGGGCTTATTTTGAGATTAGCTTCATGAACCCAATATGGGTCAATGAAGCCAATGTCATAGATTTGTCCTCTGCATTCGAGAATCTTCATTACGCATATTAAAGTATGATTATATACATGCAATAAACAAAATAATATAGCTGGAGACTAAATTAATTACAGAATTATACTTACGGACAATATGCACGATGATCGATTTGTCTAAGGTCTTGATTGAATAATTGAAATAGTTCATCAAATTCAATGGATATCATGTCATCCCTTTCTTTCCCATGATGCTTTTTGTAACCCTCGGCACTATCCAGTTAGCCCGGCCTTTGTGGCATGCAAGTACCGATTATGCAATCTTCATTTTGTTGGAAGATTGTTTACCTCCTCGAGTTTGACGAGAGGTTTGCGTCTTGGTATTTGTATGCTACTTCACTCAAGGAAGAACTCTAATCGGGATAAGTAATCTTGGGCAATACTCATACCTTGAGCAGCGACTTCTCCGTATTGCAACTACCTCTGGATCATCTTGCTCTTCGCCCCATATTTGCTCGACCCCACATTGGTTTGAGAAATCACCTTGAGAGGCGCAAGTCTGTTTGCTTGTTCTCCAGCTGGGCAACAGATTTCCTTGCATCAAGATCTTGCTCTTCGAGGCTTTTTGTGCATGTGACTTGAGAATAGAACGCTCATAGTCTAATGACAGCTTTGGCTCGGGTTGATGAAGAGTCTTTAGCATTTTCAACACTTTGGCTTTTTCTTCTTTGGTCTTTGGGGAACTCGGCTCTTTCGCCGCCTTAGCTTAAAGCATTGTCGTTTCCACATCAACGATCGCTGATCTCCTCTTGATACTCATAAGCTCTCTTGGGAGGAACCGTTGGTACTTTTGGAAGAGGCTCTTGTTTACGTTTGGCGATCGCTTCGACGACAAGATGGCAGATGCGCTTACGCTTTTATCTGAGGCGCCGATGGCTCATGGCGATGGCTGCACCGGAGACGGGTGAGGCGACGGCCGGGTGAGGCGACGAAGACGGCCGTGGCGGCGACCTCGGCGGAGACGGGTGAGACGGCGAAGATGGCCTTGGCGTGTGATTTGAAGCACGATACAATCCTTGGCCATAGAATGGTAACGTTTTTGCGTCACCCAAAGGTCACATCCCCTTCACCGGCGGGTAGTGAAGATCCAAAACCTCAAAGGTGGGCATGATTTCATCCACGCCGACAACAGCGTAGCCCTCTGGAACGGACGATCGTGGTAAGTTGGTGTGGGTCCAATTGGTAAGGCATAGCCGACCGCCACCTTCATTGATATGTTCACAACTTTGACATGTAGCTCGCAGGTGTGTCATCTCGTGATATCATCCACTGGGTAGCCAACAGAGCCATCGTCGGTGCATCATCGGCATCGCCATTGTCATCACCGGGACCTCGGTGGAAGCCACCTGCTTTTCGATTATTCGATAGGCGGTAGCATCGAAGCGTGTCTTGCTTGAGATGGCGCCGGTAGTACTTTGCTCTTTAAGTGAGTTAATTTCATCTTGTTGTTGCTTTAATCGTTCTTCAATTAAACGCATTCGCTCTTTTCGACTTTCGCTTCAACCGCCTACATCCTTACTCCTCCGACGGCTTCTATCGGGATATTTCTTCCTCTCTTGAAACCCAGTCCTCCATGATTGGGAGCCTATTGTGCCTCGTGTTCGTCCATCATGTTCCTTATTTCCAAGGCGAGTGTGAGCTCATCATTCTCTCTATCGGGAATGAAGTCCCCATCTTTATGACCTTCTTCGCTTTTCTCATCCTCTCGATTGGCAAGGGTCTTCTTTATGTCGTATGGTATATATACACCTCCTTCCGAGTCCAACGTGCCCCATGCCCGTAAAACCAATTCCTTGCACGTTCTACCCAATCATCTGCAGGGGTGATATTTTTATCACGCAGTTCTGCTCAAGTTTCTCCCACTTAGGAATGCCAGCCAGCCACCTTGCCCCATAGTATGGTGATACTTCTTGTTAGCGACATTCACTTATTCGTTCGACATTTTCTTAGCTTTTTCTGATTTCTTGTATTCCACAAACTCATCCCGAATGGTTTTATCTTCTCAAACCGAATATTCTTGAAATCGAGTCTTCTTTTCACGACATAGTCAAGGTGCAATCTTTTCTTCCAGTTGGTGAAACACTGGGCCATCTTCTTCAAAGCCCACTCCTAACCTTAGCCTCCATGGCTCTCCCATGTTGTAAGCGTCCTCAAGCTGGATCCTCCGCATTTGGATCCAGCTCTATCTTCGTAGTTTGAAATTAACCATGAGCCTCTTCCACTAAATCTTTGGCGTGGTTAGGGACAAATAAACATGTTCCTCTTCATCCGCATTAGCAGGCCTATTCCAATTTCTAAAGGTGATCGGGATTAAGTCCCTAACGATTACTCGCATTGTGCCACAAATTTGGTTGCGACAACCGGAGCCGTCGGTCTGCCGTCTACAGCGACATCTTCGATCCTGAACCTCTCATGGTCTTCCAACTTTTTGGTTGGGCCTCGTCCGCTCTTTTCAGTAGATTCCTTCGATCCGGAGGGCTAAAATAAGAAATATCGCCGTTACTATTTCTATATAGATAGCAGATGATTAATTAATGAATTGATTTATATTACATGCACCTTGCCGGAGCGGTCGTCTTCTCGATTACACAAGGCATCGCTTTCTCCCTCGCGGAAGGCAACACCTTCAACCTCAAACAAGTTGTCTACTCCGGTAAAAAGAGGATCACCCTCACCGGAGTTGTTCAGAAACGTTGATACGTCTAAATTATCTTCCCCACGGATCACACCTTGGATCAACTCTTCGTTTTCTTCGTCTCTGACGTGTGGATCCATATTTTCTGCATAGGTGGAAAAATGAATAAGTCAAAGCGGCTAAAGGAGAAAGTTAAGGAGAAACCCTGATATATACATACACAATAATAAAAATGAAGAGAAACCCTAAACCTAGCTACAAAAAGGAAACCGTGTAGATAGGTAACTCTAGCTAAAATCAACGGTTATCAATATTCCGGAGTTAGAGGGTGTAACCTAGTTCGGAGAAACCTCCGATGCATATGAGAGGAACCCACATGCACCTAAGGGGTATTAATGATTCCTTATCTAACCACGGTGTGCAATGTGAATCGGTGCAGGGCTACCCACATTGGTGACGGTGGGGCAAGACCAATAATACCAAACTAATTAATAAACCTAATAATACCTAACTAATAATAAACCTAATAATCGAAACACGAAAAGAAAGGGAAACAATCAACACATGGCATCGATGCAATGCTCAAGCAAGTATGATGATATGACAAGTTAATTTGCATTGGAATGTAACCCTAAGACATGCTCGACGATTTAATCGGGGTTCCGACGGGTGAAAACCCTAACTCGGGGAAACTCGGAACATATGAGAGGGTGCATTTGTTCTTATAATTATACTTGTCATTTAAATTGTTGAACAATGCATTATTATAGGTTAAATAGATAGGTTTCATTTTTGAACAATTTGATATATTATTTGTATTTTTCGACTTATAAATAAAAGTTATTGAAAACCCTAACTCGAGAAACTCGGAACACATGAGAGGGGTGGATTTGTTCTAAGTGGGAGAAACTTGAGGTTAAATAGTTAGATCTCATTTTTCTGAACATTTTGATATATTATTTGTATTTTTCTGAGTTATAAATAATTAATTATTGAATTTACAATATTATATCAATTTATGGATTTAATTAAACCATTTCAATTTAAACAAAACAGAAAATAGAAAACATTTTTGCCACGTGGCGCCACGTCGAGGCTGGCGCTTCAAAGACGCCTTGCTGGCCGCGTCGAGCCTTGGCGCAAAGACGTCGACCAGCGCGCCCAAAGACGCCCGGTGGTCGCCGGCGGCAATCTGACCACCCAAGACGCTTCGCGCGCCTACTCGCCAGCGCGCCTAGCGCCGCCCGCCTGCTTGCCGCTGCCGCACCACGCCGCCACGGCCGCCGTGGCGAGAAAGAGGAGGGGACGCCTTTACAGCGGCGGCAGCGCGGCGGTGGCGGCTGGCGGGGACGACGACGCACGACGGCGGTTGGAGGTGGTGGCGGGCGCTTCTGGCGGGGACGACGGCAGCGGCGGCGCTCAGAGGCGACGGCGAAGCGGCGGCGACGTCTTCCTATGCGCGTCGGAGTTCTGAAGAATGGAGAAGGGGAAGGAGAGGAACGGGCGCCCCTCCAGTTATAAACGAATGGGCCTTTAGTCCCGGTTGGTGGCTCCAACCGCGACTAAAGGGGCATACGTCCCGGGTGGCGCCACCAACCGGGACCTATACTCCACTTTTTTTCCAATTTTCAAGAATCGAGGGCGCTAGATTTAGTCGGTTGGTGGCTCAGCAGGACATATTCCCCTGTTTTCAAAAAATTTCAGGTATTTCTCTCTGTTCCCGCCTTATTTTGTATTTTGGGGTTTAAATTTGTATTGTTTTTTAAATGATAATTAATTTGGAATTTAGAAAAACTTTAAACATAAAAAGTGTTTGGATTTGAATAAATAATTCAAAACCATTTTACATTTTAAAAATAATTAATGTAACCATTTAAAATATGAACCATTTACAATTAAAAATGAATTAACTTATATTTTTAATATCAATTTGGAATTTAGAAAAACTTTAAACATAAGAAGTGTATGGATTTGAATAAATAATTCAAAAACATATTCTATTTTAAAAATAATTAATGTAACCTTATAAAATGAATTAACTTATATTTTTGAATATTAATTTGGAATTTAGAAAAATTTAAACATAAAAAGTGTTTGGATTTAAATAAATAATTCAAAAACATTTTCTTTTAAAAATAATTAATGTAACCATTTAAAATATGAACCATTTACAATTAAAATGAATTAACTTATATTTTTTAATATCAATTTGGAATTTAGAAAAACTATAAACATAAGAAGTGATAGGAATGACCATTGTTCGGATTTTTCCTTTGAAACATGATCAATATACCAAGTCCGTATTTTTCCTTTCAACTATGTAACATAATATGGCACCACGAAGGATTTTCATTGTTCGATTTTTTTTGAATTTATTATGCCCGTTTGAATTATTTGAATTTCTAACTATGGTCGAACCGGTGTGCATGAAGATAGGGAGGCGGGCATTGTTAGAACTTGCATTGGATCTCTGAAGAAACCACATATTGCGAGTCTAAAATGATTTTTCAAAAATCACAGGCGTAGATCATGTACTGTAGTACAAACCGGACCCACTTCACGATTCGGCAGACATTTGTCCTTTTACGGGATGGACGAAAAGGTTTGAGATGTACCGTTGGGATATAGTCCATGTAAGGTGGTCTAGTATTTTAGGAAAATAGGGCGATAGCATTCGAAAGCGGCATTTTGGTGGTTACTTCACAAAACGACCCGTTTTTTGCGCTCGGAAAATGGAAAAGGGCTTTTCCGTGCGACAAAAAGGAAAACTTCCTCCTGCAACATTGTTCTCCATACCAATGTCCACACACATGCATAATATGGGCACAACATCACAAACTATACCGTGATTCAGCACATAACATCGGTCATTTGGACCGAAAGCCTTGAAACCTCGAACATGATAGGTCATTTTGTGAAGGTTTTTTCCAAACATGATCAATATACCAAGTCTGGTATTTTTCCTTTCAACTATGTAACATAATATGACACCACGCGAAGGATTTTCATTGTTCGGATTTTTTTTGAATTTATTATGCCCGTTTTGAATTATTTGAATTTCTAACTATGGTCAAACCGGTGTGCATGAAGATAGGGGACGGGCATTGTTAGAACTTGCATTGGATCTCTGAAGAAACCACATATTGCGAGTCTAAAATGATTTTTCAAAAATCACAGGCGATAGATCATGTACTGTAGTACAAACCGGACCCACTTCCTCGATTCGGCAGACATTTGTCCTTTTACCGGGATGGACGAAAAGGTTTGAGATGTACCGGTTGGGATATAGTCCATGTAAGGTGGTCTAGTATTTTAGGAAAATAGGACGGTAGCATTAAAGCGGCATTTTGGTGGTTACTTCACAAATCGACCCGTTTTTGCGCTCGGAAAATGGAAAAGGGCTTTTCCGTGCGACAAAAGGAAAACTTCCTCCGCAACATTGTTCTCCATACCAATGTCCACACACATGCATAATATGGGCACAACATCACAAACTATGCCGTGATTCACACATAACATCGGTCATTTGGACCGAAAGCCATGAAACCTCGAACATGATAGGTAATTTTGTGAAGGTTTTTGAAACATGATCAATATACCAAGTCTGTATTTTCCTTTCAACTATGTAACATAATATGACACCACGAAGGATTTTCATTGTTCGGATTTTTTGAATTTATTATGCCCGTTTGAATTATTTGAATTTCTAACTATGGTCAAACCGGTGTGCATGAAGATAGGGGCATTGTTAGAACTTGCATTGGATCTCTGAAGAAACCACATATTGCGAGTCTAAAATGATTTTTCAAAAAATCACGGCGATAGATCATGTACTGTAGTACAAACCGGACCCACTTCCTGCGATTCACAGACATTTGTCCTTTTACCGGGGATGGACGAAAAGGTTTGAGATGTAGGTTGGGATATAGTCCATGTAAGGTGGTCTAGTATTTTAGGAAAATAGGACGGTAGCATTACGAAGCGGCATTTTGGTGGTTACTTCACAAAGCGACCCGTTTTTGCGCCGGAAAATGGAAAAGGGCTTTTCGTGCGACAAAAGGAAAACTTCCTCTGCAACATTGTTCTCCATACCAATGTCCACACACATGCATAATATGGGCACAACATCACAAACTATGCCGTGATTCAGCACATAACATCGGTCATTTGGACCGAAAGCCATGAAACCTCGAACATGATAGGTAATTTTATGAAGGTTTTTGAAACATGATCATTGTTCACACATTTAGTCCGGATGTAGTCACAAACCGGGACTAAAAATATTTTCCGCCATTTCCCACCTCTTCCCGCCAAGTTTTCCGCCTTTCCTTTCTACTAGAGCTTTTAGTCCCGGATGTAGTCACTAAGGGACTAAAGATATTCCGCCATTTCCCAAAGCTTCACGCCAAGTTTTCCGCCCTTTCCTCTATATTTAGGGTGATCGTGTCATGGCTATCCACACATCCACACCTTCCTCTCTTAGAACAATGGACAACGCCATCGGGCCATTCGACCCTCGAGGAGACCGAGGCGTCAGGCGCCTCAACTACCCTTCCACCGGGTCCACGGCCGCACTTGGCTGGATCTTGTTGGAGGGGTTCCTGTCCCTCCTGTCCCTCAAGGTTCCGCATGCCAGGCGGCCATCACAAACCACTTCTACCACGAGCTCACGCCGGAGCAGCGGATGGATCCCCAGTGGGATCCCGACAACTATGACACCTGGAATGCCTTCTTCGCTAATAGGCGGGAAAGGGAGATCGCCAGGTACGAGGGTGATGGCCCGCCACCGGTGAACAACAACGAAGTCGGCCGTCGTCTGTGGTGGGAGAACCGTACTATCATCAAAGTGATGCGCTACATCGCCGGGGGAGACCATCCTCGCCTACGGTTGAAGGGTTCGCAGCATAGAAAACAAAAATTTTCCTACGATGTGAACTATATACCAAGATCTATTTATACTAGATACAAACAGCGGGCGGATGTATATCCGTAGAGAACATACCCTTGAAGACCGACAAAGCTTAACGAGTTCAACTCGTGGTTGATGTAGACGATCTCTTGCCGATCTCAAGATCGAGAGGAAGTCCTAGCGCCGCAAATCAGCAGCGCATCCGTGCTCGCACACACGTTCGAGGCACCGAGCAACCTCCGCCTCCTCGCTCCAGCGATGCAGCGGAAGCACAACTCTTTCTTGCCGAATAGCCACCGGGAACATGTATCTCGCTAGTCCGAGACCATGGGGGATAAATTCTAGAGGGGGAGAGAGATCCTTCACGAGGAGGTGTGAGAGACAAGTGAGGAGGAGGGGCTCCTTTTATAGGAGGAGGGGGGGACCCCAAGGGGGTGGCCGGCGCATGGGGGCTGCCCCCTTGCCCTCCCCTCTTCATGTGGGTGGACACTCCACTCACAAAACTCCTCCAAATTCCCTCCACTCAAAAGTCCACTCAAAAATCCCATTAAATTTCCACCAAATTTAATGCAAACTCTCATTAAATAAAACTCTTTTATTTTATTCAGAATTTTGTCAATTACTTTAATGACAAACATTCACAAATAACCCCTTGCTAGAATTCTATTTCACATGCATAACCACTTTATGCAATTTCACCCGAAAACCTGTTTCGGTATCTAGTGAAATAAATTCCTGCGCTTGTTCATTCTTTCGGCATGAAACATTTGCTCCAATTGGATGTCGGTTTCTCTTAAGTGTGTCACCCTACGGTTCGTGAATAATGCGGACATGATCGAGACCCCTCTCAGATCAATAATCGAGCGGGATCTGGAGACCCATCTTGACTCCACACATTCAACGATGACTTTCTTGTGATCGTCGGAACCTTTACGCTAGTATCTTAATCCCTTTGTTTCACGATATATTACATGTCCGAGATTCGATCATCGGTATCTCCATACCTAGTTTGATCTCGTTATCGACATGCACTCTTTTCTCGTTCTGTGATATAACATTCTAGTGATCAAATCACTTGCTTGCAAGCTAATCAATGTGATATCACCGAGAGGGCCCAGAGTATATCTATCCGTCATCGGGATGAACAAATTCCACTCTCGATCCATGAGCCTCAACATAACACTTTATTAGTTACGAATCCATCTTTATAATCACCATTACGGTGTGACGTTTGATGTTATCAAGAAACTCTTCGGTGTTAGTGATTGACATGATCTCATGGTCTAAGGATTAGGATCACCGTAAGTTGTTATAGCAATATAAACTCAATGACTTTGATCGTAATGCTATACTTCGGATGAATGTTCATCACATCATTACACTAATGTTGTGATCCGTTATTAACAACATCCAATGTCCATGATCGAAACCTTGATCATCTTGTTAATCAACGAGCTAGTTTATGAGAGAGGCTTAACTAGGAACTTTCATTTGTTTATTAAACACACATGTATTAATGTTTCCGTATTAATACAATTATAGCATGCAAAATAAACATCTATCATATACTTGGAATACACATAATAAACAATTTATTATTGCCTCTCGGGGCATATTCCCTTGATCTCCCACTTGCACTAGAGACAATAATCTAGTTACATAGTGATATATCTAACACCCATTGAGTTCGGTGTTGATCATGTTTTGCTCTAGGGAGAGTTTTAGTCAACGGATCTGCTACATTGAGATCCGTATGTACTTTACAAATCTTTATATCTCCATCCTTGACATGCTCATGGATGGAGTGAAACGGCGCTTAATATGCTTGGAATGCTTGTGAGACCTTGGCTCTTTGGCATTGGCAATGGCACCATTGTTGTCACAATAGATCACCATTGGGTCCAACGCGTTTGCCACAACTCCTAGTTCGGATATGAACTCCTTCATCCAAATCGCTTCGAGCCGCTCAAGCGACAACATATTCGCCTCCGTTGTTGATCCCGCTACCACAGGTTGTTTGGAGCTCCTCCAACTAACGCTCCGCCATTCATGAGAAATACGTATCCGGATTGAGACTTAGAGTCATCCGGATCGGTGTCAAAGCTAGCGTCGACATAACACTTACCGACGAGCTCTTCTTCACCTCAGATACAAGAAACATATCCTTAGTTCTTCTTAAGTACTTAAGGATATTCTTGACCGCTATCCAATGTTAGAACACGGATCCGATTGGTACCTACTAGTCAAACTAATAGCGTGTGCCACATCCGGTCTTGTACATAGCATGGCGTACATTATAGAGCCTATGGTGAAGCATAGGGGACTTTGTCCATTATCTCTTTCTTCTTCATGAAGCGGACTTTGAGTCTTACTCAATGTCTTGCCTTGCAACATAGGTAAGAACCCTTCTTACTTAGTCCATTTTAAACTTCTTTAAAATCTTATCAAGGTATGTACTTTGCGATAGCCCTATTAGGCGCCTAGATCTATCTCTATAGATCTTTATGCCTAATATGTATGACGCTTCACCTAGGTCCTTCATTGAAAATTTGCTGTTTAGATAACTTTTAACACTGTTTAAAAGTTCTATATCATTTTCCGATCAATAATATGTCATCCACATATAATATCAGAAATGCCACATTGCTCCCACTCACTTTCTTGTAAATACAAGCTTCTCCATAAGTTTGGACAAATCCAAACTCTTTGATCACCTCATCAAAGCGGAGATTCCAACTGCGATGCTTGCTTCAATCCATAGATGGATCGCTGAAGCTTGCACACCTTGTTAGCATCCTTAGGATCGACAAAACCCTTTGGTTGTATCATATACAACTCTTCTTCAATATTACCATTGAGAAACGCGGTTTTGACATCCATCTGCCATATTTCATAATCGAAATATGCAGCAATTGCTAACATAATCCTAATCGACTTTAGCATCGCTACGGAGAGAAAGTCTCATCGTAGTCAACTCCTTGAATTTGTCGAAACCCTTGCGACAAGTCGAGCTTTATAGATGGTCACATTACCATCAAGATCAGTTTTCCTTTTGAAAATCCATTTGTTCTCCACGGCCTTTCGGTCGTGAGGTAATTCCACCAAGTTCCAAACTTGATTTTCATACATGGATTCCATCTCGGATTTCATGGCTTCTAACCATTTGTTGGAATCCGGGCTCATCATCGCTTCTTCATACGTCGCAGGTCATTATTTTCATCAACCATGAAATTTATGACAGATTTCCGTCTGACTCGGGAGGTGCCGCGTCTGTTTGACCTGCGAGGTTCGAGTACTCTCTTCGAGTTTCATGATCATTATCATTAGTTCCCTCTTCAATGGTGGAGCCAACTCCGGAACAACTTCCGCTGCGCTACTCGCCATACTTTGAAGAGAAGGTTCCACAACCTCTTGAGTTCTACCTTCCGACTACTCACACCTTTCGCGACACTCTTTCTCTAGAAAGGATCCATTCTTGGCAACAAAAACCTTGCCCTCGGATCTGTGATAGAAGGAATACCCAATAGTTTCTTTAGGGTATCCTATGAAGACGCATTTTTCCGCTTTGGGTTCGAGTTTATCCGGTTGAAGTTTCTTCACATAAACATCGCATCCCCAAACTTTAAGAAATGACAGCTTAGGTTTGTTTCCAAACCATAATTCATACGGTGTCTTTTCAACGGATTTAGATGGTGCCCGATTTAAAGTGAATGCAGCAGTTTCTAGTGCATAACCCCAAAAATACAATGGCAAGTCCGTCAGAGATATCATAGATCGAACCATATCTAATAAAGTACGATTACGACGTTCCGACACCATTTCATGTGGTGTTCGGCAGGTGTGAGTTGTGAAACAATTCCACACTCTTTCATGTGAGTGCTAAACTCGTAACTTAGATACTCACCTCCACGGTCCGCATCGTAGAAATTTGATCTTTCTATTACGATGATTTTCCACTTCATTCGAAATTCCTTGAACTTTTCAAAGGTTTCAGACTTGTGTTTCATCAAGTAGATATAACCATATCTACTCAAATCATCCGTGAAAGTAACAAAATAACGATATCCACCTCGGCACACTCATTGGACCACATACATCGAATGTATGATTTCCAATAAATCATGCCCGTTCCATTGAACCGGAAAACGGCGTTCTAGTCATCTTGCCCATAAGGCATGGCTCACATGTATCAAATGATTCATAATCAAGTGATTCCAAAAGTCCATCCGAATGAAGCTTCTTCATGCGTTTAATGCCAATATGACCTAGACGGCAGTGCCACATATATGCGGATATATCATCATTAAGTTTAATCCTTTTAGCATCAACATTATGAATATGTGTAACATTATCATTGAGATATAACAGAAATAAACCATTCATCATCGGTGCATGACCATAAAAGATTTCATTCATATAAATGGAACAACCATTGTTCACAGATTTAAATGAATAACCACTTTGCATCAAACATGATCCCGATACAATGTTCATGCTCAGTGCAGGCACCAGATAACATTTATTTAAGTTTATGACTAATCCCGACGGTAAGTGGAGAGGCAGTGTTCCGACGGCGATCACATCAACGTTTGATCCATTGTCGACGCATCTTGACCTCACCCTTGCTAGCGGTCGCTTGTTCCATGACCCGATTCGAGTTACAAATATTAGCAATCAACCGGTATCAAATACCCATGTGCTCTGCGAGCACTAGTCAAGTACACATCAATAACATGTATATCATATATACCTTTGTTTGCCTTGCCGCTTTCTTGTCGCCAGATACTTGGGGCAATTCGCTTCCATGGCGATCCCCTTACAATAGTAGCTTTTCGGTATCGACTTAGGTCCAACTCGGGGTTTCTTTTTCGGTGACAGCCGCCTTACTTCCTTCGTTTCCTTCTTGTCTTTCTTGTAACCGGTGTTCCTATCGATCATCAACACTTGATGTTCCTTTTGATCTCCACTGCAGCTTTTGAGCATTGACTAAGCTCGGGAGAGACTTCTTCATGCCTTGCATATTATAGTTCATTACGAAGCTCTTATAGCTAGGTGGCGTAGAACACGATGGATGCCTAAGTCAATGGGAATCGTTATTCCCAAGGACACAAGCTTATCGGCGTAACCCGACATCTTGAGTACATGCTCACTAATCTGTGCTCTTCCATCATGCACTAAAGAACTTTTCTCAAGAATTGTAGCTCTCTAAAGACATGTGTGTCGAAAATCATTTTCAACTCACCCATTGTATCAAATGCATTGCCATTTGAAACTTTCAAGTTCGGCTCTAGCCCATACAATATGCCGCAATGAACTAAGTTGTGGTCCTCCCCGAGTCGATAGACATTCTTCTCCTCGTCGGGGCATCATCAAAGGTGGGGGGCCTAACGGCGCTTCTAGCACATATTGCTTTTGTGCAAGCAGAGAGAATCCTCAAATTCATGGCCCATTCAGTAAAGTTGCTACCGTTCGTTGCTAGTTTCTCTTTCTCCATGAACGCATTGAAATTAAAAGCAGGTGGTGCCATCTACAACAGAATTTGTAAAGTTTAGACTAAGTGTATGATAGATCGAGTTCAACTAATCTATATTACGAATGAACTCCCACTCAAAAGCGACATCCCTCGTGTTCTTTTGGTGATTACATGAACCAAATCCACTACACCAAGTCCGATCATCACGTGAGTCGGTATAGCTTCAAAGGCGAGCATCAAATGGGCATCATATCAACTATATGACTCATGCTTAACCTTTCGGTCTGTGTTCCGAGGCCATGTCTGTACATGCTAGGCTCGCCAAGTTAGAACCTTAGTATTTGCGTGTGTAACTGTTTTACACCCGAAGTATGGTCGTGGATCCAAGAACACCCGATCATCACGTGATGTCTTGGAGCGACGAAAACATAATCGGTGCATACTAAAGGAAGAACACATTCTTATCTTGATATTTAAATGAGGGATCATCTTATTATGCTTAACAAAGCGCTAAACAAGCAATATAAGATGTAATCACACATCATATGTTTATTAGTGAAATTATATGGTTACCGCAGATGATCTCTATCATGTGCATCGTGGTATGATCACTATCATACCTATATGTGTAAATCCAAAGTCTATGGATTTTACACGCTATGTGTGTTGTAAGAGTATCATCTCATACTTCTACTTACAACACTACCATATCATAACACTAGCCCAGCAACAATCTAAACTAGACGCCTCTAATTTATCCATTGCAAGTTTTACGTGGCTTAGGGCTTTCGAGATAGAACCGTTCTTACCTACGAACATGAACCCAACGAGGATAATCAAATTGTTGACAACTCGCTTGCAAAATAGATATTGACTATAGTAGGAGAGATAGACACCCGCTAGCCACTTATGCAAACTAGTTGCATGTCAAGCGTGGAACAGGTCTCATGTGCGAGGACATGTAAAGTTTGTCCGGGCCGCTTCATCCCACTATGCCACCAATATCCAAAATCACAACAAAGGAGCAACAACATGATCATCATCGCCCACATACTCATATGTGTACTACCCGTGTGAAGTATCTACGCATAGATCCGGCTCTGATACCACTGAAGGGTTCGCAGCATAGAAAACAAAAATTTTCCTACGATGTGAACTATATACCAAGATCTATTTATACTAGATACAAACAACGGGCGGATGTATATCCGTAGAGAACATACCCTTGAAGACCGACAAAGCTTAACGAGTTCAACTCGTGGTTGATGTAGACGATCTCTTGCCGATCTCAAGATCGAGAGGAAGTCCTAGCGCCGCAAATCAGCAGCCAGATCCGTGCTCGCACACGCTCGAGGCACCGAGCAACCTCCGCCTCCTTGCTCCAGCGATGCAGCGGAAGCACAACTCTTTCTTGCCGAATAGCCACGGAACATGTATCTCGCTAGTCCGAGACCATGGGGATAAATTCTAGAGGGGGAGAGAGATCCTTCACGAGGAGGTGTGAGAGACAAGTGAGGAGGGGGGCTCCTTTTATAGGAGGAGGGGAACCCCAAGGGGTGGCAGCGCATGGGGGCTGCCCTTGCCCTCCCTCTTCATGTGGGTGGACACTCCACTCACAAAACTCCTCCAAATTCCCTCCACTCAAAAGTCCACTCAAAATCCCATTAAATTTCCACCAAATTTAATGCAAACTCTCATTAAATAAAACTCTTTTATTTTATTCAGAATTTTGTCAATTACTTTAATGACAAACATTCACAAATAACCCCTTGCTAGAATTCTATTTCACATGCATAACCACTTTATGCAATTTCACCCAAAACTGCGCTTTGTTTCGGTATCTAGTGAAATAAATTCTGCGCTTGTTCATTCTTTCGGCATGAAACATTTGCTCCAATTGGATGTCGGTGTCTCTTAAGTGTGTCACCCTACGGTTCGTGAATAATGCGGACATGATCGAGACCCTCTCGGATCAATAATCGAGCGGGATCCGAGACCCATACCGACTCCACACATTCAACGATGACTTTCTTGTGATCGCGGAACCTTTACGCTAGTATCTTAATCCCTTTGTTTCACGATATATTACATGTCCGAGATTCGATCATCGGTATCTCCATACCTAGTTTGATCTCGACGACATGCACTCTTTTCTCGTTCTGTGATATAACATTCTAGTGATCAAATCACTTGCTTGCAAGCTAATCAATGTGATATCACCGAGAGGGCCCAGAGTATATCTATCCGTCATCGGGATGAAAAATTCCACTCGATCCATGAGCCTCAACATAACACTTTATTAGTTACGAATCCATCTTTATAATCACCCCATTACGGTGTGACGTTTGATGTTATCAAGAAACTCTTAGGTGTTAGTGATTGACATGATCTCATGGTCTAAGGATTAGGATCACTTCGTAAGTTGTTATAGCAATATAAACTCAATGACTTTGATCATAATGCTATACTTCGGATGAATGTTCATCACATCATTACACTAATGTTGTGATCCCGTTATTAACAACATCCAATGTCCATGATCAGGAAACCTTGATCATCTTGTTAATCAACGAGCTAGTTTATGAGAGAGGCTTAACTAGGAACTTTCTGTTTGTTTATTAAACACACATGTATTAACGTTTCCGTATTAATACAATTATAGCATGCAAAATAAACATCTATCATATACTTGGAATACACATAATAAACAATTTATTATTGCCTCTCAGGGCATATTCCCTTCAACGGTGCCCACGAGTCCACCCGCCACAGGCCCCACACTGTCCCGGCGGTAGCGGCATCATCTTCCAGGAGACCCCTCTCCCACCCGCCGTGAATACAAGGCTGGAATGGCCCCTGGTATATGCCATGGATGGGCTGAGGATCCCCGGAGTGGCAGGTGACGATGACGATGATGATGACGACGACGATGAAGACCCTGAAGCTGCGTACTATAGGACTAGGCATGATTATGACTAAAGGGGCTTTAGGCCCGAGTGTTAGCTAGTCCCGATTTGTCCCGGTTTTTAATATTAATAAATGTCTTAAGTGTTACCTAATAAATAGAGGGAAATGCCTATATAAAGAGAGGGTTCATATTTAGTCCCGATTTGTACCGGTTGGGATATAGTCCATGTAAGGTGGTCTAGTATTTTAGGAAAATAGGACGGTAGCATTCTGAAACGGCATTTTGGTGGTTACTTCACAAAACGACCCGTTTTTTGCGCTCGGAAAATGGAAAAGAGCTTTTCCGTGCGACAAAAAGGAAAACTTCCTCCTGCAACATTGTTCTACATACCAATGTCCACACACACATGATCATTGTTCGGACACATTTAGTCCGGATGTAGTCACAAACCGGGACTAAAGGGATTGCGCAGAGTGGGCCGAACAACACTAATAATAGGGTGAGTGTCGACATTATGTCGCATGGCTTGTACCTTGTCCCGGATGGTGTCACCAACCGACTAAAGATGATTCTTAGTCGGTTGGAGACACCAACCGGACTAAAGATGAGTCACTAATAATAGGGTGAGTGTCGACATTATGTCGTGAGTGTCGACATTATGCCGAGCTGCTTGTACTATAAATATGCATCCTTGTGAGTCCAGTCCTCCACAGCGATTTGAGGCATCTCCAAGATGGTTTTAGAGAGCAGGACACCATCAAGCGGCGATTCGAGGAGATGCCGACGGAGCCCAGTCCTCCGCATCTCCGAGAATCGGTCATAGAGGCACTCCTAATATGTGAAATTAGTTAGCCCGAGGCGTATTGATCTAGTTAGTGAAGTTACAAGCTGCAAGATGGTTTTCGAGAGAGGGACACCATCTGCGGCCAGTTCGAGGAGATGCCGACGAGCCCGGCATCTCCGAGAAATCGGTCATAGAGGCACTCCTAATATGTGAAATTAGTTAGCTGAGGCGTATTGATCTAGTTAGTGAAGTTACAAGCTGCAAGATGGTTTTCGAGAGCAGGGACACCATCTGCGCTGTCCAGGAGATGACGAGCCAGTCCTCCGGCATCTCCAGAAACTGGTCATAGAGGCACTCCAGCCACAAAATGGGACTAAAACTCAAGACATTTATTAATATTAAAACCGAGACTACAAAACCGGGACTAAAGGCCACAAACCGCGAAGATATCCTTCGTCAAGCCACAAACCGCGAAAGACATGAACTAGAGTTACATAATATGAGCATGAACTTCTTGGCATATGTCATTCCTTATGACCGCTTCAGACGTAACCATGGAGCATCTTCTTTACTTAACGGAATGCTTGGGTCAGTTTTCACTGTGAAGGGCGGAATTTCATCAAACTTATTATAATCTTCTGACATGTCTGTCTTGTCCTCGATTCCCACGATGTTTCTTTTCCCTGAAAGAACTATGTGACGCTTTGGATCATCATATGATGTATTCGTTTGCATATTTTTTCTTTTTTTCGGTCTGGAGGACATGTCCTTCACATAGAAAACCTAAGACACATCATTGGCTAGGACGAATGGTTCATCTCTATAACCAAGATTGTTGAGATCCACTGTTGTCATTCCGTACAACTGGTCTATCTTTACCCCTTCCCCATTCAGGTTGACCCATTTGCAGAAAACAAAGGGACCTTAAAAGAGACTCCATAGTCTAGTTCCCATATCTCCTCTATGTAACCATAATATGTGTCCTTTTGTCCATTCTCGCCTATTGCATCAAAGCGGACACCACTATTTTGGTTGGTGCTCTTTTATCTTGGGCGATCGTGTAGAATGTATTCCCATTTATTTCGCACTTTGGAAATTCAATACAAGAAGATGGTGACGCGCCAACAAGTATAGCTGATCTCCAACAGTGGTGTCATTCAAGAGATGTGTCCGCATCCAACCACCGACTTCATGTGTTCATCTAATCCATGATTCAGCTTCCCGGGTTTTTGAGCGTATAATATTCTTGTGTTCCTCCATACGGAGCTGCCAAGGTGGAATTATGTAGAACTGTAGTGTGCTTTAGTGAAAGAATCCCGTCCCTACATATCGCTGCTTTCTTTCCAGCCTTTTTCCACTTAGTCGCCCTCATGCCGCGAGTCGAAACACCAATCGGCTTAAGGTCGAATAAAGTCAACACAAAACTCAATGACCTCCTCTGCTCCATATCCCTTGGAGATGCTTCCTTCGCAGTCTAGCACGGTTATGAACATATTTCTTTAAGACTCCCATGAACCTCTCAAAGGGGAACATATTGTGCAGAAATACCGGACCGAGAATGGCAATCTCTTCCACTAGATGAACCAGAGATGCGTCATAATATTGAAGAAGGATGGTGGGAACACCAATTCAAAACTAACAAGACATTGTACCACATCCTTCAGAACCTTGGCGTAATATCTGGATTGATTACCTTACGAGATATTGCATTGAGGAATGCACAGCTTCACAATGGGTACTGAACATTTTACGTAGAAGCCCCTCAATGCAATCGGAAGCAATCGCGTCATAATCACGTGATCATGAGACTTCAGGTTTTGGAACTTTTTCCGCCATATTTATTATCCCCTTTATATTAGATGAGAAGCCCGACGGCACCTTGATACTGAAGGACTTCAAAAAGATTTCCTTCTCTGCTTTGGTAAGAGCATAGCGGCACGACTTAAGTGACGCCTTTATCCGCCTTGTTATCTGTATGCATGTTCTTTGGGTCTTTCATAATTTGTTGGTCCTCCTGCTTCGTGTGTATCTTTTGTCTTCCCATACACGCCTAGGAATCCTAGCGAGTTCACGCAGAGATTCTTCATCACGCATCACGTCGATTGAAGAGCGGACACGCAGGACTTTCCAATATGGCAGCTCCCAAAATATAGATTTCTTCTTCCACATGGGTGCGTGTCAGAGCGACGTCGTTCGAACCGATTGACCGGACCCTTTCCAAAGATTACTTCTATGTCCTTGACCATACCAAATACATCATCACCAGCTGAGAGTTCAGGCTTCTTCCGGTGATCTGCCTCACCTTTGAAATGCTTGCCTTTCTTTCTTACGGCATGATTGGTCGGAAGAAATCGTCGATTCGCTAGGTACACAACCTTCTTGCATTTATGCAAATATGTACCTTCGGTCTTATCTAAATAGTGGGTGCTTGCCTTATATCCTTTGTTTGTCTGTCCTGAAAGGTTACTAAGAGCAGGCCAATCATTGATGGTTACGAATAACAACCCTCGTAGATTAAATGTCTCCTGTTTGTTCTTATCCCACGCACGTACACCTGGTTTGCCCCACAACTGTAAGAGTTCTTCAACTAATGGCCTAAGGTACACATCAATGTCGTTGCCCGGTTGCTTCGGGCCTTGGATGAGCACTGGCATCATAATGAACTTACGCTTCATGCACAACCAAGGAGGCAGGTTGTAGATACATAGAGTCACGGGCCAGTGTGATCGCAGCTCGCTTCCCAAAAGGATTCATGCCATTCGTACTTAGACCAAACCATAAGTTCCTTGCGCCACCGCAAAGTCCGGGAAGTCTCTCTCGATTTTTCTCCACTGTGACCCATCGCCAGGTGTCTCAACTCCCGCCTTTCTTACGGTCTTCTTTGTGCCATCGCAACAACCCGGCATGCTCTTTGTTTCGAACATGCGTTTCAACCTTGGTATTATAGGAGCATACCACATAACCTTAGCAGAACCCTCTTCCGAGGGGCTCTCCTCAACATCACCAGGTCATCTCGTCGATCTTATACCGCAACGCTGCATACCGGCATTTATCTAAATTCTCATACTCCTTATCATGATAGAGTATGCATTAATGCATGCATGTATCTTTTGCACATCTAATCCCAGAGGATGAGAGTCTTCTTTGCTTCAGAGGTACTCTCGGAAGTTCGTTATGTTTTGGAAACTTCGCTTCATTATTTTCAGCATCTTTTCAAATGAGGAGTCGTTAGACCACACCGCCTTCCATCGCAACAATTCCAAGGTGGTACCGAGCTTTGCTGCCATCTTCACAATTTGGGTACAACAATTTCTTGTGATCTTCTAACATGCCCTCTAACTTCAACTTCTCATTTTCTGTTTCACGCTCGCTTTGCATCGAAATGACCCTACCAAGTTCATCACCGGCTCATCCGATGCCCGTTCTTCACCTTTTTCCTCTCCATTGTCTTCCATAGCGGTATCACCGTATTCAGAAACATATGATGATAGTTGTTATCATCATCTTCTTCTTCACCATCTTCCATCATAACCCCTCTTTCCCGTGCTTGGTCCAGCAATTATAGTTGGGCATGAAACCTTTCATAATCGTGGCCGCGAATGATTTTCGAGGAAGAGTACTCCTTGTTGTTCCGACATTGAACACATGGACAACGATAAATCCATTCTCTTTGTTTGTTGTAGCCACATCGATAAATTTATCCACGCTTTGATATACCCGGCTACCCGCCGTCACCGTACATCCATTCCCGACCGTTCATCCGCATCATATAAGTAAGTTTATCAAAAACAGGACATCATAAATAGTGAAATAACCAATTCACACCGACACATGAATTGTATCAATGACCTAGAAAAGATAGGATTGCTAACCTTGATCGAGGGAAATAAAGAGGAGAAAGCTCAAGTGCGTCTGGACACCTTCTATATTTTTGTTCTATGAGAAATTCAACTGGATTTTTCACTCAAACATTTCAACAAACACCTTCAATGCATGCATGAGAAAAACTAGCACACACCTCACACCTTACACCATTCAAAAACAGAGTGGAGGCGAGGGGCTGGGCGCAGATTTATAGAGGGCAAGGGTCTTTAGTCCCGGTTGAAGCCGGGACTAAAGGTGTGCAGCCACGTGGCTGTGGCCAAACCTTTAGTCCCGTTGGTGTCTCCAACCGGGACGCATGCCCTTACCAACCGGGACCCATGCCCCCTGCGCTCCGCTCCAACCGATGCAGCAAAGATTAGTCCGGTTGGTGGCGCAACCGGGACTAATGCTCCCAGGGGTGGCGAACGGATGGCCCTTTTTCCTCTAGTGTCCGGAGGAGCGAATGAATATCAAAACATTGATCGGGATCTCTATAGAACTTATTTCCATCCAAGTTTATTTACTGAATGGCCATACAGACTTGTAGTTTAACTGTGTGTTATTTCTTATGCAGATATCAGGTGTAATGGTTAAAAATATAAGTAATGAAGAGTATTTTATTGAAAATATGTGTTATGTGATTTAATTTTTTAAAGGAAACGCAATAAATATATCGGTTTTGCTAGTTATCATACGTTTGAGAAATAGCTAAATCTCAGTAACCTCGATTATCATCAGATTTGTGTGCCAAGATTCGTATAGATTGGTTTGACGTTTTGCTTTGATTACCCGCTACTTGCTAAATGCCCGTGCGTTGCTATGGTTTGATTAATTTTTTTCTTATCACACATCAAAGCAACAACCCTTATTTATTATCTCCTATTAACTAAAGATTCAACTCCACTAAGTATCAAAGATTCAACTCCACTAAGTATCCTCCACACTTCAAGTAACCTACGTATGCGCGGTCATGCCGCTCGCTCCTGTGAGGGTCCATCGGTGTAAGAGAATTAGAGTGTGTTTCAATGCACAATTTTCTCATCGTGTCTAAAAGAACTTTTCTTAGCGTCTCGACTTTCATATTTTGCTATTATACCAAATAAAAGCCGAAATATGTTTATGAAAATATCATCTATTATGGACACAACCGGAATCGGTGGTATTTGCAATCATTACAGAACTCTGATGTAAATCTAAGTAATGATTAATGTTATAGTCTCTACATTTCAAATTAAGTGACAATCCCTCTTGCACATGCTCTAGCAAGAACATAGTGTGTACCTTCCTGCTACCTTCCCCTCTCTCCTTGCCGCCACTTTTTGTCTTTCTATTGTCCTCCCGCAATTATGCCAATTTAATTTCTATATAGTTCTTGGCTGATGCATCACCACAATATAGATAGTGAAATATGGATAAGCAAGCATGGAAATTTAGTTGTGCTTTCCTATGCAGTAAGTAGATATTTTCTATATCATACTGATGAAGTAAGAATATGACAGTAAGTAGATAACCAATCGGTCTTACATCGTATATTCGCTTCACCGTCTTCTCTTCTATGGTTGTATATGGGATTTTATATATTGATCTAACTTAAACATACAAATATGTAATGATCGAAGGAGTACTAAACAGTCTCTAATATAACCTTGGCAACTCGAGAGACCGGAACTGAACAGTCTCTAATATTCCATACTGACATCATAAAATTGACATCGAAATGAAGTATGTGGGCATTATATTTGTAACCTCTAGTGTTCCATCTGTACAAAATTGGCACGATAACAACAATCGCTAACCATGTTGACAGGCGACAGCAGCAAGACATAGAAGAAGTAATAATCAGTAGCAATGCGCAGATAATCTCTGTATGAATGAACTCGTTTATCCTTCCGTCCTTCATGTGAGTCATCGTTTGCACGAGCACCAGATTTCCCCAATTCACTCGTCTCATTCCCAACAAGGCGTCAGGAAATCCCTAAATTGACAAGTCATTCCACAAGCACCTGAAGCTATTCATCGTCGGTGGCGAGGAGCACATCCAGATGTTTCTGACTCGCTCTGCCCGTTCACGATGTCGGAGGAGGACTGCCGTGGTGGCACATCCTGAACATCCGGAGGTAGAGCGAAGGGCAGCTCTGCAGAGGGGGCAGCGGGGTGCACGGGTTGAGGCGGCCGTTCGTGACGGCGACCCGAACCTGCACTAATTTGTGGTGCAGCCCTGCAGCCGCCGTTGTGCAAGCTTTCTTCTAGTCGCGACCGCCCCAGCACAACAGCACCCTGCATGGCTATTTTTCCACCATGTCCTTGCATATCTTGCATCCCTCGCACGCTTCTCGCCAGTGACAAACCGCCCCATCAAGAAATTAGTTTACCTGCTAATCCCCTCCCAGCCTTGCCACTCATGAGCACAGATCGGGTAGCCTTCAACACACTCACACCTCCGACGACCGCCGCGGTTCTCTCCGGTGCTGCTGTGGTGAGGACCAAAACGAGCACAACCGACGCATCCACCGTTATTCCTCATCCTCTTTCTCTCTCAATCTCTCGGCATCTCTTGGCTCTCATCTGTAATTAACGAAGGTGCACCAGCGACGGCCAGATCTGTGCAGGCCGGCGGCAGGAGGAGATCGCGATAGGACAGGAGGGAGGGTTGGTGAAGGTGGGTCACTCGCGTTGCCTCCTACGGGACAAAGAGAGAAAATAACGATTTCTCCGCGTCGGCCCGGACATCGTCGTCTGCCTCGTCGGGGCGCGGTGAAGTCGGTGTCGCCTAGCGGAGGGGAGGAGGACGAAGAGGTGTCGCGTACGGTTTCCCTCGGCGACGGCGGCTGACCACGGATGAGGAGAGAGAAACAAAGTTCCCTTCTACGAACCGTTCAGTTGACTAAGAGGTGGCAGTCCTTGTGATATCGTCGAACCATCAGGGGGAAAATTGGAAATAAAAAAACATAACGAAAAAGTTTGATATTTTTTTTGAGAAGGACAGCCGAAGCTTTATTAATCAATCACCAACACTATTACAAGAATTCCCAACTCTGTTGGGGATTACCTAGCCATACGTGCCTACCAAAATCTAATGATGTTGTAGCCCTAGCTAAAATTAGTACATAGAAAATTTCCAACCTAAGACTAAGCTACGGCTGTTGTCGTTCGTGTGTGGACTGCCGACCTGTTGCTTCCGCGTATTATTGTGGCCCGTTAGAGTGAGCAACGTCAAATTTAGGTGAACAACTTTTTTTTATCTTTTTTTCCCTTGCACATTGGTCCGTGCACACGGCTCATGGTAGACTATGTTGGCTCTTTTAGAAAGGGCATCTTTAGACAGCAATCGGTGGCTGGTTAGTCTAAACCAGCCACCGTCCTAAAATCCTTCATGCTCCCCCTCTGCCCCCGCCCTCTCCAAGCCATGGCGTCTCCTACCCCCGGCAACGGCAATTTTTCTTCCTCCTCCAGGTATCCATGATCCCCAGCTTGGTAGACTGATCAGAAGTCAAAAAGGCAGTACAAATCAGGAACACCTGGGGTGTTTCCAAGGAAGATCAAGGTAATCCACATCTACCTTTACTCTCTATATTGCGAGCAAACCAAGTAGACAAAACATCCCAGGAACAACAATGGAAACAGTGGAAGATTTTTTTTGCAGTAAAATATGCAGGTCTGGGAGACCGGCCACACGCATAAAAATCTATAGGTGCTCTCATACATAGATCAAATCCCGATTTCAGGGGTAGGAAGAAAACATTGGTTGTATGGTAGGTACAACTAAGTAGTAAATAAATTCTGCAATAAGTACATATATCCTGCAACTATTAATCGACTTAACATTATGGATAGTCAGTTCTATAAGGATATACTACAAGTTGATAGTGCATCCATCTTTTCCCCAGCAAAAACAAGTGATAAACATTCTTTGTCAGTGCCTTTCGCTGGCCACACTGCTATTACTTTTCTTGTCAAAATATCTTGAAAAGTTGCACACAAGATATAAGATCACTAAATTGTTGTTTTACAATGAATGAATTAAGTTACTTTCACGTTGCTTGCATTGCCAGGGTTGAGAGAACATTAAATCCCTAACACTAATATTTTTCTCATGTAGATGTGTGATCCGGACCTAAATGCACCTCTATAGACGTGGACAATGAAGTTGATGTCAACGGAACGGAGCCACCGTTTTGCACTCAACTTGGTCGCTGGGATTTAAAAAAACAACTATTTAGACATCATCATACAACGCTACACAATCCCCTATTGTAACTTAGGCTAGAGTAGGAACAACTGGATAAAAACAATGTTAACAACTTAGTTGCATGGATTCAAAAAAACAACTATTCGGACACCACCATACAACTCTACACGATCCCTACTACAACTTAGGCTAGAGTAAGAACAGTTGGATAAAAATCATGTAAACAACTTCGGGAGTTAAAAAACTACTAATTAGACACTATCTTACAACTCTACACGATCCTTACTACAACTTAGGCTTGAGTAAGAACTGGATAAAAATCATGGAAACAAGTAAGTTGATTGATTCAAAAGCAACTATTCAGTCACCCTCATACAACTCTACACGATCCCTATTACAACTTAGGCTAGAGTAAGAACAGTTGGATAAAAATCATGTAGACAACTTCAGGATTTGAAAAACTACTAATTAGACACTATGTTACAACTCTACACGATCCTTACTATGACTTACGCTTGAGTAAGAACTGGATAAAAATCATGTAAACAAGTAAGTTGATTGATTCAAAAGCAACTATTCAGACACCCTCATACAACTCTACACGATCCCTACTATAACTTAGGCCAGAGTAAGAAAAATTGGATAAAAATCATGTAAACAAGTTAATTACAATGATTGAAAAAGCAACTAATCACGCCATCCTAAAACTCTACATATGCGTAAAGGAAACTTAATAGTATTGTCAGGCTATTTTTTCACAAGTGTAAAGGCAACTAAACATGTGCTAGTTGTATGTATTACTAATCTTTGTTTCATCATTCTTTACCCACCAAACCAGTACCCCACTCCTCCCTCTGAAACTTTGGCATATCAACATTTTAATTGGGAAAATGATAGCAATAAAATTTAGTAACTAAAAATGTAGCAACATTTATTTTTGAGAAAAACTTGAACTGTGTAAGCGCAATGGAATTTGCATAAAGTAGTAATGGAAAAAATTACATAATGATCGGTATGCAACATAGGCTAGGATGTCTAATCAACTTAATAAGTGGCAGAAACAATTTTAGAATATTGGCAAAACAACTTAATTGAGGAAAAAAGAGAGAATAAACAGAATAACTCCACTGCGTTCATGGATATGTGAAAAACAAAGTTCAAAGAGGATTGGTATGCAACTTAGACTAATATGTCTAATTGACTTAATTAAGTGGCATAAATAACTTAATTGCATGGAGCGTATCAGAGCGACCAGATAAAAGCTGCTACCTCACAAGGCACATAGGGTACCTGAAAATGTAGGGCATTCATCCACAGCCAGCATCACTCTCTGCCACAACTCGCTCGACAGCTGCTGGCACTCCATGAGCGAGTCCACACCCTTGGCGAAGCCCAGGAGGTACGAATGCATGAGCTTTAGGATCGAGAGCCTCTCTGACGCTTACCATCCACGACGTCCTTCAAGTAGTCTCTCTTGGCGTCCTCCGGATCCTCCTACACATGCAGGGCACCATGTACACCCTCATCTTCCGAGAGAAAATACTTTAAAACAAATCATTAATGGAAATTTAGTTGTATGGTAAAGTAAAAACTTAGGTTTATGGTAAAACAACATAGCCATAAAACAAAAAGCAACTTACTTGAAAATATAGGTAAACTCATACATGCTGAGAAAAGCAACTTAGTCATAACATAAGACAAACTTCCTTGTATATATAGGGAAGCAATTGTGATATGTCGGATTGACTACAGTGAAAAAATAAACAACCACCAAAGGTCGTGTTCAGTAACAATTTAGGTAAAAGAGGGACATATGTGGCATGGCATAAACAACTATAAGTAAATTTCTTATGACACCTAGAAAACACTATGAATATAAGTTGTGAGAATGATTACCCGTGGTCATGTGTATGCAAGTTGTGCGGTGGTCTTGTTAGTAGCCAACTAAAAAGTCATGTTGCTAAAAGCAAACTTACCTAGATTATGAAAACAACTTAAGAAAATCAACTTAATTGAATTAGTAGTCAACTTAAGCATGTTGACAACTTAGTTAAATCATTACACAAACTTAAACATGCCAGAACTTAAACAAGTTAATATGCAACTATGACCATTGCTTGTAATCAACTTAGTTTATACGACAAGGATCAATTTAGTCACATCGTAAAGCAACTTAAGCATGTTGTCAAAAGCCCAAAACTTAAAATTAGTTCGGAGTATGATGAGATCAGAAACAACTCCCCCTCTCCCTCCCTCGACAAACATTGCACTAGTTTGACTAATTAAACATGCTACAAAGCAAAGGTGGACATAATGAACTTAAATCCACGAAGAGCAACTCCGTATGTATGCATGAATGATGCATGATCATTTTTCTTCAAGATGTGAGGTCTGATCTGAGTGAATGTTACCATGCTGGTTGCACCATTTGTCCGAAGAACAGTGAGAAGTTCGTCACACCAGCAGTGTGCGACTTGAAACACAACTTAGTAACAGCCAGTGTGTGACTAAGCATTGATTTTTGTGCATTTTGATAAAAATCAACTAATATAAAGCATCATAACTAGATGTGGTAAGATTTTGAGCCTAAAAAGTAGAAGTTGGTCGACTACACAAAGTTAACTATCCCCTACAAATGTGAGATTTGTAAAATTAAACTTGGCAAAAATAAAATGATACCAAAGAAAACTTAGCTGAAAAAGATGAAAACAACTTAATGTGAATCTGGTACAACTTAACGGCAACTCGAAATACAACTATTTTTTTAGGGGAACCGTGAGTTTTATTAACTAGACAACAAGAACATTACAATCATTCACGAGCACAGCCGACACACAGGTCGGTGTTGAATCACGTAAAACTTCAGAAGAAAAATCCTTGCCTAATTGTGACAAACTATGCGCTACCTAGTTGGGAACAACACAACACACGAACAGTTAACTACACCTGCAAAACAACGTGTGTGTCGGCATCGTAGCAACAAAAGAACATAAACTAGTTGGGAACTAGTTTTACCCGCTGCAAAAAACCAGATTTAACTAATGAAGGGACACATTTGGTTGCCTAATCAAGCACCCCCACCCACCACCTAAAAACCACCAGAAAACATATCATGTATGTACATGACAAACACAACTTGGTTAATCTGGAGGAAACCGGTTAGATGTGATCACAAAAACAAACTTACTGTGGTAAAATTAAAAACAACTAATCTATGAAGAAAAAATAGCAGAACCTGGATTAAAATGGGGATTAAAAGTGGCATTACAGTAAAAAAACTATGGATCTCTCTCTCTCTTGCTTTATAGAGTGATTGCATAGTAGTGACTACATAGATGGGGGTCGACACAAATCTAATGGGGAGCTAGTGTGTACATGCTCTATTGCCATCCTGATTTGTATCCACGCGCAGAGAAACTTAAAAACAACAACAAATATGGGGAAACGAGAGGCGCGGGGGTGTGAAACGAGATGGGAATTTCGTGAAAAGATGAAATTAGAATTCATCGAATATATACACGTTTCTACGGTGTTGATCCGCACCTCGGACATTAGAATATGGGGGGATTTCAGGGGCCTAACCTTGGTGAATCGCAGTCCGCGCGGGGAGGCCCAAATCGAGCTGGGGATTTCCTCGTCGGCGCTATCTGCCGCCGAACTCTGCAGTCCCCTCCGCGCTCCCAGTTCTCTCCGAGGACCTCATGCTTTCACGGGAGCTCGATTCCGCCCAATCGCCGAGCTCGGTAAACTCGCGCGCACCACGCCCCTCTCCGCCGATGATCTCCCTGCTCCTCACTCGTTTGGAGCTCCCCCAATGACGAACTGGAGCTGTTCTCCCCCACTTCTCCTGGTCCGCCGGAGAGCACCTTGAGAGCGCCTCGCCGGCGAATTTCTCCCTCGTGGAACCCTAGAAGGGAGGAGGGGAACAGAGAGCATAGGAAATGGAGAGAAGCGACTCGTCGTGCGAGAGTAACGTCTCTCCGGACATGGTGGGGTCGTAGGTAGGAAGTTGTCGGATCGAGATCTCACACGCGCGCGCAACACGCCGATCTCTCCTTTGATCGGACGGCCAGGGATCGGTGGCTCGGTGAGACAAACCGGCCACCCGGCACTTTTTAGCGTTTGGGTTTAGAAATTGTTTCTTTAGTGCTCCATTGGTTAAAGAAATGAAGAAATTCATAATAATTATTTTAATATTTTTCATATCATCCATTTTATGTCTTTTTCTTCATGTTTTCATTTTATTTACTTTATCTTTGTTTTCTATTTTTTCCTTTTATATTTCCATTCCTTTTAATTTTCTTCTTATTACTACTAAATTTTATATTAATTTCTGTGATTAAAGTTTCCCCCTAAAAATAAAAGTAGCATTTTTCATTAGTAGAAAACAGGCCATCCGTCCACGCCCCCTCAGAGCACTAGTCCCGGTTGCGCCACCAACCGGGACTAATGCTGGCACGCGTCCCGGTTGGAGCGGGCACGGGGCCAGGGGGCATGCGTCCCGGTTGGTAAGGGGGCATGCGTCCCGGTTGGAGCCACCAACCGGGACTAAAGGTTTGGCCACAACCACGTGGCGTGGCACGCACCTTTAGTCCCGGTTGCTGGCTCCAACCGACTAAACCCTTGCCCTCTATAAATGCAACGCCCCCTCTCGCCTCCACTGCTTTTTCGAATGGTGTAAGGTGTGAGGTGTGTGCTAGTTTTCTCATGCATGCATTGAAGGTGTTTGTTGAAATGTTTGAGTGAAAAATCCGGTTGAATTTCTCATAGAACAAAAATATAGAAGGTGTCCGAGACGCACTTGAGCTTTCTCCTCTTTATTTCCCTCGATCGAGGTTAGCAATCCTATCTTTTCTAGGTCATTGATACCATTCATGTGTCGCTGTGAATTGGTTAGTTCACTATTTACGATGTCCTGTTTTTGATAAACTTACTTATATGATGCAGATGAACGGTCGGGAATGGATGTACGGTGACCGTGGTGGCAGGGTATATCAAAGGCGTGGATAAATTTATCGATGTGGCTACGACAAACAAAGAGAATGGATTTATACGTTGTCCATGTGTTCAATGTCGGAACAACAAGGAGTACTCTTCCTCGAAAATCATTCGCGGCCACCTGATTATGAAAGGTTTCATGCCCAACTATAATTGCTGGACCAAGCACGGGGAAAGAGGGGTTATGATGGAAGATGGTGAAGAAGAAGATGATGATAACAACTATCATCATATGTTTCCTGAATACGGTGATACTGCTATGGAAGACAATGGAGAGGAAAAAGGTGTAGAACGGGCATCAGATGAGCCGGCTGATGAACTTGGTAGGGTCATTTCTGATGCAAAGCGAGACTGTGAAACAGAAAATGAGAAGTTGAAGTTAGAGGGCATGTTAGAAGATCACAAGAAATTGTTGTACCCAAATTATGAAGATGGCAGCACAAAGCTCGGTACCACACTGGAATTGTTGCGATGGAAGGCAGAGTGTGGTCTAACTGACTCCTCATTTGAAAAGATGCTGAAAATAATGAAGCCGAAGTTTCCAAAACATAACGAACTTCCCGAGAGTACCTCTGAAGCAAAGAAGACTCTCATCTCTGGGATTAGATGTGCAAAAGATACATGCATGCATTAATGATCGCATCCTCTACATGTAAGGAGTATGAGAATTTAGATAAATGCCGGTATGCAGCGTTGCGGTATAAGATCGACGAGATGACCTCGGTGATGTTGAGGGAGAGCCCCTCGGAAGGGTTCTGCTAAGGTTATGTGGTATGCTCCTATAATACCAAGGTTGAAACGCATGTTCGAAACAAAGAGCATGCCAGTTGTTGCGATGGCACAAAGAAGACCGTAAGAAAGGCGGGAGTTGAGACACCCTGGCGATGGGTCACGTGGAGAAAAATCGAGAGACTTCCGGACTTTGCGGTGACGCAAGGAACTTATGGTTTGGTCTAAGTACGGATGGCATAAATCCTTTTGGGAGCAGAGCTGCGATCCAAAGACTGGCCCGTGACTCTATGTATCTACAACCTGCCTCCTTGGTTGTGCATGAAGCGTAAGTTCATTATGATGCCGGTGCTCATCCAAGGCCCGAAACAGCAAACGACATTGATGTGTACCTTAGGCCATTAGTTGAAGAACTCTTACGGTTGTGGGCAAACCAGGTGTACGTGTGTGGGATGAGAACAAACAGGAGCCATTTAATCTACGAGGGTTGTTATTCGTAACCATCAATGATTGGCTTGCTCTTAGTAACCTTTCAGGACAGACAAACAAAGCATATAAGGCATGCACCCACTGTTTAGATAAGACCGAAGGTACATATTTGCATAAATGCAAGAAGGTTGTGTACCTAGCGAATCGACGATTTCTTCCACCACCAATCATCCGTAAGAAAGAAAGGCAAGCATTTCAAAGGTGAGGCGATCACGGAAGAAGCTCGAACTCGGTGGTGATGATGTATTTGGTATGGTCAAGGACATAGAAGTAATCTTTGGAAAGGGTCCAGGCTGTCAATCAGTTCCGAACGACGTCGCTACATGACACGCACCCATGTGGAAGAAGAAATCTATATTTTGGGAGCTGCCATATTGGAAAGTCCTGCGTGTCCGCTCTTCAATCGACGTGATGCACGTGACGAAGAATCTCTGCGTGAACCTGCTAGGATTCCTAGGCGTGTATGGGAAGACAAAAGATACACCTGAAGCACGGGAGGACCAACAAATTATGAAAGACCCAAAGAACATGCATACAGATAACAAGACGGATAAAGGGCGTCACTTAAGTCGTGCCAGCTATGCTCTTACCAAAGCAGAGAAGGAAATATTTTTTGAAGTCCTTTACAGTATCAAGGTGCCGTCGGGCTTCTCATCTAATATAAAGGGGATAATAAATATGGCAGAGAAAAAGTTCCAAAACCTGAAGTCTCATGACTGTCACGTGATTATGACGCAGTTGCTTCCGATTGCATTGAGGGGGCTTCTACCAGAAAATGTTCGAGTACCCATTGTGAAGCTGTGTGCATTCCTCAATGCAATATCTCAGAAGGTAATCAATGCATCTCCTGGTTCATCTAGTGGAAGAGATTGCCATTCTCGGTCCGGTATTTCTGCACAATATGTTCCCCTTTGAGAGGTTCATGGGAGTCTTAAAGAAATATGTTCATAACCGTGCTAGACCAGAAGGAAGCATCTCCAAGGGATATGGAACAGAGGAGGTCATTGAGTTTTGTGTTGACTTTATTCCTGACCTTAAGCCGATTGGTGTTTCTGACTCGCGGCATGAGGGAAGACTAAGTGGAAAAAGGCACTTGGGAAAGAAAGCACCGATATGTAGGGGGGATTCTTTCACTAAAGCACACTACACAGTTCTACATAATTCCACCTTGGCGACTCCGTATATGGAGGAACACAAGAATATTGTACGCTCAAAACCCGGAAGCTTTGAATCATGGATTAGATGAACACATGAAGTCTGCCGGTGGTTGGATGCGGACACATCTCTTGAATGACACCACTGTTGGAGATCAGCTATACTTGTTGGCGCGTCACCATCTTCTCTTGTATTGAATTTCCAAGTGCGAAATAAATGGGAATACATTCTACACGATCGCCCAAGATAAAAAGAGCACCAACCAAAATAGTGGTGTCCGCTTTGATGCAATAGACGAGAATGGACAAAAGGACACATATTATGGTTACATAGAGGAGATATGGGAACTAGACTATGGAGTCTCTTTTAAGGTCCCTTTGTTTATGCAAATGGGTCAACTTTGAATGGGGAAGGGTAAAGATAGACCAGTTGTACGGAATGACAACAGTGGATCTCAACAATCTTGGTTATAGAGATGAACCATTCGTCCTAGCCAATGATGTGTCTCAGGTTTTCTATGTGAAGGACATGTCCTCCAGACCGAAAAAAAGAAAAAATATGCAAACGAATACATCATATGATGATCCAAAGCGTCACATAGTTCTTTCAGGGAAAAGAAACATCGTGGGAATCGAGGGCAAGATAGACATGTCAGAAGATTATAATAAGTTTGATGAAATTCCGCCCTTCACAAAGGAAAACCCAAGCATTCCGTTAAGTAAAGAAGATGCTCCATGGTTACGTCTGAAGCGGTCATAAGGAATGACATATGCCAAGAAGTTCATGCTCATATTATGTAACTCTAGTTCATGTCTTTCGCGGTTTGTGGCTTGACCGAAGGATATCTTTCGCGGTTTGTGGCCTTTAGTCCCGGTTTTGTAGTCTCGCTTTTAATATTAATAAATGTCTTGAGTGTTAGTCCCATTTTGTGGCTGGACCGAGTGCCTCTATGACCGCTTTCTCGGAGATGCCGCAGGACTGGCCGTCGGCATCTCGAACTGGCCGCAGTGGTGTCCCTCGCCTCGAAAACCATCTTGCAGCTTGTAACTTCACTAACTAGATCAATACGCCTCAGAGCTAACTAATTTCACATATTAGAGTGCCTCTATGACCAGTTTCGGAGATGCCGAGGACTGGGCTCCGTCGGCATCTCCTCAAACGGCCGCATGATGGTGTCCTCGCCTCGAAAACCATCTTGCAGCTTGTAACTTCACTAACTAGATCAATACTCCTGAGCTAACTAATTTCACATATTAGGAGTGCCTCTATGACCAGTTTCTCGGAGATGCCGAGGACTGGGCTCCGTCAAGCATCTCCTCAAACTGGCCGCAGTGGTGTCCTCGCTCGAAAACCATCTTGCAGCTTGTAACTTCACTAACTAGATCAATACGCCTCGGAGCTAACTAATTTCACATATTAGAGTGCCTCTACCGATTTCTGAGATGCCGGAGGACTGGGCTCCAGCATCTCCCCGAAACTGGTCGTAGTGGTGTCCTCGCTCTAAAACCATCTTGGAGATGCCTCAAACGGCTGGAGGACTGGACTCACAAGGATGCATATTTATAGTACAAGCAGCTCGGCATAATGTCGACACTCACGACATAATGTCGACACTCACCCCTATTATTAGTGCCGATTATTTTAGTCCGTTGGTGTCTCCAACCGGGACTAAAGGTTCATCTTTAGTCCGTTGGTGACACCATCCGGACAAGGTACAAGCCGCACGACATAATGTCGACACTCACCCCTATTATTAGTGTTGTTCGCCCACTCTGCATAATCCCTTTAGTCGGTTTGTGACTACATCCGGACTAAATGTGCTTAACAATGATCATGTGTGTGTGGACATTGGTATGGAGAACAATGTTGCAGAGGAAGTTTTCCTTTTGTCGCATCGGAAAAGCCCTTTTCCATTTTCCGAGCGCAAAAAACGTGTCGCTTTTGTGAAGTAACCACCAAAATGCCGTTTAGAATGCTACCGTCCTATTTTCCTAAAATACTAGACCACCTTACATGGACTATATCCCAACGTGCATCTCAAACCTTTTCGTCCATCCCGTAAAAGGACAAATGTCTCGAATCGGCAGGAAGTGGGTCCGGTTTGTACTAAAGGTACATGATCTACCGCCCGTGATTTTTTGAAAAAATCATTTGTAGACTCGCAATATGTGGTTTCTTCAGAGATCCAATGCAATTTCTAACAATGCCCGTCCCCTATCTTCATGCACACCGGTTCGACCATAGTTAGAAATTCAAATAATTCAAAACGGGCATAATAAATTCAAAAAATCCGAACAATGAAAATCCTTGGCGTGGTTTCATATTATGTTACATAGTTGAAAGGAAAAATACGGACTTGGTATATTGATCATGTTTCAAAAACCTTCACAAAATGACCTATCATGTTCGAGGTTTCATGGCTTTCGTCCAAATGACCGATGTTATGTGTCAATCACGGCATAGTTTGTGATGTTGTGCCCATATTATGCATGTGTGTGGACATTGGTATGGAGAACAATGTTGCAGAGGAAGTTTTCCTTTTGTCGCACGGAAAAGCCCTTTTCCATTTTCCGAGCGCAAAAACGGGTCGCTTTTGTGAAGTAACCACCAAAATGCCGTTTCGTAATGCTACCGCCTATTTTCCTAAAATACTAGACCACCTTACATGGACTATATCCCAACGGGTGCATCTCAAACCTTTTCGTCCATCCCGTAAAAGGACAAATGTCCGCCGACCCAGAAGTGGGTCCGTTTGTACTACAGTACATGATCTACCGCCCGTGATTTTTGAAAAATCATTTTAGACTCGCAATATGTGGTTTCTTCAGAGATCCAATGCAAGTTCTAACAATGCCCGTCCCCTATCTTCATGCACACCGGTTCGACCATAGTTAGAAATTCAAATAATTCAAAACGGGCATAATAAATTCAAAAAAAATCCGAACAATGAAAATCCTTCGCGTGGTGTCATATTATGTTACATAGTTGAAAGGAAAAATACCAGACTTGGTATATTGATCATGTTTCGAAAAAACCTTCACAAAATGACCTATCATATTCGAGGTTTCATGGCTTTCGGTCCAAATTGATATTAAAAAAATAAAAGTTAATTCATTTTTAATTGTAAATGGTTCATATTTTAAATGGTTACATTAATTGTTTTTTAAAACAGAAAATGGTTTTGAATTATTTATTCAAATCCAAACACTTTTTATGTTTAAAGTTTTTCTAAATTCCAAATTGATATTAAAAAAATAAAAGTTAATTCATTTTTAATTGTAAATGGTTCATATTTTAAATGGTTACATTAATTATTTTTTAAAACAGAAAATGGTTTTGAATTATTTATTCAAATCCAAACACTTTTTATGTTTAAAGTTTTCTAAATTCCAAATTGATATTAAAAAATAAAAGTTAATTCATTTTTAATTGTAAATGGTTCATATTTTAAATGGTTACATTAATTATTTTTAAAACAGAAAATGGTTTTGAATTATTTATTCAAATCCAAACACTTTTATGTTTAAAGTTTTTCTAAATTCCAAATTGATATTAAAAAATAAAAGTTAATTCATTTTTAATTGTAAATGGTTCATATTTTAAATGGTTACATTAATTATTTTTAAAACAGAAAATGGTTTTGAATTATTTATTCAAATCCAAACACTTTTATGTTTAAAGTTTTTCTAAATTCCAAATTGATATTAAAAAATAAAAGTTAATTCATTTTTAATTGTAAATGGTTCATATTTTAAATGGTTACATTAATTGTTTTTTAAAACAGAAAATGGTTTTGAATTATTTATTCAAATCCAAACACTTTTTATGTTTAAAGTTTTTCTAAATTCCAAATTGATATTAAAAAAAAAGTTAATTCATTTTTTTTTGTAAATGGTTCATATTTTAGATGGTTACATTAATTATTTTTAAAATGAAAATGGTTTTGAATTATTTATTCAAATCCAAACACTTTTATGTTTAAAGTTTTTCTAAATTCCAAATTGATATTAAAAAATAAAAGTTAATTCATTTTAATTGTAAATGGTTCATATTTTAAATGGTTACATTAATTATTTTTTTAAACAGAAAATGGTTTTGAATTATTTATTCAAATCCAAACACTTTTTATGTTTAAAGTTTTTCTAAATTCCAAATTGATATTAAAAAAATAAAAGTTAATTCATTTTTAATTGTAAATGGTTACATTAATTATTTTTAAAATGTAAAATGGTTTTGAATTATTTATTCAAATCCAAACAATTTTATGTTTAAAGTTTTTCTAAATTCCAAATTAATTATCATTTAAAAACAATACAAATTTAAACCCCAAAATAAAAAATAAGGCGGAACAGAGAGAAAACACTGAATTTTTTTGAAAGCAGAATATGTCCTGTTGGAGCCACCAACCGGGACTAAAGACCCTCAAGGCCAACGCTTGCTGAAAATTTTGAGTATAGGTCCCGGTGGTGGCTCCAATCGACGATGATTTTTAGTCCTTGGAGCCACCAACCGACTAAAGGTCCTTCCTTTATAATCGCGACGCTTCTTCTTCTTCCCTTCTCCATTCTTCGCAACCCGACGCAGCATAGAGACGCCGCCGCTCGATCCCGGGACGCAAGAAGCTGCCCCATCTCTTGGTGTCGCCACAAGACCGCCGCCTCCACCCTTCATCTCCGCCCATCGCCTGCTATCCTCCGTGCTCAGCCGCCCGCCTCCTCAGACGCCAAGACCGGCGCCTCCACGTGCAGCCGCCTCGGTACATTGCCGCGCCATCCGCCTCGTTACTGTCAAGGCCATTGCGCCACGCCATCAGCCGCATGCCGCGCCACCGCGCCGCCAGCACTCCACTGCCGCCAAGATGCACGCTGCATCCGAGGCTCCTTTTTAGTTTTTAGTTGATTTAGGTGATGATTATTTTAGGTGTATTAGTTGTTAGATGATTTATTTGTTAGATGATTTAGTTGTTAGATGATATAGGTGTATTTAGATGATGTAGATGATGTAGATGATGTAGATGATTTAGTAGATGATTTATTTTAAATGATTTAATAATTCCAGAAATTGATATAAACTTGTAAATTCAATATCTTTTTATTTATAAGTCAGAAAAATACAAATAATATATCAAATTGTTCAGAAAAATGAAACCTATCTATTTATCCTATAATCATGCATTGTTCAACAATTTAAATGACAAGTATAATTAGAAGAACAAATGCACCCCTCTCATATGTTCCGGAGTTTCCCCGAGTTACGGTTTTCACCCATCAGAACCCCGATTAAATCGTCGAGCATGTCTTAGGGTTACATTCCAATGCAAATTAACTTGTCATATCATCGTACTTGCTTGAGCATTGCATCGATGCCATGTGTTTATTGTTTCCCTTTCTTTTCGGTGTTTCGATTATTAGGTTTATTATTAGTTAGGTATTATTAGGTTTATTAATTAGTTTGGTATTATTGGTCTTCGGCCCCACTGGTCAGTCAATGTGGGTAGCCCCAGACCCGATTCACATTGATACCACCGTTGTGGTTAGATAAGGAATCATTAATACCCCTTAGGTGCATGTGGGTTCCCCTCTCATATGCATCGGAGGTTTCTCCGAACTAGGTTACACCCCTCGGAACTCCGGAATATTGATAACCGTTGATTTTAGCTAGAATTACCTATCTACTACACGGTTTCCTTTTTGTAGCTAGTGTAACACCCTCAGAATCGGACCTATGCAAGTTTGGGCAAAATTCACCAAACCCGCATAGAAACGATTCAAAGGTGCCCACCAGGCACTTTCGTGCGGGTGGAAAACGAAGTAATAACATTACACAACAGTCCTCGATGGGACCCATGAGCAGATATATGTATAAATGACTCAAGGAGTCAAGAATACAGATATAATATACAAGATTCAAATCACCTTGAAAACGATAAAAGTCCTATTCGGACAAGAAGCAAATGGGGCTAAGAGCCACAAGAATAACCAATGGCGTCCATAACCTGCCTGCCAAGCCGGAAGGGTAACCCCGCTAACGACGCCGATCTCAACCTGCTTAAACAAAAGGTGCCGACAAAGGGCAAAGGTAAAAAAGGAGTCAAGATCGAGGCCAAGACACGGCGAGGCTAGAATTCGGCGGTCCTCGCCTACATAGGTATGGTGGACTGAAGCGGCAGCGGCAGCATGCACTAAACAACCTATAGAGACTCGTTACAACTGGCGGTAATCAGAGAGGGGTAAGAATGACCTATCCGGATCCAACCTGGAACTATCACCAAACAAACCCATCCTGGTGTTTCCCCCTCGATACCAAACGAGGAAGTCAACCGAGGAACTCACACAGTTGGTAGTTTTACTTATTCAGTTATAGTTGCGGCACTTTACTAGTCAGGTTTAGATAATCGTCCTGATAAATTAAGCAGTGGGCACTTTTAGTTAACCATTCCGTTATAGTGGCGTCAATTACTAATCAGATACAGGTAGCATGAGATAAACCCATAACCCAGCAGTTGTTAGCACTTTTATTCAGCCATTGTGTTGTAGTTGCAATACTTACTAGTCAGGTACAATGGTCGCAAGCGACACTCCAAACAAGCAATGGTGGGCAGTATTAATTACTCATTCCATTATAGTGAAGCTGATTACTAGTCATTATAAGTCAAATTTATAGCAGTAAACTTTAGTTATGCTTGTCTATGATCGAGATACTGTGCTCCAAGTCGTCCATATCCGCGGACACGGCTTTCAGAAAGTTTTACCCGGCCGGGGTGCACCAATAGCAACACACGCTCGATCAACCTCGGAAAAACCAAATCAAAACCCAACGAGGCTTTCACGACTGAACAATCACAGGATTCAGAAATATTTCAGGGGCCACCCTTTGAGTAGATCCCAACGGAGTAAGCAAGCTCGAGACGGCCTCAAGGTTAGCGCCAATGGTCAAGCGATCGGGAACCCGAAAACTCGGGTGTCGATACCGCGTAATCACTCCGCCAACCTAAGCAAAGACAAAGGTAGACTCGCACAATTTAAATACGTAAAGTAGCATGGCATAAGTACAGATCGTAAATAAAACCTCAAACTAGTTTGTGGCCCCAAGAAATAAGATGAATCAAGCTCCGTGGGGGTCCCATATACCTCCCGGATGTGGATAGCGCGATAAAACAAGGAACAGGTATCAAGTACTCGGGGTCTTACCGGACACAAGTGGGCGTTCGGAAACCAAATATTTTCTATCACCCACCGATGCCTCTGCTTATTCAATTTTAGTTGTTAAACAGAAATTAAAGTGACGATAAGTAAACTAGAATCATCTCCATCATCAACATGCGGCAATACATCAGCAACCGTGGCATATGGCGACACACATCAGCACTTGAGCAAGAAACTACGACGCGCAAGTCCAACTATCTACCAAACAACAGGTAATAGGGTGTGTCCAAGGCAATATAAGGCTGCAAGGGATATCACAGGTACGGAAACTAAAGCATCGCAACACAGATAGCAATAGATCAACAGGAGGGAATAAAGACTATAAAAGTAAGATAGGTAGAAAGGGGGAGATGCTCGCCTGAAAACATTGTCGAAGGTTCAACCGAAGATCGGGGCGAAGCTCACATCAACTCAACGGCCTTATCCGCGAAGAAGCAAAACACTAGCAGAAAACCGGATGCACTATTTAATACAACGGCAGAAGATCGGCATGATGCATGCATGATGGATGACATAGCAAAGGTGCGATGCAATTAGGTCATATTAAGCGGAACCGGGGTCCCGACAATTAATTAGATGGTTCGAGTTATTTGAAAGCCCTTCAAATTAAATGTTGTTTAGCAATGTAACAGATGGAGCTTTCACATACAAGTTTAAATGAGGCCAATATAAGGCTAGATTTGCCCGCATATGGGCCCCATATTTAATTATTAGGTGAATCGGCATAAGGCCCCCAAACCACATGATAGGATGCATGCATGAACAATTATTATGCGACAAGTTGTATTTCAATTATAAAATAGGGTTTGCGGGAGAGGGTTCACACATTAAGGGGCCTCGACGAACTTGGGGGTTCCGGGGTTCGGGGTCCGACAGGGTCCACGGTCCGGTCTCGGGGTCTAGGGTTCGACGGAGTGGTCTCGCGGGAACGTTCTCGAACTCCGGGGTTAGGGTCTCGGATCGGGGTAGTTCTTGGCCTTCCGGGAGGAAGCACTTGATTCGGCATCGGGGCGCATCGGATACTCCCGGTCGCTGCCGTTCTTGTCGTCTCGACGATCTTGTCGGGTCCAGTCTTCGTCTCCGGGAACGAGTCCTCAGGGTCTCGACAACTTCGATTCTCTGTGGCGATCTTGGCACTCGATGTCCGTGAAGTAGTACTTGTCGCACCTACCGTCTTCGGGTTCGCTCCAATCGGGTCCATGTCGGAGTACTTGTCATCCCATGAAGGAGATCTTGCGTCCAGGGTCTCGGCGAACTTGGCGGAACACTTCGGGTGGTGACGATCTTGAGGTTCCGAGATGAAGACTCTGGCGGTTAATCTTCAATTGCCGGTGTCGAGGATGGCCGTGTATTTCCACTAGGTTCAGTGGGACGAGGACTTGTTCAACACCGATGGCCTTGTCCGACTTGTCGCGCTTGTCAAACGGAAGAACTTGGCCTTGGTCACCGGGTACAACGGTACTCACAGCAACAGCCGAGGATGCAACACCGGTACCCGAGGACGTCCGCGGCGCAGAGACACGGGACGGCGGTCACGGCACCCGACGACGGAGCCGAGGAGCGCTGCAGAAGGGACGGCGACTCTTGGCGGCGCTCACGCTAGGGAGACGACGGTCAGAGCGAGGCGGCGGCCGGAGCGAGCTAACAGGGGACGAGGCCGACGGTCGTCGAGGGCGCGCGCGTCTGGCAGCGGTGGCGGGCGGAACGCGGTGAGGAGGGAGCGGCGCTGCAGGGCTCGAGCTGGCGCGGCACCGGAGGCTGGGAGGCCGAGACGCGGTGGCTCAGCCGACGGAGCACCATGGCGGCGCAGCCGACGACGGCGGCGACGGGCGCTGTGGCGTCGGATGCGGGCAGGAGGCGGCCGCGACAGAGGGGAACGGCGCGGCTGGCGGCTCAGAGGCGGTGGAGGCTGGCGCCGCTGGCGAACGCGAGGCGGCCTGGCGAAGGCGGCGACCTTGGCGACGCGGCGCGACGACCTTGGCGACGCTGGCGGGAGGAGCGGCGGCGGTTGCTTGGCAGAATGAGGCGGCGCCTGGGACCGGGAGGTGCAAGGGGCAGCGAGCGGAGGAGAGGAGGCTCGGCGCGAAGCGAAGTGGTTGGAGGAGCCGGGAGGGTCATGGCTGCCGTGTGGAGAGGAAGAGGCGGCGCTGCTGGGAACGGCAGGCGCCGTGGCCATGAGCGGAGGCGGCGGGTAGCTGGGCGGCGAAAGGCACTGGGGAGGCGCCAGGAGGAGGAGGGTGTGGCGCGCCAGCGGCCGCTGGCTCTTGGCAAGGGAGGAGGCACAGGCCAAGGGAGAAGGAGAAGGTGGGGAGGGACGTGCGGGCTGCGGGGGCTGCTCGGGAAGAAGAACAGGGGCAGGTGGGGTGAGGGGCCTGCAAGGTGGGGTCGGGGTGGAAGGGCCTCTGGGGTAGGCGGGTATGAGCGCGGTGGTGAGAGAGAGGGGCAAGGCGTGGGGCTGTGTGTCATTGCAAAAGCATGGGGGTTGGGGGGAGCTGAGAGTTTAGAGAGAGAGAGGAGGGGTGAGGTGGCGTGAGCTGAGTGGTTGGGGAAAGGGAGAGGGGTGAGGTGGCAGCATGCCATAGGGTGGGGTGAGGTGGAGGGTTGGGTGTGGGTAGGTAGCTGGGTAGCTATAGGATTTTACAGGGCGGGACAGGTTGGGCCGTTTTAATTTCTGGGGCGGTCGTTCGGGTCAATCGGCCCGTTCGACTGCCCCGCTAAAAATAATTATAATTTTTATTCATTACAAACAAGGCTTTTGCAAACCGATTTCGGGCAAAACAAAATATTCCGGGGACCCGGTTTTCGGTGTTGGAATAAGATGGAGCGTTTTAGAAAAACAAAACGGGCTTGCGAACATAGTTTTATGCAAACAACGCAGGATGATGACGATGCAATGCACAAATTCAACGCGATTTTCTAGTAGTGGTTTTGCGGGATGCCACAGCTAGGTTTAGGGTTTCTCTTCATTTTTATTATTGTGTATGTATATATCAGGGTTTCTCCTTAACTTTCTCCTTTAGCCGCTTTGACTTATTCGTTTTTCCACCTATGCAGAAAATATGGATCCACACGTCAGAGACGAAGAAAAGGAAGAGTTGATCCAAGGTGTGATCCCTGGGGAAGATAATTTAGACGTATCAACGTTTACAACAACTCCGTGAGGGTGATCCTCTTTACCGGAGTAGACAACTTGTTTGAGGTTGAAGGTGTTGCCTTCATGAGGGAGAAGGCGATGCCTTGTGTAACCGAGAAGACGCACGCTCCGGCGAGGTGCATGTAATATAAATCAATTCATTAATTAATCATCTGCTATCTATATAGAAATAGTAACGACGATCTTTCTTCTTTTAGCCCTCCGGATCGAAGGAATCTACTGAAAAGAGCAGACGAGGCCCAACCAAAAAGTTGCAAGACCATGAGAGGTTCAGGATCAAAGATGTCGCTGTAGACGGCAGACCGACAGCTCCCGAAGTTGTCGCAACCAAATTTGTGGCACAATGCGGAGTAATCGTTAGGGACTTAATCCCGATCACCATTAGAAATTGGAATAGGCCTGCTAATGCGGATGAAGAGGGAACATGTTTATTTGTCCCTAACCACGCCAAAGATTTATTGTGGAAGAGGCTCATGGTTAATTTCAAACTACCGAAGATAGAGCTGGATCCAAATGCGGAGGATCCAGTTGAGGACGCCTTACAACATGGGAGAGCCATGGAGGCTAAGGTCAGGGAGTGGGCTTTGAAGAAGATGGCCCAGTGTTTCACCAACTGGAAGAAAAGATTGCACCTTGACTATGTCGTGAAAGAGAAGACTCCGGATTTCAAGAAGACTCAGTTTCAGAAGATAAAACCATTCTGGGCTGAGTTTGTGGAATACAAGACATCGAAAAAGCTAAGGAAATGTCTGAAAAGAATAAGCTGAATGCTGCTAACAAGAAGTATCACCATACTATGGGGCAAGGTGGCTACAGGGCTGGCATTCCTAAGTGGGAGAAACTTGAGCAGGAACGCATGATAAAAATATCACCCAGCAGACGCGATTGGGTAGAACGTGCAAGGAATTGGTTTTACGGGCATGGGGGCACGTTGGACTCGGAAGGAGGTGTATATACCATACGACATAAAGAAGACCCCTTGCCAATCGAGAGGATGAGAAAAGCAAGAAGGTCTGTTAAAGATGGGGACTTCATTCCCGATAGAGAGAATGATGAGCTCACACTCGCCTTGGAAATAAGGAACATGATGGGCGAACACGAGGCACAATAGGCTCCCAATCATGGAGGACTGGGTTTCAAGAGAGGAAGAAATATCTGATAGAAGCCCGAGGAGTAAGGATGTATGGCGGTTGAAGCAGAAGTCGAAAGAGCGAATGCGTTTAATTGAAGAACGATTAAAGCAACAACAAGATGAAATTAACTCACTTAAAGAGCAAAGTACTACGGCGCCCATCTCGAAGACATCGCATTCGATGCCGGCGCCTCAGATAAAAGCGAAGCGCATCCATCTTAAGGCGTCGAAGCGATCGCAAAACGTAAACAAGAGCCTCTTCCAAAAGTACCAACGGTTCCTCCCAAGAGAGCTTATGATCAGATCAAGAGGAGACCGCTCGGGTTGATGCGGAAACGACAATTTTCGCTAAGTCGAGGCAACCGAAAGAGCCAGAGTTCCCAAAGACCAAAGAAGAAAAGCCAAAGTGTTGAAAATGCTAAAGACTCTTCATCAACCCGAGCCAAAGCTGTCATCGACTATGAGCGTTCTATTCTCAAGTCACATGCACAAAAAGCCTCAAGAGCGATCGATGCAAGCGGAAATCTGCCCAGCTCGGAGAACAAGCAAATGCACTTGCGCCTCTCAAGGTGATTTCTCAAACCAATGTGGGTCGAGCAAATATGGGGCGAAGAGCAGTATGATCCGGAGGTAGTTGCACTGTCTGGAGAAGTCCGCTCAAGGTATGAGTATTGCCCAAGACTTATCCCGATTAGAGTTCTTCCCGTGAGTGAAGTAGCATACAAATACCAAGACGGCAAACCTCTCGTCAAACCCGAGGAGGTAAATAATCTTTCAACAAAAATGCGAAGATTGCATAATCGGTACATGCACGCCACAAGTGCCGGGCTAATCGGATAGTGCCGAGGGTTACAAAAAAGCATCATGGGAAAGAAAGTGATGACATGATATCCATTGAATTTGTTGAGCTATTTCATTTATTCAATCAAGACGCCTTGGACAAATCGCTCATCGGTGCCTATTGTCCGTAAGTACTAATTCTGTAATTAACTTAGTCTCCAGCTATCTCACTTTGTTTATTGCATGTATATAATCATACCGTAATATGCGTAATGAAGATTCTCGAATGCGCAGAGGACAAATCTATGATATTGGCTTCATTGACCCATATTGGGTTCATGAAGCTAACCTCAAAATAAGCCCCAGGATACGGAGGATAATATAGTACCGCGTTAAGGTTTCAAGAAACCAAAAGGGAAATACTTTTTCCTTACAACTTCGAGTGAGTGTTATTGTCTTGTATACACTTTCTATTTCGCTTACTCGATGTTAAGTATATAATTGATTAGTTATGCATTCGCAGCTTCCACTATATTACGTTAATCATTCAACTTGACAAAGGGCGGTACTAGTCATGGACTCAAACATAAACCCCTTGAGACGCGTGGAAGGACATGCAGATACTTCTCCAAATGTAATTCTAATCATTACGACACTATATCGGCAACGTTCGTGAATTTTATGATATCAAGTACTTAATAACTTCTTTTATTCGCTTTCTTCACGGCAGCTTGGAAACGGTTCACCAAGAAGGCTAGGGTGTTTGGAAAGAGGAGCTTACATTTCAACCACTAGATGTAAGCACCACTAGCTATATCCGCGCATCTCTTTGATTCTAGTTTTGATACGATTATTATCATGCTTGATTATTATTTTGATTGAACTATGTTCTTGTGAAGTGCACGACACGGGGACCGGTAACAATCTTTGTGGATACTATGTTTGCGAGTTCATCCGGCAGACGTGCGATGAGAAGGGCAGAAATTTAGAGCAACTCCAATGTAAACAATTTCTATAGTTTTATTTTCAAACAAATTGTGTTTAGTTTCATTCATATAGATGACTCCTTTTTAAATCAGATCGAACGTCACGGACGGTCTTACGCCAAAGGATCGCGACGAGCAATTCAGAGGAATTGGCGGATTCTTGGATGCGAAGTCCTAGACCGAAAGGGGAGTACTATTCTGCTGTGTATAGACAATAGGGATTGTAAAAATAGCAACTCGATCCGTGTATAGACAAGGGGAATACTTTTGTATGTAGTGCATGAACTCGATCCGTGTATTGAATGTAATATTGTCATGATGATCTTGTGTAATATAAGGTTCCTTCATTGATAAGTGCAAAACACTAAATAAACAATAAAACAACCTAAATGAATTATCTGCCGCGGCACAAAAAGTGGCGAAAATGCTGCCGCGGCAACAAAATGTGCAAAAATGAATTCTCTGCCGCGGAAGAAGGTTATTAGTCCCGGTTACGAACCGACCAAAGCCCTCCTCGCAGCTGCCACGTGTATGATCTTTTGTCCCGGTTGGTGGGGCAACCGGGACTAAAGGTTCGGGCTTTAGTCCCGATTGCCCCGTCCCGGTTGGGCAACCGGGACTAATGCCGCTTACCAACCGGGACGCATGGGGTTGTTTCCACCAGTGTTTGTCAGGTTTTTTATATTTCTTTACTAGTTTTTTTTCAATTGTAGTTCTAAGTTGTTCGTGATCGTTGGAATTTGCATCGTGATTCATGCTAGATGTCAGTCACAAATAGGTTGCGACTCATCGTGATTCATGCTAGATGTCAACCGCAAGTAGGTTGCAATTGAGAACGAAATAGTCCTAGTTGTTGAATATGCTTGATGCTTGATCATTCGTGCATAATCTCTTATTCAGAAGGATATTTGTTTGGAGGATAAATACCCTCATCAGTTCTCTTTCTGCAATAATAAAAAAAATAACTATGCACAAGGCTATATCTACTGCTGAAAATAACTTCTACGATCTATTCCAAATTTCCTTGTCCATTGTGGCACATGAAGAATTAAATAATATGCTGGAGGAAATAAGAAGCATAAACCCCAACAATGAGCAGGATACTTGGAACTCCCATGGGGTGAATCCTTTAATGCCATGAAAGTTTACTTATTACTGATTGGGGCTCATTCAACGCCCAAGTCTATACTTGACATATGGAAAACATGTTGTCTTCCAAGATACAAGTTTTTTTCCTGGATCCTTCTGAATAAGAGATTAAACACAAAAGAGTTAATATCAAGAAAGTATTTTTTTCGTCAAATTCCAGGACTACATACTATGTGATACTTGCCCTCGGGAAACTCTACACCATTTATTTTTGAATGCAGTTTCAGTCAAGGTTTCTGGTGAGCTCTGGGCATGGAATGGAACACTGATATGTATATTCATCAAATGATCCAGGATGCATGCACCAGATACAGTGCCAATCTTCTTATAGAAATCATTATAAATGGTTGTTGGAGCATTTGGGACGAGAGAAATGGATATATATTTAGAGATGCTATCCCCTTCATAACATATGTCTCTCCTTTTTTAAAAGAACGTTTTCCTTTATTATGCATAGGGCTAAGCCAAGTCTTAAGGAAGACATGCAACAATGGCTAGACACATTATAAGAATGTAAGATTGATTTTTGAGCAATGCTCACAACTGTGTACAGTTCTTAAAAATATATAAAATGACACAGTAGAGGTGAGTTGCAAATTGGTTGTTGTAGCTAGGTCGCAACTAAGTTTATTCTATTTGCAAGTAGGCTAGAATTGATAAAAAAATGTTACTATTTGTATCGTAATTCATGTTAGTTGGCAGTTGCAACTAGGCTGCAACAAATAAAATGTTATTTAGGAGTTTCAAGCACTATAAGAAAAATGTCCTTTTACAACAGACGATTTTCGTGGTTGAAGTCCCATTTTTCGTTGTTGAAAATCCTTCTACGATGAATGCCCTTCATGGTATAAGCCCCTCACAAATGAATATACTACGGGTTTTTTCCGACTGTGGCGGATCGCACCCTTCAGTCACGAAAAGTCGTTTCGTCGTAGATCTATTCGCCAGTCGCGTTGACTGCTGACGCCAAACTGTCACATGGTGAACGCTATTAACGGCCAGTTAGCGTCGTTAACTGTCAATGAAACCATGGTAGAAGCCGGGCCCAGTCAAGTCCTGATTATTATTAAGTGGGCTAGCCCATTAAGAGAGCCCAATAGTATCACGGCCCATTGCTGTTTCGTCCTGCACTATTAAAAATGGGCCTATTAGTTCTGCCGGCTATGACACATAAACTTTCGAGCCTGATAATGGTGTGGTGACGCCTCGTTGGGAGACCCCAAGTGCAAGGTGTGATGAGCACAGCAACAAGTTTTCCCTCAGTAAAAAACCGAGGTTATCGAACCAGTAGGAGGAAGGAAACGACTCAAAGGTGTTTCTAGCAACGTGGAGACCTGCACAATACGAACTCAAGACTTTGCCCCAACGGATAGTGAGGTTGTCAATCTCACCGGTTTGCTGTAGAAAAGGCTTAACTGTGTGAAAAGTAATAATGGTTTGTAGAAAGTAAACAGTAACAGTGGGAGATGTATCAATGGTAAAGATTTGACCGGGGTTTATAGTTCACTAGAGGTGTTCTCCTTAGAAAAACAAATATGGCATGCTGGGTAAACAAATTACAGCAGGGCAATTGACAAGGCTAAGCAAGGCATAACAATGCAATACTATACATTCATGATCCTATAAGATTCGATTGGGCAATACAACAAGATACATAGACCGCCATCCAACTGCATCTGTGACTAGAAATCCACCTTCAGGTTATCATCCGAACCCCCTCCGGTATTAAGTTGCAAGCAACAGATAACTGCTTTAAGTAAAGAGTGTAAGGTAAACAATCCACTTGTTCCATTAACAAGAGACTGTTGTTTTCTCCCTAGTGGCAACAACACATCTACAACCTTAGAGATTTCTGTCACTTCCCTTAGATTAAATAGAGGCATGAACCCACTATCTAGCATAAATATCCCCTCTTGGAGTCACTAGCATCTACTCGGCCAAGATAGCTACTAGAAACATAGAGCATGCAGGATCACAAAGAACACAGACATGATAGAATCAATAAGACAAAACCATTAATCAATCTGACATAGTAATCTCAATATCCATTAGATCCCCACAAACATAACATGCATGATTACAAATAGATGAGATCTTGATCATGAACGGAGCTCATAGGATCTAAAAATGAAAGCACAAAGAGGAGATACAACCATCTATCTACTACATGGACCCGTAGTCCAAGGTGGAACTACTCATCCTTCATACCGGAGAAGAAGGCCTCCGGGATGATCTCCCCTCCGGCAGGGTGCCGGGAAGAACTTCAAATCCCCCGATCTAGGGATCGATGGTGGCGGCGGCTACAGGCGGTTTCGTGGAGTTTTGATCGGGTACTTAGGGTTTCTGTATCGGGGGCTTCTTATAGGCGAAGAGGCGAGGCCGGGAGGTGGCCAGAGGGCCCACACGCTCCCCAGGCGCGGGCCGGGCTTGGCCGCACCCAGGGGGGTCTGGCCGCCCTCTGGTGCCTCTCCATCTCGTCTTCTGTCTTCGTATCCCCCATGGAAAGGTATTGACTTTGGTTTTGTCCCGTCCAATTCCGAGAATATTGATTTTCTGCCTTTCTGGAACCAAAAACAGAAGAAAACATGCAACTGACACTGTGGCAACTTGTTAATAGGTTAGTTCTAGAAAAGATATAAAAACACCTCAAAGTGTAGACGAAGCAAAGCAAAGTAGATACTAAAAGCATGGAACATAAAAAATTATAGATATGTTTCCGACGTATCAAGCATCCCCAAGCTTAACTCCTGCTCGTCCTCAAGTAGTTAAGTTATAAAAAGAATAATTTTTGAGGTGACATGTGTAACATCCCACCATTTAGGAACTAACGAAGGGTAGATTTAGGAATTTGGAATGTTGCATGCATTCATCTCTGAAAATGTGGGTAAATTTTTCGCCAAATAAAAACATAAAGTGATCAAGGTTTCATTCATACTTTGATATTAGGTTTAGTCTTAAAAGATGATTGCTATAGACTTTGATATTATCTTTGTCGAATTATGTGTTTTGGGAAATGAAATTTGAATTTAAAACATTGAGTGTTTGAATTATAATTCAAAAGGATTTTTGAATAATGTTTGAATATTGATTTAATTAAGAGTTAACCAATATAACTCAAACTTTATCTAAAGAAAGTAATTAAGAATATGAATATCTATTTCATATTTTCATTCAATAAATAAGTTACAAAAATGTAACTTAATAAATGAAGTATAATATTTATTTATTTATAATAGTATAATCTTTATTACAAAATAATAAAATGAAGATTACAAAAGAGTAGAACTAAAATTACAAAAGAATAAAGAAGATTAAATTGGATTATTCTATAAAGAAAAATAAACTAAAATCTTCATCTTCAAATCTGTACCTTCAAAATAAACAGAAACTGAATAGGAAAAGGAAAGTTAGGATTAGCATTGTTTTACTCTCAGAATTGTCAGTGAAGTGCACTGATCAAGGTTCATCATGAAGTGCACTGATCATGGAGGAAAGTTAGGATTAGCAAGTTTCACCAATATGAAAGAATGTATCTTTCATAATTTTAAGCCAGAAGTCAAATGACAGCAAGGAGGGGCAAGTTTCACCAGCCAAGTAAAAGTAATCAGATAAAAGTAACTTTCAAAATTCTGAACATATCCACATCTGTGCAGCAAGCACACACAAGCACACACACCAAGCGCATGGTGTGTCTTTCAAGACCTATAGCAACTTCCCAAAGAACACAAAGCTGCTCGGACAAAGTGGAGAAGCACTAGTGCATCTCTTCACTGCTCACACACACAAGAACAACTAGCTTAGCCAGAGCCAAGTAAACCAGCAACATCATCTCACACCAGATCAAGCCACATATCACCTGATGGTGACATAAGGAGGGGAAGGATCAAGTGAATAGCAAGGTCAAGCTCACAGGAGCTAGGAGGAGCATAGTTCCTCAAGGCCAAGCACAAGCATCAAGAGGAGAAGAACTGGATCAGATCAGCAACACCACCAGCACATCAAGTCATCACTAGCATAGATTTTGTGGTGAGCATCATAAACAACCATGTGATCTGTTTATCTTATCCAAGCAAAACATATATGCTGATGCATAAGATAACCTCTCAATAATCACCCAAGTGGGGTGAAGCTATCCTAGAGGTTTTAAACATAAAGATCAAGATCAAACTCTTTCCAAAACACCAAATTCTCAGACCAGCCTCACAGAATTGGTGATACCAAAGGCAACCTCTATATTCTAGCATTTGTTCTGACAAAATCTGGGCACATCTCCAAGAAGGAGTAGCACCTCAGATTTTATGAGCCACAAACAAAACCATATATATTAACCAACTAGGATCTAAGATCTAGTAAGCAGTTGATGTCTTAACCAATTTGGAAAATGACAGCAACATAGGAGCTTAGTTCCTAGAGCCTCATACCAGCATCATTGGCTAGATCAAACAATAAGTTTCCCAACTTATCTATCAACATCCATCAAGTCCCAGAAATGACTATAAGTATAGTCAGTGACAAGATCTACTTATGTACCATCTTAATAAGGTTTCATTAGCACTGACCTTATCACTAAGACAATCAAATAGTCCAATCTACACAAATCATCTATCAAATCATCTCCCTGGAATTAGATACAGGGATCATATCCTAATTATTTATTCATGATCAAAGAATCATTAGATTCTATTGCATAATACTCAGACCAAGCATAATCTGGCAAGCCAACAATAACTAAGTCAGTAAATTCTCACTGACTAGATCATTGCCAGTATCAAGATACTAACAACAGATAAACACATCAATTCACCAGAGTACCAACCAGAGGCAACAATATGCAACCCTAGCATTTAATCCAACCTTAGTCACAAATCAATAATAACATCACACAATCAAATGGGGGTGGCCACTAACACTAAGGTGCAGAGCACCCAAATCCCCATTAAACAGCATAACCAGATCATAGGAGCATCTTACAAGTAACAGAAATGAAGCCTAGTAGTAATACAAGCACAAACTATAACTGGCCACTAGATACACACAAAGGAATCCAAGGTACTAAGATGAACTAGGATCCACAAAGACATAACTCACCAGGGTCCTCGCTAACGAATTGAAGAGGAAGCAGAATGGCCGACGAGCCCGTGGCGGCACAGGGAGCACCCCAGAGGGTGCTGCAACCTGCACCAGCCACAGCGGCGGCCACATCAGTACACGGACACCACACCTCACCAAGGGAGGGTCCGCAGCGGCGGCAACAACACTTTCCCCAAACCCTAGGGTTCGGGAAGGGGCTAGCCTGACCAGGGTAGGACCCTAGGATCAAATCGAACTGGACCAGATGGACAAGCATGGTCAACAACCTCACCCCGCACCACGGTGGCGGCCAGGAGGGTCCACGGCGGCGCAAATCATCGGCGACATCATCGCTGTCCACGGGGTCGGAAGAGAGGAAGAAGAAAGGTGAGATCGAGAGAGGAGACAGCGAATGAGTGGGCTGGGTGGGCCGAAAACCCTTCGGGGTGATCGTTTTGACCCTACCCTATTGGGCCACAAGGGCCCAATAATCCCAAATGGCCAGCCCAAGTCATTTAGAATCTGTTTTAATAAAAAGGAAAAGACCAAAATGCCCCTAAACTTAATTAAATTCTAGAAAATAAAATAAAAGTCCAAAAATTATAAATAAAATATTTTTGGATTCACAATAATCCAAACTATCCAAATAAATTAAGATATAAAATTTTAGGCATCTAAATTTTATTAAGAATTTTGTAATTTATATATTCCTTATGGAAATTTACAAAATTATTGAAAGATGATAAAAATAAATAAAAATCACTTTCATTATATATTAATATTTTAGTATTTTTGAAAAATACTAAATAAATATTTAATAACAATTTTTGATATTTAAGTGATAATTCTTAAAAGAATTATTAAATCAATAAAATTAAAATAAAAGGGAAATAAAATAAAAATAAAAATACAATATATATTATAAATATTTAAAAATAATATTTATAAATATATTATTATTAAAAAGAATTTTTATAATAATGGGGAGAATACATATCAAGTTAAATGATGCATTACATTACTTTGCATTATCATTTTGCTTCTTTAAATATTGTCCTTACCGGGCAATAATGATGTTTTTGTAGACATAGAAGCTCAAGGTCCAGTGCAAGCATCAGACTTCACTACCTTGCCATCACAAGGCAAGTTCATCACTTGCTCATATCCTTTGAAGAGTCTTTATCAAAGTATTTGCAAATTGTGTGTTATCATATATACTCTAAAAGAAAGAAAATATTATTTTCACAAATAAAGAAATCATAGATATCATCCTAAGTGATGATATAATGGAGTAATAGAACTTAGGGTTCTATTTGCAACAATGATGATCAAGTAGGGACTTAATAACCCCTGACATCAGTGATTCTAGTACCGTATATTACGTGTTAACCATGAGATTTGGAATGGGACGTAGAAGTTAGCTGTATCTTCTTCCTCTCGCATGAAGTCGGATGTACAGGTCGTGGTTGTTATCCTCATAGCGTGCATATTAATTGGTAATTCGTAGAGTATATGCAGCATATGGGTGGGAACCCTCATCATCCCACGATAGTTCTGGCATCTAACGGTTTGTATAAACCATTGCCATAATTCATTATGTGGGCATGGTGTACACCAAGGAGGCATGTGAGGTCGCGAAGGGGCGGTGATTGGCTTGGACCAACTACTGGGCCCCACATAATGGAATTGTGGACGGGAAAGTATGCCCGGTTGTGCAACAAGGAGTTGATCTCTCATGGGTAAAGTAACGCACCTCTGCAGAGTGTAAGAATTGTAACTTGTTACTCCCTATTCTGGGAAGGAGCTACGAATGCGGCAGGAAAGGAACTCCATGAAAGTTCTGGTCAACCTGTGAAGGCTGATGGTCATAGATTTTCATAATAAAATCAATCTTTGAAGAAAGATTTACAAAAATTGCATAGTGCCAAGGATTTATAATCCGAGGTGGTAGTTAGAACATTAAACTTCCCACCTTGCATATAATGAACTTGTTGGGTAACGCTGTTACTCATCCTTTCCTTTGATCCCTTGCTTAGACTCCGAGGATCCCGAAGACGTGCCAATGTATGCATCTGAATGTCAAGAAGATGTGTTCTATGAGGAGCCTGACCTGTCAGGAGGTGTTGAAGGAGTGGATTACGAAATCCGCTATGGTGTCGACGATAACGAATCCAACTAAGTACCCTAGTTAGTAGTAACCAACGGAGCCGAGCGGCATGAACTCTATAGAATAAGCTACTGAGCTCAACTCCTAGTCGGAGTTGCTACTTTTAAATTCCGCTGAAACACTTTATATTTTGGTTTGTAAGTTGAAACCTTTTGAAGTCCTGAACTTCTGGTATTGTAGTAATAATAATGTGTGAATGTTGTAATATGGACCCGCAATGTTTCTGTTGTGCCACTCTGAGGGATGTGATATTTACGGAATGGTGTTCTGTGAGTGTCATGTCAACGACTATAGTATACTACACATGCACTGGTATGCCGGGTCACCGCAGTTGGTATCAGAGCAAATTGCTTTGTCCTTAGGTTGGAAACCTAGTAAAGGGTATTACCTGTAGGAAAGTTTAGCAACGATAAAGAATTATCTAAAAGTAATATAATGGGTATTCAAATGGGAATATTCCGTTATATGTTTTAGTGCGATAATTCTTTGTTATGATGCAATATATTATTGGTTACTAATCAAAAATTATATTTCTGATATATAGATCTATGGCACCAAAGTTTCCAAAACAGACTTTGGTGAGGAAAGAGGAGACTCTTGATGATTATCAAGGATCATTCACAGACCAACTTCGTCAACTTTTAAAGATATTTAGTTGTCCAACTAGAATTCCAGTGAATACTATAACTTACCTTGATGGCCGGATGTTATCCAAGTACCGTGTGAGTATTAAACTTCCAAAGGAGCTTGGATTATATCACGATCTACCTATAGGTGAAGGTAGGAGTCATTTAGCAGCATATCATGCTGCGGTTGTGGAGGCGATAGATAATATCGGGGAGCATAAAACCAAGGAGTTAGAAGGTAGCACATTATCTGTGATACCTCATGATTCTATAGACTCGGAGCCTATACCGGATCATCTTACTTTGGTTAAGAAGCATCCTGAGTTAGCTTCCAAGTTTATGGATAGATACCGAACACTCATTGTGTATTTTTATAAGACAAATCAAGTGATTGTTGAAGATAAAAATGACATGTTAGAGGATCTAACTGATCCGGAAAGGAGGAAGTAGTTAGCATTCCAGTTAGAGAAGGAACCAGGTAGTAGTGCAACACCTATCTTTAAGGATATCCCTATAGATCTTGAATATTTTATACCATATCCTTATTCACCAAATCCTGAACCTAGATATGATCCTACTATGGATATGAGGTATGCAGTACCACAAGGCTCAGAGGATGGTTCTGACTCAGAACTTCCTATGGAGAATTCTGATGGTTGGAGAAGGGGATCATATGAAGGATCTCATGAACACCAGATGTCCACAGATGGTTCTGACAGAAATGTTGGACAATCTAACTGGATGGGTGCAAGGATTAACCCTAGTAACAGTAGTAGAAATGCCATGTAGATAGATAATCAGGAGGAAGAAGAACATCCTGAGGAGAGAGTGTTTGAATCATCAACATCTTCTCCAAACCCAGGGAATATACATTATCCAGTGTTTAACTATCTTGCCCAAAGGAGCACCTGGGAAGCAGTAGGATCTGCGTATCCTGTTGACAACTCAAGGAATGAAGCTCAGGAGATGCAGGCGGGAGATAATGTTGAATATGTTTCTGAAGACTTTTCAGCTGAGCTGGAGGGAGTCAATGCGCTTAGGTTGAGTAATGACTCAAGTCCTAACACTTCAGATACAGAGTATGTTCCTTCTGGAGGCCATTTGTTCCACAAACTATGCGACGAACAACACGTCATCACGGTTGGACATCAGGCATATATGATGAGCGTAGTTACTACTAGAAGGAGGCAACTAGTTAGTGATATCAAGTACTGTGTATTGTACTCCAAGAAATAAGATAGTTAGATGAATAGGGTTGTTTTGTGATTATACCTATATGGTATATGTTGTAATGACTTTGTATTATTATGATATTGTGTATAAAATGTGAAATTCATATTTGGATTTTCTTTGGATCTTCATTGTGTGACTAGTTCTGTGCGTAAAGTTGATCTCATAACACATGTGCATGATGTAATTATGAGTATTCGCTTTATGTTGCAGGACTAGAGGGTCATGGATACGGGTGTAGAAATGGAAACTGAGCAGCAGCGGATGGAGCGAGAGGCCAAGGAGAAGGCTGATGCAGATGCGGCAAATCAGCGAGCATTACCACCACCACCAATGAGGCCGTTAATGGAGCAGAACTTTATGCAGTGCATGCAAATGATGCAAGAGACCCATAACAAGTTCATGGAGGAATTGCTGGGATGGGAAAATCAGAGTGCACCTGAAGGTGGAGGAGTAAGTCTATCTTACTTCCAGAATGCAAGGCCGTTACCTTTTGCATCAGCTCCTGGACCAATGGATGCAGAAGATTGGCTAGCAGATACAGAAAGGAAGCTGAAGACTGCAGGTTGCAATGATGAGGAGAAATTCATGTATGCAACTCATCTTTCGACTGGATCTATAGCATCTTGGTGGGAGAATCAGTTTGGTATGCAACAACCAGGAAGGGAGTTCACCTGGGAGGAGTTTAAGCAGAGATTCCGTGAATATCATGTTCTAGAGAGTGTTATGGAGTTGAAGCGGAGAGAATTTGAGGAGCTTCAGCAGGGATATACTAGTGTCATGAAGTACATCTGGGAGTTTAGTCAACTGTCTCTCTATGCTGAGTAGGATGTTAACACTAAAGAGAAGAGGAAGAAACGTTTTTTGCATGGGTTAAACCCATTTGTGAAAATGCAGCTAAGGTTAGCTAATAAGCAAAATTATCAGGAGTTGCTGGATGCAGCCATTACTTTCGAAGATGATTATATGAATGTCCAAGAGGATAGGAGGAAGAGAGCCAAGAAGGAAACCAAGAGAATTCAGGCAAGCAAACCTAAACCCAACCTAGAGTTCAAACCTCGGAACAGGAACTATGGCAACAATAACAATAACAATAACAATAACAAGGGCAATGGAGGAAATCAACCCAATCCGAGAAGGAATGTTATTTGTAACAATTGTGGAATTCCAGGGCATTTCCAGAGGGAATGCAAAAAGCCTGTAGTGATCTGTTATGGTTGTGGTCAGAAGGGGCATATCAAGCCCGATTGTCCGAGCAAACCACCAGGAGGTTGGCCTACCAAGGGAGGAGGACAAGCCAGTGGAGGAAATGGACGACCCAATAAAGGAGGAAATAATGGCAAGAACAACAATGGTAAGAGGAACCGACCTACCGGGAAACTGAACTATGCAACCCTCGAGGAGGTGGATAATTTGGAGCATGCAGTGATAGGTACACTCAATATCCTTACCAATCCCAGCAAAGTTCTATTTGATACTGGTGCAACTACTTCATTCATTTCTGAAGAATTTTGTGATAAGTTTGGGATTAGAAGGGCAACATTAGAAAACTCTATGACTGTAGTTACAACAGGGGGAAACGTGATTGTACGCCGCATAAAACAAGATCAGGTTATCTCGATCTTTGGTTGTACATACTTCGCAGACCTTTATGTGATTCCTTTGAAGGGAATTGCAGTAGTGCTGGGGATGGATTGGATGATGGAACACTGAGCTTAGATAAATTGTGAGGAGAAAACTGTCTCAATCAAAACTCCAAGTGGAGCAAGGATAGTTTATCAAGCAGATAAGCACAATCATATCATGGTGGATCTGCAGTTGAACTCAATGAAAGAGGTCAAATTGGAATATATTCCTATAGTAAATGAATTTCAAGATGCTTTTCCAGCAGAGCTACCAGGAATGCCACCAGACCGAGAGATAGAGTTCACTATTGACCTAATTCCTGGTACAGCACCAATAGCTCAAGCACCATATAATATGGGACCCAAAGAGTTAAAAGAACTCAAAGAGCAAATTGATGAGTTAGCTAGAAAAGGATTTATTCAGGAAAGTGTATCTCCATGGGGAACACCAGTAATCTTTGTGGATAAGAGAGATGGTGGAAGAAGGATGTGTGGAGATTATAGAAATCTGAACAACGTTACTATCAAGAATAAGTATCCTTTACCAAGAATTCAAGATTTGTTTGATCAAGTGAAAGGAGCTAGAGTATTCTCAAAGATCGATTTAAGATCTGGATACCACCAAATAAAAATCAAACCGGAAGATGTTCCAAAGACAGCATTTGTCTCAAGATATGGACACCATGAGTATCTAGTAGTACCATTTGGTTTTACCAATGCACCTGCAATATTCATGAATCTGATGAACAAGATTTTCATGCCATATTTGGACAAGTTCGTCATAGTCTTTATTGATGATATTATGACATATTCCAAGGAAAAGGAAGAGCATGCTAATCATTTAAGAATAGCATTGCAGACTCTAAGGGAACACAAACTTTATGCTAAGTTTAGTAAGTGTGAATTTTGTCTGGATGAGGTAGAATTCCTCGGACATGTGATCAATAAATATGGAATTGCTATAAATCCATCTAAAGTTCAGTCAGTATTAGAGTGGACTGCACCAACCAATGTGAAGAAAATTCGAGGTTTCTTAGGAATGGCCGGTTTTTATCGGAGATTCGTTGAAGGTTTCTCCAAAATAGCTGGACCAATGACCAAGTTGCTAAGGAAGAATACACCATTCAATTGGGATGAGAAGTGTGAAGCAAGTTTTCAGGAGTTGAAGACTAGGTTAACCACAGCTCCAATCTTAGAAGTTCATGAAACAAGGAAAGACTTTACAGTATATTGTGATGCATCTAAATAAGGTCTAGTTTGTGTGTTAATGCAAGATCAAAAAGTGATTGCTTATGGTTCAAGACAACTGAAACCACAAGAAGTCAACTATCCAACTCATGATTTAGAGTTAGCAGCAGTAGTTTTTGCGCTAAAAGGATGGAGGCATTTTCTTTATGGAGCCAGATGTGAATTATACACTGACCATAAAAGTCTCAAATATTTCTTCACTCAAAAAGAATTGAATATGAGACAGAAGCGTTGGTTGGAACTAATCAAAGATTATGATTTAACAATCAACTATACTCCAGGGAAAGCAAATGTTGTAGTTGATGCTTTAAGCAGAAAGAGTGCAGATATTCAGCCTAGAAGTAGGGAGCTACCAAAAGAGTTACAAATGGATTAGGAAAGATTAGAACTTCAATTCCGTAGAACAGAGGTTCTTGGAGGATTAGCTACTATGCATGTAGTTGCAGTGCAGGATAGTGATCTTAAGCACGAAATTTTAAGACATCAAGCAGAAGATCCTTTTATTGCTGAAGAAATTCGGAGGTTATCTCAAGGGCAAAAATCAGTTTTTCGCCTTGGATAATATGAGTCCTTATGGTTTCAAGACTGCCTTTGTGTTCCAGATGTGACTGAGATTCGTGATGTCATACTCAGAGAAGCACATGAAACACCATATTCTATACATCCAGGAAGTACCAAGATGTATATGGATTTGAAAGAACTATTCTGGTGGAATAACATGAAAAGGGACATTGCTAAATATGTATCAGAATGTCATACTTGCCAAAGGGTTAAGGCTGAACACCAAAGTCCAGCAGGACTGTTACAACCTTTAGAAATTCCCGAGTGGAAGTGGGAGGAAATAGGTATGGACTTCATCACAGGATTGCCTTTGACACCTAAACGGAAGGATATGATATGGGTTATTGTGGACAGACTCACAAAAAGTGCACATTTTATTCCGGTGAATCAGAAAGATAATGCCGAGAAGTTAGTTGAAGTATGTGTCAAAGAGATAGTAAGTAAGCATGGAGTACCCAAAAAGATCATAACTGATAGGGGATCAGTGTTTACTTCAGCATTTGGAAGAAATTGCATGAAGCACTTGGTTCAAAGTTATATTTCAGCACAGCCTATCAAACTGAAACAGGAGGTCAAACAGAAAGAACAAATCAAATACTATAAGACATGTTAATGGCTTGTGCATTAGATTTTGGAGGTACATGGGAAGATCATCTACCATTGGCAAAATTTTCCTATAATAATAGCTATCAGAGTACTCTAAAGGCAGCTCCATACCAAGTTCTGTATGGAAGGAAGTGTAGATCACCAATATGTTGGTATGAGCCTGGAAGCAGCAAAGAATTTGCGCCAGACTATATCAAGGAAAGACAAGATATCATTGATAAGATCAGGGATATACTGAAAATAGCCCAGAGTAGGCAGAAAAGTTATGCTGATCAAAGTCGAAGATCTTGGCATCCAGAAGTGGGAGACATGGTATACTTGAAAGTAAGTCCAATGAAAGGGGTGAAAAGGTTTGGATTTAAAGGAAAACTGAGTCCAAGATACATCGGACCATTCAAGATATTGAGTCAGAACAGAACTATAGCTTATGCTTTAGAGCTACCATCAAGATTGGCTCAAGTGCACAATGTTTTCCATGTGTCACAACTTCGTAAATGTTTGAAAGTTCCAGATGATGCAATTGCACATCAAGAGATAGAACTACAAGCAGACTTGACCTATATTGAAAAGCCCTGTAAGATTCTGGAAGAAAACTGGAAAAGGTTGAGGAACAGAGCAATCAAGTATTACAAAGTACAATGGGAACATCACCCTGAAAGGGAAGCCACGTGGGAGAAAGAAGAGGACTTAAGAAAAACCTATCCAGAACTATTCAGGTACATCTCCACAAACTTCGGGACGAAGTTTAATTTAAGGGGAGAAGTCTGAACGTACAAAGGAAGTCGCCTAGAGGGGGGTGAATAGGCTTTTTAAAATTATTACGGTTAAGTCTCAAGAAAATGCGGAATAAAACTAACGTTTAATTTATTGAGCACAAAACCTAGCCACTAAGTTTACCTAGGTGCACCAACAACCTATGCTAAGCAATACAAGCAACGAGGAGATAGCAAGGTATAAATACTTCAAGCACGATGGCTATCACAATGTAAAGTGCATAAGTAAAGGGTTCGGTTGAGATATAACCGATGGACGTGGAGACGAAGATTTGTTTCCCGAAGTTCACTTCCAAAGAAGCTACGTCTCCGTTGGAGAGGTGCGATGGCCCAATGCTCTCCGAACGCCACAAATGGCTCACCTCGAGGTGTGGTGGCTCAATGCTCACCCAACGCCACACAAGGCCTCACCCCGGATGCGGAATCACGCAACTCACCGACGCCACAAAAGGCTCACCCTATTCTCCCAAGTGCGCACCATAAAAGGCGGGCACTTGCTCCACTATGGGACGCTTGAGGGCGGTCACCGAACCCGTACAAGATTGGGGCTAACTCCACAACTCAATTGGAGGCTCCCAACAACAAATCCACAAAAGGCCAATAATTCCACAAAAGGCCAACAACGCCACAAAAGTCCAACAACGCCACAAAAAGGCTACAAGACCACAAAAGGTCAACAATCCAACCACACAACCGTCTAGGGTTCCAAGGAACCCAAGAGAAACAAGCTCACAAGCTTGAACTCGCCGAATCTCCGAGGAGAACTCAAACCTATGCACCAAATGCAAGGGCAAGTCCTTCTCTCCCAAATTCCAACAAAGCTACAAAAGCTATTGGGGGAATAAGGGAGGAAGAACACAAGAGGAGAAAACACAACTCTCCAAGATTTAGATCCCAATGATTCCTTCACAAAGAAGGGATTTGTCTTGGGGGATTGTAGACCTAGATCTCCTCTCTCAAATCCCTCAAAAAGATGAAAGAATCATAGGAGGGGAAAGGGAGAGGGAAAGCTTCTTCAAGGTTAAAGGAGAGAGAGAAAGCCAAGAACCAAGAAGAAAAGCTAGTACCCACGAAGGAGAAGAGGAGCCCCTTTTAAAGGGCTCCCAGATCTTCCCGTTATGGGCATTCGCGACCCCTGGACAGAACTTCCGGTGGGAGGCCGGAAGTTCCGTTGGCACATAGCCAACGGTCAAAAACTGCTGAGCGAGAAACTGAAAAATCGAATCCTGGTCAGAACTTCCGCCGGTTCACCGGAACTTCCGGTGGGAGCGAAACTTCCGGTGGAAGTTCCGACAGAAGTTCCGTCAAATAGACACAACAAAAACAGAAGGTTACTAAACGTGAGCGGAACAAGAGCCGGAAATTCAACCGGAACTTTCGGCCTGAGCGGAACTTCCGGTCCCTGGACGGAACTTCCGGTGGGAGCGAAACTTCCGGTGGAAGTTCCGACAGAAGTTCCGTCAAATAGACACAACGAAAATAGAAGGTTACTGAATGTGAGCGGAAGAAGACCCGGAACTTCCACCAGAACTTTCGGCGGCAAAGATGCCCTATCGGAACTTCCGATGGCAAGCCGAAACTTCCGGTCAGGGAAATTCCAGAAACCAGAAAACCAGAAACGCAATAACTTTTGCATCCGAACTCCAAACGGGGTGAAACCAATTTTGTTGGAAAGATAACGACGAAATATTGGGTATCACCTTGGGAAAAAATACTATGAATATATATGTGAAGTATCCCCCAAGGTGTGGAGCCGGAAAACTCGCAAGATCAAAAACCGCGATAAGATATGCAAGTGAAATCCTTAGATGATGAACTAGAGCTTGTTATGATGATGACCACAAGCTCTAGATCCTCTCATGGACAAGAACCAAATAACAACCAAGAAATATGATGTTATGAATGCAAAGGTTTGAGCTCTCTCTGAATGATGCAAACGAGACACCCGCTTGAGATCCCCTCTTGATAGTACGGCTATCTATCCTAAACCCGGTCTCCCAACTAACAATACGAGACCGGCAAAATAAAAGCCCTATCAAGAACATACCTTTGCCTTGAGCATCCCACTTGAACTTGATGTAGACCGTCTTGTTCTTCTATAGTGGGAACACCTTTCTTGGATGCTCTTGCTTGATGAAGATGAAGACTTGCAAATTGCTCCCCCATACTCCATGGGTAAACCTCTTATTTGAACTTGTCTTCATCATTCCATGAGCACGAGGATGGAAAGCTTCAAGCATGAGATCTTCTAGAGATGGCGCATCTTGAGCTCGCCCTTCTTCATCCCTACTTGAGGTTGATCCATCTTGATGCAACTCTTTGCACATGTCTTGATCAACCTGCAAGCTCCTTCTTTCTTCACGATTCCAATGGGCACAAAGCCCTTGGACATTTCTTCATCTTCCAACCTTGAGACCAACACATGGCCCAAGCGATGACAATTGACAAACCTACAAGTGAAACTCAATTTACACATTAGTCCATAGAGATTGTCATTAATTACCAAAACCACACATGGGGGCATACATGCCCTTTCAAAGTCTATAACATCCCAGCATTTAGGAACTAACGAAGGGTAGATTTAGGAATTTGGAATGTTGCATGCATTCATCTGTGATAATGTGGGTAAATTTTTCGCCAAATAAAAACTTAAAGTGATCAAGGTTTCTTTCATACTTTAAGATTAGGTTTAGTCTTAAAAGATGATTGCTATAGACTTTGATATGATCTTTGTCGAATTATGTCTTTTGGGAAATGAAATTTGAATTTAAAACATTGAGTGTTTGAATTATAATTCAAAAGGATTTTTGAATAATGTTTGAATCTTGATTTAATTAAGAGTTAACCAATATAACTCAAACTTTATCTAAAGAAAGCAATTAAGAATATGAATATCTATTTCATATTTTCATTCAATAAATAAGTTACAAAAATGTAACTTATAAAAATCATCCACAATTTTTACAAGAGTAAATAAATGAAGAATAATATTTATTTATTTATAATATTATAATCTTTATTACAAAATAATAAAATGAAGATTACAAAAGAATAGAACTAAAATTACAAAATAATAAAGAAGATTACATTGGATTATTCTATAAAGAAAAATAAACTAAAATCTTCATCTTCAAATCTGTACCTTCAAAATAAACAGAAACTGAATAGGAAAAGAAAAGTTAGGATTAGCATTGTTTTACTCTCAGACTTGTCAGTGAAGTGCACTGATCAAGGTTCATCATGGAGTAAACTTATAGAAGGGGCAAGTTTCACCAATATGAAAGAATGTATCTTTCATAATTTTAAGCCAGAAGTCAAATGACATCAAGGAGGGGCAAGTTTCACCAGCCAAGTAAAAGTAATCAGATAAAAGTAAATTTCAAAATTCTGAACATATCCACATCTGTGCAGCAAGCACACAAGCAGCACACACACCAAACTGCATGGTGTGTGCTATCAGCACCTTAGCAACAGCCCAACAACACAAAACTGCTTAGCACAGTCGGGGAGAAGCACTAGTGCATCTCTTCACTACTCACACACACAAGAACAACTAGCTTAGCCAGATCCAAATAAACCAGCAACATCATCTCACACCAGATCAAGCCACATATCACCTGATGGTGACATAAGGAGGGGAAGGATCAGGTGAATAGCAAGGTCAAGCTCACAAGAGCTAGGAGGAGAAGAGGTCCTCAAGGCCAAGCACAAGCATCAAGAGGAGAAGAACTGGATCAGATCAGCAACACCACCAGCACATCAAGCCATCACCAACATAGATTTTGTGGTGAGCATCATAAACAACAATGTGATATGTTTATCTTATCCAAGCAAAACATATATGCTGATGCATAAGATAACCTCTCAATAATCACCCGAGTGGGGTGAAGCTATCCTAGAGGTTTTAAACATAAAGATCAAGATCAAACTCTTTTCAAAACACCAAATTCTCAGACCAGTCTCACAGAATTGGTGATACCAAAGGCAATCTCTATATTCTATCATTTGTTCTTACAAAATCTGGGCACATCTCCAAGAAGGAGTAGCGCCTCAGATTTTATAAGCCACAAACAAAACCATATATATTAACCAACAAGGATCTAATATCTAGTAAGCAGTTGATGTCTTAACCAATTTGCAAAATGACAGCAACATAGGAGCTTAGTTCCTAGAGCCTCAGACCAGCATCATTGGCTAGATCAAACAATAAGTTTCCCAACTTATCTATCAACATCCATCAAGTCCCAGAAATGACTATAAGTATAGTCAGTAACAAGATCTACTTATGTACCATCTTAATAAGGTTTCATTAGCACTGACCTTATCACTAAGACAATCAAATAGTCCAATCTACACAAATCATCTATCAAATCATCTCCCTAGAATTAGATACAGGGATCATATCCTAATTATTTATTCATGATCAAAGAATCATTAGATTCTATTGAATAAAACTCAGACCAAGCATAATCTGGCAATCCAACAATAACTAAGTCAGTAAATTATCACTGCCTAGATCATTGCCAGTATCAAGATATTGACAACAGATAAACACATCAATTCACCAGAGTACCAACCAGAGGCAACAATATGCAACCCTAGCATTTAATCCAACCTTAGTCACAAATCAATAATAACATCACACAATCAAATGGGGGTGGCCACTAACATTGAGGTGCAGAGCACCCAAATCCCCATTAAACAACATAACCAGATCATAGGAGCATCTTACAAGTACCAAAGACGAACCCTAGTAGTAATACAAGCACAAACTATAACTGGCCACTAGATACACACAAAGGAATCCAAGGTAATAAGATGAACTAGGATCCATAAAGACATAACTCACCAGGGTCCTCGCTAACGAATTGAAGAGGAAGCAGAATGGCCGACGAGCCCGTGGTGGCACAGGGAGCACCCCAAAGGGCGCTGCAACCTGCACCAGCCATAGCGGTGACCACAACAGTACACGGGCACCACACCTCACCAAGGGAGGGTCCGCGGCGGCGAGAGCATCACTTTCCCCAAACCCTAGGGTTCGGGAAGGGTCTATCCTGACCAGGGTAGGACCCCAGGATCAAATCGAACTGGACCAGATGGACGAGCATGGTCGAGAACCTCACCCCACACCACGGCGGCGGCCAGGACGGTCCACGGCGGCGCAAATCGCCGGCGACATCATCGTTGTCCACAGGGTCGGGAGAGAGGAAGAAGAAAAGTGAGATCGAGAGAGGAGTCAGCGAATGAGTGGGCTGGGTGGGCCGAAAACCCTTCGGGGTGATTGTTTTGACCCTGCCCTATTGGGCCACAAGGGCCCAATAAGCCCAAATGGCCAGCCCAAGTCATTTAAAATCTGTTTTCATAAAAAGGAAAAGACCAAAATGCCCCTGAAATTAATTAAATTCTAAAAAATAAAATAAAAGTTGAAAAATTATAAATACAATATTTTTGGATTCACAATAATCCAAACTATCCAAATAAATTAAGATATAAAATTTTAGACATCTAAATTTTATTAAGAATTTTGTAATTTATATATTCCTTATGGAAATTTACAAAATTATTGAAAGATGATAAAAATAAATAAAAATCACTTTCATTATATATTAATATTGTAGTATTTTTGTAAAATACTAAATAAATATTTAATAACAATTTTGATATTTAAGTGATAATTCTTAAAAGAATTATTAAATAAATAAAAGTCAAATAAAAGGGAAGTAAAATAAAAAATAAAAATACAATATATATTATAAATCCTTTATTATTAAAAAGAATTTTTATAATAATGGGGAGAATACATATCAAGTTAAATGATGCATTACATTACTTTGCATAATCATTTTGCTTCTTTAAACAATGTCCTTACCTGGCAATAATGATGTTTTTTTAGACATAGAAGCTTAAGGTCCAGTGCAAGCATCAGACTTCACTACCTTGCCATCACAAGGCAAGTTCATCACTTGCTCATATCCTTTGAAGAGTCTTTATCAAAGTATTTGCAAATTGTGTGTTATCATATATACTCTAAAAGAAAGAAATATTATTTTCACAAATAAAGAAATCATAGATATCATCCTAAGTGATGATATAATGGAGAATAGAACTTAGGGTTCTATTTGCAACAATGATGATCAAGTAGGGACTTAATAACCCCTGACATCAGTGATTCTAGCACCGTATATTACGCGTTAACCATGAGATGTGGAATGGGACGGAGAAGTCAGCTGTATCTTCTTCCTCTCGCATGAAACCGGATGTACAGGTCGTGGTTGTTATCCTCGTAGCGTGCATATTAATTGGTAATTCGTAGAGTATATGCAGCATATGGGTGGGA